>OY740803.1:29943856-31143856 GCA_963514005.1 Raja brachyura
TGCGGAGCATTCCCGCCGGAAATAAAGGAGATTGATAGGGTCCAGGATAAGGCAGATTGCAAGATACAGGGCTGATGAGCCAAATGTCTTTGCCACATACTTCATTGCAAATGTACTTTAACAAAACTTAGTTCATAGCTACTTGAAATGAAAGTAAAAATCACATGGATAAAATGCATTTCATAATCGCAGGGCTTCGCAAATATTTTATTACTAATTAAATAGTCACATGTTACAAAGGGAAAAAGTAAAAAATTGAGTGATACGTCCTTTGATCGGAAAATGACATATTCAGATTTTTGAGATTTAAACTTCAATCCGCATTCTTAAATAATCTCTTTGGACAGCAAAAAAAATAAGTTTCATTTCATGAAAGGTTTGGAAACTCGCCTAGAATTCCTGAATTAATTGTGTTTGGTAATCCTGTAATGCAATAAGTGTTGAGGATAGGTTTGCATTTCACTGAACTGCTCCTGCCTCATGATAAAATAGCCGACCTGTATTCATTGTTAGACTCAATTGATGATGACAATTGAACAATTGTAGCAACTTCAGGAGAGAGGGAGACGTGCAGATAATTTCAAAATATTATTAATAGTATGTTTACACAAAGAAGTACAGGTTTGTAGGTTAATTGGCTTTGGTAAAATTGTAAATTTTCCTTAGTGTGTCGGATAGTGCTAGATTACAGAGTGGTCGCTACGGCTCGGTGGGGCCAACATGGCTTTTTCCATGCTGTATCTCCAAAGTCTAAAGGTTTTCTGCTTCCATCGTCAACCTGTACAATAGCTAATCTTTTCTCTGGAGGCTGTCCAATCGATCTCTGCAATGGTAAATTAGAGGGTGAAAAGTCTGTTTGGCTTTTTCGAACGAATCACTGACCTCTCTGGACAGAAACTGTGATCGCCAATCAAAATGCAATTGACAATGCTCTCCATAGTCAAACTGCCCACTGAACAGCACAAGTAGGGTCAGATGCAAAGAATGGTCGCTCAAGTCAGGTAATGGAACTAACTTTACAGACCTGTGTCCCAGCATAGCTGGTGAGACAGGGAGATAATTAGTCAACAAAGCCAAGCCATTTCACCTGTTATGCACTATCAGATCTTTTAATACATAATGTACAAAATAGACAATTAGTTTCAATTGACAGAATCACAGTTTGTTATGTGAAACGAGCCTGTGTATAGTTTATGATATATGTAATCTTCAGCAATTTTGATCTCTCTTCATTTATTGACTTGCTTTTCTCTCTGCATGACGAATGGTATGGTACTGTTTGCTAGCAGCACATTTGGTAAGAAGCACTGCTTTCAATGTAATATTTCACTAACATGTTACTATGTAAGTGAGGTGTTTAAACCAAGTGTCAAGTACCAAGAAACACCAGCCTCTCTCAAACACATGATAACAGAACAAATGGGTGCAAATTAATCTGTTTCCAACCTTTACCAATGAGTTATAATCCTGAAATAAGCCATTTAACATTCACTTAAGTACAAGCAACTATTTACAGACTAGGAAATTGCTCATGGATTTATAGAAAGGGCTAGATTCGTATTCATTATCTGAGGATGTTG
This sequence comes from Raja brachyura, assembly GCA_963514005.1. The sequence continues at coordinate 29,945,437 of OY740803.1, forward strand.
TTTTCTGTGTATTCTCGTGTGAGAATAGTGTTGGGGATGAGAGTATGATTCTAACTGCACTGATAGGATCAATTGGGATCCAGACCTCTTCCTTCCTGGTGTTGCTAGAGCTTCAGATATCTTCTTCCTGGCCGAATACAGTTTATTGATAAAAACACATGGTGTATTTGCTTTATTTGCTGTCTTGAATTACAGGTGATAATAAATAGAAATTTATAGTATTTCGGAATGCAATTGTTTAGGGTCAAAATCAATGGAGTAGAAGTTTGTTTTCAGTCACATTAAACTCACCAGGACTGAAATACAGGAGGACAATGCACCGACACTGCCTTATTGTACGTTTATCTCATGCAACCAATTTCTGCTTCTGTTATGTCCAGTAATTGTACACCATACCTGATTCCATTTGGCTTTTGGACGTACTCAGAATTAAACAGTGTAATTACATACAATGATAAGATTAAAAGCAAACAGAAATCCACACTGAAAACCTGTTAAAAAATAGCAGTACCAACAATGTATTTAGTCTTTATTTTGCACCTAAAGTATTTAATTCTAAATTAAATACTGCAGTAATTGCACACTTAGTTCACGATCAATGGGATTGTAAGATTTGACTCAGGAAAGGTTATTTTATTTCCTTTAGTGTTCATTCACAATTTCTGTTTGTTTATTTCATCTGAACGGTATTTAAATGTCTGATTTATCAATGACATTAAAAAAACCTGTTAAAAAACAATCTTTGTTTTTACATCTACGAAAGCCTGACCTCAGCTTTTCCAGCAAAAAAATCTATTAGATTTGCAAAACACTATTTTCCCTGAATCAAACCATGTGATACAACCTTATCCCATTATAATTTTGAATTCTCCATTTGTCCATACTTTATGATGCATTATGCTAAAAACTGATGAATTGTTTTATCTCCCTCTTTTCTTAGCTAGTGATTTTAAGTTCCTGTGAATGTTGCAAAATTGGGGTGCTTTTAAACATCACCTCTTGTGTGTCCTTTGGCTCTGTGGCATTTCCTCAGAAATTACAAGTTGTAGATTCCATGGGTTCTAACAAGGTGAGCAAAAGTGGAGTTGATAGGAATATAAAAGAATCAATTGAAGAATTTCAAGGAAATAAGGAGAATGGAAATGGCTATAACTTTATTGGAATCCAGCAAGAACCCAATGAACTGAATGACCTCACAAGTTGCAATAAGTAGGGCCATCCTACCAGTGGATTTGTTGCTTTTTTACTGTCCTCTATTTCTTCCGTACTTTCTCTAAAGTGAGGTTACATTAGAATTGTAATTGTCATTACATTTATTGTTTCTTTTGCACTGAAGACTAATGCTCTATCTTCAACATTTTCTTAATCTTTGCTACTTTACAAAACATTCCCAATTCTCTTACCAACCATTGTGGCAATATAATGAGTCTCTTTAAACTAATGTTATCCTTACTCTTTGAGTTAGTAACAAACGAATCACATTTCTCATGGTTTTTATTTTTCAGTGGCATGTACCTTCAATGAGAATGTTTAAATATTTCTGCGACTGTTTGCAATAGTTTAACGACTGGCAAACTTTATAATCTAATGAAATTCTACATTGATCAGCTACCCATCATATCCACATAATTGACTCCAACTTCCTACGAATAGTCTCTCTTGAACTATATACAAAATTATTTTGCACTTGGTCCATTTCCCCTAGAGGATTTCTTGCTATGAAATTACAAATTAACATTGCTGCATGACACAAAATGAGTTTTGTCTGCCTCTTTCCTAGTTGATTCCATGACATATTGTTCTAAAGAAACTAGTGAAAATAAATTTAACATAACCTTCTCCAAATTACTGTTCCCAATTTAATTTTCCCCAATCTGAATGAAGATTAAAATCCATCATGATTATTGCATTACTCTTCCAAAAAGGTTTTCTTTTTTCTTGATTAATTGCCTGTCCAATTGTATTGCTGCCTCAAGGCTTATAACTGTTCCAGCCAATGTTTTTGCCCTATAGTATCTCTTATTTCCATATATATTGATTCCACTTCCTGTACTTCTGGACTCACTGCATCAAAGAACACTGTTCAAACTGACCTAGAAATTAGAATGCTTGGCAAAGTTTACTTCAGCACTGTGTGATTGAAAATGTAATTACCATAGAGTGAAATGGAATTGTAACTATTTCTGCTTCACTCTGCAAATGTGACCAGGTGCTTCCCACCTTGAGTCTCACTTGTACATCTCACAAGATGTAATTTGGATGTAAATCAAATGACACCTTTCCCTGCACTACACTACTTTGCAATTTTGCAAGAAAGGTTAGACCCCACTTTACAGCAATGACATTATTTGACACTTTGTTTTTGTAGTACTCTGCCAGACTGGGACACTGCTACGGAAATTCCTGCTCTTTTAATCTCTCCAACCAGTACTATCCCAGTTAGCACACTGCCAACAATACTCCTACAAATCTCTGCCGTCTCTGGATTCAGCCCAACGCCACATTATTCCAACAGCCTTGTCCTAGATCCTCCAAATCCCTGGGTCCCTAATCTCCTCCGGCACCATGTCCGATGCTCAAAAGCCCTTGAGCCTCACACATCCCTGAAACACCACCAATCCATTGATCACTGACCAAATTTCCCCCAGCACCCCCACCTAAACCCTGGCTGCTTGCTTGATCTTGATTCTAATTGCTGACCTCTCCCCCTTCACTTATCCCATTTACCTGATCGTTGGCTAGAATCCAGTCCATAATCCTAACTGACCCCATCCCACCCCTCAACAACTTTTAACCAACTGCTTTCTGATTGCCAACCCAATCTGTAACCATTGTCAGGGCTATGATTACCTTAACTCATTCTCAACACCACTTACCTAGTGGCCCTGATCCCAGGTGAAGTATGTGTGTCCATAAAGGCCTTGGACGCTTCTGACAATTGCCGTAGCAAGCTGATGAGTGAAGCATTAGTCCCTGAACAGTGGTGGTGCGGCACAACCATTGGTTGCATCAGAGGCTCTTTCCGTCTTTATCAAAATGGATTTAAAAAAGAGGCAAGATGTTTAATTGCCAAGCTGACTAAAATTACATTGTTCCATTGTCACTGGAGCAATGTACTCCTCTGAAATTGTAAGTCTGGACCTTGTATTGTAAAAAGTAGGGGTGGTTTTTGCAAGGAGACTGGAAATTGGGGACAGGAGTTGAAGTGTGGAATGGCCTGGATTCATCTGGATCACAGAGGAGGTGCAAGAGGTTAAATCTCCTTATTCTTTGTTTAATAATCAATTAACTTGCAGCAATGATCATTTCATTTTTTAATATATGTATTTAGTTCCGTCTGAGAGATGCATGAAGATTCCAGCAATATACAACCCCCCAAATGGCTTTGAAAGCAACAGCGTAAAAAGGATTACTTCACTCAATTAAATTAAAGCTAGAATTTGGTAACATGAGTTGCATACGACTATACTATGACAGTCCCATTGGTTGTACTCATGAACACATGTGTGATGAAGTGCTCCTTGAGACCGCTATCACTTACAGGGCTTAGTAAATAAACAAAGGTGAGGTATCAGGAGCTGCTGGCATAAGTGCGACTGTGCCCCATGTGAATCAATAGGTCCAAGAGAGCAAGTGGAGAAGTAGGAAATTGGGAGAGGGTAAAATGATAATGAATGCTTTGTAGCTTTAGCGAACTGTACACAAAAGGAAGAGAAAATCATTTTAGTTCGTCAGCGCTCAATGCACATGAACTGGTTATGCTCACCACTGGTAAGTGAGTGTGCAGTCTATTGAGGTGTAAAGTCCATTGTGAATTGTTGTCCTAGATTCTCACAACTGGTCATCTTTCCCTGTTTAGATCCCTCTAGCTGAGATGGAGGCTGTTTCTCTGACGTCTGATATTCAGTCTGAGAAATCGTGGTCGTTAGCACTGACAGATGACTCTTTGCCCGATGATGCAAACGTATTCTTACTAAATACGCTAGAAAGCAATGTACTTATTCCAAACCAGTATTCTGCTTATACCAGGGCTCGAAATACTCTACCACGTAATTTATGTTATCTAGTTATAATAATGTGCACAATAACTGGACAATGTCAAACCTAGCCTGACCTCCATCTATTTGAGTTTCTCGAGGTTAGTTACCACTTCAGGATGTCCGAAATCATCACCTAAAACACAATTTGTGATTAAGCTCCATCATCATTTTCATAAAGTTCTACATAAAATCGACAAATTCCAATTGTGCTGCAATTATGATTTGTAAATTCCAAATTCTGCTAACGCTGTTAGTGGTGTTTGGAAAGAGGACTCAAAAGAAGCCTAGTATATAGAATGTCAGAAGTATTTATCGTATGGAAAACAAACATTTTATTATTTTATATCTTATTTCTGATGGCACAATTGTCAGTCAGTCTTTCCCTATCCACAGTCTTTCCCTATCACAGTGCCTTTCAGATTACCACCACAAGGTATTAAAGGCAGGTATCCTACCTGTTCAGTTAGCCAATTAATATGGAATTGTTAACATATTCTTTGGAATTACGAGTTAATAGAATTGCCTATTTTCAAACTTATTCAAATCCTAACTAAATGATGATGTTATTGATCTTCCATCTCTGCACCTTACGAGCTTAGTGATTCATGTACAAAACACTCTGCAAGGAAAACAAAAGATGAGTTCCCACATTTGGCACGTTCATTGTACCATAAATCTATGGGGAATTCAGCAACACCCTGGATCTTTAACTTAGTGTAACATCCCACAAGAGCGTTAACAAATTAAATTTAACACCAAACCACAAACGATGATTTTATAACAGATGATCAAAAGCTTGATCAAAGATGTAGTTTTAAGGGCCTCAAAGGTGGGCAATCGTAGATATTTAGAATAGGATTTTCAGAGCTTATGGGATTTACTGTGGAATATTGGTTGCTGTTCATGTGGTGATTTAAATTAGGCTTTTCAAGAAAGCAAATTAGACTGGCTGGATACATCTGAGTGCTGTAGGGCTAAAGGAGGTTGCAAATGGAAAAGGCAATGCCAACAAAAGAATTTTAAACCAAAGTAAAATATGTTAAAACTGGCTTTGCATAAGAGTCAACAGTCATGAGTGTTCTATTGTCATTTGTCCCAGATAGAACAATTAAATTCTTACTTGGAGCAGCACAACAGAATATGTAAACGTAGTACACTGTAAACAATATAATAAATGAGAAAAACACCAGGAATCGTTGAGCACAGGGATGAATGGTAAACAAGGCTGTGTAAGTTAGGGCACAGGCAGCAGAAACATGAATGAAACAAGTAATGCTCCAAGGAAGGTATGGGGATAGCCATGTCCAAGGTATAAAAATCATGGATGACAGATTCAGGATTAGATAAGATAAGGTAGAAGTGGTGTGTAGAAAGGAACTGCAGATGCTGGTTTAAACCAAAGATAGACACAATAAGCTGGCGTAACAGGCATCATCTCTGAAGAAGGGTCTCAACCGAAAACATCACCCATTCCTTCTCTCCAGAGTTGCTGCCTGCCCTGCTGAGTTACTCCAGCTTTTTGTGCCTATCTAAGGTAGAAGTGGTGTTGAGAGATGTTATGCAAAGTCAAGAGTTAAGTTAAGAGTGTTTCATTGTCATCTGAAGCAGCAACAAAACAATAAAATTATTTGCTGCAGCCTAACAAGTCCATTAGTGCAATAATACACAGGTAAATACATAACAATCAATAATACAATAAATTGATAACAGTAATACTAGCTAACCATAATAGTGCTAAAACAAAATCAGTGGTGCAACCAAAGCCACTGTCCATAGAATCTCATAGTTGCAGAGGTAGTGCTTAGTGTTGTGCAGTGTTCAAGAGCTTGAATGTTGCTAGGAAGAAGCTGTTTTTGAACCTGGGATTGGAAATAGATGGCCTTAATATTGGGTATAGTATGTGGTTTATCACAAAGTCACACTCAACATCAAATTTGAAGATACACTGTTTCAGGTAATTGCTGGAGAGAACAATGGAGTAAGGAGTGGATCTTTTGGTGACTATTCCTGCTCTTGCAAAACTGGATATTGAACAAGTAGCCTAACCATTTAAAGATGGTGTTGACTTCAAAAGAGATCATGGTGAAGTAGAGCTGGGAATCATCGATGCACATGTGGAAACTGATCCGGTGTTTTAAATGGTGTCACCAAGCATGTAAATGAGAAACGGGAAGGGCCAGGGATAAATACCAGTCACTGGTGCAGAATCAGTAGGGAAGCCATTTCTAATTCTGGATAAATAACGAAATCAGGCAGGTGTAGAATCAAGGAAAGTCTTTGGAGAAGGATTGGATGGAGTTAAAAAGCAGAGCCTGGTTGAGAAGGATGTGGAGCAGGAATTTACTTTTGTCACAATCACTTTGGATGTCATTTGCAAGACAAGAAACCTGACTAAAGGGATTCAGAGCAAAACTCCACGAAAGATGAGTGCAAACTTGGGAGGTTGAGATTGGCTGGTACTTTGCAATGAGTAGGAGTCAACTTTGTTGGGCACAGGGCTATTATGACAATTTTAAATAAAAGGGAACAGTGATTGGGGGAAGTAACATTAACACTACCAGCTCAAATAGGATGGAAGAATGGAAGCACGGTAGATAGTAGTTTGGAGGACTTATGTGTGAGATACGTTTTGTGTTGACAATGAGCTAATTACAGAAGGTAGGAGAGAAACGTAAAAGTCATTAAACTTAACCGCAACCCATCACTTAATGGCCACTCAAAGCTCCAGGTGAGACACATTGAGCACCAGATAGATTGAACAGCCAGGGTATGGATGTAATCGACTGTCCTGTCCTTGCTAAGATTCGTTGATCGTAAATCAAACATGATAAATAAAGGACATTCCAAAAAAGTACGTAATTGCAGAAAATAATTATATTCTAAGGTTAAAGCTCCAAAATGTTCAGCTGATACTAATAAGAGTCATAGAAGCAATGTTTAAATAAATAGTGGCAATACCAAAGCTCCAAATGAGTGTCAGGCCAGGAAGGTCCTACACTTGAAGATACAATTGTGTCAATATTCTAACGTTGCAAAAACAGTGGAGGGTACAGGTTGAATGTTATAAACCCCATTGACATTTAACTTGACTTTGGACGATTGAAACTAGAGACAAAACATGACAGTAAATGATCTGTAGATATCCAACTCTAATAATGTGATATTATGCATTCCCTTTCTTGGAAAATGCACAAAGGAAGAGTATTTCTGGCCCTGATTTATATATAAACCCATCTGCTCCTCTCGCTGCCAAAGCACTTGACATTTTCAGGCTAATGTGTAGACTAATGCTTTCATCTGTTGCGCAACAAATTCTTTTTATCAAGCCAACATTTCTGGATCCTGTATTTGTCTTCTGTTGAATGTGCTTCTTGTTCGTGTCATTTCATTATTGAATATGTCTCCTGTGGCAGAGCGATACAGAAATTCTGCTGTGCTATGTTCTAGCTGGTACCAATGACAATGAATACTATTCCTATCATGCCTCATGCAAAAGCATGTGTTTAATGGACAAAATTGATGCCCGAAGCTGATTTATTCTAAATGAACAATTTGCTTTAAATGAAAAACTGTTTCCCTTATGCAGATGCAAATCTTCCTGATAATCTTGTGGTACAGATGTGTTACAATGAGTGCGAGTCAACAAAAACAGATTCTGATATTGTTGCAAGTATTTAGAATTGATGCATTGTTCCCTCCAACCTAGTGTTGCCATCTCAACAGATTGCATTCTTTGTAATTCCAGTATATTTCCTGTTTTATTTTAATTGAGGTTTGTGAATGTCAGCCTAGACTTTAAGGAGGTAAGAGCATTTTGTTTTAAAAAGACAGCAGAAGTTAATGCCCCCCTGGCACTCTACTCTTAGATGTTCTCATCCATCCTCCCAGGCGTTTTTGCAGCTTCAGTTCATCTCGGAGTTATATATTGTTGTAACAAGGGTTTGCAGAGGAGTACCCAGGGTGGTCTGTGGATTAGGCAAGAGTGAGATGATCCTGATGTCTGGTAGTCAAATACAGCTCTCTTAGGAATGAACATTTAGGTGGATCTGATGCTGAAAAATAACTGGTGTGAGTGAAACTATTTCCCAAAACATTGCTCTATATTAAGGACTGGAGTGACTTAGAAACATAGAAACATAGAAATTAGGTGCAGTAGTCGGCCATTCGGCCCTTCGAGCCTGCACCGCCATTCAATATGATCATGGCTGATCATCCAACTCAGTATCCCGTACCTGCCTTCTCTCCATACCAACTGAGTAAGAAATAATGACAATATTGTTCATTTGGACAATGAGATGCAGAATATATCCCGATTAGATTCTTGTTAATAGAAAGTGATGGAAACTGTGCACAGCTTTTAAAATTTATATTAAAGGGGATATATGATATGGGTATCTTTAATGGGAGCAATGTTTTACATATAGAGGGCACGTGACTTACCTTTGAAATGATTTCCAATGTAAGCAGTAACATAAGGTACACCTTCCGATAAAGAAAGATTAGAGATGATATCTAAAATATAGTAATAATATGTAAAATCTACATTGAGACAACAGTTGTGATGTATATAAAGGGAGGCACTACTGTCTTACAGACAGAAAGGTAGCAATGTCCACTGTGTAAAGTGTTGAAGCACATTATATCTGATAGGCTAAGCTGGCAGCATCAAACATATAGGGCAAGTGAGAAAGTATGATCTAAAGTGTAGGGTGACGTAACACCATATAATGAAAGTCGAAATCAATATCATATTCTGAGAATCTTGAGGTAAATTGTTTCATAGCTATCTCCAACTGGTCATTCTATGGACAGCTAGAATCAGTTGTCCTGGTGATGGTGTGCATGGACATCACTAAAATACCATTTGTGTTAGGATTCTGAGCCTCCGGGTTATTCAACTCCTAATGTTCTCCTTCCTCAGCCTTTTCTAAAGGGAATTCATATGTGCAGGATTGATGAATCAGGGTAAATAAATTACTTCCAAGCCATTTGACCCAATTTTAACCTGCATTTGGCCCTTTGCCTTTAGCAATTCCAGTTTTTATTTAAAATGACACAAATTAAAAAAACAAGAAATGGCAGTAATGGTGATAGAAATTGAGTGGCAGCATTGAACAATAATATATCCACGTATTTGGCTTCAATAAAACTGAACAACAGGTGTGGTGGATCAAGGACAGGATAGATTTAGTTTTGTTTCGTTTAGAGATAAGGCGCAGAAACAGGCCCTTCGGCCCACCAGGTTGGCGCCGGCCAGCGATTCATGCACATTTTTACATTTTTACCCCATCATTTTTATCTACTGGATTTTTACTGACACGTTATTCTTAATCATTATCTTTAGTTATCAAGCTTCTCAATTAGTAGAACAGTTGCCGCGTTTGCATTAATTACTTAAATGGGTCACTAGGAAAAATGGCTCGTAGCTTCTGATGATGCATTTGAAGATGTCGTATTGAGGAATATGACATGCATGCAGAGAAGTTGTGAAATTGCATGAAGCAGTTGATTGATGGAATTGGCATTGTCATGGTTTGTGTGTCATGCGGATTGCTGAGTATCGTAATACACTACTGTGTCTGTCGCGATGCAGCGTGTCTATATTGTGATTCATTCGCCTTACAGCAAAATGATTCACCATTTCCTGCTCAAATGTTTTGTACTTCCTTTTTCATTGTGTCTCTTGCTGTACTGTAGGTCATTGTGTCGCATTGATGACCTTCTGCATGACTGTGTTCTACATTATCTGCAGCTCAGCGTCTTTCAGATGTCATTGTTGCCTTGCCCCGTGAATTTAACAACAACTTTCTCCCCTGCAGGCTGAGCACACTCAAGAACAAGAGGTGAAGAAGGAGATCCAAGAGAAGAACCTTCTCACTGTGAGGAAACCTTTTGTTGGCCGCACACACTCTCTGCCCAACGATAGCTACATGTTTCAGCCTGTCAACCCAGCTCCATTAGAAGGTCTGCAGGGGTCAGAAAATGATCACAAGTCACAGTCTGGTATGTCTAATCTATGAGTGTAAAACAAAAGTCTCTTGGTCAATGATCAAGCAGTAATGTGATCAACTTGCTCAGTAACTTCACACAAGTTAACGTTCTAATCCAACTAATATGCTCAAAAACAAAAAAAATCCAATTCATTATGATAACAATTGTTGTTAAAAGCGGAGGAAATTGTCTTTCTGTTAAGTTCAACATTGTTTCCTGCCCTAAATGACACCTTGCCTCTTGGGCTACTTCACAGTTGTAATTATGATGTTGTGAATGAATCCTACATTTTGATGTACATTGGGACACCTCTTACAGGCAAAATAATGAACTGAACATTATATTGTTCTTTCATGCGTTTCCCAACATTTGAAAGGAAAAAAATGAATGCAGGGCAATTATTGCCAATTTAGATCTTATCGCTGTTATAAGATCTTGCTGAAAAATGTGCTCACTCGCTTTACGATTTGATTGGACTGACCTATTGCTTCGATTTCAGTCTGTCCTGATTTCTTTATAAAAACATTAAACAGTCTACACAGTGAAAACCACTAACTAATCCCATGTAGAAGGTGTTTGCTACTTTAACTATTTTGATGTTGTAGCTCACCTTCAAGTTTAGTCTTATTCTATTGGTAAAAACTTGCAACTTGCCTTAATTTAACCCGATCAGTAATTATTTCCCTCTATATCAGTAGATTTGGGATCCAAGATCCACTCCTGGACATGAGCATGCATGCTGCTCTGACACTTAGTACAGTAGAGGGAGTGCTATTGAGTTGTAGGCACTGTTTCTTGAATTAGTTATTAAACTGAGTTTAAACTCTTGCAGGTGGATATCCCACAATATTATGCATAGAAAAGATTTATCCTCCTCCAATGCCACTAAAAACAGGTTAAATGGTTATTCAGTGGATTGCTAATTGTGGAATCCTTCTTTTCATAAACAGGCTGCCGCATTTCTGTGGACAAGTGGTCCAGATCTGTGAAGATCTTTAGGGCATCCTGGGAACGATCCCACTGAATAATTGTAATAATTAGAGGGGAAGGCCTGTAAATTGTCTTTTATTGTTGCAATAATCTTTTTAAAAGATCATTGGTTGGAAATAGGTATCCAGATTAAAAACTGGCAAATAGCACTGGATTAGAAATCTCCTGAAGCATTGTTTCTTGGTTAGAAACATGGTCAATAATCACTGTTGCAAATTGTTCCCTAGGTTCAACCACATCGGTTCGTTCTCAGCCCACAGGCACCAGTGGCCACCTCCAAGTTCCTATGGAGTTCCTCCCTGTCAGCCATCAGAATAGTTCTGATTCTGAAAATATCCCGAAGATTCCTCCCCCTCGGAAACCTCTGAGCGCCCACAGAATGCTACGTAGACAGGTTGGTATCAGTGTTGAAAAGCCTACGTTCAGCACACTTTTCAAGTGACAACTTCCACCCGAGACACTTTCTGTCTGCAGATCTTGCTTCATCTCTCAACTCCATAATTCTCTTATCCCACCTTTTTCCCCTCCCCTGGTACCACTTCCTCCGGCCTTACATTATTTCTTCTCTTATTTCCTCATCTGATACCCTTTTATTTCCTTTCTATCTCTAGTCTTTGTCACCTACCCCGCCCATCTGCTAATGACACCTCTTCCCCACCTATATCCATCTACCACTTGTGTGGGAAAGAACTGCAGATGTTGGTTTAAACTGAAGATAGGCACAAAAAACTGAAGTAATTCAGCGGGTCAGATAACATCTCTGGAGAAAAGGAATAGGTGACGTTTCGGGTCGAGACCCTTCTTCAGGGAAATGTTACCTAAACCTTTTCTCCAGAGATGCTAACTGACCCGCTGAGTTACTCCAGCTTTTTGTGTCTTATCTTCCATCTATCACTTGCCAGGCTTTGTGTAACCCTCGATTCTCCAGCATCTGCAGTTCCTTCTTTAACACTTTGCCCTACACCACCTCACTTTTCCAGCTTTCTCCCCACTCTCCAATGCAGTGTTCTCCAGCACTTGTTTTTGCTAAAAATTCCAGTATTTGCAGTTTCTTGTGTCTCAAACTTGCTTCCTTCTTTTCGCACACAACTGTAAACATGGGGATGCTTTTATCCAGAATTTATTTCAATTATTTTTCAATGCTTTTATTTTCAAGCCTAATATTCAAAGAAAAGGAATCACACTTGGTAATCATATTTGACTCCCATCATTCTGTCTCTACAGATGGTGGAGTTGCTGCTGCGCAGCACCAGAGACCTGGGTTCAATCCTGACCTTGGGTGCAGCCTGTGTGGAGTTTGCATGTTCTCCCAGTGACTGCCATGGGTTCCCTCCAAGTGCATCTGTTTCTTCCCACATCACAAAGGCATGCCAGTTTGTAGGTCAATTGGCTTCTGTAAAATTGCCCCTGGTATGTAGGGAGTGGATGCAAAAGTGGGAATGCAGGATAACATGGAACGAGTGTAAATGGGTGGTCGATGGTCAGTGTGATGTATGTTAATCACACAAATCTACAGCAGACCTTTTTGAGCAGTTGTTACCATGCCCTCTATTTCTCGTCACCAATATCCCATCTTCTTGCATGTTCCCATCCTGGGTAGATTTATGCAGTCATCTGACCATATGTATTTCAGTCTGATCTCCCTTTTCTCAGTGATATAATAATGTCTAGTTTAGTTTAGAGATACAACGTGGAAACAGGCCCTTCAGCCCATCGAGTCCATGCCAACCTGCAATGCCCACACACTACCACTATCCTACACACACTAGGGCCAATTTTTGCCAAAGCCATTTAATCTACCAACCTGTATGTCTTTGGAGTGTGGGAGGAAATCGGAACATACGGAGAAAACTCATGCAGGTCACGGGGAGAACGTACAAACTCCATATAGACAGCAACGGTGGTCAGGATCCAACCAAAGTTTCTGGCACTAAGGCAACAATTCTACTGCTGCGCCAGCGTCTCACCTCGGTGTCTATTATTTGCTGAGTATTGTGACCATGTTACATCCTCTGCATTGTTACAATGTACTCCTACTATTATATAATTTATTGATTATCATTCGTGCCCCATTGGATTGGAACTTGCAGAATTGCTGTCATTTCTCTACATAAGTACTGACAAGTTTGGAAAATGTACATGGATCTGTAGGTTGAGAACTTGCTGGCCACTTCATTGACAATTTCCTGAATATTTCCTGAAGTTGTACATCTATAAACTACCTGGCCTATAGTTTCCAACCTTGTGTCTTCATTCTTGAACAAGGGAGTCGCATTTCGTGTTCACCAATCCACTGGTGTCATCGCAGAATTCATAAATTTTGAAAACTTTCCATATCTTTGCAGCTAATTCTTTTAAAGCACTTGGGTGCAGGCCATTTAATCCTGATGATTAATTTGCCTTTAACCCTGTGGGTTTTGATAATACCTTATGCCTAGTGATTGTCATTTTTTCAAATTTGTTCATGCGACCTCAAACTACACTGTTTCCATCAGGATCTAGAATCTGTTGTCATCAGGATATTTGCAGTGTTCTTCATGGTGATTATCTTTCTTTTTATATATGCACAGAAACCATTCAGATTCAGATTCAGATTCAATTTTAATTGTCATTGTCAGTATACAGTACAGAGACAACGAAATGCATTTAGCATCTCCCTGGAAGAGCGACACAGCAAATGATTTGAATAAATAATAAGTGTCCGGGGGGGGGGGGTGATTGGCAGTCACCGAGGTACGTTGTTGAGTAGCGTGACAGCCGCCGGAAAGAAGCTGTTTCTGGACCTGCTGGTTCGGCAACGGAGAAACCTGTAACGCCTCCCGGATGGTAGGAGGGTAAACAGTCCATGGTTGGGGTGAGAGAGGTCCTTGGCGCCCTCCGCAGACAACGCTTGCTTTGGACAGACTCAATGGAGGGGAGCGAGGAACCGGTGATGCGTTGGGCAATTTTCACCACCCTCTGCAATGCCTTCCGGTCGGAGACAGAGCAGTTGCCATACCAAACTGTGATGCAGTTGGTAAGGATGCTCTCGATGGTGCAGCGGTAGAAGTTCACCAGGATTTGAGGAGACAGATGGACCTTCTTCAGTCTCCTCAGGAAGAAGAGACGCTGGTGAGCCTTCTTGATCAGAGTTGAGGTATTGTGGGTCCAAGAGAGGTCGTCGGAGAGGTTGACTCCCAGGAACCTGAAGCTAGAAACACGTTCCACCTCCGTACCGTTAATGTGGATGGGGGTGTGCGTGCCGCCCCTGGACTTCCTGAAGTCTACAATAAGCTCCTTGGTCTTCTTGGAGTTAAGGGCCAGGTTGTTGTCAGCGCACCATGCTGCTAAGTGCTGGACCTTATCCCTGTAGGCCGACTCATCGTTGTTGCTGATGAGGCCAATCACCGTTGTATCATCTGCATACTTGATGATGGTGTTAGTACCATGTACAGGTGTGCAGTCATAGGTGAAGAGGGAGTAGAGGAGGGGGCTCAGCACACAGCCCTGTGGAACGCCGGTGTTCAGGGTGAGGGTTGAAGAGGTGTGCTTGTCTAACCTAACAGACTGGGGTCTGTTGGTTAGAAAGTCCAGTATCCAGTTGCAGAGGGAAGGAGCGATGCACAGGTTACCGAGTTTGGTGATCAATTTTGATGGTATAATGGTGTTGAATGCTGAGCTGTAATCGATGAACAGCATTCTTACGTAAGTGTCTCTGTTGTCGAGGTGGGAGAGGGCGGAGTGAAGTGCCGTTGAGATGGCATCCACCGTACTCCTGTTCTTGCGGTAGGCAAACTGATAGGGATCCAGTGTGGGGGGTAGGCAGCTTTTGAGGTGTGCCAGGACCAGCCTCTCGAAGCACTTGGTAATGATGGGGGTAAGTGCAACTGGGCGGAAGTCGTTGAGGCTTGCCGCAGTGGAGTGTTTTGGCACTGGCACGATGGAGGTGGTTTTAAGGCACGTGGGGACAACTGCCTGGGCAAGTGACAGGTTGAAGATATCAGTTCAGACGTCTGCCAGCTGCGCCGCACAGACCCTGAGCACGTGCCCGGGGATGCCGTCAGGGCCAGCAGCTTTACGTGCATTAGTCCTACTCAGTGCCACGTATACGTCGTAGGGGGTGAGTGTGAGGGGTTGGTGATCGGCAGGTAGCACAGCCTTGATGGCTGTCTCTAGATTGTCCCTGTCGAAGCGGCCATAGAAGTGATTGAGCTCCTCAAGGAAGGAGGCGTCGCTGGATGTGGGGGTGGTGTTGGCGGGTCTGTAGTCCGTGATGGCCTGGGTGCCTTGCCACATGCGTCGGGGGTCGGAGTTGTTGTTGAAGTGCTCCTCAATCCTGAGCTTATGGCAGTGCTTGGCCTTCTTGATGCCCCTCTTCAGGTTAGCCCTGGCTGAACTGTAGGCTCGAGCATCGCCTGACCTGAAAGCGGTGTCCCGTGCTTTCAGCAGTAGCCTGACCTCGCTGTTCATCCATGGCTTCTGATTCGGGAATATGGTCACCAGTTTGAGGGAGGTGACACTATTGATGGTGGAGTTTATAAAGTCCAGAACAGAGGATGTGTAGGAGTTAATGTCCGTGTGGGAGTCAAGGTTGGCCTGGGCTGCAAACGCCTTCCAGTCAATGTTTCCAAAACACTGCTGAAGTGTGAAGTCCGCTTCCTCTGACCAGACTTTAACTGTCCTCACAGTTGGTTTAACCCGTCTGATGAGTGGGGAGTACTTAGGGAGCAGGAACAATGAGATGTGATCAGACTGACCAGGGTGGGGGAGGGGGATGGCTTTGTAAGCTTCAGCCATGTTGGTGTAGACTTTGTCCAGTGTCTTGTCTACTCTAGTGGGGAAGGAGACATGCTGGTGGAATTTGGGGAGTACAGTCTTCAGGTTAGAGTGATTGAAGTCACCCGCAACAATGAAGGCTGCCTCGGGGTTGTGTGTCTGTTGATTGCTAATGGCAGTATGCAGCTCTTTCATTGCAAGCTTGGCATTAGCATCAGGAGGGATATAGGCTGCAGTCACAACAGTGGAGGTGAACTCTCTGGGCAGATAGAACGGTCTGCATCTAACCAAGAGGAACTCAAGGTTAGCTGAGCAGTGACAATCGATGATGGTGGAGTCCGTGCACCATGCTTTATTTACATAAATGCACAGAACCCCACCTCTGGTCTTGCCGGAGTCCGATGTCCTGCCCGCTCGGAGTAAGTGACGCCCCGATAGCTGGATGGCGCTGTCAGGAACGTCATTGTTCAGCCAAGTTTCCGTGAGGATCAGGATGTTGCAGTCCTTGATCCGGTTATGGGAGGTGATCCTTAGCCGGAGTTCGTCCATTTTGTTTGCCAGTGAGCGCACGTTGGCGAGGAAAAGGCTAGGAATCGCTACCCTGTGCGGGGCTAGCTCTAACCTGGCCTTTAACCCCCCTCTGCGTCCCCGGCGGTGTTTACGTCCGCGTCGCCGTCTGTTGGTGCTTCTGGTCGGCCGAGCTGGCTTGGTGCGCGCTGGTGTTCTACCGCTCCGTTGCACTGCGTCTACGTCTCCGTGGCTCCGCAGGCGGTCTTCAGCCCCGCGGCTCTGCTGATGGTCTCCAGCCCCAGGGCTTACCTGGCGTTCTCCAGCTCCCCGGGTCGGGTGGTTTTCTCCAGCTCCCTGGGTCGGGTGACGGTCTCCAGCTCCACGGGTCGGGTGGCGGTCTCCAGCTCCACGGGTCGGGTGGCGTTCTCCAGCTCCACGGGTCAGGTGAGGTTCGAGGGTCGGGTGTGGATCGCGGGTCGGGTGAGGTTCGAGGGTCAGGTGAGGGCCGCGGGTCGGGTGTGGACCGCCTGGTCGGGTGACGTTCGAGGGTCGGGTGAGGGCCGCGGGTCGGGTGAGGTTCGAGGGTCGGGTGTGGACCGCGGGTCGGGTGAGGGCCGCGGGTCGGGTGAGGTTTGAGGGTCGGGTGTGGACCGCGGGTCGGGTGCGGTTCGAGGGTCGGGTGTGGACCGCGATTACTGCACGCTTTGATATTACTTGCAAATTTTCTCTCAACATTAATTTTCTTTTTTATGAATATTTTAGTCTTGCTGCTGGTTCCTGAAATTCCCAATCCATGAGCCCTTGCTACTTTGTATGCCCTACTTTTCAATTTAACTTTATTCTTAACCCCTTTTGTTAATAACGATTAGTTCCTCTTCCTCATGTAATCTCTCTTTCTAGTTGAGATAGAATTCTGGTGAGCATTATGAACAAACTGTTTAAATATCTGTCACTGCTATCCACTGACCTAAATCATAGGTTATTTATCCAGTCCAGTCTCGACAAGTCCACCTCGGGGACATTCAAGGTTTTTGACTGCCAGATAAGTCAGAGATCATGGTTTAGTTGGATCTCAATTTTTTTATTTTTGCTGCTCAGCACACCAGATTTGTTCAACCACCAAAGCCATCTAATACCCCCACTACAAATTTGATTCAAGTTAATAACAAAGGGTAAGCATAAACAGAAATGCTGGAAAAAAAAACAGCCAACCAAGCAGCGTCTGTAGAAAGATCTGTTAATGTTTTGGGTCAGTGACCCTTCTTCGGAACTGGTGGAAGAGTGGAAGGGTTACAGTTTTCACTATAGAGCTGGAGAGAGAAGTGAGATGAAAGACAAATGACAATATGAACACAGGTTTAGACAGATGAATTGATATGGAACAAGAGCACTGTCAGTTTAATGCGTGGGAATTTAAACAAAGAGCTATTGGCTGCAGCGCTATGGGTCACAGACTGTTCAGAAAAATTCTCGTATAACAATGAGTCTTTGGAATTCTCTTTCTCAGTGGAAGTTGAGCCTTTGATTATTTTTCAAGAAGTGGTAGAATTCTGGATAAGCCTGGTGGTGAAAAGTTACCAGTGGGCGGTGGGATTGCAGTTACATTGGGATTGGCCATGATTTTACAGATCGGTGGGTGGGCTCAAGGGGCCGGGAGGGAGAGAGGGAGGGTGGAGAGAGGGAGAGGGGTGGGAAGGAGGGAGAGGGGTGGGAAGGAGGGAGGGGGAGAGAGAGGGAAAAGGAGCGAGAGAGGGAGGGAGGGAGGGAGAGAGGGAGGGAATAAGAGAGGGAGAGAAAAAAAGGAAGGGGGAGGGAAAGAGGGAGGGGGAGAGAGAGGGGGAGAGAGGGGGGGAGGGAGGGAGGGACGGAGAGAGGGAGAGAGGGAAAGGGGGAGGGAGGGAAGGAGGGAGAGAGAGCAGCGACTGAGACACATGAGAGGAGATTGAAAATACAAAGACAAAAAAAGCTGTTGGAGGCAACGAAAGCTGCCTTGCATAACACTCTACAAGTGAGTAACAGAAGCAGGCAGATACGGTGTTGTTACATAGATCTGTTTTACCTTGTGCTTCTTTGTGTTGTTAATGAGTGCCCGCAAAACAAACCAACAAAAATAACACGCAGGAAGCATTTTTGAAAATTTCAGGAAATACCATCAAATTCCAAGAAATTTGGGATTCAGAGAGAAAACAGTTGGAAAATTCATTGTTTGTTCCAGAAGGTAGCAAAGTGCCCCGATAAAATATAAGATGTTCCTCTGGTTTACGTTGGGCTCATCATGGCAGCGGGTGAGGCTGCAGATAAAGAGATCAGAATTGGAGTGGCATTGGGAATTTAAGTACCTTGACTCTGAAAGCTCAGTGGATTAAGCATAGGTTCCCCACAACGTGATCACCTGGTTTCTGAATACAGAAGAGGTGAATGGACAGGTGTTCTATTTTCTCCGGTTGCACGGGAAGGCGCTGTTGGATTGGGAATGGCGAACGGGGACAGAAGAGCGGATAAGACGGAGTTACAAAGTGAGCGGACCCTGTGAAATGCAGAAATAGGAGGAAGGGCAAGATGTGACTGTTGATGGGATCATGTTGGACTTGGCAGAAATTGTGAAGGATAATCATTTGAATGCGAAGAATGGTGGGGTGTTTTCCAACAAGGAGTTAGCGTTGAATAGCAAATGTATAAATGATAAATTCAGATTTACGAGGCAAGTGGACATGGTTGTGGTGGGTCACTGATGACAGCAACTTCTAACCCATAATGTTGTGGTCGGGTCCCCACCTTGTAATATGTATTGTGACATGTACTCACCTTTCCTGTGTTTATTATGTATCAATACCACCTTATGTACGGTAATCAAATATCTATCTCCAGTGAAAGACACAAAATGCTGGAGTAACTCAGCTGGTCAGGCAGCATCTTTGGAGAACTATTGGTACGTAATAAAATACACATAAAATTACAAGGTGGCGATCTGACCACAGCATTATTGGTTAAGAAGGAACTGCAGATGCTGAAAAAAATCGAAGGTAGATAAAAATGCTGGAGAATCTCAGCGGGTAAGGCAGCATCTATGGAGAAAATGGAGTCTGAAGAAGGGTCTCGACCCAAAACGTCACCTATTCCTTCGCTCCATAGATGCTGCCTCACCCGCTGAGTTTCTCCAGCATTTTTATCTACCCACAGCATTATTGGTAAGGATTTGGGTTGGGTCCCTTCTTCAGACTGATTGTAGTATGGGGGTGAGTGGGGGAGAAGAAAGTTGGAAGAGAGGAGGTGCAGGACAAAACTTGGCAGGTAAAGGGTAAGGACAGGTGAGGGGTATTTTGATAGGCATATGGTGGATAAAGGACAGAGATGGTATTGGGATCATGTTGGAGATGACAGAAATGTTGGAGCAAGATGTGTTCAATGCAGAGGCTGGTGGGGTAATGGTGAGGACCTGTGGAACTCTATTCCTTTACTGCCTGGTAAGAGGAGGGGCGAGAACATTACCATGGGACACAGTGGAGATGCAGGTGAGGGATCCATCTATGCCAGCAGATGGGAAACCATGTTTCATCTCTGACAGCAGGATAGAAACCCATTACCTGCCAGGCTGTGTCTTGCCCCTCTTCTCTTCCAGCTTTCTTTCCTTCCTCCCTCCAATCTGTGCAAAGAAGGATTGCAACCTGAAAAATCA
Source organism: Raja brachyura (assembly GCA_963514005.1). Next base: position 29,965,399 of record OY740803.1, read on the forward strand.
CCTACCCTTGCTCTCCAGAGATGCTGCCTGGCCCACTGAGTTACTCCAGCATGTTGGGTTTTTTTGTAAACCAGCATCTGCGGTTCCTTTTATCCACTATCTCCAGCAGTTTTTTTTTAACCAAAAGATACTGGTATGCCTATCAATTGAAAATGAAGCTACTTATATCAATAATGTTTTCCATCATTATATCCCCCTGTTTTGATTTTGTGTTCAATTAGCTTCCATTTTACTAAACTAATAATAAAAAAACTATAAAATTAACACATTAAATATTAACAATATTATTAAGGTAATGTTCACTAAAGAATTTACAAAACATACATGTCACTTTGTTGGAGAACAAAATAATGGTGTTGTTACAGCCTTCAATACAGCAGTTCACACAACACCATTGCAGCTGAACATCATATAATTACATCCCAGCTATGGCTATGATGACTTATAAGCTGCTTAAGCTTTTTGAGAGAGCCTGATGACAATTCAATGCATTTTATTTTTTTAATTTTAGTAATCTCTTTGTAATAAAACTAAAAATTTGAAATTGAAGAGCTTAAAAATTAGAATACAAAAAAATTAGTTTTTAGCTTTTCAGAGCCATGTCATAAGAAGCACTTCCTATCTCATTCTGTGTAATGTTATCATAATCCCACCCTGTCCTGTTTTTTGTTATCCTGCGTGTCTGCAATCTTGTAACTGATTGAATATACACATGATAAAACAAGACAGGACAGGGTGGGATTATGATAACAAATCACAGGATTGTATGTGAAGGTATTTGAGGTCAACTGTATTGTGTACAATTACCATATCTCAATGTGTTCTATGTCTTGTTCTCACAAATCTTCATTTGTGCTGATATGATGTACCCATCCCATTCTTTGAGCGGCAACATGTAGTTATCTTAACTTGTGAGCTAAATCACTCTTTTGGTGTGACAACCAATAATTTATTGGTGAAGCTATTTGCTATCTTGTTTACAATGGTGAATTCACTGATTATAAATCATACATTCGTCTATAAAAGATGAAAAGTAAAATAGATCGACTACTTGGGTCCAGAAATTCTACTACTCCTGGTGACTTTCCTAGCTTGGTGTCGCAGCTGGGTGCTTGTGACTGCTTTAGTTGGGGGATCTTTACTGAAAACCTGCCACTGAAAGTGCACTGCGCTTTTCTGCAGTGAAAAAGATGGATGAGGATTGGGCTATTGGATCAGGTTGCAGAAAAAATGAAGCAGCTTGATTGCAGTGATAAGAGGGGAAATTTCCAAGAAAGATCTGTGTCTTTATAGAGATATGGGGGGTGTGGAACCAACCATCAGGGACTGGAGGCCTTGCTGGCAGAGATTTGAGCCTTTAACAGGGGGCCTGTTGGATTCCTAGGTCTGGAGCAATCAGTGAATCAGGGGAAACAGATTATGGAAGGCTGACTAAACCTTGTGTAAATAAGAAGGTCAAGGTCACTGGGGTTCAAATAGTCAAGAGGCAGGGAGGTGTCCCCCCTCTCACGATAGGGAGCTTTTGCATTTTTCAGCTTGAAATTGTGCAATCTGGTGCATACTGTAGCAAGTCTTTAATTATACTTGAATGCAACATTTATGCTTCAAATTGGATTAGGTATGAATAAGGTTAGGCTAAATTACATTCCTAAATTACATTCCACAGTAGAGCCAGGCTCTGATCAACAGATGCAGCACATGATTGACCTTAGTATATTCATGCATGGAAATCAGATTATAATTCATGCTGTTATGCATATATATAGAGAAACAAAAACATAGAAACAAGGCAAGAGGAGTCAGACTTCCATCACTGTTCTGCACAAATAAATTAATCAACCTTACCCTTTGACAATAGAAACAAGACAAAAAAAATACCATATATTCAACCGTACATGGTTCAATGAAATTAAGATATATATGTAAAACATGTATATGGAAACAGGCCCTTCGGCCCACCAAGTCAACACCGACCAGCAATCTACCATACACCAGTTGTATCCTACATGCCAGGGACAATTTACAGAAGCCAACTAACCTACAAACCTGCAGTTCTTTCGGATGTGGGAGAAACTGGAATATCCAGAGAAAACACATGTGGTCATAGGGAGAATGTACAAATATTGTACAGACAGCACCCATAGTCAGGATCAAATCTGGGTCTGTGGTGCTGTAAGGCAGCAACTCTACTGCTGGGCCACCGTGCCACCCATTAAATTATTTTTTCTGTAATATATTTATTATGGTGTCACGTCAATAAAGATGAACACATGATTCTGATTTCTGCCCCTTTGTTGGATAACACACATCTCCAGTCATTGTGTTTTATGGCTGGCTCTCAGCTCTTCAGACTGAAGGTCTCGACCCGAAACATCACCTATTCTTTCTCTCCAGAGAGGCGGCCTGTCCTGCTGAGTTATTCCAGCCTTTTGTGTCTATCTGCAGTTTAAACCACCATCTGCAGTTCCTTCCTATACTCTTTGTTAAGCGAAAAAGGTCCTATTCGCATAATATTATTCACCTCAACTAAGTTTTTTCTTCACCTCCGTTGCTGCAGAGAATATAATCCCGGTAATCAAATCTTTCGTCAAAGTGAAAAAAAAATTCCAGCCCTGCCAACATGTTCATAAATTGCTCCTGGATCCTTTCCAGAGCAATTGCACCCTTTCTAGAATGTGTCATAGACTTACAGCATGGAAACAGGCCCTTCATCCCAACTTGTTCATGCAGATCCAGATGCCTCATCTAAACTAGTGCCATTTATCCGCATTTGGCCGATATCCCTTTAAACCTTGTGTGTGTCAGTGAAGCTGCGACTACATCCGGAGTGAGCGGAGACTTGGCGATGTCTGGGGAGCATTTCCCTCTCTCCTGCCCCGGGAATGTGGGCCGGCCCAGGTGCTCTGTGTCCAGCTGGGGTCCGGGGGAGGTGAGGGTGACCCGGGGGTCCGGGGGAGGTGAGGGTCAGTGACCCGGGGGTCGATCATCGGAGCGGAGCCTTGGCCCAAGATTCATCCCCACGGCTCCAAAGCCCAGTCCGCTCCTGGCTACGGGCCAGGGTTAAAACTCCATGGGGTGAGGACAGAGCAGCCGCCGGACACAGAGCCGCCGGAGGTGAGGGTGGGAGGTGTGAGCAGTGCCTCGGGGGGTGGGGGGGGGGGGGTCCATGCTGGGACCACTGCCGTGTCTCACCTATCACACCATCTGCACGGGAATGTGAATGCGGGTGAGGCAGCATCTATGGAGCTGTAGACAAAAATGCTGGAGAAATGCGTGTCTGAAGATGGGTCAAACTCAGCATAGATGTTGCCTCACCCGCTGAGTTTCTCCAGCATTTTTGTCTACATTGCCCTTTTAAACAGTGTGCGATGGGCTTAAGCCAGTCACATTGTTCTTTCTTTCTCCATCGACAGAAAACTATTCTCATTGGTGAGCGTGGAGGAGTGTGACTTTATTTTATTTTATTTTTTTTCATGTTTTTTTAAACGTGAGAACTTCTGTCATCAGTGTGAGAACTTCATGAAATGCATGACTCTCACGCTCAATGTAAAAGGTCAGTGCCTAACCCTTGCTGGGTGTGAGCAGTTTCAGGGGTCGGTTGTGGGTGTCGGGGAAGAGTGGGAGATTGTTTAGTGGCAAGTGGGCAATGATTAGAAGTTTCAAAAGTGAGTAAGAGATTCACAGTAGAAATCATAGCAACCATGTTGGTGTTCGCCTGGAATTGCCCAGTTAACTTTCTGAAGTGACATGAAACAATTGGAATATGGACAATAACAGATAAAGTTAATTTTCAATTGCTTGATGCTGAAAAATTCAACATGATACAATCTGTTCAAATAATGCTCAAAATAAAATTTATGACTTTTTTTTTCATTTGGTAATGCTGCATCCCATCCTACCCCATCTCATGAGCAGATCACAATTGCTAAATATACTCTGTTGCTTCTTCGATCAACACACATGTCATCTGGGAGAACTCACACAGAGCAAGGCTATGCCCTTTGACCTCTTTCAAAAACCTTTAGGCCAATGTCAAACTATTCTAAGCCATACCAACCTTGACGCTAAACCAAGTTTCTTATAGACTCCCAATGAACACAGCCTGACACAAAATGCTCACCTCAAATGATCCTGCTATTTTCTATTTCCCAGCAGATGCATGTTTAGCAATATCATTACCATGTGCTGTTCCAGCAATAAATCATTGGTTTTAATATCTTTATTTTGACACATCATGCATTTCTGTTACCCATCAGCTCACACCCCCAATCTTGCCAGGCCTTGTTTACCAACTAGTTGGCCAGAAGATCAATTTAATACAGATTCCAATCCATATTCATACTGTTCCTATACTTGTTTCTATGACCTGGCCCCAACTACTTTGCTTTGGAAGTTAACACAGCTCATTTCTTTGTTTCAAGCTTTTTCTTTCACTCGTTCTACTTTACTATTACATGAGGTTATTTTAGCCCTTGTTCAACTGCATTTAATATACTTTAACTCAAATTCAATTAATAACAGTTGAAGAGTTACCACTGATTTTGAATAACATTCGATGAAAAATAAACATGAAAAATGACTCTTATTCCAACTGTAGGCACATGCGCATGGAACTTATTACAAAATTGCATCCTGTATTTTTCTTTCCGTTGTGTCATAACTAGAAACTCGTAAGCTAGGAGTTGCACAATGTGCATGTCTGCTGAAGGTACACTACAGTCACCATTCCACGGTTACTTGAATCTCATATGTACTTCTGTTCAAGCATTGTCAACTTTAATATTATTCACATTCTATTTCAATTCTCTCTCAACTTCTCATGCCCATAATAAGATGAAAACAGAGCTACCAAGAGCTCTTGGTCTATGCTGAATCAACTGTAGGGTGGCAGTTACTTAATTGAGATAGATTAATTAGTGTCCTTTGGCTGAGGAGGAATATTTCTCAGGGTTCCCATTATGATCTATATCCAAAGTATTAAGCTATAAAACGCTTGTTTATATGGTGGATTTCACCCACAAATAAGATCAGGCCATCTACTGATCAAATAGTCAGGTAGTCAAGAACATCATTTCTGCATGAGTGACTTTAGGGTCCAAATAACATTTTCTCCTCAAGATTGCTATTAGTTTTTGCATTGTTGAATTAGTTCATGGAAGAACCTGAAATTATGAGATTGAAGTCAAGATTTGCCAAGATTTAAGATTTGCAGGGTGAATTGAATTAAACGGCTGAGCGATAAAGAGTTTCCCATTATTTAGCTGATATGGGAAACTTGCCTGATGAGGGAAAGCCAAATTATAATACAGAATGCTAAAAGTGAAAATTGCTTCATTTTTGCTGAACTAAATTGATATTCCTCATCTTGGCAAGCATGCACATTTCTAAGGAAATAGAGGGAAAAGAAGATAATCTCGATAATCAGCATTGGGATTAGTCTAATGGAACCTAATGGAATAAATGCACATTTCCTTTTGCATTTCTAACCTAAGTATGCAAAGTTAATTTTATTATGAAAGCCAAAGTTTTCCTTTGTCTAAAACAAAAATATTTCACTAAACCAAAATACCTCAGATTTTGGAAACAAAATGCTGGAATTACACTGCAGATCAAGCAACGATTCGATGATGCTTTATGGTCGCATGTACCTAGGCACAGTTAGATGCTTTGTTTTACATACAACCCAGTAAAATCATATAGCATACCTCACCTAGACAGTACACAAGTGTTGCTATGTGCCTGGTGCCGGCAAAGGTTCGGCGAGAAGTTCACTGAACAGTCTTATCTACTGCCTGCGGCACACGTGGCATTAGCCCCCCTTCCCGCCAGGTCCCTTTCGTTTTTGGCGGCCCTCCTCGCACTCCAGCTGCTCTCCGACAGCCCTCTTCCCTCTCCGACAGCTCTCCTCCATCTCCGGTAGCCCTCTTCACTCTCGAACAGCCCTCCGCGCTCTCCGACGTCTTACCTCACTATCCGACAGTCCTCTCGCTCTCGGCAGTTGCTCGAGGATCCATCCTTGCTCTCGTGGAGCAGATCCCATTGACGTCCACGGTGGGCGAGCCAAGCCGACTGGAGATGTTGGCCCCACTTGCCGGGAACATTCCCGGTGTGCTGCTCAGCAGGAAAGGAGAGAATGGCCTTTTGATTCTGTCAAAGTTCATTGACCTGAAATATTAATGCATTTTTCTCCGCAGACGTTGCCTGACCCGCTGAGAAGTTACATTAATTTTTTCATTTTAATTATTAATTTTGTACTTGTGATGCTCTGTCATAAGAAATTACACTGGGGCCATCCAGCCAAGATGCCAACAGACAGGAACTTGTTTTATGATATAAGAATTAATTGTATCCAGATAAAAAAGATCAGTTACTGTATTGAAAATATAATAACATTTTTATTCTTTAATGCTTTGAAGAAATGCATTATAATTTGATTTACTTGCTTTATTATTTTTTTACACTCCTGTGATATTCTTCCCTTTTCTTTTGTGTGTGTCCAACAGTCTTTAATTTCTTTTCACCAGAGGTCTTTCGTTAATATACTTGTCCACCACCGAAACTCATGTTGTTAAACCATTGCACACCCTCTCCCACTCACAACATGGCAACCTCACCATCACCATTGCACTTCTGCTGACTTGACTCCCTTATGTTTTGATGCTGTTTTACTTGCAGTTCGCATTAACACTGGGTCTTTCTACTTCCTTAGGATTAATGGATGTATGCATGAGAGTTGACACCAAACTTTATTAGATTTTTAATCTATTATGCTTCGATTTACATGCAAAAATTCTAATCAGCATTTTAAATAATTATTCATAAAATGTATCATCATTGTCAAAAAAACTACGCTGGCAGGTTTGCCCACTAATTCAGTTGAATAAAGGAAACACACCTGGCAAAAGTCAATAAACAGGAGAGCCATTAAAATGTGTGAAGAATGAGGATAATTTTGAGTTTGTGTAGTCATGCACAAAAGGTGGCACTGGTTCATATGCCTGCAATCCATTCTTTCTCAATTTTCATTTCCATTTAAGTTGCACAGATCCATAATAGGCTGTCGAATGAATCAGCACACTTATGTTCAAAGTGACAATTATCCCTCACTGGACCTCACATCTAAGGTTCGGCGAGAAAATGACTCACATCCCTGAGAAGCATGCTCTTACATAAATAAGAATATGGCATTGCGTTTTCTCGTTAATTCAGTATGTTATGCACTGCCCATTGGCATTACGTCACACAGAACAAGATCTCTGTCTCAGCTAAGTTAGTTGTGATAATGATAAACTAGGCATTGGTGCACCAGAGAGAAGAAAGAAATTTAGTCAAGCTTAGCATTGACTAAGAACTGTGTGAGCATCATGTGAAGAATAAGGACACATTTCACTACAGCTTAAACTCTCCTGAACAGTACTTTGTCGAGGGTACTCGGTGTTCTTTTATAAGATGAATAGCATCTTAAGTAGCTTGCTGAAGGTTTTGAATCCTAGCCATAAAAAAACATATAAGGGAGATGCATAAAGAAAAAATTGATAGAGATTGAAAACAGGCAAGCTGGCAATTTGGTGATATGCTCATAGAATTGTGGCCTCCTTAGAGGCCTCTGAATTTAGCAAGAATCTAGTCAGACAGTTTAAGGCTTACTCTTTATCTTTCTGTCACCAACCCCAAAGAGCACATCCTTGATTGCACCTGATCCCACCTGTGTCCAGAATTGTGCATCGATTGGTAGTTTTGGGGCAGTCAGCCCCATTCCGGATATGGTAAACAGGAATGACTGTCCAGAGGAGCAACTAGAATTTCCGCCACATTCACACCACTCATTTTACAACCCTTTGTTTTTTTGTTTTTCAAATTTGACCATAGAGGGTTTACAGAAATGCTCTTGGGTGACAACCTCTTTGCTTGACTGCATCTACTGGAGGTTAAGCACTTTGCCATATCCTGGGTCTAGTTGGTATAAAGGAACGAACATTTAGTGCAATAGCCCTAGGCTCTTTCTCCTCACTTTCGAACTTCATGCCTTCATTAGAGAGAAAAATCATTTTTCACTCCCCCTTCATGATACTTGATGGCAGGTCAGCAAGTGCAGGGGTGCTGGATGAATGTTAAATTTCAGGATATGCCGAAAAAACGTAGGTGCTGCATTTACTTTGTAACCAGTTACATTTTTTAGAGACGGGAGTTGGTCAGGAAACTACTCTGGACAAAAGGGGATGAAGGTTACAGTCATTATTGCGTTGAATCAAAGGTAAAGGTTTCCAATTTCATGGAGGTAAAAGTAGGTGGTTTTCAGATGATGAGAATGCAACTCAGGAAGTCAGCTTGAGACCAAATGAGATTAATGTGATATTCATTGTTCCTGTGCCTCGCCATACTTGTGCATACGGCAATAAACTTGGCCAGTTTTTGACAAACAGTTTTGGTTTGGTGGAAATGGCAGTTCAGAAAGGGAAGAATATTGGCAGAAAGGATGCTGAATTATTTTATTACCAAAAGCAGAGAAGCAAAAGTATTTTATTACCAAAAGCAGAGAAGCTTGTCTAGACTTGATATTGAATAATGAGCATTGGAGAGGTCATGATGAGCTGTAACATACATTTAAATTTAGCATCAGACCTTCTGCATTCGGTTGTCACTGAGTATCAGTGTATAGTCCAAGAAGTGATGTATGACAAGGAAAGTGATGTAAAGAGATGCCAGTTTGGGGAATGTTATGACGATGATTGAACAGTTTAAAATTGAATGAACCAAGAATAGATCTACTAAGTTGTACATTAGAAGAAAGACTTTGGAGGTAGATAATTTCTAGGTTGTCAAAAATTGCAACTGCATCAAAGAAAATTATAAGGAAAAAAGATGCAAAGTGTTGGAGTAACTCAGAGGTTAGGCAGCATTTCTGAAGATCATGGATAGGTGATGTATCAGGTCGGGATCGTTCTTCAGATGAGTCTGCAGGAGGATCCCAACCTGGAACATCACCTCTCCATGCTCTCCAGAAATGTTGCCTGACCTGCTGAGTTACTCCAGCCATTTGTGTGGTTTTAGTAAACCAGCATCTGCTGTTCCTTGTATCTGTAAAATCATAAGGAACATTATTTGACAGAGAACATGTTTAAGAACTGGAGGGGTTGTAGAAATTAGAAATGAGATAGAAGTCTGCAAGTTTAATTTTAAGAGATGGTGATTTTTTTTTAATAAGGACAGATTTATAATGTGTGCTGAAATAAGGTCCAGGAAGCAAATTTGTTAGTTTGCAATTTAGTGGGAGTGGATTCAAGAGTTTAATGTCTCACGACAAGCTGTCCACAGAGAGGACATGAGACCAAAGGGAAGAGAAAAGGAAACGGTTTAGGGCCAGAACTTGCACAGAGATATGCCTGAGTGAAATGTTTGGTATTGTGGATAAAGGGATGTAGCAGGGGCTCCTTAATGACAGAGGATTGTGATCTTGTCATGGAGTGGAATCATCTGGCATTTTCTTGATAGGTGGAATATTCTGGGTGCCTCTGGCCCAAAATCAATTGCTGTGGCTCAGCAAGAAATAATGATGGATTTATAAACTAGTTATGGAAAAAGGTTTCAGGAGACCACTCATGTGAAATGCAAGGCCATAACTTTGCTCAATCTTGCAACATTGGTGAAGTGGGTGAATACGTTTCACTTTCACCAATTGGACACCGTAGCAGAAAAGCAGATTGTTCTCCCAACACTCTGACAACCCCGCAGCCATTCACACAGTGAATCATACAGCCAAACACCCAGGGGAACTGCTCCACTGTCTGACAAGGAAGGTGGAAATTACCACCAATCTCCAAAGTAGTTACTGACTCTCGCACTTTTCCCACACCCTACGTCATTTATCACCCTCCAGCGTTCTCATTCATTCTCTTACAGGCAAAGTTTTACATCAAGCTCCCCAAGATTTGGGAATATTTTGTTTTATCGTGAATACAAAATTAAGATCACTCTACCTTGCAAACTTTTGAATGGTCAGAATCCCTCATTTCTAGTCAGTTATGCCCAGTAACCTCATTATAAAATCACATAGTGCCTATATTGTTATTGTTCATTTATTGTTCATTTAGTACATTAATCAATACTGATAAACATGTTAAATTAAACACAGGTGTGTAACTCACTGAACTTTTTATGATTTGTGCAAAATTCTTTAGGTGCCATTTTTCAGATTATCTAGCAGGGCACCAAAACAGATTTAACGTGTTTAACCATACTAACTTACGTTATCCTGTTCTGTTCCTCCCTCACCCCACAATTTAACATCCAATTTAGGTCGCTGTAACAAATGACTCTCTGGATCCACTGTATACTGAGTCTAAGGAAAATTTGCAGATACAGCCTAATAATGAACCTTCGTCCTTGAATGTGTCTGTGCCCTGTGTGTCTGCTGTACAACCGTCTATGGTGTTAGTGCCTGCCTCACCCAACTCACCAACCAAACACAGTGTCCACATCCAACAACACAGCCATAACCAGAGAAACATTACTAATTATGTGACTTCCCCACGTCACTTTCGGAACCCGTTCAGGGAACTCCCTGACTCAGCAGACCAGGAAGTCTCACAAATCAACAGCAACAAGAGAGCTGCCAAACCTCCCGTATGCCCCCCACTACCCACAAAATTCTGCAGCAGCACAGGAAACCTCACGATGAAGGACATCAAAAAGTTCTACAGTGTGGATGCGCAAGGATTCTTGGCCAAGCCCACATCGTGGTTAAATGATCTTCGGAGACATTCAATTGAGATCTGCTCATCTGTTGAAGCAAGTCCTCAGCACCGTTTGTCCTCGTCGTCATGTTATGCCGTTGGCCAGGCAGAGTCTGAACAGGAGATTAGCATGCAAGTAGTGCGACAAAAGCAGAAAATGAGTCCTCCCTGCATTTCTATAGACCCGCCAGAGGGCCAGAGCACTGCACTGCAAGGAACTCACGGACAATCGCCTTCTAGTGACATGTGCTTGAGAAGGCGTGCTCCCTCTTGTGACTCAGCACTTCACAGGGACTCTGTTGACCTCGGAGACCCACCGCCTCCTGAAACCACGCCAGCCTCAACATCCCCGACGAGGGATTTGCTGACTCTTCCCAGTTTTTCCCTGGATCAGACTGAGACTGACCATTGAACGAGAGTATTCGTTTGTTTTTGTTGCCAAAAAAAAACAATTTATTTTCCATTCCTAACATCAACAAAAATATCTGCATTTTGACAGGCACTGGAGGTCAAGCCCCCATCAACACCCTTTACCCCATCCAGACAGTCACCAAGGGTATGGAGCCCTCACAATGCTGCTCTACCTTGCAGTCAAGCAGATGGTTTTGACTGACCACTTAGTCCAGTGCAGTGGAGCGTCACTTTTTTAAACGCACAAGGGTATTTTCATTTGAAATTGGATGTAATACATCAAGTGGCAATATTTTCTCAAAAACTTCCAGAACATTCCAAAGTTTACTTTGGATCTCAGATTGGGACGTTAACGATGGGCCTGCTATCAGCATTCCCAGAATGTTTTAAGGTGTTAATTGAAGCTAATTTAAAGTCCAATGAATTGGTCTGGACATTTTCTTTATTCCCTTTAAGGCATAAAGCAAAGATCCAGTCATTAATATATTTAGAAAATATATATATAAATAAAGTAACATGCAATATTTACTCAGTCTGTGTGCTTAAGTGAAATTATTGGTGCCTGGTATCAAAAAATGGCACTCCACTGTAACCGTGACTCTTATGGTCATCTCAGCTTGTAAAAGATGGCATAAGCATGAGACAATATTAAAATGTGGTTGCTGTTGTCGGTTTTAGTTATGTTGCAGGGTCCAATTGTTTCCAGAGTTTATTCCCCAATCTCATTTTTACTTATTTATTTATTAATTGGTTTGCTCCTTGGAACATTGGTTGAATTTTAGCTACTCGTATTAGTTTGGTAAATTGATGGCATTTACATTTTAAAAGATTCAAATGAACCTGACGCTTCTTAAACCATATTGACTGCAGGCACTCTCAAGGTTCTAAGGAATTATTCTGCAATTTTTTCCCCCAAATTTAATGGTTCTCCAGTCGTTAACATGAACTCAGCACATTTCAGTTCATGTGGATGTTATTGTGCAGAGAAATATGTTTGCAAAAGTGTGTGGAGATAGTGCCATCAAATGGCCATCGCTAAATCATGACGGGAGCCTGTATTAGATATATTGAAAAATTCCACACACGGTTAACACTGGAAAATATAATAACCCTAGTCATTTGAATTTTTGAATTGAATAAAGTTTTAAATAGTTGCCCAAATCAGTAAATTATCTAACTCAGCATCTTCTGCACATTGGAAAATATATCTTCATTTACCAAGCATCATTCGCTACTTTCCATGTCCAGGGTTTTGTAGTAATTAGTAGAGGAGGGGAGAGGGTGGAATTCTAAAACGTAATAATTATGGCTGGTGGCCCTTTAAAATACCCACTGCTTTAAAAATTATTTCTCGAATTCAATCTCACAGCCAGCTTGTTAGGCATGGTGAAGGTTTATGATATTCCAGGTAATGTCATCTCTTTCAGCAATGCTGTCCACACATACCCAGTCAGGATGGAACCTCATGCATCACTATTTCTATTACCAAATCAATATTTATCATCAAAACATGGAACTGTGCAGAATAGCAGTGCAATTAATTGCAGAAAGAGTATCAAATTTCTAAGTGAGGATTTTTATTGTAAATATTTAAGAAGCATTAATTATTCTTATTTTTGTGAGTGCTGCACACATCCAATTAAAGGCCTCTGAATGTTTCAAAGAAATACATTACTGGGTAAATTCCCACAACGGTTTCAGCCACATTGTTCATGCCATCTAGCGAGTCTATGATTAAATGCAATGTCTCCAGTGAAAATCAGCCACAACTTCCAAATAATGGAACAACTTGAATTGAAACCCAAAGGCCTTTAACATTGACTGCTTAAATAAAAGATCTACGTTTTCGGTCATCTCACCTGAGGCAATCAGGCCATATTGAAATTACACCAAGCATCTTATAGGAGCTGATAAATTGTGGTACTACAGATGACAAATAATAAATTGTTCTGTTGTTGTCCAATATATGGAGCAGTATTTAAGTCCCTCACTTTCTTAGGGCACATACCCAGCCAATGACTGTCCAGTGCTATTTGTGTGCACGCTCTTTGAGAACATTTTACATTGTACCTTCATAGCTCATTGATTCAGTTAGTTCAAAGCACACCAGCACTTTAACATTGCAGATCACTGTATGCATTCTGAGTGATACAGTGATCTTTACCATTGCTAGTTTGTGTGTGCATGGGTGGGTGAGTGTATGTGAGTAAATGTATAATCATTTGTCAGTATACTGTAGGTTATCCATCTACAGCTATTGCACATATTATAGGACCATTTTTGTTAAGATCTTAACCAGCTAGAAAATATCTTTATTTAAATGTAAGTATTTGTAACAAGTACTTTGGGCTTGAATAGAATTAACTCCAACACAAGGAGACAGTAATCAACATTGTAAAACTTAAGAGGTTTAAAACTGGCCACTGCTGCAACCTGTTTCTTCCTCTCCTGCTATCTTCCATATAGAATACATTGCAGAGGAAATACTGATTAAAATAGACCCAGTGCAGTGCAATGTTAATATTTATGTAGTATATACTGTATTATAGAAATTGGATTTAATAGTTTTTAAATTCTACACTGTATTCAGGTATTTTTGGACCATATAGTGGGTCTACCAATCAGGGCATCAAAATGAGAAGCTAAATTAGGCTAGACAAAAATGCTGGAGAAACTCAGCCAGTGAGGCAGCATCTATGGAGCGAAGGAATAGGTGACATTTCTTCTGACCGATTTTTCCAGCATCTGCAGTTCATTCTTAAACTAAATTAGGCTGAATGAATTCTTAAGACAAAGATTCTTCTGAGTTAATGTAGGCGACCATCTCGAACATTCAAAATCGTGATGTATGCAATTTTGTTGATCTCTTTATTGCTCCTTTTGGATGCATTGATTGATAGTGGTAAAGTGTTTTCCAATTAAAGGATTGCCATCACAATCGAATCCTTGGATGGGTTATAAAAACGATGTAACATTAAAGTTCTATGGTTCAGCCCAAACTCTCGGACTCCCTTGTTTACTATCAGAACCTAAATGAAAAACAATTCTATTGATTTCAAAGAATACACTGGCAGAATGCTGAATTTTAACCTGAATATGATTAATCAGACCAAAATCATCAAGCACCTAACAAACTTAGTGATTTGCTGCCAAATTGCAGGAGGGAAACGATTTCCTAAAATGGAACAGTTTAGAACAAGTAAGTTTAACATTATATTTAAAACTAAGCCTTTCAAGAGTGGGAACCACTACTTCACTAAAATAATTGTGAGCTTCCTCCATCTGACTAGTGGGGTACAGCAGCAAGGCTCGAAGCTGGGACCGCAGCTATTTACAATATACATCAATGATTTAGATGAAGGGATTCAAAGTAACATTAGCAAATTTGCAGATGACACAAAGCTGGGTGTGGAGGTGTGAACTGTGAGGAGGATGCTATGAGGATGCAGGGTGACTTGGCCAGGTTGGGTGAGTGGGCAGATGCATGGCAGATGTAGTTTAATGTGGATAAATGTGAGGTTATCCACTTCGGTGGCAAAAACAGGGAAGCAGATTATTATCTGAATGGTGTCAAGTTGGGAAAAGGGGAAGTACAAAGAGATCTGGGGGTCCTTGTTCATCAGTCACTGAAAGTAAACATGCAGGTACAGCAGGCAGTGAAGAAAGTTAATGGCATGTTGGACTTCGTAACAAGAGGAGTTGAGTATAGGAGCAAAGAGGTCCTGCAGTTGTACAGGGCCCTAGTGAGACCACACCTGGAGTATTGCATGCAGTTTTGGTCTCCAAATTTGAGCAAGGACATTCTTGCTATTGAAGGAGTGCAGCATAGGTTCACAGGGTTAATTCCCGGGATGATGGGACTGTCATATGTTGATAGAATGGAGCGGCTGGGCTTGTATACTCTGGAATTTAGAAGGATGAGAGGGGATCTTATTGAAACATATAAGATTATTAAGAGATTGGACACGATAGAGGCAGGAAACCGATTTTGGTGGAGTCCAGAACCAGGAGCCACAGTTTAAGAATAAGGGGTAGGCCATTTAGAACGGAGATGAGGAAAAACGTTTTCACCCAGAGAGTTGTGAATCTGTGGAATTCTCTGCCTCAGAAGGCAGTGGAGGCCGATTCTCTGGATGCTTTCAAGAGAGAGTTAGATAGAGCTCTTTAGGGGATATGGTGAGGGCAGGAACGGGGTACTGAATGTGGATGATCAGCCACGATCACAGTGAATTGCGGTGCTGGATCGAAGGGCCGAATGGCATACTCCTGCACCAATTGTCTATTGTATATTGTAAATGCTGTTGAGGTTGGGAGTTCATTGAAAACTTCAAAATGAGATTAATATTTTGTTAAATGAATATGAATCGATATAAATATCAATGAACATGGAGTCAATTGGCAAACTCTACAGAAAACCATCCATCTAACTGCGACACCGCAGTCTCAAAGCATTGTGCCCCATTCCTGTTTAAATGTTCCTGATAAAATTGTCCAGAAAAGACAAAAGAAGATCTAAATTTACAAACTCAGAGAAAGATAAATGGCAACACACATTTCGGTTCACCAAATTGTTCTCCTGTTCAGTCCAGACTTTAAACAATTCGTCATTTATTCTTTAGCTTTGGTAAAAACTTGTTCCTGAAGTCTTAAAAGCAGTATTTTCATTTTTAATGTGCTTCACATTTTCCCATTAAAGAAATAAGAGTCTTATTGAGAATAAGTGTCCCTTGCCATTAAATTCCCTTAATTTGTTCCATTCAGTACCTCCGCAATGATATAAAAAAAATCTCATACAATTTCCCACCTGAAGTTCAGGAGAAAATAATGTCCACAATTCTCGAGCACCGCTAGCTAATGGTTGCAGATAATCAGTTTAATTCTCATGCAAATACTTCTTTAGATAGCCACGTTCCCAATTAATAGATTTTCCCAAAGATAGATTTACATTTGAATAAAGCTTAGTGCTGGGGTACTGTTGGCTATATCACAGATGTATGAATGAATTAAAATATGAATGAATGAATTATGACTTTAAGCACTCTTTTTTTCATCAAGTATGCCCTTGAAATTATTACAGTTCTGCATCAAAACAGGAACAGGTTTCAAGCAGACCGGTCCTTTAAAAAAAAACTTTGTTCATTATTAAAAGAAATACAAAGAGGAAGGATATTTGCATTTGTTTTTAATCATTACCTGGGGGAAGCAGAAAAGAACAGGCAAAGGAATAAAATGTGGGAAAGGTGACATTCTGCTTCAACGTTTGAACATCTGTTTAAAAAAAACTTATTGTAAGACTATTAAAAGCTGCAGAGAGACTATTTTTGAAAAAAAAAGTTAAAAAATGAAAAAGCTACTTTGTGACAGAGTTGTGTCATCTTGCAAATTAATACTTCCAGGTTATAAAAAGGTATTTAAGAGGGAAAAATTCTGGTTTCAGCTGTTTCCAAATAGCTATTAAAATAACAGATGAGGGCATTAGGGTTATGAGTCAAACAGATATTGCGATTTAAATTGAAAATGGTATTTTGCAGAAAAATGGGGAACACTACTTGTAATGAAAGTGCATTCATATATTAGGCAGCAAGAAGATGTCTGACATTGAATGTCCAGCATCCTTTTGCTATCAAGTCACGTAATATTCATGTCACCATAAGGTTTAATTTTGGGGAAGAATTAACTTTAAACTTAAACTTTAAACTAAATTAAAAATTATACTTAAAACAACAATAGAAGTATTGACTTTCAATTGACAGTATTTTATTCATCAACAATTACGTGGAGTTTTTGTAGGTTTGATAACCATAATCATCATTTAGTGAATGATGGACTGTTTAGTCTAATACTTTGCAGGCCCATTCCCTCGCAGGTTCTAAGGTATATAAATTATTTTAACTGGTTGAGTTTATCAGTTAAAATGAGTATAAGTGAATCTTCTGTAAATTCATTTTTTGTACAGGAAGTAGATATTTTAGTCTAATACCGACTGGAAATTTAAACATATTTAACAATATATATTTATATCCTTACTGTTACCAACATGAACTGAATCCTCTGAAAAGTTAATGTGCAACATTTAAGATGAAACAATGACCACACTTAATGGAAAATATATAAGTGTTAGAGTGACACACACTAACAAATCACACACTAATGCTCCTGTTCCTGCTGGCTTGTAAGCAAGGGAGATCCCCAGCTTTCCAGTGTCTGGAGATCAGCTTGGAAAATAATGTCAGTAAAAGTCCAAATTCTCTTAGAATGGACTGGTGCCAAATGGCTTCACTGTTTCTTTTCCACAACATTGGCAAGGGAATCTCCAATGGCAAAACAGAGAGTATGTGCATCCAATAGCAACCATGTCTTGTACTAACACGTGCTCCATATTATTGTGCAAAATGTTGGTTCCTTTTAGATAAGCTGTGTCCTGATTTTCTCTAATGTTTATGCAGTAGACCAATTTTTATGTAGTTGAAAATGAATTTAAAATTATGCTTTAAAATAAATAGAGAAGATTCTGAGTGTGTCATTCCTGCCCTCATTTGCTGTGATAAATGTTGAGTAAACATCATCATCAATACTCTTCAGGGAGAAGGGTGGGGAGGATGGAGATTTAAGGTGGTATACACTGATAGTTTAGAACACGTGTGCGTTAGGAAAAAGGAAGTATTAGATATATTGACGTACATTCAGGTGGACAGATCCAGAGGCCATGATGCAATCTAGTGCAAAGTTTGTATAGGCAGCAAGGGAGGAACTTGCTGAGATTGCTGACGGAGATTTTCGCAAGATCTTTATCGAGTAAAATACCAGAAGACTGAAGGGTAGTGAAAGTTGCTCCCATATTCAAGGAGACTTGTAGAGATAAGCAAGTACACTACAGGCCATTTGAGCAGTACATTAATAGTAGGGAAACTATTAGAAAAAATAATCTTAGCAATAGGATTTATGATCACAGGGCAGGCACATGGATAGCACAGATTTAGAGGGATATTAGACCAAGTAGGACCCATTGGGTCCCTGTCACATGGGAGGCTTGGTCCCCCAATGCAACACATTCCCCCAACACAATATTCCACCACTCACCCGTTACCCCAATGCAACCCGTTCCCCCAACGCAATATTCCACCACTCACCCATAACCCCCAACTTCTTGGTCCCCCAATGCAACCCGTTCCCCCAATGCTATATTCCACCACTCACCCATGGCCCCCAACTGTGCAGGGGGCGGCTTATTTCCCCTTATTCACTCTCCCTCACTCCCACCCCATCCTCTTCAACTTCCCAATTGCACTTGCTGCCACGACTTTAAAAAATAATCAAATTGCAGTTCCCCTGCCTCCCCCAGCACTCCCTCCCCCTCCTCTTCAGCCTCCCTGTTTTTAAATTTCAAAAGCTTGCTGGCAGGACTCAGTGTTCTGTGATGGCAACGTTGTTGCAGGGAGGGCCAACAAGGATTTGGATGCCAGTGTGACGTATTAGCTGTAACTGCCTGTGTGCAGATGGAATACGTGGATTTTGTAAAATTAAAAATGTGAATAACTTATAAAATATATAATCAATCTGAACAAAACTTGATAAAACACACCACAAGACAATTGTGAGTAAAGTGGTCCAAAAATTGTAGCGCTATCGTGTACCATTTTGGCATAATTCAGGGCATGACTCACAGAGAGACAAACAGACTCACTAACAAACAAGATGAGAGTTTTAGTAATATACTAAAACAAGTGGCACCCATTGGGTCTCTGTCATACAGGAGGGCTGGTCCCCCAACGCAATATTCGACCACTCACCCATAACCCCCACGGGAAGCTTGGTCCCCCAACACAACCCGTTCCCCCAATGCTATATTCCACCACTCACCCATGCCCCCCAACTATGCAGGGGTGGCTCATTTCCCCTTATTCTCCCTCATTTTAAACTAAAAAAAATGCAATTGCACTTGCTAGGGCTGGCAGGACTCAGTATCCTGGGATTGCAAGATTGTAGCAGGCAGGGCTACAATCCCATTGTGACATCATAGCTGTAACTGCCAGTGCAATGGAAGAAATATTTCTCAAAGTGGGATTTTGTAGTTAAAAATATGAATAACTTGTAAAATATAACATCAATCTGAACAAAACAATAAAAACACAGAAATTGTGAGACAATTGTGAGTAAGGTGGTGCAAAAATTGTAGCGCTATTATGTACCATTTTGGCATAGTTCAGGGCATACCTGAATCGCAGACAGGCAGACTCGCAAACAAACAAGATGAGAGTTTTAGTAATACATAGATAGATGGCCCAAAGCGCAAGCATAACTTTGATGGGGCATATTGGTTGGCCAGTTGGGCAGAAGGGTAATTTCCCCTGCTATGATGGTAGAGCCAGTACAATCACAGCATTTAAAATGCATTTGGGGGATATATATAGATAGGACAATAATACAGGGATTTGTGCTAAATGCAAGAAAATGAGATTAGTATAGATAGGCATTTCGAATGACATGGATGAGCCAGGTCGAATGGCCTGTTTCAGTGCTGTACAATTACACAACTCTCTATGATTCCACAAATGGGTTCTCGCCAGATGGTAATTTACCACATTTAAGTCAAGTTCCAAGTTATTAGGGAAGTAAATAAAACAGAAGCTGAGATCTTGTCTCCCATTACATTTACTAATCTACCCTTAGGAATTCAAAGTTCCCTGTTAGTGCTTCAATTTTGTTGCATAGGATCAGCAAGTTTGGGTTTGGTCCTGACTTTCAGTGCAGTCTGTGTGATCTTTCCACATTCTCCCCGGTGGCTGTGTGGGTTTCCACTGGGTGTTTCCAAAGATTGGCTGGTTAGTAGAATCATTGACTATTGTGAATCATCTTTAAGGGATTTAAGGGGATACTAAGTAAGAGGTATGGAAGAGAATTAAGATGGATATGATGGACTTGTGGGAAAGAATAAGGTACTGGGAAACAGGTGCGGAATGGGATTTCATTGTTGATGACCATAAAGGAAAGGACTTTAAACAATGCCATTCAAGACTTCAAAATTCAAAACACATGATAAACTTTGACGTTTAGGGGGGATATGCAGGGAACATACAAGTGAAAAGATCCAATAAATACAAATAGATAATCTGCTTCTAATTATATTGTTTAATTATTAAATATTGGAAGAGATATCGCAGAGAGCTCCCCTCTCCCTTTTTAAATAGTTTGGTGTGAATTTTTACATCTAGCTAAGTGCGGAAATAGAGCCTTGGTTTAATATTTCTGATGTCTAACAGTGGAATGTTCCTGCTAAGCAAACATTGACATCTCTCCAGCTCTTGAGAACAAAAATCTAGGTTGGCATTCCAATGTTGAGGGTGTTTTTGAGGCACCATCTTTTATATTATGTTATAATAATGCTCTCTCAAAGGGATGAAAGATTCTATGCTATTTCTTCAAGTAGAACATCTCATCGTGTTGGACTGGATAAACGTCACTTGGAAGCGATAGGTGATGCTTAACTACAGATTCTGCAAGATAAAAGAGGTAGTACTGTATATAGGAGCATTAAATCTATCTCTCACGAAAGAACATACACAATATTTAGGCACCCCCTTAATTTGATGAATCAATTTCTCAAAATAAAATTCACCAGTCATTTCACAAATAGTATTTATCCATGAGAATGGGCAGATATTTTCTCTAAAACCCACGACATTGCTAATTTCACGGAAGCGCTGGGTCCATAATCACACCATTTTAAGAGAACCCATTCACTCTGTGAATCAAAAAGAATCTCTCCTACTTTCTTTCTCAATGCTACTGAAGTAGAGGCCAGTAAATGCCAGCAACATCAAGATCCAGTGAATGAACAAATCACTGTGTCTGTGCTCAGAAATACTTATCATTTACTATATTTGTAAAATCTATGACACTTGACAAAAGATCACAACAGTTGGAAATTTGTTTCCATGTTTTAAAGGTTACGCTCATTTAATTGAGATACTTTTCATATCTAAACCCTGATAGCATATCTTAACTTGGCAGATTATGAAGGGATTTTAGAGGTGGGCACTCAATAGACAATAGACAATAGACAATAGGTGCAGGAGTAGGCCATTTGGCCCTTCAAGCCAGCACTACCATTCAATGTGATCATGGCTGATCATTCCCAATCAGTACCCCGTTCCTGCCTTCTCCCCATATCCCCTGACTCTGCTATTTTTAAGAGCCCTATCAAGCTCTCTCTTGAAAGCATCCAGAGATCCCGCCTCCACCGCCCTCCGAGGCAGAGAATTCCACAGACTCACCACTCTGTGAGAAAAAGTGTTTCCTCGTCTCCGTTCTAAATGGCTTACTCCTTATTCTTAAACTGTGGCCCCAGGTTCTGGAGTCCCCCAACATCAGGAACATGTTCCCTGCCTCTAGCGTGTCCAAACCCTTAACAATCTTATATGTTTCACGGAGATTCCCTCTCATCCTTCTAAACTCCAGAGTGTACAAGCCCAGCTGCTCCATTCTCCCAGCATATGACAGTCCCGCCATCCCGGGAATTAACCTTGTAAACGTACGCTGCCCTCCCGTAATAGCAAGAATGTCCATCCTCAAATTTGGGGACCAATACTCCAGGTGTGGTCTCACTAGGGCTCTGTACAACTGCAGAGGACCTCTTTGCTCCTATATTCGATTCCTCTTGTTATAAAGGCCAACATGCCATTCGCTTTCTTCACTGCCTGCTGTACCTACATGCTTACTTTCATGGACTGATGTAGAAGGACCCCTAGATCCCGTTGTACTGCCCCTTTTCCCAACGACGCCATTTAGATAGTAATCTGCCTTCCTCTTTTTGCTACCAAAGTGGATAACCTCACATTTATCCGCATTAAACTTAATCTGCCATGCATCTGCCCACTCCCCCTGCACCTTGCACTCTCATAGCATCCTCCTCACAGTTCACACTGCTTCCCATCTTTGTGTCATCTGCAAATTTGCTAATGTAACTTTGAATCCCTTCATCCAAATCATTGATGTATATTGTAAATAGCTGCAGTCCCAGCACAGAGCCTTTTGGTACCCCACTAGTCACTGCCTGCCATTCTGATAGGGACATGTTAATCCCTACTCTTTGTTTCCTGTCTGCCAACCACTTCTCTATCCATGTCAGCACTACCCTCAATACCATGTGCCCTAATTTTGCCCACTAATCTCCCATGTGGGATCTTATCAAATGTTTTCTGAAAGTCCACGTACACTACTACATCCACTGGCTCTCCCTTGTCCATTTTCCTAGTTACATCTTCAAAAAATTGCGGAAGATTAGTCAAGCATGATTTCCCCTTCGTAAATCCATGCTGACTTGGGCCGACCCTGTTACTGCTATCCAAATGTTCGGCTATCTCATCTTTTAGAATTGACTCCAGCATCTTCACCACCACCGATGACAGGCTAACTGGTTAGCATTGAACATTACTTAGAATTGATTTGTTCATGTTTAAACCCCTTGAAGTTCAAAAGGAGTGTGGTAAACAAACCCATAGAGTTTGAGAGGGAAATAGGAACCGTCCTTTCTGAATTTAGATAGCTCCCTGCTTTACAGCAAAGGGCCAGGGAATTAAAAAAAATCCCCAACAGCAAGTAAAAATTTAAGTCTTTTCCAGGTTCAGAGTTTGAACAAGTGATGCAACTAGGATGTTTCATGGATAACACTTACCTCTATCTCCACTGCATCTGTTCCCAAGGTAAGGCTTTCCATTCTAGGACATGCTAGAGGTCCTTCTTCTTCAGTAAAACTGGTTTCCCCCTGCTATCATAGATGGATTGTATCTCTTCTGTGTCCTGCATTTCTGCTCTCGCCCCACTTGTACCCAGAGGTAAACAAGGATAGAGTTCTGGTCCTCACCTTTCATCCCACCAGTCTCCGCATCCAACGGGTCATTCTCCAACATTTCCGTCATCTCCAATGTTATCCCACCACCGGTCACCTTTCCCCTCTCCTTCTCACTTTCCACAGAGATCACTATCTCTGCAACTCCTTGGTTCATTCATTCCTTCCAACACAATCCACCTCTATGTACTTTCCCCTGCAACCACTGAGATGGAACACCTGTCTCTACACCTCCTCCCTATCTCCATCAAGGGACCTTAGTAGCCCTTCCAGGTGAGATAGTATAAAACCTTGTCTACTTCATTAGGTGCTCCCA
The DNA here is from genome assembly GCA_963514005.1 of Raja brachyura. Next base: position 29,988,707 of record OY740803.1, read on the forward strand.
ATGTGGCTTTCTATACATCAACAAGGACAGTGTCAACAAGGTGAACATAACACTTGCACTCTGCCCACTAAGGCCTGTTTGATATGAACTCTCCTTCCCATTCCCATGCTGACCTTTCTGTACTTGCTACACCTTCTCCAGCGCCAGAGTGAGGCTACTGGACATACAGCCCCTTCACAGGCCATTTGGGTAGCTTACAACGCAACGGTATGAACAATTAATTTTCCAATTTCAAGTAATACCCCCCTACCTACCTCTCTTCCCCATGCACCAACTACCATCCCAGTGCACACTTACATCTCCCATCCTCACACCCTGTTCGTTTCCTCTTCTTTGTCCACTCATCTCTCATTCCTGAGTCCCTCAATTCCATTTCCCCCTCTTTTCCTCACAAATCCCCTTACACATATATCCCTTCCTCTGGCTTTACATTTCACTCCTTTTCTCTCCTCATTTGACATAATATTTACCTCTTGCCTTTGTTACTTACTTCACCCATCATCCAATCAAATATCCTCTCTATATCTCTCTTGCCAGGCTTTGTGCTGTCCCCTCCTCTCTTTTCCAGTTTTCTCTCCCCTACTACTATCAGTCTGAAGAAGGGTCCTGACCTGAACCATCCTCTGTCCATTTCCTCCATGGATGTTGCCGGATCCATCGCGTTTCTCCGGCACCTTGTGTTTGACTCTGGATAAGAGCCACCTGACATCAATAATGATATGGTTCACACATTGCCCATCATTCACCTCAGAATGCACATAACCCATAGAGAAGCAAGCAAATGTAATTTTATGATCACACACATAGACACAAATTTATATACACTCTGTGCCAGGTATTTCTCCAGCTACCTTCTAACCGTGCTCAATGTATCGCAACATGCCTGGCACTGGATTAGCTGGAATGGGGGATAATCCAGGGGAATCCTAGATTACTTTATATATTTATTTTAAATCATGGATCAACAGTATAAGGACAAAGAGAACTGAAGTTAACCTGCCGGGTATTGAATAGGTACTCATTACATGTCATTTAAATATTAAACACAAAGCTAGATGGAAAAATCACGTTTTTAAAAAAACGGTATAGTCAGTTTCCAGTCCCGAGATGGAACAAAGCGGCAGGGGGACATTTTACAAAGAGCTACTTAATTGGCTCATTGTTGGATATTAGCACAGAATTTAAAAGGTGGATGTGGTTCAAATCCTGCATCTTCTAAAAAGGAAAATGGGAATGGGGGAGGCAGAAATATAATTTCTACATCGGCAGCACAAAGGCTCTCCCCCACAGCTCCAGAGACCCAGATTTGATTCTGGCCTTAGGAGCTGTCTGTGTGGTGTTTGCACATTCTCCATGTGATGCATGATTTCTTCTCACATCCCAAAGACATTTGGGTTGATAGGTTAATTGGCTGCTGTCCTCATTCTTCGGGGAACGGGGGTTCCCCTCTTCGACTATCGATGAGGCTCTCACCAGGGTCTCTTCCATATCACGTTGTTCTGCTCTCACTCCCCATCCCCCCCACTCGTAACAAGGGCAGAGTCCCCCTTGTCCTCACCTTCCATCCTACCAGCCGTCACATACAACAGATAATCCTACAACATTTTTGCCACCTCCAATGGGATCCCACCACTGGCCACATCGTCCCATCTCCTCCCCTTTCTGCTTTCCGCAGAGACCGCTCCCTCCGTAACTCCCTGGTCAATTTGTCCCATCCCACCCAAACCACCCCCTCCCCTGGCACTTTCCCTTGCAACCGCAGGAAATGCTATACTTGTCGCTTTACCTCCCCCCTTGACTCCATCCAAGGACCTAAGCAGTGTTTCCAGATGCTGCAGAGGTTCACCTGCACCTCCTCCAACCTCATCTATTGCATCCGCTGTTCTAGGTGTCAGCTGCTCTACATCGGTGAGACCAAGCGTAGGCTTGGCAACCGCTTCGCCCAACACCTCCGCTCAGTTCACAATAACCCACCAGATCTCCCGGTGGCTCAGCACTTCAACTCCCCCTCCCATTCCTAATCCGACCTTTCAGGCCTGGGCCTCCTCCATGGCCATAGTGAGTCCCACCGCAAATTGGAGGAGCAGCACCTCATATTCCGCTTGGGTAGTTTACACCCCAGCGGTATGAGCATTGACTTCTCCAATTTCAGGTAGTCTCATTCTTGCTTTCTCATTCCTTCCCCTCCCCTTCCCAACTCTCCTACAGCCTACTGTCTCCTCCTCTTCCTTTCTTCTTCCCGCCCTCCCTCCCCCCACCCCCACACCAGTCTGAAGAAGGGTCTCTACCCGAAACGTCACCTATTCCTTCACTTCATAGATGCTGCCTTACCCGCTGAGTTTCTCCAGCATTTGTCTACCTTCGATTTTTCTAGCACCCACAGTTCTTTCTTAAACCAACCTAGTTTTTCAATGACTGGTGGCATCTGGAGGGAGTTGATGATAATGCGACACATTATTTAAAATGCATGAAGGTAAAATTAGTGTAAATGATTGGATGATGGTCAGCACGGACTCAGTGGGCTGAACATTTCTGTGCTGAAGCTCTATGAATGTAATCCAAAAATTCATCACTCCAATTAGAATGTGAAAATTGACTGAACACATAGCTATTTGAAGGATAAGTCAAGACATTTCTAATATTGCATATTCAGTGGTCTGTGTCACTGTGATTCTGTGCAAAGTGCATTGTGCTTTCTGTGCCAAAATCTCTGACTCACCAGAGACCAAGGTATTTAAAGCATAATCTTGATAAGAATTATGTGAGACATTTTATTTTAAAATTAATAGATCATTCAGTACATTACTCCCAACGTTCAATCAATCATTTTGGGAATAAAACGTAATGCCAGCAGTACTTCCAGCCATACTGGGTTTTTTTGCAAACCCACACGCACTTTACAGATCATTTTCAGTGCATTATTTGTAAGCCTTGTGATGCTGATCTTGATTCCACGGCACAGAAACTGGACTGACGTTCCAGTTTGGCATGGATGCTGCTTTTCAAACTGAAATGTTACATTGAGATCCCATTTGCCACTCATGCACGTGCCAGAAATAAGACATGTGTATTGGTGAGGATAAAGAAGGGGGCTCTTGTCATGTGGCCAATACCCTTCTCTAACAGAGACCTAAAGGGCATTAGCCTGAAACATCAACTTTGTTTGCCTCATTATGAATACCAACTTATTGGTTGCTTCTAGGATTTCTGGAATTATCGCAGGTTTCCAGGATCTGCACTTTAGTCTGTTTTGGTTTTGACTGTTTTACTGTTCTTTTCACAAACCTTGTTCTCGGGGTATCTAAATCTAAATTTTATTAGTCGTTTAAGTTATGACATCGGATGGAGTTGCAAACCAAATGTCGTTGCACTTATGTGTAATGACAATAAAATATATTATTATTATTATTATTATTATCATTATTATTATTATTATCTGCTGCATTTTGCTTTTAAACCAATTAGCTCATTTGCATTTTGCCCCCAAAATGGCCTAGGTTTTTTTCCTAGAAGTAGTTGAATCTGATTCCTGCAACATCCTTGGTCCATTAGAAATGTTTGCCTGACAAGAGCCTCATTGCAGTCATAAGGTTCAAATGATATAGTTAATTCCCATGTGTGGCACCAAGGAGTCCTAATAAAATTGAAATGAGTTATGGAACAGAGAGAAAGCTTTGTAAAATAAATCATACTGGCATCATGGAAGATAACTGCGGTTGTTAAAAGCTCATTGTTTCAATCCCACGCCTGAGAGAGCTCGCCCCGGCCTGATTTTCAGCAAATTCATCAATATCTCATGTTCCACCCTCGCAAGGCAAAAGAGGGAACTTGTTAGGATTGGATATAGTTAATTATTTCTCTTCCATATGCTTTTCGGCAGGTAATTACATGGATAGGACAGGTTTGGAGGGATATGGACGTAATGCGGTCAGTGGGACATGTAGGTGTGACATGTTGGCCGGTGTGGGCACGTTAGGGCGAAGGTCCTGTTTCCACATTGTATCACTCTATGACTATAATTAAGCAATCCACAGATATAAATCAAGGCAATATCCAGGCCTGGGCTGATGTGGGACATGATGTCCAAATATTTCCCCTTGACATTCAAGAAATCTCCAACCATCACAGCTGGAGTAACCACTGACCAGAAGCTCAACTGCAACAGGCTATTAGACTCCATGCCGCAATAACAGACCAGAGACCATGATAAATTATTCCTTACTTTGTCTTTTTATGGTAATGTCAGGAGTCCAGTAGACTTTGTTTATCTGCTCAGCTGGTTGCATTTGTAAGAAAGCACTTTCCAGAATGTCATCACTGATCCCCTTGTAGTATACAGTAACTGGATACTATTCCATCTCGCCTTTGATAGCAACTCCATTCCTTCATCTTTGGGACCAGTCTCCCCATCCAACTCGCTCACCTTTCTTTAATAATCATTCTTTAATAATCACAGGGTTGAAATGCTAGAATTTCCACCTAATAATTAGATGGACTACAGCATGGATGTGGCTTACCGCTTTAAAAATGGCAATTAATAAATACCCCATTTGGCATTCATCCCTACCCGACATAAAATAACAAACATTGTAGGTCATGTTGGGTCCGTTACTGTTTGTCATCTATATCAATGATTTAAATGGGAATATACATGGCAGGATTAGCAAGTTTGCAGATGATACAAAAGTGGTTGGTTTTGCAGATGGTGTAGATGGTTGTGAAAAATTGCAGCAGGATCTTGATCGATTGGCCAGATGGGCTGAGGGATGGTTGATGGAATTTAATACAGAGAAATGTGAGGTGTTGCTTTTTGGAAAGTCTGACATGGGCAGGACCTACACAGTGAATGGTGGGGCTCTAGAGAGAGTTGTATAGCAGAGGCATCTAGGAGTGCAGGTGTATGGTTCCTTGAAGGTGGAGTCACAGGTAGATAGGGTGGTCAAATACACTTTTGGCATATTGGCCTTCATCAGTCAGAGTATTGAGTATAGAAGTTGGGAGGTCACGTTTCAAAGGTTCTCTGATACAGTGATATTCGTATTGTAGACGCTGCAGTTGTATAAGGCATTAGTGAGGCTGCATTTAGATTGTGTTCAGTTCTGGGCACCATGGTATATGAAAGATGTCAAGCTGGAAATGGTACAGAGAAGATTAACGGGGATGTTGCCAGGACTAGAGGGCCTGAGCTATATGTAGAGATTGAGTAGGTTGGGACTCTATTCCTTGGAGCACAGGAGGATGAGGGGTGATCTTATAGAGATGTATACCATCACGAGAGGAATAGATGCACAGAGTCTCTTGCCCAGAGTAGGTGAATCGAGGACCAGAGGACATAGGGTTAAGGTGAAGGAGAAAAAAATGAATCTGAGGGGTAACTTTTTCCACACAAAAGGGTGTTGAATGTATGGAACAAGCTGCCAGAAGAGGTAGTTGAGGCAGGGTGTATCCCAATGTTTAAGAAATAGTTAGACAGGTAAATGGATAGAACAGGTTTGGAGGGGAAATGACCAAACGTGGGCAGGTGGGACTATTGTAGCTGGGACATGTTGGCCGTTGTGGGCAAGTTGGGCTGAAGGGCCTGTTTCCACGCTGTATCACTCTATGTTGGCCCAGGTTTTCCTATCAACAGTTCCAGGTGGAACTAACGAATTTTGGGACTCTCATGAAAACTCAGAAGACTCATTGTCCTCACGCCTGTTTGTCAGTGCTTTGCTAAATGTGTTCGAATGTTGGAATCTTCAAGGAGCCCAACAGTGGAGCAACAAATTCCTAGGAGTTACTAAAAAAAAAGCTGGCGGTGTTAATTTTTAAATAATATTTGAATATTAGGAAGCATTCACAAACTGCTTGTGCAGACTGTGTAGTCTGGTGACCAGCTGCCAAAAATGCCCTTCATGTGATACTAATTGAGGCCAAGTGCTAGACTATTTTTTGTAAACCAAATCGCCGCTTGATCCACAAGTGTGATTAGGGAGCAGCGAGCATGGATAGCTTGCCTCTTCCAGGATATACCAGACCGTCAAAGTCCATCAAAGCTGCATTAGTGAGTGAACAGCACCACCTTGTGCTGAAGGACATGTTTTTCATGTGGCTGGGAAAATTCTTCAAAGATCTGAGGTAATGGGATGGGGGGGGGGGGCGGAATGGATTGGGAATCCTGGAGAGTCCCAATGAAGGATCACAGAACCGAAACATGGACCATTTCGTCCTCCACCGGTGCTGCCTAATGTACTCAGAGGTTCCAGAATTTTGTTTCTCAGCATCGCACTCTTGTAGTTTTGTGAACAGTATCAATTGCAAATTCTAGCAGTCAGTTAAGAAATGCAAATGTTAAACTCCTGCTGTTATGTGCTGCGGGCTGCTCAGATTCTAAGGGGATTACATCTCCAGTTTTTGAAATGCAATATATTTCAAATGGACTTGTACCTTGTTGAGGGCGTCCCAGACTCCAATGGTACTAGGAGATTAACCAAGAGAGGTGGTAACAGAGGCCAAAGCTGTTCGGTCGTGTGAACTAGTAAAATATTGTCCGGTTGTAATATCCAGAACCATGAAGTATTGAATAGAACACAATCAGCATTACTAGCTCAGTAAAAAATATTCTGATGCTTCCAATACCTGACAAAAAGGCACACAGATTACCTTAACCAAGATCAAAATCAGTAATGAAATTCATGACATTTTTGGGTGTCCATGGGGATCCTGCTATCCATAAATTAGCTGCTATATTTACCATGGCTACACACCGAAACAAATTCAGAACTTGTATCATCTCATCATTAAGATCTTCCCATGAGATTCTCTATAAATTCAAACTCTTACAATTCAACACTTGTGCAAATGTTTTGCAATAATCATACTGCAACATCAGCAGCCAAGAGTAGTAATAATGTTATTAATATTTAATTTTTATTAATAATTCACAAGGAGAGAAATTCAAAGAACTAGCTAGTCTTCACTGCTTGTTATATTTATGTGTATGCCACAAGCAAAAACAAAAAAAAGGCTAGTTGTACCATTACTTTTTGTCAGAACAATTAGGTGAAATGTGGTTCAGGATTTATACTTCCATTTGGATAAATTAACAGAGTACCTCTGACAATGCAGCATTCCCTCGATGTCATGATGCAGTTTGAGCCAATTTCTGTGTTCACTTACTGGGGCAGGCGATGAACAGTCTATTTCATGAACAAGAGCTAAGCTGGCATGTGGTGCACAGATTCAACCGCCTGAACAATACCAAATGGTCATTGTCATTTTTTTATTTTAAGATCTTGATTTCATGTATACTTGGCAAACAATATAGAAAAACACCCACTTTTTACACCCCACAATCCACATAATTTCACATTATATGAGTTTCACCACTAAATGAAACAAGATATTCTAAATGTGGAGAATAGCACCACCAGAGAGTTTTAAAAAAATCTACTCAAAATATTAAATGTTTCCTTTTATACCAGTCCCCTGACTGCTGAGTATTTCCAGCTTTTCTGTTTTTCCTTCAAGTATCTGCAGTACTTTGCTTCTGCTTACAAGGGACAGTCAGCAGGATTGATAATTTGTTGAATCCTGGTTTACAAATAATCACAATCCATTACAAGCCTATTTTATTTCGAAGTCACATGAGTGACTACGTGAAGAGCCAGCCCGCCCGCATGCGCGTCAATTTCGTCTAGCACATGGCGCGAGTCGGAGCAGTTTCGAACTGTTCTGACCAGGTAAGTCAATTTTCACCGGGCTGCTCTAGAGCGTGCCTGGGGTAGCTATGGAGGCGGCCAGGGGGTTTCAGCTGCCATGGAAGCTCCATAGGAACTACAGTAAGAAGTATTTTGCGCTGCAGTTTGAGCTCCCCAACGGGAGCAGGCGGCTAAATTGGAAACCGGCGAAAGGCTCCATAGGAGCTCGGTTTGCGGCTGTTGCCGTTATAACTGTGCACAGCAGCAGACGGCCCAAATGGGAGACCGGCGTAGGCTTCATAGGAGCTGGGATTGCGGCTGTTGCCGTTATAGTCTGCACGGCAGCAGATGGCTCAAAATGAGACCACCGGCTTGGATAAGTTGTTGCAGCTGCCAGCATCAAAGCTCCATATGGGAGCAGGCAGCCAGAGTTGGAGGCAGCGTGGGGCTCCGTAAGGAGCTAGTATTCATAAATTGCGGTTGCCGGCAGCCAGGTCTATTTCGCTGCAGGATGTTTCCAGCAGCAGGTGAGTTTAAAAATAGCCGCGGCCAAGAGCTACCACTTAGGTAGCTTAGCCTGCCGTAGCACCTAACAATTTAAACAATTTTGGGCGGCTATAATAGAGTTGGCATTAATGACAGTTGCCACTGGGTCACGTTTGTGACTATTGTAGCCAATAGCATTTTAAAATCATGTTTAATTCTTGGCAATATAACTAATTGTCTTGTCATGCCAATAAAGTTTCAGGATAATTACAAACAACATTTGTTATCATTTACACCTATGGTGTAGTGGAATAGTAAGATTGAACGAGAACTTACCAGTTCGAAGGTTGATCGTTATTTCATGAGGAGTCGCGGTGAGGGATTTCGTGAAGAGCCCGCCGGCGCGCATGCTCGACATTCTTCAAAGTAGCGGTGTGGAATCACAGAAACCAATAACAGAAATTACTTTGCATAGTAAGATGAAAGAGACTCAAATTACCAGGTGAAGGCGATTGAGGGTTGGGCGTGGAGGGCACGAAATCCCTCACCGCGACGACTCATGAAATAACGATCAACCTTCGAACTGGTAAGTTCTCGTTCAATCTTACTATTTCATTTCGGAGTCACGTGAGTGACTTCGTGAAGACTTCAAAGCTTCTGTGATTACACGCCCTGGACCACGTCCATGCTGACACACCACTAGCAGGGATGGATGGGAGGAACAAACTTGCTCAAATAGTTCATACTGCAAAACAAGAGCATATTTATTAACAACAAATCAAAAAACCCCTCATGCGGGGACACCTCCACGTTCTCGACCTGCATTCAGCACGGCTTCCGCGAACTGTAGAGGAGCAGCAACAGGCTTGTTATAAAATCGCTGAAACACAGCTTCATTAGCCCATCCTGCTGTGGCGAGAATATGGTCCATGGGCACCTCCATGACCCTCGCCGCCGACGTCGATGCAGCCCTGGTGGAATGAGACGTGAACACATTAGTGTCGATACCTGACTTACCCAAGACGACCCGGAGCCACCTGGATATCGTCTGGACTGTCACTCGATGATGAGGTCTTTTATGAGTGACAAGCAGGTATCTCTCCATTCCTCTGATGCCTGCCGTCACCTTGACGTAGTGACGGATATGGGAGGCTAAACACAGCCTAGCATCTGCGGGGTATGCCGAGAACTTCAGCTGCAGCCCTGTGCACCCAGGTCTATGCTGCTTTAGTAGCTCATCAACGAAGAAGACTACTTCGGTAGGGGTAGACATCATGCTGTCGACACATAGTTTATGGAGTGTCTGTACCCTCTGTGCTGAAGTCAGCGCTAGCAACATCACCAGCTTCATGGTGAGTTTGTCCAGCTGGAGCCCTTCCATGGGGGACCACGTCCTGAGCGGGGTTAAAACGACCCTGACATCCCAGGTGATATTGTAGCGTGGTGTAGGCGGATTCATATTGAATATACCCCGCATGAGCCTGGACACTAGCCTGTTGGATCCCACCTCAATCTTGAGGTAGAATGACAGCGCGCTCCTGGCGCTGTTGATGGCACTGTAACTTAAGTGTTCATCATGGTGCAACCCCGCGAGGAATTCCAGGACGTCGGTTATAGTCACGGCATCGTACGTGATGCGAGAGTGGCTGCAGAAGGCTTCCCACTTCTTGATATGTGAGCGGTATCTTCGCCTTGTTGACTCTCGACACGACGCCGCAATGGTATCCATGGTCCGAGTTGAGAGGCCGTATTGGGCTAACGGCCTGTTCAAAACCTGCAAGCCAACAAATGCAAATAGCCATGGCAGGGATGTGGCTCCCCTGAGACAGGGTGAGTAACTAATTCTGGGCAACCCTTCAAAAGGACCCAAGGCTCACTGAGCATGTCAAAGACCACCGGATACCACGGCTGTGTAGGCCAGTCGGGTATAATAAGGATGCCCTGATGAGGCAAAACGGGGGGAATGCATAGAAAAACCAATTCCCCCAGTCCAGCGAGAATGCATCTAGCGCCATAGCCCCAGGATCTGGTTCCCACGAAACGTAGGTTGGTACCTGATTGTTCAACCGGGACGCAAAAAGGTCAATATCCGGTTTCCCAAATTTGGCTGTGATTCTGGCAAAAATTTCAGGATGCAACATCCATTCAATATTGTCATTGAACTTGCGTGACCTGGTGTCCGCCACAGTATTAAGCTCACCTGGCAAATAGGTAGCTGAAGTCCAAATGTCTCTCTGAACACACCAGAGCCAAATTGAGTTAGCCAATTTATCACACGAAACTGACCTGGTATCGCCCATATGGTTTAAATATGCCACCGCTGTGGTGTTGTCTATTTGGAGACGGACATGTGCCCCAAAAAACTTGGAACAATAAGCAAGAAGTCCGTGGAATGCTGCAAGTAGCTCCAAATAGTTGATCCCATGTGACAACATCATAGTAGCCTCAAGGGTATCCCATCTGCCTCCGCAACTAGAGGAATGATCCGTAGCTCCCCAGCCATAAGAGCTCGCATCAGTTTGCAAGTATACCACCGGATTAGCCTCAATAATAGGCTTAAACGAGTTACTAATGTGGCGCACCCACCATCGTAACTCATCCGTCGCTTCAGGCGGCAGCTGCATTGGTCGATCATAATGACCAGCGTGCTGTCTTAACGCAGCAATCTTGGCCCTTTGCAAATTCTGATAATGCAAAGGCCCATATCGGGCTGCCGGAAACAAAGCTACAAGTTTGCCAATTACTGTAGCTGTATGACGAATCGATGGTATACCAGCGGTGATTAAACCTTGACACACCTGGGTGGCCTCCTCAACCTTATTAGGTGGTATGGTGACCCTCATGCGAATAGAGTCCACCGTAAACCCCTAGATAATGAATTACCTGGGAGGGGCAGAACTTTGATTTGGCTGGATGGACAATGAACCCTGAAATAAATTGACTGCAGCTGCAACACCCTGTTGAGCCAATTCCAGGGTGTGGCCCACAATTAAGATATCATCTAAATAGGCCATTACTATATGATGTCGTTGTCGTAAATAGGCCATAATTGGCTTCACCAATTTAGTGAATAATCGAGGGGCTGTGGTAAGCCCATTGGGCAAAAGCCCTATATTGCCAGAGTTGACCCATCCAGATAAATTTCAGAAACCTCCTATAATATTTTTGAATGGATACAGTATAGTACGCATCTTGTAAATCAATGCATGCCATAAAGCAACCATGTGAAATCAATGATTTGGCTGTTTCAAAAGTGTCCATTTTGAAATGAGTATATGTTACAAAAGTATTTAAACTAGTCAGGTCAATGATGACTCGACAGCCTCCATCCTTCTTTGGTCGAGTGAATATATTGGAAACAAATTCCACGGGCTCATGAACCGTTTTCTCTATCACTCCCTTCTGTTCTAGCCTCAAAATTTCCTTATAGCCTGCTGCCTGTTCTGCAGCAGACAATTTAAATGTTCGACCAGGCCTGTGCTGGGATGGAGGAATGTCCCCATTAAGAAACTCAATGCTATGACCCTGAACATTTCGTAACACATACTCATCACCAGTAATATCACCCCATGCACCCAAAAAGAACCGAAGGCGCCCACCAACATGTGAGGTTAGACAAAGAGAAAAGAGAGAACCAGACCGCCTCACCTCCGTGGTTACCGGCGGTCCTTGACACATGTGGGTGGACATGGAGGTGCTGGGTTGGCTTGAGGGCGCGGCGTCCTCATCTTCCACCAGGGTTTCTGCCGACCTTGTCCTCAAAAAGCCCCCTGGTGCTGGGGCGGTTGGTAACGGCTGGAGGGTAGGTCCTCGTAGAGGTGCTGGCAGACCCTCGTGGTCGAACAAGCGGAGCTTTCGAGCCCGACGGCGTGGGGGCACCGCGAGGGCGCATGAGTCCCACCGTTTTGGCTTGTTCGTCAAGCTCTTTGACCCTCTTAGAGAGATCCTCGCCAAAGAGCTGACGGGGCGGCGGCGGTGGTTTGCACAACCCTTCAAACTTAGGGTTGAGCGCCGGGCGGATGCTGCTTTTGCGGAACCCATTGATTTCATGTTGAGTTGCGCACAATAGAGCCAGAGCATCCTCCTGGTCCAAATTTAAGTCATCCCCATCAACCGACCGCACAAAGGCGGTAATACCGGCCGTGAGGAGCTTCAGGATCCGCTGAATTTTCAGCTCCTGTTGACGGATAGCCGCACTGATGTTGCCCCATATCGGCGTATTGACCACAGGCACGTTGAGGGAGTTGCAGTTGGATGGAGCCTTGTGACGGCTCATGGCCTGAATGAGAACCTCCTCCTGGAGCTGATGGTTGTTGAGGAAGTCCACTGTGGCTGCCAATTTCGAGTTGAGGGGAAGCCCAGAGTGTGGGGCCGCGAACTTAGTGGCCACATCGAGAAGGCCCTCCGCTGGTAAATCGGACGGAGGTGGGATGGGATCGACCAAAACTTCCTCTTCCTGCTGCTCCAGGCTGATGGTGGAAGTTGGTGAAACAGCCCTGTACCTGTCGCTGCTGGACGCTTGCTGCTGTTGACCATGAAGCAGGAGCTCCAGCAGCCGCTCCATCTGGTCAATACGCCCTTCACCCTGAACACTCAGGTGGTCGGAGTCCTCCGGCTCTGAAAAATGGCCGGGGCCCCTATCATCGGCCCGCGCCTCATCGAGGCCCACCCGGTGCCGGTAGTCGTCGCTAGCAGCCGCCGAAGCGAAACTGCGCGATTCCTGCGCAGGCGTGTTCAACCGCCTCCGATTAGCGGGAGCGGACACCGCTGCCACTAAGGACACTTGCGGCGTGATGTCGGCAACAGCCACAGCCTGGATACCCGATGCCCGCGCAGGCTTGCCGGCAGCCCACGTCGTGGACCTCGCCGACGCATGGTCTCGCCCACCCATCCATGGGGGGCTCGGCGACCGCGACGAGACCTGACCCAACCGACCAGTCCCGGCGTCGAGAGTTGGGGGGCGTCGACTGGACCTCACAGCCGCCCCGGGTCCCGCCCTGGAACCTGACCGCTCCTCGGCGGCAGGTAAAGCCTTAGCCCGAACAGGGTTAGACTTCCGGGCTCCTGCCCTTCCCCTCCGCGGAGGGCTGGGTGAAAAGGGCCGTGCAGCCGCACGCACCCTTCTGCTCGAGGCCGCCAGCAAGCCTGCTGACGACCTGACTGCCATGGCAGGATCCTCCTGCTCTGGCGGCACACCACACTCCTCCTCGTCATACTCCTCCGAGCTGTGGTGTGCTGGCGGATCCGGACCTGTAAACACAGGGCTCACCGACATTTCCGCCCCTGTCCCGGCCTGCGCTGCAGGTACCGCCGATATCACTGGCTCCGGGACTGTTGACCGGCGACCTCGTCCAGACGTTCTCCGGCCTTTAACGCTCCCATCCATGTCCTTGCTGTGAAAACAAAACACAACAAGAACCACCAACGTAAGGTAGAATACTTACCTTAGTGGTTCCCTTACGAAGGGCTGGCGAGGAGCGCGCTCCACCGCCAGCCGTCGCAGCAACGCGATACGACGATATGTCGAGCATGCGCGCCGGCGGGCTCTTCACGAAGTCACTCACGTGACTCCGAAATGAAATTGGACTTGCTTTTGCAGTCCAGGGCTCCTGGCTTAGGAAGCCTTCTGTGAGCTGTACCTATCAGACAACTGCGGGAGCTACACCTGGTGGCATTATGGTATTTCCGCTCATTAGAGGGGCTATTGAAGATTCTTTTACAAGAGACTCCAACTATATGCATATCAATAAAAAGTAGTCGAATCTCTGATTTAATAGGGATAGGCTTCTTTTAATCATATAAACATAATTGTCTATGACAACACCCGGCAGGGTTGCCGCATTTCTCCCACTCTGTCTGGCGTATGGGGGCCAGAGGCACTCCAGTCCTTCCCTGTAATACTCCGTTGGTTCCAGAAGGGAGCAACGGCTCGGAGTCACTGCCAGGTGTAATCTGTTTGATAAATGATGATACCAACAGAACTCCGATCTACAGCTAGTTTCGGTTCAGCTGCTAAAGGAAGCAGCCTGACAACCCCAAGTCGGGACAAAGTCATAGCCAAGTTTTGGGACATCTATGGCAGATGTGATTGAGCGTTTGTCTCAATTAGAACATCTGATGACACAAATCATAACACAAGGAATGCTCCATGTTATGAAGGCCTACCTGAAGCAGCTCCTGGTTCAGGGTTGCAATCTTCCTCCCACTCGGATGAACGGAGTGATGGAGATGGTGTCAAAGTATATGCACACATGCCTGAGGCAGCTCCTGGTTCAGGGTTGCATAAGTCCTCCCACTCGGATGAATGAAGTGATGGAGATGGTGCCAAATATTATGCTCTGTATTACGGAAGCATGCACAGGCTGTTCAAGTCATATGCCTGTAGCTGCCCTGGTTTCAGGGTTAGTATTTTTCCTCCCACCCAAAAGACTATCGGAGATGGTATCACAAAATATGCTCAGTGTTATGGAAGCATGCACAGACAGTCCGAGGCATGCCAATACCCAGAAGCTAATTTAACACATTCTTTTACAACGTATAAAAATTACTAATTTTTGGTTGGAAATATTTAAGGTAATCTCGAATGTTGTAAATAAGAAACTAACTCCAGATCCAAAATTAATAATATTGGGAATATTAGAAAAAGATCAATTAATCACGATAACACAAATAACTTTTATTGATTATAGTTTAATAATTGGTAAAAAAATAATTTTACAATTTTGGAAAGGTCCCACATCCCCTACAGTCAAATTGTGGATTTCAGGAATGGCAGAGACTTTACACTTGGAAAGAATAAGACTTGCACTGTTGGGCAAGTTAGACCAATTTAATGGGATTTGGTCTCCATTCCTTGAATATCTTAAGGGCTCAGTGTGACTCGGTTCGAGGGCCTGACCGAGACCTGAACGAAGGAATGGACGAAGAATAATATATTATTGATCACGGATATATTACTTCATAAATACTGTTTATATAATACACCACTGTTATTTTATTATTTTTCACATTTTCCTACTTTTCACTAAAAAAATTATAATAAAATGTTTAGAAGTATAAACATGAAATGATGGTAACTTTTAAACAAATACTGGAATGTTGATAATGAAAATTTTATTCATACAACCCATCGCTTTCCTAGGAATGTTGTTTTAATATGTATTTATACTTCTAATAAAAAATATTTAACAAAAGACAGTCCGAGGCATAAGGATGGGGCAACGTCTGGTTCAGGGTGCAATTTCTCCTACTCTAAGAGAGTGTCAGGGATCAGTATGGCCTGACTCCAAACATGACCCCAAACATGACAATGTGCCGGGATCCCATGCTTTAATGCATGATGTGCAACAATCGCATAAGTAAATTCTGTGTGCTCTTGCCTCTAAAATTGCTGTTCCCTCGGGGACGGACTAGCCACTACAAGAGAAGTTGGCCAGTGGCTTCAGCTATCTAACAGTAATGACAAGCATAATGGACAGGGTCTGCAATTGGAACTTCGCTGAAGCTCCAACAAAGGAAATCGACCTGGGGTTAGAGACGCTGGTAAGTAAGGTCTCGTTATTAACCCCCGTAAACTCCGAAATGGAGCAGTCTGTCGACCCAGGTTGGGTTTACCGCCAGCATGAGCTGTCTAGTCATTTTTCATTGTCTCTGGGGTAAGATCAGCTTCGTGTAGAGACATTGGCAAGGTGCCTTGCATAGTAACCTCTGTAAGTTCCAAGTAGGAACAGTTTGGTTACCCTGGATCAGGGTAGACCATCATGGAACTGGCTGGCCATAGGAGTCACAGTGACCAGGGAAGCCACTGCTTCATCATCTATGAGAGGTTATCTGCTGCTCAATAGAATAAAGTAGTTGAAGTTTTTCTCAACATATGGTTCATTGGAATCATCATTGCCATCCTCTCTGGGACAGATGGTTACCAGCATGAAGCTCGTCTGGCGTATAATATAACTTTATCTGACCTGCAAGTTCATGTTCAGAATCAACAATGTATTTATAATATCCATAGGCTCTCAATACCAGTGTTCCTGATTGAGTGGCGGGTCGAAGAGATTGTGTTATGCACTCTGACGACTTAGACATGTGGTTTCAGTCAAAAGACTGCGAGGTAATTCCTGATTCAGCCTTGCATTATATTAAGCTCCACTCTGAAGGGAAACGCTAAGTATTCATGATGACTCTCAGTCAAGAGTTGATAGGGAACTCGTATTCCCACATCTAAGGGAGACTGTGGTCTCAGCTCTAGTCATTAGCTGCTGATTATATATTATCAGCGATATGTATAAATAACTAGATAATGCATCTTCCGTGGGTAGGAAAGCAAAGAAAAAAAAAATTCTGTCCGTAGGATCAATAGAGGAACAGCGGTTCCGAGTGCAATCAGTGCAGCTCATCCGAGGATGAGTGATCTGGCCAAGGACTAGAGGGGTATATTTCTGATACTTCTCAAGATTACAGAAGTACGGTGCAGGCCGAATCGGGTTAGCATTAGGCTAATCGGATTATGGGTTTACTTACCCAGTTTAAGATGGCTGATTGGGTTTCTGCAATTTAACTGACTCAGAGATCGATCTTGTAGTTACATACTCTGTCATATCTACACACATAAGGCACAGATTCCGCTGTTTTGACAACACAGCTAGTGGTGAAAGCCTATGCTGGCCTTCTCAGATTAAAGGGCATTATGTCATCAAGTTTTAGGTCATATGCAAAATTGCAGCTGATAAAATATATGGGTTGTCGGTGGATATCTTTTGTCATATTACTAAAGCGGCAACATGAAATTTAACAGTACCAATTTGCCTATTCAATCACGCCATGGTAGGCGACTGAAGTAACTCTTTTACTCAGTCACGAGTGACGGCTGGGACAGCCTGTCTTCTCGGGCAGCTAGCTCTGGGTGATTGTATGAGAAGCTTGTGAACAATACATATGTGACTCAATTTTAACGGAAGTAACAGAGGTTTGTATGTCTTCCAGTTTGAGCCTAAAGAAGCTTTTATGTGATAGCACAATTGACATTGCTTGTGCTGCTTTATCATTTCTGTAGTACCATAAGTGGGACATATATGATTGGTTCTTCACCCACTATTCTCTAACGTTATGCAGGGTGTCTTTTATTTGACCACTCTAATAGCCTACACTCATAGTAATGTGTGATGTATATCAGTAAATTCTTATGCAAATATTCCTCTAATTTTCCTAATGGGACCAGTATCTTAAGATGAATATGCTTTCAGCAACTGGTCTCAGCATAAAGAACACAGCTTTTTATCAATCTCTGGCTTAGTCTCTATGTCATACTGACATTAGGGTAGCTTGTTATATAAATAATCTCATAAGCAAATGAGCAGGATTGCATACATTTGAGATTGACAGCATACCCACCAGAGCACAGATCAGGGATGTCATTAGATATACAAGTGCACTCAATTGCTAGTGCCTATGAAATAGAAGATAGTTCTTTTGTTTTTCAATAGTCTCAAGATATTGCTGATGGCTCATTAGCAGTCAATAGTATGGATTAACTTTTTATCATACAGCATGAGGTTTACATAGTGCAGGTTTATAAATTATAAAATTTGGTGGAATATGTCTGGATATTTGCAGATAGTATTATGCACTGTGTTACGTGAGTTATTGTCTAAATCAACAGTCTATTGGGACTACGGTCCAGTTAAGAACAATGGCCATGTATGCAAGTTAGCATCATGATATTAATAACTCATGTTTTTTCTTACCAATACTGGTTTATCTGTTTAAGTGTTTCACACACAGATTGTGTTACTGCATGAAACCACAGATCTTCAAAATCTTCACAGTCACTCACGTGACTTCGAAAAAAAATAGAGAGATTAAACGAGAACTTACCATTTGAAGTTTGATCTTTATTTTATGAGAAGTTGAAATGAGGGATTACGTGCCCTCCACTCACAACCCTATTCTCATAAAAATCATTCGGCAGTTCTAGCCTTTCATCTTCCTATAGCTTAGGTCAGCAACTATTCTGTGGTTTCATACAGCTACTTTGAAGATTGACGCGCATGCGGGCGGGCTCTTCACGTAATCCCTCACTTCAACTTCTCATAAAATAAAGATCAAAATTCGAACGGTAAGTTCGCATTTAATCTCTCTAGTAATTCCCACAACTGAGTGGGATGAAGAGTAGCAAAGATAGCCTGTAAAGCAGCAGCAAGGAAGAATTGTGTTGTTCCATGTCAGTACATGCTCAACAGGTCAAGTCATATCTGTGGGAAAAGAAACAGTCAATGTTTCAACCCTTTGTCTTGTGTCTCCAGCACCTCACTGTTCATCTGAAGTCTTCTGGAATCGATACTGCATTCTACAACTTCAGGTAACTTGCTTTCTTGGTCTGTATCAATCATATTAGTATCAAATCTGTATCCATAATATTAGTTGAGTTTTTTTTCCCCCATTCTTTTTTTTTCTCTCTCTCTCTTCACTTAAAAAAAAAATCAGATCAGAAGCAAATTAACACACAAGGGAGTATTCTTGAGCAGATGTATACATTGTATAACAGATTTATTCCAGACTCTACTGTGGTGTGCAAATGAGAATCATGCTGCCCTATATTTCTTAGAGTGCCTGCTCTAAAACATTTTTACCTTCACAGTAAATAGATTAGTGAACCACAACTATACTGGGTTTCTATCAACGTTGAAGATCCTAAAGTTGATATACATCAGTCGGAGCCAATTAACCTAAAATACCAATTTCGTTTCAGCTTTACCAAACTGTCATAAACAAGCAACCACTGTACTCTGCACACGTTCAAAGATAGAGTATTCCGTGTTGGTTGAAGAATAAAACTTCCCTCACTGTGATGGTGATCATATCTTAAGACCACCAGTGCATAACCCCTGTACCACTGGGATATTTTCCATTTCCTACAGCAAGACTGACATCAATACTGACATCAATACCAAATTAGGAGCCACCTTGTGCAGTTGAATCATGACACCACCTATCCATACTCAGCAGGCAGTAGCAAAGAACTTTCATATCATTTTATTAGACTAAATGTTAATGGTGCTCCAGGTTCAGTGGAAGGCCAAACTCTAATGCACTTTACATGAGATTTTATAAACCGACAACATGTATTACTTTTCCGCAAAAGCGTTAATGGAGTCACTGCCCTTTCTGCAACAACAAAAAATCTGAAACCATTTCAATTGTATATAGATAGCTTTTGCTATGCCACTTTGAGTTGCACAGACCAAAACATAAGTTATGTGCACTTCAAAGTTAGTATAGCAGCCATGTACCATTATGCATTGGGTATTCAAGTAACTGAAAGGCAATTGACTGAATTGCGATATTGCTCAAGTCAACTCATAGTGCTTCAACATCTAATGTGTAGAATGGCTCAACTCAACTAGAAATGTTATTTCTGACAGCTTTGGAAGCTTCATTTCCCATGGCAACATTATTGGAAACAAAGCATTTCTGTATTCTTAAGATTATTGGGGTTGATAGAATGCTGTTACAATGAAGGAGCTCTTCAACTGAAAACAGTTTCACTTCAACAATGGAGGAAAACGTTGGTTTAGGACAACTGTTCCCAATGCAAAAATCACGTACCACTGGTAATGGTCTCACTGCGCAGACTGTCGGTTCCATGGACGACTTATGCAAGAGGGCAAAAACCATTGTGGCCACTGTAAATGCTTGAACACTGACCTGGAAATACTAATCAATTTACCACACTACTGCAAGTATTACAGTCTCTGATTATATAAAGGTTAAAAAACTTGGGTCTTTCTAGATCATCAAAACATATTAAAGAGCAAGAAAATACTGTGCAAGATAATGCTGAACACCATTACGGTTTGCTCAGTAGAAATCCAGCATTAGCACTATCGTTGCCTCCATTCACCTACAGATCCTCGGATGGTATTACAGATCATCTTGATTTGTTGAAACAAGCAAGACAATGAGATCATAGGTACAAAGTGGCCAAAAATTGAATCTGGGGTTGAAACACATCTACCGAGCTAAAAGCTCAGCACTATGCTCACGGCAGTTAGCTCCTGATATGGGAAGAAATGCAGATTTCTGTGAAATGATAAGTTAAGTGGGTTGAAATCTCTTGTCAATTGTTAGTTTCATGCAAGTTAAAATTCTGCATTTCCTCACCAAAACAAGTCTATGCTGGGAGATGGGAGATGTGGTTAATGTATAAATGGAGGAGAAATGTTAACAAAAATACATCCGTCTTCACACTGCCGAGCAGTTGGTGATCAGGTTTACTTCAAGAGTAATGTAGACTGAAGCAACCCCTCTCCCCCCCTTCCCTCCCCCTCCCTCTCCCTCTCTCTCTCTCCCCCCCCCCGCCCACTCGGGGAACAGACCCAACGGGTCTGCTGGTCTAGTATAATTTAAAACAAAGTCACAACATTTACATGAATTCATTTTAATAATTAATTTTTAATTATTAGCTTTAATTGTTTCAGTTAATATTTTTTAAACTTTATCAAAAGGCAAAGCTCATTCCCCCACAATGAGGTGAAAAAATAAATCAACAGGACTACACCACACAAAGTAAGATGTCACTGGCCAAGTTAAGTGTAGGCACTTCCCCCCCCTTTCTCCCACCCAGCCCCCCCGTCTTTCCCCCCCCCCCCCCCCCCCCGCTGAGTTACTCCAGCATTTTGTGTTTATGAACTAATCTCATCTGCCTGCATATGAGCCATCTCCATCCATTGTCTACAAATTCATATGCCTATCAAAAATCCTCTTATATTTTAGTGGCATTTCTGCCTCCACTACCAACTCACCCAACTGCATATTCCAGGCATTCACCACCCTCTGCAACAATAATAGCTAATTGTTCATTATCTCTTTATAGGTCATGTAAAACTAGTATTCACAATTTGTAAAAGGGTAAATTTCTACTTGATTTGTTATTTGGATTTATGATCATCTTTGGAGCTCCCTACTTCCTAATTTATGACAATGAATGAGGCACAAATCTCTAGTCCAAACTGGTCAAAAAGAACAATAAATTCAAACCCGATAAGGTAATTATGAACCTACAAAATGAGCCTGTGGAGTGGGAGTACAGCAGCACATAAGATAAATGACTGAGGTTAGAAAATTGATTATTGTCCAAACTAATGCACATGGTTTGTGAAAAAAAGCTGAGTAGAGAGCATAATTAAGGCAAAAGGGGCAAAGTTTGAAGATGTGTGAAGGACTTTTTTCCCCCCACAAAGGGTGATGAATGCAGGGGTCAACAAAATAGAGAGGGTACAGAGGAGATTTACTAGAATGTTGCCTGGGTTCCAGCAACTAAGTTACAGAGAAAGGTTGAACAAGTTAGGTCTTTATTCTTTGGAGCGCAGAAGGTTAAGGGGGGACTTAATTGAAGTCTTTAAAATGATGAAAGGGACAGACAGAATTGACGTGGATTACACAAAAAGCTGGAGAAACTCAGCGGGTGCAGCAGCATCTAAGGTGCGAAGGAGATAGGCGACGTTTCGGGTCGAGACCCTTCTTCAGACGTTTCTTCAGAGCCAACTCTTCAGAGTTGACGTGGATAAGCTTTTCCCATTGAGGGTAGGGAAAATTCAAACAAGAGGGCATGACATGAGAATTAAGGGACAGATGTTTAGGGGTAACATGAGGGGGAACTTCTTTACTCAGAGTGGTGGCAGTGTGGAATGATCTTCCTGCAGAAGTGGTGGAGGCAGGGTCGATTTTAACATTTAAAAGTAAAGTGGATAGGTATATGGACGGGAAGGGAATGGAGGGGTATGGTCTGAGTGCAGGTAGATGGGACTAGGGGAAAATAAATGGTCGGCACAGACTGGAAGGGCCGAGAAGGCCATTTTCCGTGCTGTAATTGTTATATAGTTAATGCCTGGAATATGCAGTCGGGTGTGTAGGTGGTGGAGGCAGATATGATAGCGGCATTTAAGAGGCCTTTTGATAGGCATCTGGATGTGTAGAGAATGGATGGATATGGATCATATGCAGGCAGATGAGATTAGTTTATAAACACAAAATGCTGGAGTAACTCAGCGAGTCAGGCAACATCTCTGGAGAAAAGGAACAGGTGACGTTTCAGGTCTAGAGCCTCCTTCTTCCTTTTCTCCAGAGATGCTGCTTGGCCCACTGAGTTACTCAGTAATTTATGTCTATTTTCAGTGTAAACCAGCATCAGCAGTTCTTTCCTGCACATGAAATTATTGTTGCATTATGTTCTGCACAGACATTGTGGGCCAAAGTGCATTTGCATGTACTGTACTTTTCTATGTTCTATGAGACTTCCAATTCATTAATTTGGTATTTAAAATAAATGTGTGGCAGCAATGCAATGCAGACCATGGACAGAAGCAGCAGAGAACAGGTCAATGATATTATGCATAACTTATACAGTGCTCCAGCCAGACTACATCTTCCATACAATGCCCACATTTTGTTGACAAAACACAAAATACTTAGGTCCTAAGGCAGTGTAAACTTTAGTTTAGGATTGTTCAATGCAACTTTTGTTAGCTGCTATTTCCGCATTTCAGAGTTTTCCATTTTGTGAAAAAATCAAACCAGTGACCTTCGTAATGAAGGAAAACTGAAGATGTTGACTCTTTAAACTTGAATACTCAATTGGTACATAGAAAATGCAAGTTAGTGGAAAACAGTTCAAGGTAGGTTGGCCCAACTCTGCACTGGTGACACTCACATTTAGGACCAACAGTATCTTTCTGCTGAGAGTGATGTTCAATTTGTGAAAAAAAGTTCTCAACACACAAATTGGAAAAATACTCCAACTCAGCAGACATTTCACCACAGGGCACAGACTTTATCTTTCAAAAGAATCTTGTGATCTTGCCACTGTTATACAAAGAATGAATGAATAAATGGTTCTTCTTTAAATTAGCCACTGGCAATGTTCTCTGAAGAAAGTCTGGTACATTCTGTAGATCTCAGCTTTGGGCCGCTTGGTCACTGATTGGCCACTTTTAGCATCTCTTTCACACTTAGAAGTTTCTCCCTGGGTTTGCCCACTTTCTCTCCTGCTGCCACTTCAAAAGAGTCTATTTTTTTCCATCCAGAAAATGAAACTGGGTATATCCCTAAAACAAGATTTCAAAGTAGTTATTTAAAATGCACAAAAAAGTACATTAACAAGCAGTTGAGAATGTCAGCGCAATCACTGTTATCTACACAGAATCCAAAATAACCATATTATATTCCTTCATTCCATTAAAATAGAGTACTCATCAAAAATCACAATGCATTTTGAAGGAGAAGTCAAGTACATGGTTTGGATTGAATGATTGCATGTTTTTGGTTGAAGGGAAAATACTGTGCAACATCCTGCTAGATCACCAAACTGAGAAAATACTACCCAAACATCATCTTTCTTTATAGAATAAATGGGGACTGGTTGGAAAAGTAGAGTTTAAGGACAAAATCAGATAAACCATTAGTTTTTTGGAGGTGTAACAGAACCACAGCACTGTGGGGCTATTTCTGTTTCTATTTCATGCTCAGCGGTGGTGAGTGGTGTGTTACTCTCAGTTCTGCACTGGACATCTTAAATGTTTAAATTCTGGTGTGTATATGCAACTTTCTATCACATTACTCCATTATCAATATATATCAGGCAAATGGCAGCTTTCTCCCATCAGATGATCTTTTCTTTCCCATCTGCACAGGCAATGCATCAAAATGTTTTGTTCAAAAGGTCTATTTCATTAAAAAAATCTTAATTTAAACCACATTATAGCAAGAAGTAAAACTAAAATGTCTTCACTTGATACGTGGAGACGATGAGTAATAAAATGTCACAGATGAGGCACTTCCATTGCATTAGGGAGCAATATCTTTTGCAACTGATCAATTAATTCTGAAGAATTGTTTTAAACTACACACCTCGTTGCTTAAGCAAAGCCTTAATTACTTTAAACCCTCCTTTCAAAGCAGATACATCCAGTATTCCTGACTGCACATCCTCCATCACAGATTCTGCTGTTTCAAAACCATCATTCATCGTGGTTACGATGACCCCTACTGGTCCTCTTTTTACCCAGCCACTGCAGTACACACCTGAGAAGATCGGAAAAGTTGAGAAATTAATGAAAAGTAGAGCAAAACAATGCAATGCCCAACATTTCAACAATGATTTCACATCAGTCATTTTCTGATACATATATTTAATGTTTTAGCCTTTCTGCTATCTCAATATGCCTCGCTGTTTCAACAAACTGGCTTTTCCCAATTTGGATCTTCCTGTAGTCCCAATTTCCTCCCAATTTGAAGTCCCTTTGATGCTTAATCATAACTTGCTTGCAATCAACATAATTCCCTGGGGTGAAAGATTGCAACCTTCACGTGGTCCGCCCTGTTTCGACTAATGCAATCAACTCGACGTGCACAAACGGAAGATTAAATAGAACTAGTTGTCCTACAATTTTAGGCTGTGCACACCATACGAAAGAAGAAGAAGAACATAATTTCCTGTTCAACCACTTGCCGACTGCTTGCATGTACAATTTGACCTAATGTTTGATCAAATCTGATCCAAAAATGAAAGCTTATAGTTGCGAGTCGTTGTACAAATTTGGAACCTGGTACAAACCAGGTCTCTGTGATTAGCTGGTATTATAATAAGATACGATAGAGTCAAAGTGCTGGAATAACGCAGCGGGTCAGGTGAAAAAAAAAGATGGGCGATGTTTCGGGTCGGGACTCTTTTTCAGACTCGAAAGAGCTGTTTTTCCAACACAAGGTGCTGTGCACAAGCAGGAGAGCTCCAAGCAGAATGTGGGAATTGGGTGCAGTGAAGGAGTGTATTGCATGTTTGGCATTAAATCATGGGTTGGGTTAACTTAGCAGGTCTGGCGGCATCCCGGAAGAACGTGGATGGATGACGTTTAGGGTCAAGACCCTCCTTCTGACTGATTGTGGGGGGAGGACGAAAGCTAGAAGAGAGGAGGGGCATGACAAAGCGTGGCAGGTATTAGGTAAACACAGGCGGG
This sequence comes from Raja brachyura, assembly GCA_963514005.1. The sequence continues at coordinate 30,013,881 of OY740803.1, forward strand.
GAGGTGGGGAGGGAAAATAGGCAGATGGTTGCACAAAGGCCAGAGATAATTAAAAACGTGCGAGACAGAAAGGATTGAAGAGTTGCGAATTGTGAAGCCAGAGAACGACAGAAAGGTCAGTATGGGAATGGGAAGGAGAGTTAAAATGGTTAGCAACTGAGAAATCTGATAGGCCTTGACAGACCGAGCGCAAGTGTTCAGCAAAACGGTCTCAGAGTCTATGTACAGAAGGCCGTATTGGGAATACATGATGCAGGGGAAGAGGCTAAAGAAGGTGCAGTGAGTACATCTTATTGAACCATATAACGACTGTTAGGAAGGCAGGACAAATACTGTTGGGACATTTCTTCTCAAGGGTATGATCTCCCAATAATGGTCACCCATTAATGACTGAGGAAAGGAAAATTTGCCTCTGAAGGTTGAGAGCTTTTGGAATGAACAGTATGAACAGAAAGTTTTATTATATTTAAAGTTGAGAAAGATAGATTTCTCATCAATACAAGAATCCAAGTTTATAGGTCAAGAAAATAGACGAGAAATGCTGAATCAGCCAAGATCCTAATCAAATGTGGAGCTGGCTCAAGGGGTGGAATGCCTTACTCCCTTGTTCCTGGTCCTTGTGGTGCTATTTTGCTACAGGTGCATGATTAAAAGTGATCTTCAGCCTGGTCACTGCAAAAACTATTTCCACATCCCTAATGAACCAATCATTTCCAGTAGCATGAATTTTAGAAACCAAATCAGATTGCCCTGACCTTTAATTATGAAATGTCCTCTCATTACCAAATGACCCATGTGGTACAATGCAGTTTGTTCTTTAGGTTAGAGAAGTGGCTGCAATATATTATCTGAAGATACATGGTTCCCTTGTTTCTTCACTATAAATTAGAGATATGGCAATTAATGTTTTAATCCAACTTAGGGTTGTTCAAAATCATTGAGATGCTGAGGGATCACAGAGAAGTCACAAACATATTATACCACTTCTAAAAGTAATACATAAAATTGATTTACAGGAATGCAGGTAAAAGAATTTAGTTGCAATTGTTGAAGCAGCCAAAAGTGGAAAGGTGATATTTCAATTCTAGAAGTAATGAACTGCAAATGGGGAAAATAAAGATTCTTGCATGCTAGTTTACATGCTGACATTTCACGTTAAGCACATTTATTCAATCTTGTTCAGACATTGGGGACACATCAGAAACATTTCCCATTGTCTCTCTCTTCAGATGTCAACTGAGAATCATTCAAAAACTTGCACCTTGCTACCTACTAACCTGGTGCATGTAGGACCCGTCCCAATTTATTTGGGATAATCCCTTGTTGTTGATCAAATGGAACCGAGGAGTCAATGGAATGGCTTTTGTAGCCAATGCTGCTCAGCACTAATCCACACTCCAGATCTTCAATATCTTCTGTCTGAATGGCTTTTGCAGATGCTACTGGACCCTCAGGAAAGAGAAAGGTTTTCCAATAATCAAACCAAACATACTTGGTAATATCATTATCCACAAAGGAAATAAAAGTACTTTTAATATGGAACATTATTTGTCCAATTAACACCAGCTAAAAGAAGAGACTGTATTTAAATATTTTATATATTCACTTTGAATTTATATTGTATAAATACAAGATGATGAAAATCTAAACTTATCAAGTGCATAATCACAGTCCTTGTTATTTGCTGCGCACAGATCCAGGTACTTGTGAGGTCAGTCCCAGGCAGCATCTCAAATTTATTCCAACAAATTTTACACACATGTCCTCCCTAGGTTAAGACAGGGATCAGCTCCTGTGAACTGCTCGTAATTGGAACAGTTTAGATATCAGAAATGTGGTCGTGAACTGAGTTCCCATATGGCAGAAGATGCCTGCAGCTCCGTGGCAGCCGGCAAATCCATACTGCTGGTCAAGCAAATGCTTACTTGTGTAAATGTGTACAAGCTGTACATACCTTGAGTGTTCATAATGTGAGGGACGACCTGCACTCATTGAGCTACCAAATCATTATTTGCATATGCACAACAATCAGGTTCCAGACAACTTGTGTCAAGTGGCTCCCTGATTCGTACTATTCTAGTGGAGACCAGTTTTATTTTTTAACATAGCTTTGTATTTTACAAAATCATTTCAAAATCTACCACTCCTTGCAAGTCAGTTATTAACTCATACTGTTTTCATTTGAGCATTTAGATGTTCTAATGCATAAATGCATGATTGTGCTTTTAGAATGTTATTAGGCTTAGTTACAGTTTGCTGACTTGCAGAACGTGTCGGGTTCAAAAGTGGGCCTAGTGGTAATTGCATTTTTGGTTGTCTGTGGGAAATCTGTGTTCTTATCCCTCATGGATATCTAGGTGTACAGGTGATCAAAAGGTCAAATCATAGAATAGCAAGGCACTGGAGATACGGATACACAAAGCCTCATCTGAAAGTGTGTGCCCCCAATTTTCACTTCTTCCTTCAATTAAAAAAAGGTAAGAAACTAAATCTTAGCCTTGCACATATTAAAATACGAGTACTGCTTATCTCAAATGACTCACTGACACAGCACTCACAGAATGCCAAACTATTCACCTACCTCCAGCTTGGTAACTGTCAGCCGGATCCCACCCACACGTTTTCCATCCTTACTCGGAACAATCTCCAAGGGGCTTCGCAGAAAGCGTAGGCTCCATTCTTTAGTGGCTGCTGCTCGACACTCAGCTTCTTTTCCAGAATTAATTTCAAGACCAGCTTTAATCAGGAGTTCAATCAGCCGCTTCCTCTGTCTTGGTAGATCTGGAAAATAACAAATGGCTCCCTTTAGTAAACACATTTAGCTTGAATTGTTTCTTTATGGTTTATAAAAAAGCAAAGCACTCAGTAACAAATTAACTCCTTCTCTGGACTGCATAAATGGAGCCTTTAACCTATAATTTCTAGACAGAAGGGCTGCTCACAGATGATCAATTAGTACTGAGCATAATGCGGAATTTGTAATTCCTCACATTACACATACCTCATTACCTACAGATGCCATAAAAAGAAAAACAAATAATATCTAGGGTGCATCTGGGATACCCTAAAAGATCTTTTTAGAATTGATCAAGTTTCTTGTATTGTAGTCAGCTGTGAAGAACACACTAAAACAAATCTAATCATATGCAACACATTGGATACAATCAGGGCTCGATATTAGCGGTTGCCCGAGTGCCAATGACCACTCAAAGTGCTGCCGGGCAACCTAAACACCATTTTGCCCGCCTTGGCACGCAAATACTGGTTTATACCGAAAGACACAAAAAACTGGAGTAACTCAGTGGGTCAGGCAGCATCTACGGCGAATAGGAACGTGACGTTTCGTGTCGGCGGCGGCAACAGCTGTAGTATTGGGCAAAGATACTAGGAGCGTGGTGACGAAGGGTCGGAGCGAATGACGGGCCCCGAACAGCGGCAACAGCGGCTCCACGGCCTCCTCCTACCGCACCCCGCCCGGCGGAAGGAGACCTCCCTCTCCCTCTTCCTCCTCCTCCTCCCGGCCTCGGCGTGCAAGAGGGGTTGTTTTGAAAGCGCCGTTGGTGGATTTGCAGCAGTATCTTTTGATATGCAGGCAGAGGCCGGTACGCCCTGATAACGGCCGCTGCCTGCAAAACCGCTAACGGTGCTTTCAAAACAACCACTCTCGCACTCCGAGGCCGGGAGGAGGGAGAGGGAGATCTCCTTCCGCCGGGCGGGATGCGGGAGGAGGAGGCGGTGGAGCCGCTGTCGCGGCCGCTGAAGCAGCTGTACCAAAGATCCTACAGCTACAGGATCTTTGAGCTGCACCGTGGCGAGGAGTTCCCAACCGCCTCCCCCTTTGGCGGCGGCACTTTGGCGTTGGACAGGGACGTCCAGGGCAGCGGGGCGATGTTGTCCAAGGAGCGCTGACCTTCCTTCCTCCCCACCTCCTCTGCCACTCCCCCCCCCCTCCCTCTCACGCCCCCCCTCCACCCCTCTTATCCTGGGACCCCTCCTCTCCATCCCGCCCTGATCCCCATTTTCTCCTCTATTCAGTCCTCACTGACATCCCCTGTGCTCCCCTCCCCATCTACCCCCCCCAATCTATTTATCACCCTACCCACCTCGCAATGCTTCTCCTGCCACCACACCCCCCCCACCATCCCCCATCCATCCTACACTGGTCCCCCAATTCATCCTCTACTGACGCCCCTTCCCATCCATCCTGCACTTCTCCCCCCATTCATACTGCACTGATCAACCCATTTATCACATACTGACCCACCCTCCATTTACCCTGCACCAATCCCCCCATTCATCCTGTAGTGATCTCCCCATTCATCTTTTACTGATCAACATTCATCCTGTACTGATCCCCTCATGCATCCTGCACTGATCCCCTCATGCATCCTGTACTGATCCCCTCATTCATCCCGTACTGATCATCCATCCATTCATCCTATACTGATCCCCTCATTCATCCTGTAGTGATTCTCCATTCATCCTGCACAGATCCTCCGATCCACACAGTCCTGACCCCCCCTCCCCCATTCATCCTGTACTGATCCCCCCATTCAACACCACTGACATCCCCCGTGCTCTCCCCTCACAATTTTACATACTCCAACCAACACGTACTTATTCACCTGCCTCAATCCATCCATTCTGCACCGATTGCCTTCTCAACCTCCCCCCCCCCCCCCCCCCCCACCATCTATCCACCCACCCCGCACTGATTCACACACCCCATTACCCTATTGTGCTTCTTGGTCTTCAAAGCGAACATTGACTATGTTTGACGGAATGCAATCAAATGTGTTTTAATTCCCAATGTTATTATATGTTTTGACACCTTTAAACATATTACCAAAAGAACATTTGCTGCAGTTATGTCCTTTGGCCATCTCTTGTCAGTTGGTGTAATGTTTAACCTGTCAGATGGGTATAGTCGGTTTTAACAGCTATTATCATAAAATGCCTACAGAAATTTCCTTGCAACCTGTATATTTTGTTATGGATAAATTATGTGGGAAGCGAGAGTGTTTCTGTGCCAATAGCAATAACGACCCATGGTATGGCCATGTCATGGTAATTTTCGGTCCATCACAGAAAACATGCTTGCATCAATCTGTAGTGTGCATGGTTAAGCATATTATTGACCATGGTCCAGGATTTATTGACACAGGTTGATCATATGCTGAATAATCCAACCACATATTTGTTTGGAAGTGGAAAGAACTAATAGAAATTGCATTAATTGCAATGTGTAAAAAGAGTTGAGATATTGTATTATAATTTTGCTGCATGTCATTGTGGTATATATCATGTCTTGATTGGTGAATACGTTTAGTTTGTGAGTTATTTGAAGCAGAAATAATATGTGAATGTAGACAAAAGTGCTGGAGAAACTCAGCAGATGCAGCAGCATATATGGAGCGAAGGAAATAGGCAACGTTTCGGGCCAAAACCCTTCTTCAGACTCATGGGCTTCGGCCTGAAACGTTGCCTATTTCCTTCGCTCCATAGAAGCTGCTGCACCCACTGAGTTTCTCCAGCACTTTTGTCTACCTTCGATTTTCCAGCATCTGCAGTTCCTTCTTGAACACAATATGTGAATGCTTCATTGAGCATAATTCTGACTAGTAACTACGCACTTCGTCCGAGCACATTATCGCACGCATCATGCAAACCGTCTTAAATGACCACCTAAATTGTCATTTGGCAACCTAAAAAGTTGTCAAGGTTGCCCGGCTGGCAACAGGGAAAAAAAGTTAAGCGAGAGCCCTGACCATACAATGGGACAAATGACAATGTTCATCAAAAGCTGACCTCATTAGCCTTAGAAAATCCAACAAGAGATTCTAGTGTTCTTATGGTCATGTTTCTGACTATTGGTTATTAGATCTTTGCAACTGTTGACAGAAGTAACTTTTGTAAACAATTCGACTACATTGGCTGATCTTCAAGTTCAATGATGCCAGTTGTGCAGTTTACAATGGAGAGTCCAAGATGCAGAGACTTTCCTGTTCTCTGGCTGGCTCCGGGGACTCGTTCTCAACAGCTGCCTTCGAAGGAGATACTGACTCTTTTGGTCAATGTACTGCCCATTCTGTCCCGGGCAAAAAACACCAACTCATTTGTCGGAACACCTTCATGCTTGAGGCGGTCTCTAATACACTGTTGTATCACTTTCTTGATTGTTCCTACTTCTGGTGGCCCTGCCAAAGAATTCTGTAAATGAGCTGCCATGGTGTACAGGAACTATCCATACAGATTACGAGGCCTGTTCAGTGAAATTGAGCCCTCAGGTTCATGGTCTCGATACTGACCAGGCCTTCCAAGTTTGTCACCTTGTTCTGCCATTTTATGCCCATGAGTGACTTTAGAATTTACATGCGTAAACACTTGACCTCTTTGAGGTACTTCTTGCAAAACATCCAAGTTTCACAGCCATACAAAAAGCTTGAGTAGAACTGCATTGCACACTCTGATGTTGGTTACAGCTACATGTTTCTGTTGTTCATCACACGAGATAACAAATCACCAAGCAACTAACTAGCCTTGCAGATTCAAGCTGTTATTTCATGTTGAGAGATCCATCAGTAGAGATAGAACTTCCCAGGTACCAGAATTGATTGAACGTCCTCATCTCTGCGCCATCGACACTTATGTTGAAAGAAACGCCGCAGAGCCTGGAGCAAGTCGGTGCAGGTCTTTGGATGTGTTGAACCTTAAGAGTTGTGATGCTTAAGCGTACTTGTGAATGATGAGTTGAAGGTCAAGCTCCATATATGAATCGGGCACACGGTCAGCATCATATAATGCCTCCAATATCAGTCTCTCAAATGTCTTGGTCTTTGCCTTCAGAGTTCAAAGAGCAAGGCTTGCACTCTGTATCTCATACACTCATATTTCAAGGTTATGCAGCACATGGTTCAGGATACACATGAAAAATGAGTTGGATAATATTGCAGCAAGGACATAGCCCTATTTCATGCCATTGAAAATGTCAAATGGTGTTAAAGTGTCACGACTGGAGAAGACAAGGCTCACCATACTATCATGGAAGATGCAAATGATATGCAAGGATTTTCTGAGACAGCCGAGCTTAGTTTAGAGATACAGCGTGGAAACAGGCCCTTCGGCCCACTGAGTCCACACCAACCAACATCACTCATTCACTAGTTCTAACCTACACACTAGGGACAATTTACAGAAGCCATTTAACCTGCAAAGCTAAACCTATTTGGAATGCGGAAGGAAACCGGAGCACTCTGAGAAAACAGGCGTGGTTACCGGGAGAACATACAAACTCCATACAGACAGCACCCATAGTCAGGATCGAACACGGGTCTCTGTCCGAGTAAGGCAACAACTGTACCATTGTCCACTTTGTCACCCACTGTGCTTGACGAGGGTGCTCCAAACTGCTTCCCTGTTGTCTATTTCAAAAGCCTTTCTCAGTTCAATGAAAACAATGTAGAGGTTCATATGCTGCCCAATGCATTTCCCCTTTACCTCGCTCACCGAGAAGATCATGTTGACGCTCTGTGGCCTGATCTAAAGCTACACTTAGCCACTAGCAGAGTTTCTTCTGAGATAGAGCCAATCGGACTGTTGAAGATAACCCATGCAAGATTCTTCCCGGCAAGGGATAAGAGGGGAAAAACCATGATAGTTGTATTTATTTTTGACGGAGCCAACTGTAGTATCTTAAAAGTCTTGTGGCAAACTCTCCTTCTCCCAAATGCTGGATAAGATGTCATGGAATGCCCCCATAGTTTCAGTGCCAGCTGTTTTGAAAGGTTCAGCAGAAAGACCATCTTTGCTAATCCCTTGCCGAAGATAGGACTTTTAGTCATTACATTTTTGCACTTGTTTCTTATGTAAACAATGGACATCTGCAATTATAGTAGATTTGCAAGAAGTTGACATTTGCCTGCATAAAATTCACTTGAACCGTAAATAAGATGATGCAGCATCACCTGCTTTGGTGGAAATAGCTAAGTTATAAATACAAGTTGCAGGTATTGCAAGGGACCGTTGACCCAGAGTAGTTGGTTGCAAAGCAAATGGCACAAAAACGCTCTGCGCATCCACCCAGTATTAACCAGTTGTTTTGGCAGTAGCCAATCAAAGCGACATGATAGCCCTAAAGATAGATGTGTGGAACTAGCATTCCTTCTTTTGGACTAGTGAAGAAAGGAACAATGTAACAGCATGGACTTCAAGTGGTGTCAAACAAGGCATTGGCAGATTTAATGGCAGTGGAGGGAACCAGGAGTAATGCCCTACATCCACAAGGAAGCAGAATATTCTTCTGGTTCATTATTAGATGAAAACAGTTATTAAACAGGCTGCTGTGGTCTCACCTTTAACAATCGGTTTGAGCCCCTCAAAATCACTGGGATCCAGCAATGATCGAGTACCTGGCAATTTAATCATCTCACGCAGTTCCTATAGGGGGTAAAAATAAGAAATTGATTTAAAACTTTACACATTGTACATTAACACCAGCCTGAAATAATTGGAAGATACCTAACGAGTGACAAATATAAAGGTTTTCCTATTAGAGATCTTTAATATACAAACCTCATTTTACGCAGACTGTGCCTTTTCACTTCATAACCTTGTTTTTATGATACACATTAATTGTTGCATCAAATGTAGCATTACTTATATTGAATTAGATTAATCTTACATCAAACGTTACTATCTAATTGTGTAAATTAAAATGCTTTACCTTGCTACCTGAATGCCCTTAAAAGAACAAAGGTAGAGATTTTCACTGTATCTCTGTACACGTGGCAGTAATAAACTAAACTGAAGAATGCTAATCAACTACACCTAGAACTACATCAGCACTAAATTTGATTAGGTTAGCTGTCAGTAAACATATTAAATTATGCCTTCAATACAACTAAAAACATTTTCACCTTGTTAAAAGACAATGTTCAATGTCATAGGTTATTGAACCAGTCACAGCAGAAAAGCTTATACTATGAGAGACAACAAGACAAATCTTCCTGGCCATGTCCAGTCACTGGATGAGAAACCACATTTCACTGGGAATTCTTGGCCAGGATCCAAAGGGATTATGTGGCTTTGTTAACATTTATAGTTTCAAATGTGTAATAATTTAAAAAAATGAATTCAGTATTAAATTATGTGCACACTTTTTAAAACAGGTTAAATCCCTCTGTGCCAGAACTAAGAAAACACTTTTATAGAAGGCTAAGCTTTGCCTCAGGGAGAAAGCCTCACCAGTTTACCACCTAAGGTCTGGTCCCAGAGATCATTCCACCTTATCCAGGATGCAGAGGGCGACACCAAGGCTGGAGGAATGAGGGCACGTTCTTTAGCTGGTATGTCAGATCCAACACAATGAAGACATCAAGCTAACAGTTGGTCATTGTAGAGCACTTTACCACCCTCAAAACTGCAAGCCATGGGGCATGTACAAATGCCTACAGCTTCTCTTACATCACTCACTCCCTTATTTGCATGTTGTCAAACCTGAGTTATATAGCAGAGTTTGCTTGGATAAAGCCAAAACTACTCTACCATGTTGTACAATTGATTTTGTTAATATAAATGAATAAATATTATCATTTGCAACAAATCACGACAATTATCATTGGTTCAACACAAAATAATAGATAATTAAAGAAAAGGCCTATTCAACTAAGAAACTCTGATAGATGCTTGACAGTGATCTGAATCAATATAAAGGGTGCATCACATGCTGTCTGCCAATACAAAGGAAAAGCTTAGCTTAGTCCGGTTTAGTTTAGTATTGTCACGTGTACCGAGGTACAGTGAAAAGCTTTTTTGGTGCGTGTTATATAGTCAACAAAAAGGCTGTTCGTGATTACAATCAAGCGCAAGCCAAGCCATGATTTTACTTATATGTCACCTTACCTTTATGGTAAATGCCACCTGGAGAGGTCCTCTTCTCCCAACAATAATCACCCGTTTCACCTTACTATTTTCTATAGCCTCCAGCGCATGTGCAGTGATATCTGTTTTCTGTAAATATATCACAATATTGTTCCACAAGTAAATGATTCATGAAATTGTTAGTGAATGTTTGAACTTTTCCCGAACAACCCACTGCACATACTTAGTGGAGAAATGACCGCCAATCACTATTTAAGTTCATAAATTCATGTCATAGGAGCAGAATTAGGCTATTCGGCCTATCGAGTCTGGCATTCAATCATGGCTGATCTATCTGTCCTCAAGCCCATTCTCCTGCCTTCTACCCATAACCTTTGATACCCTTGCTAATCAAGAATCTGTCAATCTCTGCTTTAAAAATAGTCAATGATGGCCTCCACAGGCGTCTGTGGCAATGAATTCCACAGATTCATCACCTTCTGACTAACAAAATTCTTCCTTATCTCCTTTCTAAAGACGTACCTTTAGAAAGGGGATAAGGAGGAATTTTGTTAGTCAGAAGGTGATGAACCTGTGGAATTCATTGCCACAGATGCCTGTGGAGGCCGTTATTGACTATTTTAAAGCAGAGATTGATAGATTGTCCTTTTATTCAGAGGCTGTGCCCTCTTGTCCTAGACTCTCCCAATAGTAGAAACATCCTCTCCACATCCACTCCATCTAGGCCTTTCACTATTTGGTAAGTTTCAATGAGGTCCCCCTTCATCCCTCTTAACTTGAGCAAGTGCAGGCCCAGAGCTATCAAATGCTCATCATAAATTAAACCAATCATCCCTGGATCATTCCTGTAAACCACGTCTGGCCAATCTTCAATGTCAGCACATCCCTCCTCAGATATGGGCCCCAAAGATGCTCACTATACTCCAAATGCAGTCTGACCAGTGACTTATAAAGCCTCAGCATTCCATCCCTGTCTTTATATTCTAGTCTTCTCAAAATAAATGCTAACATTGTATTTGCCTTCCTTACTACTGATTTAACTTGCAAATTAACTTTTTGGGAATCCTGCACAAGAACTCCCCAAGTCCCTTTGCACTTCTGATTTCTGAATCCTCCCCCTACTTAGAAAATAGTCTATGACTTTAATCCTACTACCAAAGTGTATGACCACACATTTGGCTCTGCCACATTCCTGCTGGAAATCTACACAAAGAAACTGAAAACATGGTTCACAGTTCAATAGCAAGCACAGCTGATTGCTGATTCTGGATAATAAAGGGCCTGATCCACTTACGCAACCTTTACAGGCAACTGCTGGCACCCGTGATAAGCAGCCGAAATGTTCACCGTGTTGAAAATTCAGAGGCGACCAGAAAGACGCTACGACTCTTTGGAGACCTCTCACGACCATACAGGCGACCCCTGGCTACATGTCACGAGTGACCTCTCATGACCATAGGAGACCTCTCACGACCATACAGTCGTGAGATGTCTCCAAAGAGTCGTAGCGTCTTTCTGCTCGCCGCTGTATTTTCAACATGTTGAAAATTTTGGCGACCTATCACGGGTGCTGGCAGTCGCCTGTAAAGGTCGTGTAAGTGGGACAGGCCCTTTAGTCCTCATTTGAACATTTAAGCATAGGTTGCTCTTTCAACCTCCCAATTTCACCACAGTTATGGATCTCTAAGGGACAATGTAACATATAGATAGGAAAAGTCATTGGACCCATCTTTCTGACAAACTTCAGATGTCTAAAGTGTCATGACAAAACTGTTCTTTCTTTTCTGTAATTAGGAACATTTCAGGATGCAGTCTAAGGAACAAATATTAAATATTATCTTTTTAAATCAGTGCTCAATAACAATTTTTTAGGCAAAAATATTCTGAACCCAATGTGGCTTCAAGACAAACCTTAAGCATGTCAATGGGAGAAAGGAGAATCCTGGCTATATCCAGTGCCACGTTTCCATGTCCCACGATGACTGCCGTCTCACTGCTCAACTCAGGGTTCAGCTGCAAAACGCAACGTAACATTTATACTCCTTGTACTTGAGACAGAAATCCATTAAACAATACATCAAATGTGAATATATTATGCTCACCAGTTTAAAAGAAAGTACTTTATATCAAAAGGTGTGTTTCCATTTAAAACAAAGCCCACCCACTATGCCAAAGATTTCCTAATTCACGAGGTCTGTGTGGCCTTTCATACAGAAATACCTGATGGGAGGGTGATCACAATGTATGAATACCATCATTACAATGCTGAAGTATTTCTTCCCCTCCCTCAAATCAAAGACGACAACCATCCACCTGCAACATTCCACATGTTGCTTCATCCAACTTTACTGCAAAAAAGTGCAGGCCAAAACAGAGGGTGCACTGGAATAGGGTAGGGTAGGAAGGACACTGGAATAGGGTAGGGTATTCTGCCAGCAGAAAACACATGACATCCTTAAGCAGCATTTGCACATAATATTTTGCTTAATGATGATTGAATTGAGAGGTGGTTTCTGAGTTGCAGAGTCTTTAATAATGGTTGTTGGAGATAATATTTGGCCATATTCAGCAGTGCTCTGCTCACTTGCTACACTGGTCAATTAATGAAGTTGATTTTACAACTGACTTTATAGCAATTTGGTCTTCTTATGTAGTACGTTAGTAATCTAGAATAATTTGCTTCCAATCCCATGTTGTGGGTTCCAAATGGCTGATAATGCACATATGGGAACTGTAGACAATACCACAGATGGTGCATGAATAGACAACAGAATAGGTAGGTGGGTGGGTAGTTTGCAAGCAGGCACGTGCCGTCAGGGTAGGCAAGGTAGGCACTGCCTACCCTGACTAAAATTATGAAATGGCAATTTTTAAATATAAATAGTAAAGGCATGGGAGAATTATGCCTGTCTAAGAGATCGATCTCTTAGGTAGGCATAATTCTCCGTGCCTTTCACCCGCAGCGTGTGTAACACGGGAAGCTCTGTGCAGCCCCCGTGCCGTCAGCGCTGCCTGAGCCGTCAGATTCAATGGGAGCTGAAGGCAGCAGAAATTCTGCCTTTGCAGCACTGCGCATGTGCATCATCTTTCTGCGCATGCGCATCGCGAGTTTCTTGGCGGGATGTTCAAATATGGATTGCCATTATTTTAATAGTATCTTAGCAAACAAATGGAGAATGGACTTAATGTACCAATAATGTGGTAAGTGCATTTCTTTGTGCTTTATGTTTTTAAATACTGTAGTTCCCAGGGTGGGGGGAGAGCTCCGTTCACAGTGTTTGGGCAGTCTGGCGTTGTGAAGGAGGGGATCGGGGTCAGTAACCCACTTGCCACGCTCCGGTCTGAGTGCAGGTGAGATGGGACTAGGTGAGAGTAAAAGTGTGTGAGGGGTGAGAAGTCCATGCCGGGTGCCGGCCGGCCGCAGCCGCTGTTCAGATTGTTGGGAGACGGAGCTCAGGGTTCGCCTCTTGAGCTGCTTTGGTGCCCAGGCGTAAGTTGAGGTGGAAGGTGGTTGGGGGTGCGGGGGGGGGGGGGGCTCGTCTTCTGAAGAAGGATCTCGACCCGCTGAATTACTCCAGCAGTGTTAAAGAAGGAACTGCAGATGCAGCAAAATCGAGCGTACACAAAATTCTGGAGAAACTCAGCGGGTGCAGCAGCATCTATAGAGCGAAGGGATGGGTGACAGGAGGGTCTCGACCTGCTGAAATTCTCCAGCATTTGGATCTAAACATCACCCATCCCTTCCCTCTAGAGATGCGGCCTGTCCCACTGAGTTACTCCAGCTTGTGTGTGTCTATCGTTGAATGGGTGACGTTTCGGGTCGAGACCCTTCTTCGGACTGAAAATAAAACTTGCCTCGCGTGAAGCGGCTTGTAAATTAAAACATAAAAACAAGAAATGCTAGACTCATTTATGTGCTCCTATTCATTTACCTGGCCTGTTGCTGTCCTCCCTCGTCCACCGTGAGCGCTGGACAACTCACTGGGTGCAAAACTCCGCTGCATTCCGGGCGGAGGGCGATGATCACCCGACTGACCGGCAAGTAGAGGCGGCGGGTCGGTCAAGCCCGGCTCCCCGCCACCGGGATAAACACCACTACTGGAGTAAACTCAGCGGGATCTCTGGAGAAGTCTGAAGTAGGGTCTCGACACGAAATCTCACCCATCCCATCTCTCCAGAGATGCTGCCAGTCCCTCGGAGTTACTCCAGCATTGTGTGTGTCTATGGGTTACACAAAAAGCTGGCGAAACTCAGCGGATGCAGCAGCATCTAAGGAGCGAAGGAGATAGGCGACGTTTCGGGTCGAGACCCTTCTTGTGTGTGTCTATCTTCGGTGCAAACCAGCATCTGCAGTTCCTTCACAATCCCACACTCTCGGCCCCGGGGGGTGGATGGAGCATCACACGTGGATACAACCCACTCACTGCCCAGACTTGCCCCTCCGGCAGGTCTTTAACCGCGTCCTAAAGCCGTTCGTGTTAAAGAAGGAACTGCAGATGCTGGAGAATCGAGGGTTACACAAAGCTGGAGAAACTCAGCGGGTGCTGCAGCATGAAGAAGGTCAGCAGGTCTGAAGAAGGGTCTCGACCCGAAACGTCGCCTATCTCCTTCGCCCCTTAGATGCTGCTGCACCCGCTGAGTTTCTCCAGCTTTTTGTGTAACCCCCATCTCTCACCTGCCGTTCGCCGGCTTCGCTCATGTCAACCGCGTCCCGCAAATCCTTAAATTCCCACAGCCAAGTAACCTAAACTGGACCCGTGAACGCGCTGTCGGAATTTAAAGATTTGCGGGAAGCCGGCCGGCGAGCGGCAGGTGAGAGATGTTCAGACGGAGAGTACTGCCAGAGGTGAGTGGGGACCAGCAGAAGGGGCTGAAGTGGCAGGGTCCCGGCGGCCACTCGCAGTCACCCGAGCTGCTTCCTTCCGCGGAAGTGGCGGCCAGTTCTGCTGTCCGTGTCCGGCAGGTGAGAGATGGGGGTTACACAAAAAGCTGGAGAAACTCAGCGGGTGCAGCAGCATCTAAGGGGCGAAGGAGATAGGCGTCGTTTCGGGTCGAGACCCTTCTTCAGACTCAGTCTCAGTCTGAAGAAGGGTCTCGACCCGAAACGTCGCCTATCTCCTTCGCCCCTTAGATGCTGCTGCACCCGCTGAGTTTCTCCAGCTCTTTGTGTAACCCTCGATTCTCCAGCATCTGCAGTTCCTTCTTTAACACGGAGGGTGAGAGATGTTCAGACGAAGAGCACTGCCAGAGGTGATCAGAAGGCGCTGAAGAGCAGTCGGTTCTGGTGTTGGGTCCCGGTGGCCGCTCGCACCCGAGCTGCTTCTATCCCCGGAAGTGGCGGCCAGTTCTGCTGTCCTTGCCCGGAGCGCTGCGGCAGCGGTGAGTGAGTTTGATATGATCTCTGTCCCCCTCCTTCTCAAAACTTCTCCCTTCTCGCATATTTAACCCCTGCCGCAGGCTCCCCACACGCTGTGAAAGGAACTCCCCCTCCAATTGGACCCTTGAATTAGTATTGTCATTCCATAAGATGACAACTGATTCAACGTCCCGATGTGCTCCCGTTTTTCCCACCATCTCTCCACCTGCCTTCATCCTCCGTCCCCCACCCATTCAGTAATTAAAAAATGAAGGAGATTTAGAACCCTTGGGAAATTTGAATTGTTACTTATTTTTATTTTTTTACGAAGAGAACAATCTGCGCATGCGCGGTTTTAAGATTTTTTTGAAAGCCGGCTGACTGCCTACCCTGAGTAATTACTCACGGCACGTGCCTGTTTGCAAGGTGGTGCACTCCTTCCACTGCTTACACAGGACTTATGTCTTTTGCATAATCAATGCTCTCATTATAATTCTGAATACTCCTTGTCCACTTTAAGCAGTCATGGGCAAGAAGTACCTAGAAGACAGAGGGAATGCTGCACTTTATGGAAGGTTTAAGCATAACCTTGTATCTTTTACACTGGCTGATTGGTATTTTTTCCCAATGAGTGCTCCGTATAGAACGTTACACAAAAAGCTGGAGAAACTCAGCAGGTGAAGCATCATCTAAGGAGCGAAGGAGATAGGCGACGTTTCGGGTCGAGACCCTTCTTCAGACTGGTCAGGGATCAGGGAAACGAGAGATATAGACAGTGATGTGGAGCGATAAAGAACAATGAATGAAAGATATGCAAAAAAGTATCAATGATAAAGGAAACAAGTCAATGTAAGCTGTTTGTAGTGTGAAAATGAGAAGCTAGTGCGACTTGGGTGGGGGAGAGATAGAGAGAGAAGGAATGCCAGGGCTGAGGGAGAGGTGGGAAGGGGAGGAGGCAGCCAGGGTTAACAGAATTGAGAAAATTCAATGTTTAAGCCCAGAGGATGCAGACCCAAAGCGGAATATGAGGTGCTGTTCCTCCAACTTGCAGTGTTGCTCACTCTGGCCGTGGAGGAGGCCCAGGACCCAGAGGTCGGATACGGAATGGGAGGGGGAGTTGAAGTGCTGAGCCACCGGGAGGTCGGGTTGGTTATTGCGGACCGAGCTGAGGTGTTCGGCAAAACGATCACCCAGCCTCCGCTTGGTCTCACCGATATAGATCAGCTGGCATCTGGAGCAACGGATGCAGTAGATGAGGTTGGAGGAGGTGCAGATGAACCTCTGACGGACTTGGAAGGACTGCTTGGGTCCCTGAAAGGAGTGGATGGGGGAGGTGAAGGGTCAAGTGCAGCATCTCTTGCGGTTGCAAGGGAAAGTGCCCGGGGAAGCGGTGGAGCGGGAGGGGAAGGAAGAATTGACAAGGGAACTCTATACTCCGTATAGAGTGGCAGTTTGGGGCTTGTAAATTACATGGCTTCTATGCTAGGGATGTTGGCCTGGGAGGGGATGCTGATCTTGATTCAATTATCCTTTCAGTGAGCTGGCGGATTTCACGAAGACATTGAGCTGCCGTGCAATGTCTGCAGGTTCCAGAAGCACAAAGGAGAGCAGGGATTACAGCCACGAGTTTTGTTGCTAATTTTTAGCATAAATTTCCAGATTGTTCGTGTTGGTTCTTTTTAAAAATCAGATCTCAAAATTCCATTAATAAAATTCAGTATTTTTTTCTCCAGTAAAATACTGTATGTCATACAGTCGTAGAGTTATTAAGCATGGAACACGCCCTTCGGCACAACTTACCCATGGTGACAGATGCCCCATATACACTACCACCTATCGACATTTGCCCAAAATCCCTCTAAACCTTTCCTATCCATGTACCTGTCCCAGTGTCTTTTAAATTTTGTTATAGAACCTGCCACAACTATCTGCTCTGACAACTCCTTCCATATATTTACCGTCATCTGTTTGAAAAAGGTACCCCTCAGGTTCTTATTAAATCTTTCCCTTCTCACCTTAAAGCTATGTCCTCTGGTTCTTGATTCCACTACTCTGGGTAAATGACTGTGCATCTACCCTATTTATTCCCCTCGTGATCATGTACATCTCTATAAGATCACACCTCATTCTCCTGCGCTCCAACAAATAAAGTCATAGCCTACCCAGCCTTTCCCTATAGCTCAGGCCCTCAAGTCCTGGCAACGTTCTTGTAATTCTTCTCTGCACTCTTTCCATCTTAACAACATTTTTACTACAGCAACACCATCTTTCCTATAGCAACTACATCTTTCTTATATGTGTGATGTGAAATTACTTAATTAAAACCATTTGCACACAATTGATCCCAACATTTAACAGTTTCAAATGACATTC
The DNA here is from genome assembly GCA_963514005.1 of Raja brachyura. Next base: position 30,031,489 of record OY740803.1, read on the forward strand.
GAAAATATCAATTATCTCCAGCATTGGATGTATTGAGAGGACATCAAAAAGTAGAGGGACATCATCAATGGAAAGCAAATGAAAACGGATTGGTGTGTGCCATCTGACAAGCAAATAAAATACAATTCTTATGCATTGAGCAACTACGTTGTTACGCTTTATTCCTAATGAAAATATATATATATTGGAAGCCTTCAGATGCCTGTACCATCAAACAGCTAAGTTTGATTAGTTGCCTATAAACCTTTTGAAGCCAAAAGGAACATTGACTTAAATCATTAGAATTTAGGAACAGAAATCACATTATAAAACTAAATGTGTCAATGGAGAAAAGGGTATTAGTGGCCAAAGAGTTTCAGACATGCATTCCTCAGAGGATTTTTGAAAATAAAGGTATTTTTAATAGCTACAAGTTTATTTTGGTTACTCCAAGCTAAACACAAAGGCTGTGTGTTACATTGTGCAGAGTGTTGTTACACAAGTGTCAATAGAAGTGATGTAATAGAAGTGATGTGAATAGCATGTTGGCCTTTATAACAAGAGGAGTTTAGTATAGGAGCAATGAGGTCCTTCTGCCGTTGTACAGAGCCCTAGTGAGACCACACCTGGAGTATTGTGTGCAGTTTTGGTCCCTAATTTGCCATTCTTGCTCTTGAGGGAGTGCAGCGTAGGTTTACAAGGTTAATTCCCGGGATGGCGGGACTGTCATATGCTGAGAGAATGAAACAGCTGGGCTTGTACACTCTGGAGTTTAGATGGATGAGAGGGGATCTTATTGAAACATATAAGATTGTTTAGGGTTTGGACACAATGGAGGCAGGCTAACATGTTCCCAATGTTGGGGGAGTCCAGAACCAGGGGCCACAGTTTAAGAATAAGGGGTAAGCCATTTAGAACGGAGACGTGGAAACACTTTTTCTCACAGAGAGTTGTGACTGTGTGGAATTCTCTGCCTCAGAGGTCGGTGGAGGCAGGTTCTCTGGATGCTTTCAAGAGCGTGCTGGATAGGGCTCTTAAAGATAGCGGAGTCAGCGGATATGGGGAAAAGGCAGGAACGGGGTACTGATTGGGGATGATCAGCCATGATCACATTGAATGGCGGTGCTGGCTCGAAGGGCCAAATGGCCTACTCCTGCACCTATTGTCCATTGATTGTTTGTCAATTCCAATGACCACCTGAAGTGAAACTAACAGACTGCATTCAAAAGAGAGAATGGTATCTGATTACTATAGGGAGGTTTTTTTTTTCTCTAAACTTTTTTTCTGCTTCTAAATTTCCAAAGTATTTTTTAAGTGGTTCTCCAGTTCCTGATTGAACTTGCCATATAACCAAAGCAACCCATTCATCACTTGTGTTATGTCCAATTCACGTTATGGAAGCTCGAGTCACAGCAGAATTACTTGAACGAATGTATTTACACACGAGTAAATTTGCCCAATTACCACTGAAGGAACAAAATCTAAAACTTCAGAAATCTTTCAGCGTGTAATGTGAAGCAAATAGATAATGTACATTATCAGTTGACTTACATCTCGGTTTTCAGGTAAACCATTATACCAGCCTACGAATGCTCTTGCAGAATATACACCCAGTAGATTCTCCCCAGGAATCCCTAGCCTCTGATTAGTTTCAGCTCCATAGCTCTACGATGACAAAGATACAAGCCAGTGGTAAAGTTACGTTAGTTTTATATACATACATTGTCGAAACATTGCATTACATTTAATATGAATAAACCATATAACCATATAACAATTACAGCACGGAAACAGGCCTTCTCGGCCCTTCCAGTCCGTGCCGACCATTTATTATCCTCTAGTCCCATCTACCTGCACGCAGACCATACCCCTCCATTCCCTTCCCGTCCATATACCTATCCACTTTACTTTTAAATGTTAAAATCGATCCTGCCTCCACCACTTCTGCAGGAAGATCATTCCACACAGCCACCACTCTCTGTGTAAAGAAGTTCCCCCTCATGTTACCCCTAAACTTCTGACCCTTAAGTGAAGCATAGAGGCTGTCTTCTGGAGAAATAAAATAAAAGAAAGGCCATGATACAGTTGAAAAGCCTTACTTTCAATTATTTAGATTGATGAGGATCAGAATAGCAAAAATATTTTTACTTCAAACATGAATATCAGTATTCAACCGTTTATACAATATTCAGCCATTGACACAATTTCAGTGGTCTCTTACCAATACCAGAACGTGGTATGCCTGCTTCAGCTCCTCAATACTTATATCTTTTCCAACATTAACGTTTCCATAAAATGAACAACGTCCATGGTGTGCTGTCTGGGTGAATGCATTCATAACATTCTGTGGGGTAGACACATTATGAACAAAATGGTATCTAAACCTCATCATAAAAATTGACATTCCACAAGTCTGCTAGTGTTAGATTATGGTGGTTGATGCAATCTCATCTTTGACTTTGCAAGCACAGAAATAAGAACTAAAACTACAGAAATAGGAACTACAAAAGTTTTTAAGTGTTACCAGTCACACCAGTTAACAGTACTACGGATTATAAGAGAATTCCATAAACCTTGAAATGGTTTGTTTTATTCCTCTCTACAGTTATAGGTCAATGTCGAAACCAGCAGATTGCAACATACAACCTTGTCAATTATATCCATCAGGAACTTTATCTGAACACTTGCAATCTTTGAACACAAGAGCAAGAAAGGCCATTTTAGGCTGGAACATGTGCAAAAAAGATTTACAAGGATTTTATCGGGTTACGAGAGTTTGAGCCATAAGAAGAGGCTGAATAGGCTGGGGTTTTTTCCTATTAGGGGACAACCAGAGGCACCGGGGGAGATAGCAGCACTGCCAGCAGCCTGTTCGTTTTTTCTTTCTTTTTGTTATTTTTAGTTTGTTAAAAGTTTTGTTTTAACGTTCTTTGGTATGTTTTATGTGGGGGGAAGGGGGGAGGGGACCAGGGGAAACTTTTTTTCAAGTTTCTTACCTTCCCGGAGATGTGATCAATTTTCAGATCACATTCTCCGGGCTCTGCGGCCTAATATCAATGGAGCGGGAAGCCTCCTCGGACTGTCGTGAGCCCCACCGCGGGGCGTGGACTTTAACATCGGAGTGGATCCCTTGCCTACGGTGGTCGCTCCCACCGCGACCACCGTAGACATACCAACACAGGGGTTCGCAGTCTCGGGTGAGGCTAGTCGGGAGGTCCAACGCCGCGGAAGGCTCGACCAGCCCCGACGCGAGGTTCGATCACCCGGCGCGGGGGAGCTGACATCCCCACCGATGCGGGAGCTTGATCGCCTCGACTCGGAGGGCCTGAACGCCGCCGGCTACGGGAGTCAAGATCATCCCGTCAACGGAGGGCTCGAGGCCCCCGAATGAGGAAGAACAAAAGGAAGAGACTTGAACTTTATTTCACCTTCCATCACAGTGAGGAATGTGTAAGAGTCACTGTGGTGGATTTCATTGTAAAATGTGTTTTTGAGCGATCTGTTATTTTTAAATTGTATGACTGACCTAGCCAATGAAATTCCTCATATGTTGCAAAACATACTTGGCGAATAAAGTGTGATTCTGATTCTGATTAATCATAGGAGACTGAAAGGTGACCTAATAGAAGTTTATAGAATCACGAGTGGCAATAAATAAGAGCCCCAGTCTTATCCACAGGATAGGGGAGTCTAAAATTAGATGGCATAGGTTTAAGATGAAAGGGGAAAGATTTAAAATGAACCCGTGTGGCAACATTCCACACAGCGGGTACTGTATATACGGAACAAGCTACCAAAGGAAGTAGTACAGGCGGGTACAATTACAACATTTAAGACATTTGGGCAAGTGCATGGTTACGAATGGTTTTTAGGGATATGGGCCAAATGGGACTTGCTCAGTTAAGCAACTTTGTCAGCGTGGACATGTTAGACCCAAGGGCCTGTTTCCATGCTCTATGACTTTATAACGAGATCATCTCCTTTATCATTACCTATGCCAAGTTTAAATAAATGCATTATGCACATGATACAACACCCTTCTCCTTACACGGGGATTTATCCCTCAATATCCAATAATCAGCACCAAGAAAAGCATACATATAGAGGTGACAGCCAAAACTAAGAAACTGTCATAGGTAGGGTAGAGTCAGAACGTTTTCTTTCCCCCAGTGTAGAAATGTCAAAAACTAGAGGGCATAGCTTTAAGTGAGGGATGTGCAGGCCATTTTGTTTTAAAACAGAGGATGGTGTGTTCCTGGAATGTACTGCTGGGCAGATGTGATAGTGGCATTTAAAAGGCTTTTAAATGGGTACATGGATATGTCAGGAATGGAGGGTATGGGTCACTTGCACGCCGATGAGATTAGTTAATCTCAGCATTATGTTCGGCTTAAACAACGTGGGCGGTCCTGTTTCATGGTCTATATTGCAGCTCTCACAGGGAAGGATTCATTTTGCAACTATACAATAACAGAACACCAAATGCATTTCGGAAATAGTAAAACTGAATTGATCGGAACATTGCATAAACCAGTACGGATCAACATATGGTCTTTATGCGGTAATTGTAATTTTGATTTAGGTTTAACCAAGATAAACATTACAGTGAACAAACAGATTTAAACCTTATTCATTTTCAGAAAACCTTCAGTTCATTAAAGTTATACTGGAGGCATTTTACAGGTTCAATTTTCTTTTCTATCGATTGTATCCATTTAACAGAATCTTTGTCAAATATTAAGCACATTGTAGCATATACCAATTACTGCTAAATTCTGTAAATGTTTCAAACCACTCAGATAAGTAAAGAATTCTGTAAAATGTTAATGTAATGTTGGACTAACCTTCACTTCTGGATGGTCAGGAGCAACGCCAAATCTCACAAGGCCAAATGGAACTGGCAGTTTTTCATAGATATCAATCACAGTTGATTTGTGGTGCTGGAACACAATAAACGAGTTACAAATACACTGCTCCTCTCCAGCAAACACGATATAAATTTCAGGAAATGCCATCAACATAATTTTATGCTGCATTGTGTTAATGCTAGTACTGATACAAAGTTTATGATTAACCAGAAAAATGCATAAGATTCACTTTCAAAACATCCAAACCGTAAATTAAAGTACTGGAAATTTCAGCACTAATGTGTACAACATTTATTTGTAATGAACGTCAGAAAAATAATTCACATTCCCTCATGTTAAAAGACGAACAAAGATACATAATGGGGGAAAAACTAACTCTGCACAAGCTTTATGAAGTGGTTTACAGCTTTGTTACTCAAATATAACAAGTAGATATTAGGGTGCTGGTTTGATATCACTCTACCAAAAGTTAGAAAGCAAAATTAGTAAACACGTTTCATTAGCTATGAATGCTCAAATGTAAAGGTACATTGACTAATAGAATTAAAGAGCTATGCACATGTAAACAAGCCCTTCGGCCAAACTTGTCCATGCTGACAAAATTGCCTGTGAGTTAGTTCCACTTGCCTACACTGGGCCCCATTTGCTCCCCTCTAAATCTTTCATATTCATGTATGTGTCCAAGTATATTTTCAATGTCATAACTGCACCTGTCTCTACCACTTTCTCTGGCAGTTCATTCCATACACACATCACCCTCTGTGTTAAAAAGTTATGTTTGATGTCCCCTTTAATTATTTCCCATCATCTTAAATCCATGCCCTATAGTTTTAGATTACTCGACTCAAGGAAAAAGGCTGTAGCTAATCACTTATCCATGTCCCTCATTATTATATAAACCTCTATATAGATCACTCCTCAACCTCCTACACTCCAGGGAAAACTAATCCAGCCCGTCTACTTTTAACTCAAACCCTGCAACGCTGGTGACATCCTCGTAAATCTTTTTTCTACCCTTTCCAGTTTAACGGCAGGGCAACTAGAACCGTCCAGAGTACTCCAAAATGCCAATGTCTTGTATAGCTGCAGCATGATATTCCAGCTCCTGTACTTAATACCCTACCAATGAAGGCAAGCATGCCAAATGTCTTCTTCACTTTCATGAACAATGTATCTGCAGCTCTCTATCTCGTTTTTCCAAACTGTTACCTCACAGGTCATACAAAGTTTTTAAGAATAGCTTTGAAATAAGACTATGTATATAGTCTCTTCTGAGAAAAGTAGTCCCATAACTAATATTGGTTTCCTACACTAATATTGGTTTGCTTGCAAATAAAAACAGCAAATCTCTTTGATATCTGGGGCTAGCTGAGTCTGAGATACTGCCACATTTAAAGCACTGAATGGTATTTTGCCTAGAACTGGATTCCCAGGTCTTACTGGTATTCCTCAGCATTCCTCAGCTATTGAAATCACTTCTCAGGCCTCTACCAGTCCGATATGATGCAGGACCCAAGATGCCATTACTCACAGCGAGAATGCTAGACCTGCATTGACGGGGAGGAAAATACACCTTTTTTGAGGATTTGTACTTTAGTTTAATATTTAAAAATGATGTCCAAGTTTCTGTATTTCAATTAGCATTTTTTAAATCAGTTTTTATACATTTCAATTGTAAGATATTGTTACTACCTAATTATCTTTTATTTCGGGAAAACAAAGTCTTGTTAGAATGAGATTTAAAAAAATGCTCTCTCAACCTTTTCCGCAGTTGGTTCTTCTTGTGCAAGCCAAGAAAATAAATGTCAGCATACAATTTTGATTGAAAGACCGACCCTGGCCTTGCTTGTCATCAGACTATAACTAATTATAGCAAACTTGGCCAATTTATTCTCCACTTTCACCTTAGATGCCTCAATGGACTGAGATACCAAGATCAATTGTAACAATTCACCATCTAATACCAGAACACTTTGCAAATACCATAGATTAAATAAAACTTTTTTTTTAATATGCACATCCCTCTACTACATTCAAAGACAAGTCAACAACTTAGCAATATCCAGAAGCGCCTACAATGATGCAATGATCTCTAAAACAAACATAGTGTACAAATAAAGAGGAATATGCAGCCATCACCCCCTCAAGTTTGTTTCTAGAATAAGATTTTGACTGATCTGCATATCAATTCCATTTACCTGCAGATCTACATTTCTTAATACTTTGAGTAAAGTATCAGAATTTTTTTTAAATAATCCTCAATTCCTATTGGGAGGAAAAGTGTATTTTTAAATTTTTATTTGTAATTTTGAAATGGGTTAAATTCTCTTGCACAGACATTATAAACCGATAAAGGTTTCCTTGATAATAGGCCGCTACTGTGCTGTCGCAGTGCTATTGAATAAGAGTTCAATCTACAAATGAAGCCAAAATTAATTTCACTCATAATTATTTGCACTTCTGCTGATTGAATGGTCAAACACTGGAGGTTTTCTTCTGAAGTGCTGGGCACAGCCAGCGAGAGAGTTAGCCTGTGGATGGATCAGAATTGGTTCATAGGCTGTTCATTTCAGTGAGAGGATAACTTACCATTGTATTTCAACATAAAAAGAAAATGGTTAATAAATATTGTCTCTTTTCAAAGATTTTTTTGTATAAGATCATATGATTTCTTTAGGTACAACCTAGGGTGGCACGGTGGTGCAGAATTGCTACCTTACAGCGCCAAAGACCCTGGTTTGATCCTGATTACAAGTGCTTGACTGTACGAAGTTTGTATGTTCTCCCCATGACCTGCGTGAGTTTTCTCCAGGAGCTCCGGTTTCCTTCCACACTCCAAAGACGTAACTGGCTTGGTATAATTGTAAATTGTCCCTAGTGTGTGTAGGATAGTGTTAATTACGGGAATCATTGGTGGGCACGGACTCGGTGGGCGGAAGGGCCCGTTTCCATGCTGTATCTTTAAGCTAAACTAAACTTAAGCATTTTAGAGAAGTAATTGTGACATTTATTTGTTTTGTATTTGGTGTTTACAAAGTGTTGATCTCCTCACTGGAAATACCAACAGTTTTGCACTTACATTCAGCCTGCAAAACACTATCGACCTTCTGTAACTTTAATTCTCCATTCTGTTCCCACCCTGATTGTGTCCATGGCCTCCAATGATGCCCAACACAAGCTCAAGAAACAACTCCTCATCTTCTATCCGGAAACATTATCACCATCCAGAATTTATATTGAATATCTATTTTGGGGAACTCTTTCTTTTGATCCTTCCATTGATGTGGCTGTGCTTTTGCTTCAGTTAGTATCATTTTCCTTTGCCTCCTACTGCATAGTTTTAAAGCAACTGTTACCTTGAAGCTTTGGCCTACACCCGTCACAGATGTTATTTACTTCTACAAAACACAAACCACATTTGTCCTCCTTTTCCAGTTCTGAAGGATCCTTGACTCAAAACCTTCACAGCTTCCATCCCCACTGATGCTCCTTGACCTGCTGAGTGCTTCCAACATATTTCCCCATGTTACCAGAACCGAAAAAGTTTTTCTCCAATTACTGTCAAGGATCCAACCATTAGTTTACATTTTTTCAATTGCCTCCCAGCCTCAAAAACATGTTATGCAGACAGTTTTGTGCTTAGCACAACTTAAAATCACTTATCGAAGTAGGTCAGATGAGAAAGTAGTAGCGAGATGTAAAACAAAGAAATTGAACACAATTATTTATCTTTTAATTATCATGTTTAATAGATCAAAGATGCTTGGTGGCAGAAGAAATCTTCTCATAAAAGTAGCAAATCTACTTATAGCAATGGACATAACTTTGTGCAGGATTACCTTCAGCAGATGCTGTGCAGTGTAGAAACCTGCAGGCCCACTGCCAATTACGCAAACTTTAACCTCAGGATCAGCTGATGAGGAAATCCTTCGTGTTCCTATATTAAAGCCATAAGATGCATACTATTAAGCCGCAGGTTAAACCAAATAAAAATCTTACCAGCAATAACTACTGCCCAGCTTGGTCTATTAAAAGAAATAAAAGCATTTAACTTCTGTAATGTACAATAGTTCACAACAAAACTTAAATCTCCAATGTAAAATATAATTTTGGAAAATACCTTAATAGACAGAAAATCTGACACTGCGAGATTTACAAATATTTATCTTCATTAAAACTCACCACTCATAATATTCTACATCATAATCACACCAAAACCAATTCAGAGTTGCCGTTTTAACAGGCAAATGCACTAATGTAAATGTTACCAAACATAATTAATCCAAAAACACATTACGTCTCAGAGATACATCAACAATCCAAGAGGGTATTGGTAGAAAGCATAAACTGAAATCAAATGTCATATACTATCTCCATTAATAACCCAGAATAACCTGTCTAAAAATTGTTGTGCCCAAATATCGACATTTCTTCTTGCTACAGCTCTGGTTTTGAAACTCCATACAATCACAGGAACTATTTCCCAGGCTCTTAAAAAAAGGGAGGCAACTGTGCATACTCTTCCTGCTGGTTGTTTAGCTGTTGTTGACAGTTGATGCGGTACTACTGTTTATAAAGAGATACACAAAGGAACTACAGGCCCATGAACACAACCACTGTACTGGAGAAATTATTGGGAAAAATTCTGATGGTCAGCATGATTTGTTCTGAAAGCTCATGTCTGACTCACCTCTCTAATTTTTATGAAGAAATATCAGGTATCATAAGTAATGTACTCTGTAGATAGACACAAAAAGCTGGAGCAACTCAGCGGGACAGGCAGCATCTCTGGAGAGAAGGAAATGGTGGTGTTTCGGGTCGAGACTGGTATGTCTAATGAGAATTCTGCTTCTGTTTTTACCATGAGAAAGACATGAAGACTGGGTACAGGCCAGTTAATGTCTTGAGGACAGTCTGTATTACAATCAAGGAGGTGCTCAACATCCTAATGCACATGAAGGTAGATAAATCTCCTCAGCCAAATCAAATATATTTGAGGACACTCTGAGAAGCTAGAGAAGAAATTGCAGGCACCCTATTTGAGATATATGAATCATCATTAGATACCATAAGATATTAGGTGCCAGAAGAGTCGAGGGTAACTAATGTGGTGCCTCTATTGAAGAAGGGCTGCAAGGAAAATCCTGGTAATTATAGACCAGAGGGCCTAACATATGTGGTATGCAAGATACTGGAGAGGATTCTGAGGGCTAAGATATAGATGCATTTGGATAGAGCTGCTTGGTTTCGTACGTGGGAGAGTGTGTCTTATGAATCTCATTTTTTTTAAATGAAGGCACAGTAACGCAGTTGGTAATGCTGGTGCTTCAGATCGCCAGCGACCTGGGTTCGATCCTGACCTTGGTTGCTGTCTGTGTGGAATTTGCACGTACTCCCTGTGACCACATGGGTTTCCTCCAGTTGCTACAGCTTCTTCCCACATCCCAAAGACATGTGGCTTGTAGGTTAATTAGACACTAAATTGCTCCTAGTGTGTCGGAAGTGGAAGCAAACGTGAGATAACAGTAAGGAAAATATTCTAGCCAGCAGGAATGCCAGTGGGCTGGTTAAATAAGCACATAAGTGGCAAATATTCTTCAAATGACGTGCAAGTTTCTGCATTTGAAAAAGGGATATTTTAATTGGAAGGATATTAAGCAACATCAGCTGGCATATGGAGATACAACAACAGCAGATTACAAAAAAAAGCACAAAGTGCTGGAGTAACTCAGCAGGTCAGAGTCTCTGGAAAACATGGATAGGTGATGTTTCAAATCAGGACCCTTCTTCAGAGATGGCGTTTACCTCCACTGCTCAGTGACGGTTGAAATGATATGAAGATCGGCCTAAAATGTGTGATATTGTAGATAGCGAGGGCCCCGAGGACTTTAATTTACCAACTAGGGTAATTGTTTCATCCACCTAAACAAAAATTTTAAAGGTAAAACTAAAATGCAGCGAACACTTAGCAGTTCCGTCACCATATGTAGAAAGGAAAAGTAAACATTCCCTTCAGCAGTATAAATCCACTCTGTCACCCATAGTGGACAAATGGAATTTGTTATACAGAGTACAGCCCTGCCGACTACAAATTCAGAAGATTCAGAAGGTTAAATACTTCCAAGAAAGCTTTCTTAATTAATATTTTAAGGCTCCAACTAGAGAGACCATAACAATGGATCTCCTCCTGGTGAATAAGGTAGGGCAAGTGACCGATGTGTCAGTGGGGGAGCTCTTTGGGACCAGTGACCACAATTATATTATTTTAAAGTAGTTATGTGTCCCGCTGAGTTCCCCCAGCAGATCGTTTATTACTCCAGCAACTGCAGTCTCTTATGTCTCAATTTAACATGGACTGACAGGTAGGAAATGGAAGGTAGCTCAGCTGGATAATCTACAGTAGCCACATGGACAAGACAGGAAGAATGCCACAAAATACCGGACTAACTCAGCGGGACAGGCAGCATCTCTGGAGAGTTCCTTCTCGCATTCCTTCTCTCCAGAGACGCTGTCTGACCCGCTGAATTACTCCAGCATTTTGTGTCTATCTTCGGTATAAACCAGCAACTGCAGTTCCTTCCTGCACACACTGGGAAGAACGTACTCCTTCTGCCCATGCAAGTTTCACTAAATCGGTGTCCGAAGAACGAGACCCCGTGGGTAGATCGGCACGGCACGGCCCGCCTCTGCGCCACTTACCGGGCCCGCAGGCTCTGCAGCCGCTGGTCTTGAGCGAGTAGCGGGCGAGGAGAGCAGCGACGGTGCGGAGGGGCGATCGCATGGCGGCCTCCGTCTTTCTCCAACGTCACCCGACCAGCGACGGCTGCAGAGAGCGCTGTCGCCATGGAAACGGAGCTTCCGCCAATCCCAGCGCGTCGCTCTGCAGTCTGAGCCGCCTCTCATCGACGCATGGAAGCCGCCCGCCTATTGGTTACAGGGGAGGGGAGGTTTGAAGGTCAGAGCTGCAATTGGTGTGGGACAGGATTGACTGAATTACCTCGTCTAATCGTTGGCGTGCTGTTGAGGATTAACAAACGAATCAGGAAGGTTGACTCCGTCCTGGGGGCGGTGTTGGATTCACTGGAGGTGGTCCTCGAACTGGGGAGCATTCAGGACAATAAGCGAGTTCGGTATTCCGAAAAACGCAAGGAATCATGGGATTTGCCAAAGGTCATTCACCATAAAGAAAAAGTGATCAAAGCACTGGCTGAAGAAACTGTATACATTCCTATCTTTATTCATGATTTATGTGTAAAAATATATTTAATCTGAGGAACGAGGGTGCCGTGTGATCACATTATAGGAAAATTAATGTATTCCAGACTGGAACACAACGATGATAGTTTCTGAGTAGAATTTCACTATTCTGCTCATTTCAAGGCGATGGAATTCTTCAGCCTCATCTATGAATACGAATGAGCAATGAAATTCTCGATTCTAGAGAGACTCCCATAAATGGTCAACTCCTCACCCCCCCCCCCCCCCCAAAGGAACAGGGAGCAGGAAAGCGGGGTGTAACAGCGAGAGAGAGAGAGAGACTGAGGGCAAATGCGAGTCGAAGACAGGGGAGAGCACGCACACAGACCGCTCCTCATCCACTGGACTGGACCGCCTAGTCCCCAAACCCCCCCCCCCCACTCCCCGAGTGTGCCATCCCTGCCCCGGGGGCGGCTGGAGATGTTCTGGGTGACCCAGGATCGACGGCACCAGCGGCCCCAGGCCCACAGCCAGCGCGGAGATGAAGTGCCAACTCCAGCCCAACCCCGCTCCAACTCCCGAGGAACCCGCTCCCCGATGGGCCGGGGGCCCGTCAGCGGCCGCCGGCCAACCCCCCTGGCGCCGGCAAAAGCCAAGCACCAGCCATCAACGGGGATACACACAAAGCGCTGCAGCAACTCAGCTGTCCCCTCCCCGCGCCGGCTGCAAGCCCGGCCCAACACTCCAGCCGCCCCCGGACAGGGATGGGAGACCCAGGAGGGGAAGGGACTGCCCAGCAGCAACTCAATAGCCCCCGCAGTGCCAGAGTCCCGGGCCCGACCCCGACCATGGACGAGCACGATCTCGCTCACTCACCAAAGCATAAAGCAATAAAAACAACAAAATAATCTTAGCTTTTAACAAAGGATCAATAAATACAACTGAGTAGTAGTTTGAAAGCAGTATTTTCTTACCTAGAAGAATCAAAGCTGGAAAAAACGGAAGAAATTAAGGTGTATATGTACACAGCTCCACTGCTTTCCAGCAATGTTTATGTTTAGTGACCTTTGATCTGGGCATGCACAGTCGGGATACTGAACTCGCTTATACAGCTCACCCCCTCCATGACACACTGGTCAACCTGAGGAGTACCTTCAGCAGCAGACTGGTTCCACCAAGATGCAGCAGGACAGAACACCACAGGAGATCCTTCTTCCCTGTGGTTATCAAACTGTACAACTCCTCCCCCATCTGTTGTGGGGTAGACTGAGACTGACACCACCCCCCCACCTTCTCCAATCTTTGCGTATCCCGAATCCTTTCCGTTCATCACTTTAATTTCATGTTTCACGTATTTTGTATTTTTATGACTGTTGCCAGATCAATTTCCCTACTGGGATAAATAAAGTTCTATGATATCGTATCGAAGAGGGGGAACTTGGGTTCAATCCTGGCTGATGAGGTTTAGCTTTACCATTGTCAGAGTACTGAAGTACAATGAAAAGATTTGTTTTGCATTCTAACCAAAAAAATCATTGTACAAATATAATATCTTCGAACAAATATGGTCTCCATATATACAGTATCTAGAGAAGTAGCTGTTCTTGACGTCACAGCCTGACGGGTACCCAGCGGGATTTGATGAGAATAATTGATTCTTATACTAGGATTAATAGGCATGTCTTCATTGATATTACTATTTGTAATAGTTTTAGATGCAATATATTTTGTTGATTTTCATTGATATATATATATATATATATATATAATATTTTTTCACTTTTTGTTAATCTATAATCTTTTTTCCTTGCTCTATTTTCTTCTTCTTTTCTATATAATCAAATTATTATTTAATCACTTTCTTATTGATTTAAAACTATTCTATTCTTTTCTTTATTTCCAAAAAAATAGAAGATGATAACTGTTAATGGGTTATTTAAAAAATGTGTAATTAAGTTGAGGTTTGTAAAGCTGCTTACATTATTGTAAATAGATTACTTCTAATAAAACAAAGTATAAAAAAAAAAAAAAATCAGATAGTACTGTACATAAATACAATCAAGCCAAACTCCAAGTACAATAAGTAAAGAGAAAGATATAAAGTTCAGGTCCCTTGGGCAGCTTGCAACCTAGCGTAATGAATATTGATTACTCCAACTTCAGGTAACCCTTGTATCCCCTCTCTCTCCCATCCGAGTTGTCGTACAAGTTTCACTGTCGTCTTGCTGAGTTTCACTGATTTTATCACTTGTTATCACCTTCTCCAGAGCCAACAATGGACCATTGTGGGCTCCACATTTCCTTGATTATCATTGCTGGCTTTGATTTATCTTTTTGAATACCTTTCATTCATTGTTCTATGAACAAAGATAGGACTGGTTCACAAGTCAAGGGCCTAGCCACATGCACCCTCGGACCTTGTGGAAAGCGCAGGAAGAAATTTGGAAGATCTTGCAGAGATATTTGCTTCATCTTTAGCAACAGATGAAGTACTAGAAGAGTGGAATGTGGCTAATGTAGCACCATTATGTAAAAGGACAGCACAAAGAAGCCAGGAAACTACAAGCTAGTGGGATGGACATCAGTGGTGGGTAAGTTACGGGAAGGGATTGGACCTACGTGCATTTAGATAGAAAATAAGTGATTAGGGACAACCAACATGGATTTGTATATGGGAAATCATGTCTTACTAATCTGTGTTTTGAGTGTTTTTGAAGAGGTAACCTCATCCCTTTTGATGAGGAAAAGGCAGTGGATAGTGTCTGTATGGACCTTGGCAAGGCCTGCATAATAGATCATAGAATATAGGTGCAGGAGTAGGCCATTCGGCTCTTCCTGCCAGCACCGCTGATCATCAAAAATCAATACCCCGTTCCATTTTCTTTCCCCCATATCCCTTGATTCCCTTAGCCCTAAGAGCTAAATCTAACTCTCTCTTGAGAACATCCAGTGAATTGGCCTCCACTGCCTTCTATGGCAGAGAATTCCACAGATTCACAACTCTCGGGGTGAAGAAGTTTTTCCTCATCTCAGTCCTAAATGGCCTACCCCTTATTCTTAAATTGTGACCCATGGTTCTGGACTCCCCCAACATCAGGAACATTTTTTCCTGCATCGACAGTCAAATCCTCCAATAATTGTATACGTTTCTATAAGATCCCCTCTCATCCTGCTAAATTCCAGCGAATACAAGCCCAGTTGACCCATTCTTCCATCATATGCCAGTCCCTCCATTCGGGGAATTAACCTGGTGAATTGATGCTGCACTCCCTCAATAGCAATAATGTCCTTCCTCAAATTAGATGACCAAAATTGCACACAATACTCCAGGTGCGGTCTCACCAGGGCCCTGTACAACTGCAGTAGGACCTCCTTGCTCTTAAACTCAAATCCTCTTGCAGTGAAGGCGAACATGCCATTGACTTTATGCATTGCCTGCTTACTTTCAGTGACTAATGTACAAGCACACCCAGGTCTCGTTGCACCTCCCCTTTTAATCTGACACCAATCAGATTAAATAATAATTTGCCTTCCTGCTCTTGCCACCAAAGAGCAGGGAGAAGAAGGAAAGGTCCTTGACTATGTTGGGTGCTTTTTTCTTCAAGCTAACATGCTGTAGACGGTCTGGTCTGTGTGGATAGGGCTACATCCACAACTCTCTGCAATTTCTTGTAGCTATTTTCAAATCAAGCTGTAATGCAACCCAACTTTTTAAATTGGTAAGAGTCGTTGGAGACATGCCAAATTTCATTAGTCTCCAGAGGAAGTAGAGACGTTGGTCTCCTTTTTGGCCATAGCTTCAATTTAGGTAGACAGACCATGACAGATTATTGGTAACATTAACGCCAAGGAACGATAAACTCTCAACCATTTCCTCTTCAGCACCATTGATGCTGATTGGGGCACCCTTCTCGAAGTTAATAATTAACTACTTTGTCATGCTGACATTGAGGGAGAGGTTGTTGTCTTGACACCAAGTTACTAAGCTCTCTACCTCTTTCCTGCCCTTTGTCTCATCATTGTTTGAGATCCAGCCCACCACAGTGTCAGGGATAGTGTTAGGGCTGAGATGAGAAAATCATTTCATGCAGAAGACGGTGAATCATTGAAAGTTTAGTTTACTGAGATGATTCTAAACAAAGATGGATATATTTCTGAATATTAAGGGAATAAAGGCATCTTACAGCAGGATAGTGCAGGAAAATCATGTTGAAATGCAAGATTGACCATAGTTTTGATGAATAATAGAGTAAATTCAAAGGGCTAAATGGCCTACTCTTATCTTGTTTCCTTATCTGAATAGGTAGCAAACTTTTTAAAACTTGGGTGTGGTGAAATGGAATAAAGTCCAATTTTAATTTTAACCAACACCATGTATTTTCCACACAATTCCACAACATATTTTGGATCAGAACTGGTGAGTCTCCTGTATGTATCCCAGGGGAACTTTTAGTGTTTCTAACATTACCACAGCTGAGATCAAGTTAAATACATTCTTAATTAACTCTTAGAATTATTAGGAAGCTAAGGTTAATGCATGAAATCTTTGATAATAACTACAAACATACAAATTTAAGCATTAGGTGCACTTGGTCTTTTATACTTCTTCTTATTGAATACTGCAGTATTTTGGTCGAGACCCTTCTTCAGACCGAACCTGAAACGACCCATCTTGACCCGAAATGTCACCTATTCCTTTTCTTCAGAAATGCTCTTCTGACCCGCTGATTTAATCCAGCTTTTTGTGTTTATCTTCGGTTTAAACCAGCATCTGCTGTTCTTTCCTACACTCCTCTACAACCCCCCTACTTGTGTAATCTTTCACACCTATGTTATTATATGTCTATCAATTTTCCTCTTAATTAAAGTTTCCAGCTACTCATGAGGAAGTGAACTTTAACAAGTCATAAACAGCTGACTGAAAAATAATGCTTAATCTCTCTCTTGGATGGGTATCATGATTTTTTAAAGGTGATCCCTTGTTTTAGATTCCCCCACAATATAGTAAGCAGCCTCTTCACCCTATTAATATTCCTTAGGATCTTATTTATTTCAATCAAGTTTTGTATCACTTTTCTATATTCCATAGAACACAAGTCTAGCTCTCAAACATTTTGTCATCAAACAACCAGCCCTTTCCAGACATTAGTCTAGTAAAGGTTCTCTAAACTGCTTTCAAGGCAATTACTTTATTTAAATAAGAGACCAATACTGTACATATTGCAGTATCTTGTAACATTGGTGAAAACACATCAGAAGTCAAGTCAGAGATGCTGCCTGACCCACTGAGTTACTCCAGCATTCAGTCTGGTATTGCAATTCGAATGCATAAGAACACATGAATCTACAGCGAGTGGTGAACTCAGCACGATCCATCACAGGCATTGCCTTCCCCTCCATTGAGGTATTGTCTCAAGAAGGTGGCATTTTTCAACAAGGATCCCCATCCTCTGGGCTATACCCTCTTCTCACTGCTACAATTGAGCAGGCGTATATATGCCTGAAGACCCACATCCAGTTTCAGGAACAGCCACTTTCCTACCACTAACCGCCCCTAATCCTACCTCACAACAAAATAATATGGACTACTTCTTGCATTACATTCTAATTATCTATTTTCCCCTAATGTTTTTATGCAGTTTTTTCTCACTATCTTGTAGAAGCTGTGTAATTTATGTATAATTTATGCTTTTGTATTTTGTTTATGTACCTGTGATGCAGCTGCAAGCAAGATTTTCATTGTACCAATACCTCACTGCACTTGTGCATATGACAATACACTTGACTTGGCTCCAAAGATAAACACAAAATGCTGGAGTAACTCAGTGGGTCAGGCAGCATCTCTGACTTGACTTCAGATGTGTTTTCACCAATGTTACATATAACTGCAGCATAATCTCCCATTGTTTGTTATCAATGCCCCAAGCTAAAGTAATTAATTGTATGATAAAATTCAGTTCAAAGAAATAGGAGCAAACAAACGGATAATTATCATCTTCGACATTTTGCCATAACTTTAAACTCCACTTTAGTCTTTACAAGGTAAACAGCTGACCATTTTCCGTGCTTGCTAGTGCTCCGAGTACAGGTCAAGGTTTACCATCAATATGACTGTGTCAGTTGTGGTCTTCCTTAGAATTGGCTCCAGTTTTGCAAGAGGCTGCCAATGATGGCAGTTAGGGTCTGATGATAACGGCCAAGGTGTATGCTTAACATTGTTCCCAAAAATCTGGAGCCTCTTTTGCCTGATCATTACAGACAGAGTTAGACAGGTTGACCCTGGTAGCATTTTATCTTTCTGATGCAGACCACTTTTGGAAGAATGGCTGGAAATATCAACAAATTCCCAAGAATGTACTGCCCCTGTCCAAAATTCATCAGAAGGGAAATAAGCATAATTGTAGAACATATTTTATTTGTACGCAATATAAATAAAATTAACCAGTCTCTCCATATATTGAGCTGAATGAATGATTCTTTATTGTCACATGTGACAAGTGACAGTGATATTCTTTGTTTTGCACACCCAAGATATGTAAAGAATCGCCATGAAGAGTACATGAAAATGAGTAGAAATGTAAATGTCTTGTGTAGCAAGACACATGCCTAGCATTTTCTTTTGAATTCCAAGACAATACATTAATATTTGGACATGGGCATCAGTATTTCTTAATATTCAATCTGGGAAAGATCACAGACTTAGTTCAGAAAGGCCATTCAATCCAATGTCCAAATAAATCTGTGTTGTGTTATTTAATTATTTTGTTATTGCTATGAAAATATTATGCTTTTAATTTGATTGCTTTTATTTAGGAGTGAAACATTATACCCTTGTGAATATTCGAATTAAGTAGTTCTACGTCTGAGGAAAGGTCCTGCCCCGAAATTCCATCTATCTATTACTTCCACAGATGCTGTCTGACCCCACTGAGTTCCGCCAAACTTTCATTGTTGCTCAAGGCTCTAGTTTCTGCAGTTTCTTGTGTGTTCAAAATATCTACAGTTTTGTGTTCCACCTCAGCCTCAACTTTTTAAAATGCCCTTTAAAGTGTTCACATCTTCACACGCGTTCCTTTGATTGCTGTTGTTCAGAAATATTTATTCCATCATCTCTACTTCTTTAACATATTCCATGCTTCCCCCCCCCCCCTTTGCTCCACCAATCACAACTTTGTGGCTCTAGCCGCAAGTAACGACACTGTGGTTCAGCGGTAGAGCTGCTGCCTCCAAGCGCCAGACCTGGCTTCGATCCGGATCTTGGGTGCTATCTGTGTGGAGTTTGCACATTCTCCCTCTGACTGCGTGGGTATTCTCTGGGTGCTCTGGTTGCCTCCCACAGTCCAAAGACGTGCAGTTTGTAGGTTAATTGGCCTGTATAAACCCCCCCCCCCCCCCCCCTTAGTGTGTAGGGTACAAAAGTGGGATAACATAGAACTAGTGCAGGTGATAGTGGTCGGCGTGGACTCAGTGGGCCGAAGTTTCCATGCTGTACCTTTAAACTAAAACTAAGCTTTTATTTTCAATGTGTTTTTGACCAACATTTTCAGTCATTAGTTTAATTTTTTTCACTTGTAACAAAGATCCTGAAAGGAAAGGAGAGAGGGTGATGCTTCTCATAATCACTTCACATTGGAGGTGCAGCAATGGAGAATGGAATTATGTCATTTCAGGAAATAGCTTAGCAATATATATTGTCAAGAGAACAGTGCTAGTCTACGGGCTTGTTATGCATACTTTTTGCTTGTATGTCTCATGAAATGGAATTAGAGAAGTTGAAAGAGGATAGCAAGAGATGGATGGATCAAAGGGACACTGCTGAGCCCACAAACTATCTGGAAGACGGCAGAGACACTTTTGTTAAACCAAAAGAACACAAGCATTTACAGCAAAAATGGACGACCTGTAACAATCATGTACAAGCACATAACTTTTTTCCACCTAGGAATTACCTGGCTTCAGCTTGTACCTAAAACTAAAACTGGCGACTGTGCTCAATTGTGTTCAACAACACACAGCCGGCATGGCTATCTTCTGGCTACACACAGCCAGACCCCAGTCTACAAGAGTGGACCATGCACCCTCCATTTCCCATTCACCACTTCACATCTACTTAAGGCAAGGCTCCAGTATGAAAAGACTGGACCATTTCCCACCCGACCCAACACTTCACACCCACTCACAGCCTGACCTCAGTCTGCAAAGACTGGGCCTTTCTACACCCACCCCCCTCCAATCACCACTTCACATCCAATCACCCACACCCTCTGTGCTGCACAACATAACGTATCCAATA
This sequence comes from Raja brachyura, assembly GCA_963514005.1. The sequence continues at coordinate 30,051,826 of OY740803.1, forward strand.
TCAACAATAAAAATAGAGGAGGTGGAGAGGCTTTTCAGAGGACAAAAAAGCCAGAAATCTCCAGGACCTGACAATGTTTCCCCCTCTACAATTAAGCTCTGTGCCAAACAGCTGGCACCAGTCTAGAAAAACATTTTTAACCAGTCCCTGAAAACATGTACTGTCCCTGCCTGCTTCAATGTCTCCACTATTGTCCCAGTACCCAAAAGGGCAAGGATTACTACTTGTCTTAATGACTACAGGCCTGTCACACTGACCTCTGTAGTCATGAAGACACTTGAAAGGCTTGTGCTGGCCAAACTGAAAAATATCACAAACTCCTTGCTGGACCCTCTGCAGTTTGCATATCGGGCCAATAGATCTGTGGATGATGCAGCCAACCTGGGCCTGGACTTCATCCTACAGCACCTAGACCACCAGGGGACCTATGTGAGGATCCAGTTTGTTGATTTTAACTCTGCATTCAACACCATTATGCCAGAGCTACTACTCTCCAAACTTTCCGAGTTGACTGTGCTTGAACCCCTGACAGACAGGAAGCAGCACGTGCGGCTGGGAAAGCACATCTTGGACCAGCAAACGCTCAGCATAGGAGCACCACAAGGCTGTGTAGTCTCTCCTCTCCACTACTCTCTCTACACCAACGACTGCACCTCCACAGACACCTCTGTCAAGCTTCTCAAGTTTGCGGACGACACAACCCTGATTGGACTGATCCTAGATGGGGAGGTATCTGCCTGCAGACAGGAAGTGTCACAGCTGGCGTCCTGATGCCGTAGCAACAACCTAGAGCTCAATATTCTTAAGACAGTAGAATTGATTGTAGACTTTAGGAGAGATCCCCCTCCCCTCACCATCAACAACTCCACAGTCACATCTGTGGAGTCTTTTAAGTTCCTGGGAACCATCATCTCCAAGGGCCTTAAGTGGGGGGAATCGATTAAATGGTGTTGAATTGACTCCACAGTCAAAAAGGCACAACAGAAGATGTACTTCCTGCGGCAGCTGAGGAAGCACAATCTGCCACAGGCAATGATAGTCCAATTCTACATGGCCATCGTAGAGTCTGTTCTCACCTTTTAAATCATGGTCTGGTTTGCCTCCGCCACCAAACACGACACCTGGAGGCTGCAGTGAATCATCCGATCAGCAGAGAAGATTATTGGGTGCAACCTTCGCTCCATTGATGCACTGTACACTGCAAGGGCCAGGAAGCGAGTGGGCAAGATCATCTCTGACCCCTCTCACCCTGGCCACAAACTCTTTGAATCACTTCCCTCTGGAAGGCGACTCTGGATTTTCAAAGCTGCCACAGCCAGACATATAAACAGTTTTTATCCACGGGTAGTTGCTCTACTCAACAGCGAAAAATCTGTAGCCTCCCTTTGATCTGGTATTTTGTTGGTTCACATGCTTGATCAATGGTGTTTTATCATTAATGTCTTATTATTATTAATGTTTAGTGTTTTCTGAGTCATTCGTAACTGTCACTGTATGGCATGTGGGCGGAGCACCAAGGCAAATTCCTTGTATGTGAATACTTGGCCAATAAGCTTACTTACTTGCAAATGGAAATTACCCTGCTGTGAACACAGCAAAGCGTAATTTGTCACCGTAACACACTAATGTCCTCCGTATGAATAAACAGGCAGTACAAACTTTATGCATCAAGGAATATTCAATGCCGATCATTGGATTTTGAGTTCAGCATTCTGCAACTGGAATCCACATAGATTCACACCCATTTCTCCCTTGCCATCAATCTTCCTTTCTCTGGCTTCACAATTCTTACCTCTTCTATTCTTATCTCACACCTTTTGTCTTTTCATCTCTAGCCTTTGTCCAATCATATACCTACACCAGTCTTTGCGCTATCCCTACCTCTCCTCCAGCTTTTATCCTCCCACCCAACATTCTGAAGAAGGGTGCCAACCTGAAATATCAGCTATCCATGCTCTCTAGAGATGCTGCCTGATCCAGCACTTTGGGTCTTTTTTTTGTAAACCTTTTTCCTTGTGTCTCTATGAAATAATTTAGCCATGAATAAATTATTTTCTTGTTTTAAGCTAATTATTATATGCAGAAACAATGGACTACTGATGCTAGTTTACACGGAAACACACAAAGTGCTGGAGTAAAGGCCCTGTCCCACTTTCCTGAATTACAAACTCTCCCAAGTTTTCCCCTTGATTTGAACTCGGGGAATGTCGGGTAATATCGGTAACACGTCCGTAGGAGCCCTTCGGAGTCCGTAGATGTTTCGTAGTGGCTTGTAATGCCTTACCCAGAGGGTCAGCCAGCATCTCTGAAGAACATGGATAGGGTTCTGGACCCTTCTTTAGGCTGATTGGGGCAGGGGAAAAGTAATCGTGAGAGAGAAGAGGCAGGATGAAGTGTGGCAGGTAATTGGTGGATAGAAGTAAGGGGAATATTCATAGGGGGAAGGGGGAGCAGGTGAGTTGTTAGAGGTTACCTTCTTCTTCTTGCGTATGGCGTTGCACAGCCTAAAGTTGTAGGACAACTTGTTCTATTTGATCTTATTTGATTGTGCATGCCAGGTTGATTGCATTCGTCGAAACAGGGCGGATCACGTGAATGTTGCAATCTCCCACCCCAGAGGTTACCTGAAACTGTAGAATTCCATGTTCATACCATTGGGTTATAAGTTACTCAAGCAGAATATAAAATGCTGTTCCTCCAGTTTACATGTGGCCTCAGTGTGGCAATTGAGGAGGCCCAGGCCAGAAAGGTCAATATGGGAAGGGGGGTTAAAATTGTTAGCACCCAGTGGATCCAATAGGCCTTGTCGTAAGCGTTCGGTGAAATTGTCTCTGAGTATTTAAAAAAGAATTAAGCACCATTGCCATTTTGTTTAGGTGTTTTACAATTTAATTTAAAGTATTCAATCTGAATATTTCTATTCACAAAAATTACCTTAAAAACATCCATAATCCCCTTTGTGCAGAACTCAGCAGGTCAGGCAACGTCTGCGGAACGAAAGACAATGTTTTCAGTCGAAACCCTTCTTCAGGCTGATGCCTTCCTCGACTTTTAAACGTTTATATTTTAATATAATATACAAGGGCATTTTGATCGTCACTCCTGAAACAAAACCTTTAGTATATGTTTATATTCATAGTTATTTTCAAAAATTATTAATTAGCATGTTGTTGGAAAATGATCTGATAACAAAACGAGACATGGGACAAAACATACCAATGTTTTCGTACATGTTAGGGCGGTTAATTCCACTTCACCTGCTACAAATTTGGGATGGGTTAAGATTAATTTTATTGCATCTATGTTCTTTTCTAAGGGGAAGTGCAGTCGTGGCCTTATTTTTTTCGTTTTTCTCAGCCCTTTTCTTTCGGTTTAATGTAAAGAGTTAACACTTTGATATGTATCCATTGGTCAAAAAACGAAACGACTGCTTATTTGCAAGTTTGCAACACGGTCTTTCCGACTGCATGTGGCTGAACAGAATCAACAGGCAGAGCTCGCCGCTGCCATGGAGACGGCCGTTTGTACGACAGCCTCACTGCGCTGCTGTGGAGACCAAAGATCTTTGGTGGAGACCGCCGGCAGAGAGGCAGCCGCACCACCACCACCATGGAGATAGTGGGCTGAGTGACAGCCTCATCGCCGCGGCCGGCGACAGCGCCGAACAAGGGTGGCTTCAGGTAAAAAAAGGGGAAGGGAAAAGAAAAACCGCTCTCCAATCGCGACGGGAAGGAGACGTTGGCCCAGCCTCCCCACTTCCCCTCCTTTGTTTCTAAACACCGCGAGGCCTGGTGGCGGCCTACACAGCCTGGGGCTGGAGTGAGTGGATCAGCCAGCCGGCCGGCCAGAGACTTGGCGGTGGACGCCCACTGGAACAGAGGCGAGGCTCCTTTCCCGCAGGCCGCGTTTGCCGCTGAGAAGCGGCGCTTGAGGTGCGGGGGAGGCTAGGAGCGTGGCGGCGTTTCCCTTTGTTTGGAAACCCCCCTCCCCTCCCCTCCCCTCCCATGTGGACTCGATGTTTATCCCAGACTCTTGCAGTCAGATGTACAAAGGCAGAGTCTTGCCCTCGGTGAAACTCTCTGAACCCCGGCCACGCTCTTCCAGGCCGCCGTGCCATTTGTTTCAGCTTCCAACGACCTGTTTCTACTGATTTAAGTAAAGTCCGACCCTTCATTGATGAGTCTTGAGAAAGGTAATGTGTTGATCAGGTTTTGATTATTCATATACAAAACGTATTATGTAACATAGATATCTAACTACAATAACAAACTCTTTGTTCTGGTTCACCATCCCTGCTGTCAAACTAATTTGGGACGAGATAACCACGAGTTACTGTGCGCTTTTGTCATAACCCTACGATTATGTCAATTGTCCCTTCGGTTTGTTCCCGGTGCGATTTGACTTGTTCCGCATCAAACTCTTCAATAACTGACGTATCCGATTTAAATTCTGAAATTGCTCCTTTAAAAAAAATTAAAAGATTTGTTAGCTTCGACTGAATTATTGCTATTGTAACAAAAAAAAATCACATTCTTCTCAGCTAGACTACCTTATTTTACGATAAAAGTGGTTAAAAACTTGTCTCTGTTCCAGCGAAACGTTTATTACAAGAAGGATTCGGGCCTCCAGAGTTTATAACTTAGTTGCTGATTCACCGTTGTCACGATGTGCTTTGGTGAGATCCAGATTAATATATTTACTTGCACCAACGATAACAGAATAATAAATGTACTTAAAAATCACGAGAGAAATGAAAAGGCTAATTTCAGTTGTCAAAAACAGAAACAAATTTCCAGTTTCATTAGTAATTTTTCATTTAATTTGGACTTTTATTGTTGGTTATAGTGAAGCGTTTTAAAAGAGATCGGACTGGGTCAAAACGAGAGAAATTCCCCTCTACCTTTACATACACTACGCTGCAATCAAAACCCTTATCCATAAAGGCATTTTCATTTCCTGCCTTAGTACTGCACATGCACTTCATGTCTGATGTGTGATCACGTGTGCCGTTTTGTTCCATCCACTTGGGATGTGGCTGTTCTGTGTGCTATGGTAATTAGTGGAAATGAATGAGACTGTGCATACAGCTTTCACTGAAGCGATGGTCTTTGTGTCTTGATGAAGCTGCTCATAAGGACAAAGGATAACGCCGTGGCGGGTGTGTTTTTGTTTCATAAACCTATTTAAATTTTAATTATCTTCATGAATTCCCCAAAATATGGATGCTGAACTTTTGAATCTAAATCGTGCATCTCACTGTTTCTGTTCTTTCTTTGTCTATTATGTTCTGCTTTTTGTGTTGGAGTGGATGATGTGATGCATAATACAAATTTATGTTCATTTCCATCAAATGTTAATATAAGGATTAATTGGGGAAAATGTTGTTTTGGCAGAAAAAATACACTGACCTGTGTTCTTTTTGCAGACATTTCTGCTTAGACATGATATGTTTTTGAAAATTAATCAATTCTTATGCATGTTTTTAAATTCAGGTTAAATCTGGACTAATTGGTGACGTGTAGATATGTATAGTTGAAATCAAATCAAAACTTTATATGTCATAGTTTATTACAACATTTAAAGTTTTCTCCGTATGGCTCATTTATTTTTATGGGCCTTAACAGGACAGCTTTTCATTCATTTTATTGTATGGTTTGGTCACTTACAATGCCCTCCATAATGTTTGGGACAAAGACCCATCATTTATTTATTTGCCCCTAGGCCACATTTTGAGATTTGTAATAGAAAAAAATCACATGTGGTTTAAGTGCACATTGTCAAATAATAAAGGCCATTTTTACACATTTTGGTTTCACCGTGTGGAAATTACAGCAGCGTTTATACATAGTCTCCCATTTCAGGGTACCATAATGTTTGGGACACAGCAATGTAATGTAAATGAAAGTAGTCGTGTTTAGTATTTTGTTACATATCCTTTGCTGTTTGAAGTCTACGATTCATGGACATCTCCAGTTGCTGGGTGTCTTCTCCTGTGATGCTCTACCAGGCCTGTATTACAGCCATCTTTAGCTCATGCGTGTTTTGAGGGTTAGTATCCTTCAGTTTTCTCTTCAGCATATAAAAGGCATGCTCAATTGGGTTCAGATCGGATGATTGACTTGGCCACTCAAGAATTTACAATTTTTTAGCTTTGAAAAACTCTTTTGTTGCTTCAGCAGTATGTTTGGGATCATTGTCTTGCTGTAGAATGAACTGCCGGCCAATGAGTTTTGAGGTATTTGTTTGAACTTGAACAGATAGGATGTGTCTATACACTTCAGAATTCATTATGCTACTACCATCAGCAGTTGTATTATCAATGAAGATAAGTGAGCCAGTATCTTCGGCAGCCATACTTGCCCAGCCCATAACACCCCCACCACTGTGTTTCACAGATGAAGTGGTATGCTTTGGATCTTGGGCAGTTCATTCTCTCCTCTATACTTTGCTCTTGTCATCACTCTGATATAAGTTAATCTTCATCTCATCTGTTCACATGACCTTTTTCCAGAACTGTAGTTACTCTTTTGAGTACTTCTTGGCAAACTGTAACCTGGCCATCCTATTTTTGTGGCGAACCAGTGGTTTGCATCTTGCAGTGTAGCCTCTGTATTGCTGTTCATGAAGTCTTCAGCATGCAGCGGTCATTGACAAATCCACTCCTGAAGAGTGTTTCTGATCTGTCGGAAATGTGTTTGGGGATTTTTCTTTATTATAGAAATAATTTTTCTGTCATCAGCCGTGGAGGTCTTCCTTGGCCTGCCAGTCACTTTGCGATTAGTAAGCTCACCGGTGCTCTCTTTCTTCTTAATGATGTTCCAAACGTTTGATTTTGGTAAGCCTAAGGTTTGGCTGATGTCTCTAACAGTTTTATTCTTGTTTCTCAGTCTCAGAATGGCTTCTTTAACTTACATTGGTACAAATTTGATCCCCATGTTGATAAGCAGCAATAAAGTTTCCAAAGGTGATAGAAAGACTAGAGGAAAGACAAGGTGCTGAGAGCTCTCTTATACCTGCATTAAGGAAGCAATTAACCACACCTGAGCGATTACAAACACCTGTGAAACCATGTGTCCCAAACATTATGGTGCCCTGAAATGGGGGGGACTATGTATAAACAGCTGTACTTTCTACATGGTGAAACCAAAATGTACACAAATGGCCTTTAATAAAATCTGACAATGTGCACTTTAATCACATGTGATTTTTTTCTATTACAAATCTCAAATTGTGGAGTACGGAGGCAAATAAATAAATGATGGGTCTTTGTCCCAAACATTATGAAAGGCACTGTATACCATTTGTTGTTTCTATGAGGACAATTTGATAAAGAGGCCTAAAATAATTGAGCAAATAGGTAAATAATTTGATAGTTGCTATTTCATCCTTTAATTTGGAAGAAAACATTTGCATTGCGAATATCTGATTTAAAAGGAGTGAGTATTAAGAAAATGTGAAAGAAAGGAATATGACCTGTTAATAATGTAATTTGAATTCATAAAGTCAAGTTAGCCCATTTAGACCTACAGCACATTTAAAAAAAAAAAAGCTTCCCTTTCTCAAGATACCCAACTCCTTTTCACAATGCATTTCACACTAGATGCCAAAGTGACAGAAGTACAATTTTCTTTTGAGGAAACTATTAGCTTGGACCACTTTCCTTTGAACAAAAACACCCTGTTAAAACTCTGCTCCAAACCCTGAGCACACTAATTCAGTTGACAATCCAGGTAGCACTGAAGCATGTTGCCTTGTCAAAATGTTCCTGTATTTGGGAAGCTCCGCTCTTCCAAAATTTGTATGGATATTAAACCACAAAAGTACTTTTCAATAGAGTGCAACATTCTTTTTTATTTTAAAGTACTGTTTTTTAAAAAAGAGATTGCCTGCTGTCATTACTCTTTGTGGAATGTTACTGTGTACTAAAAGGCTGTCGCCTGTTTCAGATTAGTTTTAAATTAGAATGTTGGGATGATTCTAAGATGCATTGTGACATAAATACTGATTTGTTTTGTGGGTGCATCTGTTTACGGAAAGTTCCGTAAAACTATTGCTCAACAAATTGTCTCATTTTTAAAAGTAAATTTACAATGTTTATTTTTTTAATTATGAATGGGTTTTAAATAGTAACAAATTATTTTTATTTTCTTTCTACAAATAGCAGAGTGAAGCAGAGAAAATCCTGTAATGGAGTCGGGTCAGGACCAGGCTGATGGGCTACAAAGCAGGAAGGATGACTTAATTAATTTCAGCATCCCTGTGGATTATTCTGTCGATTGTACAAGAAATCAAAGAGAAGGGTTACAGGCAAATGACCCTTTAGAACTATTGCATAGTGGGACTGTGGATACCCATTACAGCATGTGTAGTAAGAACACACCCGGTGACTTGGAGACCAACACTGTACCACAGACTGACAAGGTTCACCTGGACGATGCCATCTCAAGTACTACAGTCACTGTCTCTTATGTTAATCGGTCCCACCTGTACTCTTCCCAACGGATTCTACAGCATTCCTTGCATGAGCAGCCATTGCCACCACTCTTTATTCCTTCTATGTGTGTGCAGTCACAGCAGATGTTGTCAGCCTCATTTGATTCTGCTGCACCTACCAATTTTGTTGACTCGACATTTGAGACTTCTGTTTTAGCACAGTCTAGTGAATTAGAATCCATTAGAAGAGGACTTGAAAACGGAATTGACTGCAGCACTGTGAACCAGCATGCACTAAAGGCACTGGACCTAGACTTGCCTTTAGTGGCGACCTCTGTCTATGAATCAGATAATCCACTAGAACAAAGATTAAATACGACAGAGGAAATTCTGTATGAACCTTCTAGTGCTTCGTCTGATATTGAAATGCAGGAATCTGTGTGCGAGTTTTCTGGAGAAATGGGTGAGGAAAGTAAATGGATTGACTCTGTAAGTTCTGCTGAAACTCTTGTTCAAAACTTAGAAATGCAGGTAATGAAACTGTCTCAGTCAGAGAACAGACCAAACAACAGTGAACAGTGTGAAAGCAAAAACCTGCTGGGCAGGATGGACCACTCTGAAATGCAAAATGGTACTGATGTTTTTTCTGGGATTAAAAACTCTAGCAGTCAGCATACAGATAGGAAGCTTCAGCCTATGTGCAACTTAAACAAAAGTTACAAAGATCAGACCACAATGACAATAAAAACAGAAAATATTGAATCTTCGGAGGCAGCAGTACCAGCTAATTCCGAAGAAAGGCTAAGTGGAGACAATTTTAATGAACCGTGTCCAAAAGTGGAACCACCTTCCACTTCCATGCATTCGTCACCAAGTTTAAGTGCAGATAATTACAAGAGGGCAGACAGAGAAAGGATTGGGACCAACACAACATCAGGTTACAAAGTGGCACCCAATGCATGCAGCAGTGATTTCTTGCAAAATTCAGAAGACGTTATATGTACTTCAGGTAACAATGCAATCTTTCAAAACGATAATTTATCACAACAAAGTATAACAATTGAAGAATGTTTGCATGAGCAAGAAATAGCTTTATCATTTGACCTTAATAACGGAGAAATGTATTGTTCAGAAAAGGATGTCACTGAAAATGGCAGTGCCTTGCAGGCCAGCTGCAGCTCCACAGATGATATAATTTCTCCATCCATTGGAAATCTGGCATCAAATATTAAAGTAACTGAACAGTCTCCATATCATGAAAACAATTATCAGAAATCACCAGAACAAACTTCTGCTAATGACACAAATGATAACATCCTAATGGGTGAACCAAATTTGATCCCTGAATCGTTGCAGATAGTTAACAATGTACATGCGACCAGCAGAACTTCAGGCTCATTCAATAAAGAAATGCTTCCTTCCTTGGCAAAGCCATCAGCTTTAGAAAGTAGTCATCCTCGGATAAAGCCCTGCTCTCTTGAATTGCATAAACTAAATGTTCTTGAAACTGAGGGAAAATACGATGTCCGGGGATACGTGTTAGACCTGAAAAGAAATAACGTTGCTTCAATGTCATGCAGTATTTCTATGAGTCTATCTTTATCCAAGTCAGGCAAGAGTATTCATGAAGAGGAGGCAGAACCTGGTGAGAGCTCCAGTAGTGATAATGTATGTAAGGTCTTGTCTGTCCAGACAGAGCAGCAAATTCCAAACAGGAGAAAACAGACCATCGTGGCCAAGTATGAGGACAGTGACGTAGTTTACATCTCGGATGAGGAAGTTGTTATTTGTTCAGATGCAAAGACTGATGCACAACAGGACTGGAACCGGCCTCCAGTTCGGGATAATAAGAAGAGGAGGATGGCATGTCAGCAGCATTTGAATCAGAGAAATGAAGATCACCCACTCCAGAATGCCCAACCCAAGCCTTTTGAAAGGAAGATTTTGCCACCGAGGCAGAGGGGAATGAAACTGGAGCAAATCGTGCAAAATATGGTCACTCAACCCAAGTCAAAAGCACCTAATAACCTTAGTGAGAGACTGAGAAGAAGTAGGGATGGGCCAATTCCTACTCCTACCAGGTTTCAACCACCGAGGCGCAAGTCATCTGGTTCTGTGGCAGAACAGAAGTCCAAAGGCTGTTCTGGATCTCTTCCTTGCATCAAGGATTCTTCACAAAAAATGAGTTTAGAATGTAAAATGCAAGAACAATATGAGGCGAACCAAGGGGAAACTAGCTCAACAACTGTGGAGAAACTTAACAGAAATAAATCTACCTCAATTCCAGCATCCTGCCACGGACGAGCAACAAAACTGACCACTCCAGTTTCTTCTGGCAAGTCTTTATGCAATGCATCTTCATCTTCAAAGCAGTCAATGGAGCCTCATCGGGATGAGCATACTTCTAGTGAAAAGCATAGGTTTGGTGAGCCTGATCTCAAATGTGTAAATGGTAACAGAAGGAAACATTCAAGAAGCTCCAAGAATGCCTCGGAGTCCAAGAACTGTGTGTCATCCCGGCCACAATCTTCCCAGCCAAGAACACGGCGCACAGTAAGGAAGAGAACACATAAATCAGCAGGTAAAAAGCGGCAGTCACAGCGGGGACAGCCTTCAATGTTCTTTGCACCAGAAGAACCTGAGATAAAATTAAGAGCCTTGTCTCTTAAGACTGAGGACCGTCGAGAAAGATATAATAGTTTTTCACCTTATGTTAGGGTAGAGGCTAAAGGTTATTCAATGTGTACAGTAGTAAACTATCCCGAAGAGGATAATAATAATCTTAAAGAAAAGAAACATTCCTATCAGCAGTCTCATGGTGCAATTCCAAAATCATCTTGTTTGACACTAGGCCCTGTAATAAATGAGGCGGCTCATAAAAACTTTCTAGTCTGCTGTCTTTGTGGCTTGTCTGCAAATGCAATGGAGCAAGGTGATCTCTTTGGACCTTTCTATCCTCGGGGATATACATCAAACAACCAGACTTCCCGATCAAAAGAAGCAAAGACTGAGCAAATTAACACTGTTGTCTCTGGCTCTACTTGTAATTCCATTAGGATTGCAGTAAATAAAACTTCTGGACAAAACCAAGAGTCGAGGATGAGAGAAGGAGCAACGACTCGTGGCCAGAAACGTAGAAGTGTTGATGGTGTGGAAGAGACCTCAAAATGTTCAGAAAGTAAGAAGGCCAAGAGTGAGCCAACTTTAGAAGAGTGGTACCAGCCCCCATTGGTCGCAATGGATGCTAATGAATATTGGATGCATGAAAACTGTGTGACTTGGTGTGCTGGTGTATTTCTTGTAAGAGGGAAGTTATATGGGTTGTTGGAAGCTATCAACATTGCACAGGAGACGGTAAGTAAGCCAAGGAATTGTAGAATATTGTACAGTTTAACTTATTTGCTTCTTAAGAAGTAACCTTTTAAATCCTCAGCTTTTGACTTTTAATAAACAATTGAAAGACAACTGCAACAACAATCTGATAATCTAGCCATGTGTTAGGATTTCTGAATATTCAGAGGAAGGAGAAAAGTATTATACACTCTTTGTTTTCATCGCAATGAATCATCTCAGTAAAATAATAAGGGGACCAGTTTTTAAAAATTAAAACTTCATTTAAATAGTCGATCTCAGAACCTTTTGGAGAGATTTCTTCATAATCACTTTGCAAGTTTGAATACGTGTTCAGCAGAAATGAAAAGGAAAATTCCAGCTTGAAAGTTTTACAAAGGCAAAAAGAGAAAGGGTTGATCCTGTGGATGAGATCAGAGTTTTACTGGTTCAATTGGCTGCTCGTACCAAACAAGATTTATATTTACATTTAAATAATATTTCAAGATAACTAGAAGTGCGAAAAATTCCCTTTTCAGAACTCCCACTTTCCCAATGCAAGCAAATGAAGTGAGCCTGCTCGTTTCCATTTTTTTAAAGCTTGACCCTCACTAAACATTGTCGAACAATAGGCTTTGCATGCTTGTTCTATCCATTTCTTGTGGTTCCTAATTTTAAATGCCAAACCTCATGTTGACCATTTATACTGCCCCCCCCCCCCCCAAAAAAAAATCATCTCTGATTTCCCTGCCCCCCCCCCCCCCCCATGCCTCTACATTCAATTGTGCTCAGTTATTCCAGAGATTTACTGTGTAACGAAGTAAGGGAATACAGAACAATTTCTGGATGATTTGCATTCTCTCAATCTAACTTGTTGCTCCTTGAGATCTTGATTTTTTTTTTTTACATTTGTACCTTCCTGTCACAATCTAGCTGCTGATTATGTTAGAAATGTTGAGTTATTCATTTTAAGTTAACATTTTAATGAAAAGTATTTGTGAATCTGGAAATACTCATTGAATGATAATATAATGCAAGCTTAATGCCAACTCAGTGAATGTTGATGTTGCTTTTTAGGGTAAAGCTTGAATTGGAGCACATTGTATAATTTTTCAATGTAACTTCTAGTTTTATTGGATGGAGTCATAAATGTTAATAATTTGTTCAAACAATTGCTTCTGGTTCCAATGGAAATGTGGTTGTATTTGGTACAGAGAGTAAATGCTGATATGATGAATAATTGACTAGGCTTTGGCAGTTCCACAGGTTTCCTTGAATGAGGATTGACTGCATTCACTTTGTCACTATAATTAAGACAACCACTAGCTCAAATTTACTTCAATTATTGCAGTACTGGTGTATTGTCATTTATTAAGAGCTACAGTTATGATTAGTTAACAGTAGAAGTCCTATAATTTATTCCATTCCTTCAGTTGAGATTTCTGAATTTCCTATTCATAATTCTAAAGACTTGTATTTCCCACAAAGAACCAAGTTTGATGTCAATTTGATGGCTCAATTTTAAGATTATTATCATATGAAGGATTATGGTGAGGTACAGCTACAATGAAAAATCTTGCTTTCAGAAGCTTCACAGGCATAAGGAATTGGACAAACACGCAACATGATAAGTAGGTTATACATAGATTATGCAAAATTGTAAAAGAAAGTAGAATGCAAAACAGGACAGTCGTGCAAAAACATAATTGGGCAAAGGAAAATAGTAGAGAAAGTGGTGGCCCATAGTGTTCCATTGTCACGGTTAGATTAGGATTGTGTAGATTAGTTCAATGCAGAATTGTATACAATAATTATATTCCTTGTTTATTCAATGAAACCAGAGAGAGATAAGAATAAAACATGAATGAATTTAATTGTTGTATTGGTGTTACCCTCCAAGGATTGTTGCTTAACACTGAGTTCTAAACTGTATTCGAAGCCTCATAACTTGTTCTTGTCACCGACACGCCTTCTAGATTCTTGCTGTGAAACAATCCAATTACACATTTACGTTAGACACAAAATACTCGATAAACAGCAGGACATGCAGCAAATCTGGAGAGAAGGAGTGGGTGACGTTTCGTGTCGAGACACTTCCTACCTATGTCCAAGACACCTCACATGCGCTTTGTCTAAAAATAAGTTCTCCTACAGATTTATATTGTGGAACTGAAGGAATTGCTGCGGTTAAATTAAATCTGATTAGGTCAGTGGGAAAAATGAACTGAAAATTTAGTTGCATTGCTGTCAGTATGTCCACTTCACTATTCTGTCTTGCTTTGATTTAAGCAATGTTAGGCTGCATTGTGCTTCATCGTGCTCTGTAGGGATCCACTCATTGTTCAGCTGCATCTTCAACTGCTAAGTCTATGTAGTGCAGAGTTACCGAAAGCTTTGCTGCCTTATGCCCCTGTCCCACTTAGGGAACTTGAACCGGAGGTTCGCCGAGGTTTTTGTCAAGTCTCCCTAATTGTCGAAAGTGGTTTTTCATTTAAAAAAATTGGTAATTTTTTAGTCTAAGCCAGTTGCGATGCTAGTTGAAGGTGGTTGCCGGAGGACAAAAACCTCCGGGAACCGCATGGAAACCTTGGGTAGGGCGCAAAGTCTCCAGGGGTTTCCGTTCAGGTTTCCTAAGTGGGACTGGGGCATTACTTACCTTGTGTTCAGGAGGCCAGTGTACACAAGGCTATCACAGACTTTCAGAGAGCTGATGTGAGAGGTTCCTGTGCTTGCGGCCCATTTGCCACTATGTGCTTGATGGAGGGAAGTGTGATGTGCAAGCCTTCACTTTGGTCATCGAGTCGTAGAACTGTAAGACCAGCAGAGAAACAGGCCCTTTGGCTTACCTTGTCTATGCTGGCACAGTTGGCATATTGGGCTAGTCCCATATGCATTTAATGCATAGCCCTCTAAACCCTTCCTATCTAAATATCTGACCAAGTGTCTTTTAAAAATAGTTATTGTATCTGCTTCTGTAACTTCTTCTGGCAACCTATTCGAAATATGGATGACCCTCTGAGTGAAAAAATTGCCCTTGAGGTCCCTCTTAAATCTCTCCCCCTTTACTTAACTCGATAGCCTCTAGTTTTAGAATTCTCTACCCTGAGGAAAAAGGGATGACCCAATTGATCTTGTGCACTCAATAAGGTCACCCCTCAGTCTCCTGTGCTCCGAGCGTATCCAAACCTTCCCTAAAACTCAAGCCTGTCAGCTGAGGTAACATATTGGTGAATCTCTTCCACATCCTTTCCAAAGTAATGACATCCTTTCTAAAGCTGGGCAACCAGACTACACACATACTTCAAATGTGGTCTCGTCAATGACTAGCACAAATGCGCCAAGATGTGCCAACATTTGTACTGCATACCCTTCCCAAAGAATGTAAACATGCTAGATACATTCACAACACTGTCCCAATGACTTGCCAGTTTTAGCAAACGATGTTCATGTACTCCCAGATTTCTCTGTTCAGCAACAATCTACCAGTTTTGTTTAATTCCTGCCTTGCTTTGATATACCAAAGTGTTCCACCTTGCACTTCAGAGAGTTTCACCATTCCTTAGTCTATCTTCCCAACCAAGCTAGATCCTGTTCCAAACTTAGAATGGACAGTGAAGAATGATATCTATCATTCGTTTTGGTGTCATCTGCAAATTTACTGACAAAGTTAACTATACTATCTTCTAGATAATTGTATATTACAAATGGCAGTGGATCGAGCACTGATTCCTGTGGCATACCACTGGTCTCTGGCTGCCAATCGAAATAATAACTCCACAAATATCTTCTAAACCAATTTTCCATCCAATGGCTAATTTATCTTTAAACATTCTATGCAAACTTATCTTGCATTCCATGCAATCTCATCTTGAATTCCACGCAGTCTAACCTTTAGGACAAGGATACGATGTGGGACCTAGTCAAAGGCCTTGCTAAGATCCTTATAGACAATGTCCACTGCCTTGCCCTCATAAAAATGATTAATTTTCATTGGCCAGTAGTGCCCCGGTTTCACCTTGCTGAAATAATGGTGCAACATTAACTACCGTCTGATCTTCTTAAACTTCACCTTTGGCTAAAGATGATGCAAATCACTCTGCAAGAGCCATTAAATTCCTCCCCAGTTTCCCACAAGGTCCGAGGACATACTTCAAGATAACTAGTGTAGGAAAGACCTGCAGATGCTTGTTTAAATTGAAGGTAGACACAAAATGCTGGAGTAACTCAGTGGGGCAGACATCATCTCTCGAGAGAAGGAATGGGTGACGTTTCGGGTCGAGACCCTTCTTCTGAAGGTCGAGACCCTTCCAAGGAGACTGATGTCAGGGGAGTGGGGGACAGAGATAGAATGTCGTCGGAGACAGTAAGACAGATGGGAGAACTGGGATGGAGAGAGGGAAAGCAAAGGCTATTTGAAGTTAGAGAAATCAATGTTCATACCGCTGGGGTGTAAGGTACCCAAGCGAAATATGAGGTGCTGTTCCTCCAATTTGCGCTGGTTCTGACTCCTTGCTCAGCACTTTAACTCCCCCTCCCATTCCCAATTTGACCTTTCTGTCCTGGACCACCTCCATTGTCAGAGTGAGGCCCAGCGCATATTGGAGGACAGCACCTCGTATTTCGCTTGGGTAACTTGCACCCCAACGGTATGAACATTGACTTATCTAACTTCAAATAGCCCTTGCTTTCCCTCTCTCTCCATCCCCTCCCCCTTCCCGAGTCTTGTTGTCTCTGACTACATTCTATCTATGTCCCGCCCACTCCCCTGACACCTGTCTGAAGAAGGGTCTTGCCCCGAAACAGCACCCATTCCTTCTCTCCAGAGATGCTGCCTGTCCTGCTGAGTTACTGCAGCATTTTGTGTCTACCTTCAAGATAACTAGTTCTCCAAGGAGTTGCCAGCAGATGGATCAAATGTTTAATATATTCACACCAGGATGGACGTGTGGTGTTGAGAATATGCAGCTGTTTCATGTCTTCTGCGGCCTGAAGACTTCCCAATATGTTTACAGCCAATAACGTACATTTTGACGTGTACTCACTGTTGCATTTAACGAGATTAAAACAAGCTGATTGTTTCACAATTGCATTTTATGATCTTGAACCTGAAATTTACAAGCTACTATAATTTCTCACTTACTGGTTTTCTAATGAACTATGGCAGGCTGCATCATACTCAATCTGACTCACTGGCCATTTGCCAAACACACACCCAATACCAAACCATATTAGTCCCATGGCTCTACTAACTTCTGGTCCCTTTCACAGCTATTCCATGAGTCAAGCAGTAGTGATCAGCTGTACGTGTAACATCTTGAGAGCTTGCCTCTACCTCACTATTGTCCTGACAGCCTTTGATAATCAGAGACTTTGAGAACAATTGAAATTGATTTATAGTAATTCAAACAAATAAATTAACTTAAATGTATTTAATAAACAATATGAATATTTAGTGAAATAAAGTAAGCAAAAAGTTCAGCCAGATTTACCCTTAATGAAGGGGTAAGTCAACAACCCATTTCAAATGATGGGTCTACTTTGTGGTTGGCATAAAGCTAAGTGTCGAGATGCATGTTGTACCCGACCCTTGGATCGTTATGTTGCAGAATGTCCTGGGGGTTGAGTCCATTGGTGGAACAGGATATCAGACTGACCACACCTGACGTTGATGCATTCTGCGTTTCTGCCCAGTGGTGCACCAGCTGTCAGCAAGACTGGACCCCTTTGCTCATGGTCAGGTTAACATTTAAACGCACCTGTCCTCTTTATACTTGAGCACCAGTGACTAGTTACACAGGAAGTCAATAGAACTTTTACAATTACAAATCCAGCTAATTTGTAAGATTTGAATTTGCATGTAATCATTACTTAACACTTTGACCTGTTGTGCCCACGGCAGTTCTCTGTGAATGCAGCATAGTAAGTTGCAATTTATGCCTCTTTTCCCACAGTTCTGTAATTTTTGTTTGTCCAGATGTCTCTTGATTGCTCTTTGGGCACAATGAACGATTGAATCTGGCTTCAGGTAGTCAATTCCAGATTGTTTGTTGTATGATATTCCTCATGCCACCACTGGCACTTTTACCAATTGCTTTTAAAGTTGCATTCTCAGGTTTACAATCCTTCTAACTCCATTGGCAAGTTTTTCTTTTTTTTCTCCGTCTAGACCCTTGATTTTGAATGCCCTAATCCAATCATTGGTTTTTGTTGCACGGAGAGCAGTCCCTGCTTCTCCAATCTAATCATACAACTTAATTCCCTCGTCTCTGGAACCATTCCATTAAATCGTTTCTGTATCATCTCTGGGACTTTCATGTCTTTCCTATAATGTAGCGATCAGAATTGTACACAATTTACTCTAATTATAACCTTCTTTTATCGAACCTGCACTGCCATGTACCTTTTTAAAATTGCTTTCTCCAGCATTTTGTGTCTAATTTGGTTTTAATCAGCATCTGCAGTTCCTGATCCCTATATTAGAATCTCCTCACACATGTGCCCTTTACTTCATTTGAGCCTATGTTTATGATTCCTCCCTTTAAACTTTAGCGATGGAATGTAGAAGGGAAATATATCTTTCATCTGCTGGGAAAAAGGAAATACACATTTTTTTCCCCCATTGACATTAAACCGCCCAGCCCAATGCTAACTACCGGTATTTGTTTAAAATTATCGATGTTGCTTTATCCCTGATAGCACCATCACTGCTTCTTCTTGCGTATGGCGTGCACAGCCTAAAGTTGCAGGACAACTGTTCTATTTGATTGTGCACGCCAGGTTGATTGCATTCGTCAAAACAGGGCAGACCATGTGAAGGTTGCAATCTTCCACCCCACCTTCACTGCTGACTGGCCCTGAATGCACTATAATCAGCTGCAAATCTTCTCTCATTTATTCCCTGTGATGTGACTTTGTTTCCTTTTTATAGTTGTGTTGTTCATTTGTTCCTCCTCTTTGTCCCAAGCAAACACTAGAAATGTTCACAATTTATGTCCAACTATTTTGTTGCACAGGTTAATTTTATTTTAGTATTTGATAAGTTCCATCGGTAGTTGGCACGGTGGCACAGCGGTAGAGTTGCTACCTTACAGCTCCAGGGGCTTGGGTTAGATCCTGACAACCGGTGCTGTCTGTACGGATTTTGTACTTTTTCCCCGTGACCTGCATGGGCTTTCTCTGGGTGCTCCGGTTTTCTCCCACACTCCAAAGACGTACAGGTTTGTAGGCTAATTGGTTAGGTAAAATTGTAAATTGTCTCTAGCCGTATGTGTAGGATAGTGTTAGTGTGCGGCGATTGCTGGTCGCCGTAGACTCTGGCCGAAGGGCCTGTTTCCAAGCTGTATCTTACTAACTTTTGTAATTTTCAGACTCTCAAGTTAATAAATCTCAATGGTAG
This sequence comes from Raja brachyura, assembly GCA_963514005.1. Next base: position 30,070,985 of record OY740803.1, read on the forward strand.
ACAAAAGTGCTGGAGAAACTCAGCGGGTGCAGCAGCATCTATGGAGCGAAGGAAATAGCCAATGTTTCGGGCTGAAAGCCTTCTTTAGAAGAAGGATTTCGGCCCGAAACATTGCCTTTTTCCTTCGCTCCATAGATGCTGCTGCACCCGCTGAGTTTCTCCAGCACTTTTGTCTACCTTCGATTTTCCAGCATCTGCAGTTCCTTCTTAAACAATTATTAAATCTCAATATTGTAAATGGTGTTCTGACATCCCAGTGTGCTATTCTAGCTTGTCAAAGTGACAATAATGGGCCTGTCCCACTTAGACTATTTTTCGGGGAATGCCGGCGACTGTCAAGTTGCTGGCAGTCGCCTGAAAAACCGGCAACTGGAACGGTGGCACACACACTCGCACTCGCACTCACACAGAGTACAGGGTATGCGGGGGAACACTGTCTGAGTGAAATTCACACGGTGTAAAGCTAATGTGATACAGACACACACCGCGATGAACAGGAAGGTTGGCGCTGTAATTAAGACAGCTAGTGTACGGTAAGTCCTTTAAAAGAGGGGGGGAGAGAGGAGTGGAGACAACTGTTAAGAAGCCAGAGATACACGGCTGTGTAGCTCGGCGGACATTAACATTATCAGTCGGTTATCCTTGGTTCTGAAAACTACTGCTGATGTTTTTTTTACCAATGAGCTAATGAAATTCACCGGTCAGCACCGGCTACAACCTACGAGTACCTTCGACCTCCTGGCGACCCACCCACGGCACGAGAATTCTCGCTACACTCCATGGCAGATTCACTCCGGTTGCCGCAAATGTTTCAACATGTTGAATAATTCACGGCGACCATAACGAGGCCGCGACTAGTTCCCAGAATGCGAGAACCCCATATGACCACGAAGGCGACTCCCCGGCAACCACCCGCAAACATGTGGTGACCATGTGACGACTGCATAGTCTCCTGCAGTCGCCTAAAAAATCAGCTGAGTGGGACAGGCCCATAACTCTCCCATCTGAATCGATCTCTTGTAGCTGGTTGTTGAACAAAGGAGGAAGACTGACTGAACTTTATTGCCATTCTGTGAAGAATGCTGTGGTGGATGTTTATGTTAAATTCTATTGTGTTCATTTTAATTGTGTGGCTGCATGGTAACTCATTTCACTGTACCTTAATTGGTGCATGTGACAAATAAAATGTGAACCTTGAATATTGCTAAGAAGGCCTGTTCTGCATTCCTATTATGTTATCAAACGGAAAATTAGATTCATGTAACATTGACAGCGATGATGGGTGACTTTAACTGGCATATAATCTGGTCAAATCAAATGAGCTATAATAATCTTAGAAAGTATATGGGATTTTGTTTTGTTGATAATTCTAACTTTTCGTCAACCATCCACCCATCTTTACCACTTCCTCGGATTCCAAAGATGCCCGTCGGATCCCTTTAAAATATTTCTCCTCTCACCCACCGCAGTTTTTTTTTTGTCAGGATGTTATTAGTAGAACAGATAAAGGAAAATCAGTGTATGTGGTGCATTTGAATAATCAGAACACTTGATAAACTCCACATTAGTATGCAAAGCTAGACATGTATAATTGTGAGTAATGTACTGGTGTCGATTGAAAATTGATTGACAGACAGGAAACGGGAAGAATAATTGGGTCTTTCTCATGGTCTTAGGTGGAGACTAATGGGCTACTGCAGGGATATGTGTTTGGGGCCCTAGCTGGTCCAATATGTATCAATGAGTTTAATGATGAACTGAATGTAATATTTCTAAGATGGCTTAATACTAGAAACTGGGTGTAATTTTTATTTAAGTCTATAAACTTGGCTGAATTTTTGTTTTGCTTACAGGCTGAAGATTAAAAAAAAAAATTTCATTGATAAGATGTCTTGGCAAAGTGATTGTGTATAGCTATATGAGGTGATGCTGAATTGTCCCAAAGCACCATCCGGGAATTTGTAAATAATTACGAATGTCAATGATACTGAAGAAGTCTAACAGACAGGATGCAAGCAGCAGAATTTATTTTAGATAATTTAAGTATTTAAGAGTGCTAAATAAAGAAGAGCATTGGAACATAATTAAGGTTGAAACTAAGCTACCATAAAAATTATTTTATTCTTAAATCTTGTTTATTTTGATATTTTATGTGAAGGAATTACAATACATAGAAGAATTTTAAAATTCAAGGCATTTGTTATGCAATCATTATGTGGAGGAAGAAACTGCAGATGCTGGTTTAAACAAGATAGACACACAATGCTGGAGTAACTCTGCGGGACAGGCAGCATCTCCGGAGAGAAGAAATACATGACGTTTCGGATTGAGACCTGAAGAAGGGTCTTGACCTGAAATGTCATCCATTCCGCCTCTCCAGAGATGCTGCCTGTCCCACAGAGTTACTCCAGCATTTTGTGTCTGTATGCAATCATTATGTCCTGGTACCGAGCCTCTCAATTATCATGTAATTAAAAAACATTTTTCAATAGTTTGTATTGAAACTATTTCGGAAGTGCTTTACAGCTGACAACCCTGTCAGGATTTCTATATTCATCTTACTGTCCAAGAGGATCTCAAATTTGCTGTTAATTTCACATTTTGATTGGAGCAAACATTGATAGTTTTGCTAGTGTCTCGTATAACTCCAAAGTATAATAAATAATAAAGAAGAATAAATTGTACAGAATGATTTAAAGGAAGAGTTTTCTCTTGTATGTATTTCTTTTTTTGTTGTGCTTCATTTTTTTGGCATGGGTGCAGGAAAGGGTTAAATCTGCTGAACAATTCACACATATCATTTTCAGAAATGTTATAATTTAGATGAAATAATAGCTAAAATTTGTTAAATGTGTTAATAATGATTTGAACATTTAAGCAAACATTACTGCGGCTCTTCATTGGACTGCAAAGATGGATACTACTGCTGAAAATGTGAGATCTGTTTGTGCTGCCCTATAATGATTTACCTGCCCTGCTTCTATTTGGTAAATATTTTACTGATGTTGATTTGGTTTCTACAGTTCTGTTCCATGTGTCAGAAGACTGGTGCCACTTTAGGCTGCTACATTAAAGGATGCCCTCTTAAGTACCACTATGCCTGTGCTTTAGATAGTCGTAAGTATCTCTTCAGTTATTTTTAATTATATATTTTTTTTAATGCTTTGTCGGGTTTGACGAACTGAATGCAACCATTTTGTACTCGGCAAATAATGTGCTTTTTCACTTTAATCATGCTTTCTGCATTAACAAGGACACTGACGATGAATACCAGTCATGAGTTCCAATAAAAGTAATTACCCAATTAATTCTGAGTGGACATTATGCGGATAATTTAAAGGTTTTTTTTGGCTCAAATTTAAATTATCCAGAATTTCAGGCTAAGCATGCATATTAAAACAGTGTAATTTAAATTTAGCAAATGGGTAGTGTATAATGTATGCCATTATTTTAAACGATGTTCAGGTTAAATTTGATATAACTTTGAATGTGATGTAGAGCTGAACCAATATTTGCTAAAGTCCATTCAGATGTGTAATACCAGTTAGAAGTAGTGGGTCATTGTTCCCATGTTTAATGTATTGAAATGAATATCCTTCAAGTAAAATTGTACGTGAGCTAATGTCCTTTCCTATTGTGCACGGGTGTTGCTGCTATTCATCTCCTCTTGGCTCTCACCATTGTCCCAGTAGCAATGAATGACCATTATTTCACCCAAAATTTCTACAGCGCCAAATTCTATTATCAATCACAGTTCAGAGTTGAGTGGCAGGATGTTTTGGTTCTTCAGCTAGCTATTGTATGCATGAAATTAAAATGTCTCACCCCCATTGCACTACTATTTAGATTGCATAATATTACATTGCAATACTAGTGGTATCACTGATAACATATGTAATTCATTGAGTAAATGGGTCATTTTTGTGGGAGGAGTTGCATTGCTAGAATAAAAAAGCCAAAGGAAGGGGGTAGGGAGGATATTTTTATCTCTGGCAGGGGAAAAAGCAATTAAAGCACAATCAGAAAGCTTGGGCCTGTTATGAAAGGCTATGCTTTGTCCCAGTAGGCCAGTGAATAGTTAATGGGAGCTGTCAGCCAATACAGAATTTGATGCATTAGTTGATGGATCCATTATCCTGCTATTAACCCTGGTGTGCTGAACACTTGGTACTACAAAAAACTATGGAGTCTTTGTATTTTTTGTTCTGCTTAAAAAAAAAGAGCTAAAGCCTAACCGATACCCATACTTCACTGAAATGCTAAAATCCACTGTTATAAAAAGCAGCAAAGATACATAATGGCCAGCAGTTTATGGAGGAAAGCCTTTTAATTGTCGTCTTGTGTTGAGCATCACATATTAAGTTAATGGGAGCACCAACAGCGATGGGACGTTTATGTGGGAAAAATGACTCCAATACATGTGGATTAAACAAAATGCTGGAATAACTCAGCAGGACAGGCAGCACCCCTGGAGAGAAGGAATGGGTGAAATTTTGGGTTGAGATCCTCCTTCAGATATATGTGAATATATCAGATGCATGTGGATTCCTTTCACCTTGAAATGGATTTCTACAGCACAATATTAAGTGCTATAAAAAGCAATGCATCTTGTCCCTTAATGTTCATTCAAGCTTTTAAATCTAAATAATAAAAATATAGAAAGTTGGAGATATTCAGTATGTTGGGCAGCATCTATGCAGAATGAAGCAGAGTTATTGTTTCAGGTTGGTGACACTCCATCAGAATTGTGTATTCTTATGGTGTAGAAAGGTGCCGCAGCCTGTTATGTCTTTGCCATCTCTTTGAAAGAGCTTTGGCTGCATTTGTGTTTATTAATTAATATGGAAAACATTTCAACGTAACATTTTTAAATAATTGAGGCTATATATGTTATACTTACAGTTTGGCATATGGAATTATCATTGAATACATGGCGATTCTTGTCCACAGCTGATTTAATAAAGTTCTATCATTTCTTTGAGCCTTTGTTAATTGTGTCTGATCTTATTTTTGCAATATAAATGTATCTCTAGATGTGAAGGATATTTGTTGACCAGCATCTTCTGTATATTACAGAATGTTCCCTCAATGAAGATAATTTCTCAATGAAATGTGCAAAACATAAGGTATGGCTATAGCGCTTCATCTTTCACTATTTATAAGTTATGCATTCATTTTGTTGATGTTTAGAAATGAAACCTTGGTGCTTTTCATATTTGTTGCTTTTTCTTTCAACTGTATCGAGGTTGAGAAAGATAAAAATTACTTTAGTGACTGTCAGGTTTGCTAGTGCTACACGAGTGGGTTTAAACTAAATAGCGGGGAGGAGAGGTTGACAAATTGGGAGTATAAGGATGAAGTTAAAGGGGAAGAGAGAACAGTAAAAGTTACGAAAGACACCCAAATTGATGGGATAAAAAGTTCAAGAAGGGATAAGAGTGCAAGGTCAGGTGAAATAGGAACCGGTGTGAGAGGGGTGGTGAATACCGAATTAAAAGTGTTATATGAATGCGCGAAGTATATGAAATAAAGTGCATGAGCTTGAGGCTCAGTTAGAAATTGGTGAGTATGATGTGAGAATTACAGAGACATGGCTGCAAGGGAATCGGAGCTGGGAACTGAATATTTAAGGGCATATGTCCTATTGAAAATACAGACAGTTGGGCAGAGGGTGGGGTGGCTCTTTTGATAAGGAATGAAATTCTGTCCCTTGCGAGGGGTGACATAGTCAGAAGATGTAGAGTCATTGTGGATAGAACTGAGGAATTGTAAGGGTAAAGATACCCTAATGGTAGTTATCTACTGGCCCCCTAACAGTAGCCTGGAGATAGGGTGCAAGTTGTATCAGGAGTTAAAATTAACATGTAACAAAGGTAATGCGACGGTGGTTATGGGAGATTTCAACATGCAGGTGGACTGGGAAAATCAGGTTGGTACTGGACCCCAAGAAAGAGAGTTTGCAGAATGTCTCCAAGATGGATTCTTAGAACAGCTTGTACTGGAGCCTACCAGAGAGCAGGCAATTCTGGATTTAGTGTTATGTAATGAACCGCATTTGATAAGGGAACTCCAGGTAAAGGAACCATTAGGAGGTAGTGACCATAATATGATAAGTTTTAATCTGCAATTTGTGAGGGAGAAGGTAAAATCAGAAGTATCAGTATTGCAGTTGAACAAAGGGGACAATGGAGGCATGAGGGAGGAGCTGGCCAAAGTTGACTGGAAAGGGACCCTAGCAGGAATGACGGTGGAACAGCAATGGCAGGTATTTCTGGGGATAATCCAGAAGATGCAGGATCATTTCATTCCAAAGAGGAAGAAAGACTCTAAGCGGAGTAAGAGATGACCGTGGTTGACAAGGGAAGTCAAGGACAGTATAAAAATAAAAGAAAAGACGTATAACATATTAAAGATGAGTGAGATGCCAGTGGATTGGGAAACTTTTAAAGAACAACAGAAGGTAGCTAAAAAGGCAATACGGCGAGAAAAGATGAAGTTCGAAGAAGGTAAGCTAGCGAAGAATATAAAGGAGGATAGTAAAAACTTCTTTAGGTATGTGAAGTGGAAAAAATTCCGGACTCCGGATTGTAAGTCCACGCCCCACCCGCGGCTAGAAGCTCAGGCATCATGGGGCTGTGGTCTGCAAAGTCACCAGGCCAGCAATCGGAGCACTCCTCTCTGGCAAGGGTTCGCCCCACTCCGCGATGGAAAAGTCCGCGCTGCGCCTGCTGCTGATGCTCTGAGAGAGGCCGCTCCAATCCATGCTGTTAGGCTGCGAGTGAGGTGACATGGAAAAAGTCGCCTCTCCATCGAGGAGGCGACCGAAAGTGGTTCCCCCCTTTTCCATTGTGAGGTTATCCATTTTGGTGCGAAGAACGGGAAGGCAGATTATTATCTGAATGGTGTCAGGTTAGGAAATGGGGAAGTACAACGAGACCTGTGTGTCCTTGTGCATCAGTCACTGAAAGTAAGCATGCAGGTACAACAGGCAGTGAAGAAAGCTAATGGCATGTTGGCCATAACGAAAGGAGTTGAGTATAGGAGCAAAGAGGTCCTTCTGCAGTTGTACAAGGCCCTGATGGGACCACTCCTGGAGTATCGTGTACAGTTTTGGTCTCCTAATTTGAGGAGAGACATTCTTGCCAGTGAGGGAGTGCAGCGTAGGTTCACAAGGTTAATTCCCAGGGTGGCGGGACTGTCATGATGAAAGAATGGAGCGACTGGGCTTGTATTCACTGGAATTTAGAAGGATGAGAGGGGATCTTATAGAAACATATAACATTCTTCAATGATTGGACAGGGTAGATGCAGGGAAAATGTTCCTGATGCTGGGTCACAATTTAAGAAAAAGGGCTAGGCCATTTAGAACTGAGATGAGGAAAAACGTTTTCACACAGAGTTGTGAATTTGTGGAATTGATTCACTGGATACTGTCAAAAGAGAGTTTGATAGAGCTCTTAGGGCTAGCAGAATCAAGGGGTATGGGGAGAAGGCAGGAACGGGGTACAGATTGGATGATCAGCCATGATCACATTGAAGCGGTGCTGGCTCGAAGGGCTGAATGGCCTACTCCTGTACCTACTGTCTATGTATCTATGATGAAAGAATAATTTTTTAACGTGTTGGACGTATGGACATCTGTTGAACATGTGATATTATTCAAATTATTAATATGCTGGCCAAAACGTAATCATTCGGTGGGAAATTGGACACTACATCCTTGAAATTCAATCGTCCTTGAAGTGCCAAAATGACATTGTCATCAATAACTTCTGTTCACTCATATTTATGTGTCGCAGACACATTAAACATTGCACAATTCCGTGTAACTAATGACATGAAAATTACTTATTTTTAAACAAGCATTTAGAAACCCCAGTGTTTACTTCCGTTTTAAGTTGAATCCCTTTGTACAGATGACCTTAAAATCATTGATGTGTTTTTAAATTAAATATATTATTCAAGGCTATATACTGTTTTAAATCTAATAGTGTCTGTCTGCACAAATTCTTGTTTACACAACTCTGGCCTTGTGCAATTATTATTATAAGCAGAGACAAATTGATGCATGTGTATTTTGATCAGAACAAATAGTTTTACTGCATTTATTTTTTTAGCTCGTTTATTGATTGTGCTTCAAGCATGTAATGTTTATTAAATGAAACCATAATTTATTGGTTACAATTTCTAAATGTGAAACTTATTTCACAATATGGTAGAAATGTTCTTTTTTTCTGGCAATCTCATCTAGACACATTTACACCCCATTAGTAACAGTCAGCCAATGTGTAAATGATACATCAATTCTGTCTACATTCTGGTTTAACCAATAATGCTGATGTATTACTCCTAACTCTGTGAGCACCTAATGCATGTACCAATCTCTTGTGTGGTATCTTGTAACCTTTTTAAAATATGGATGTACTGCATGCACCACTACACCCTTATTTGCTCTGCTGGTTGCATCATTAAATAAGTTCCCTCGGAGAAATATGTTAGTTCTCCCTAATCTTCCTGTTATTTGTCCTTTTGCCACACCCATATTAATGGATCCCAAAGGATGTGGTGTATTTGGATTTCCAAAAGGAAGTACTGTATATAGTGTAATAGATTACACCCAAGATAATGGCTCAGGGATTGAGGGAAACAACTGAGCATGTATGGTAGATTAGTTAACATGCAGAAAACAAAGGACATGGATGAATATATCATTTCAAATTGCTAAAATATAATTAGTGGGGATGCTGCAAAAATTAGTGCTAGGGGCCTCAACTATTTTCAATCTATATTGATGACACATCAGTGGTAATTATTGACAAAAATTTTAAAGGGTAAGATTTAAATATCTCTAAAGGCTTGGGGTGATAAGGGACAGTCAGTTTAGTTTATTGTCACGCGCACCAACGTATAGTGAAAAGGTTTTGTTGCATGCTAACCAGTCACATGGATGTGTGGGGGAAGATCCTGGCTCACTAATTTGATTCAGGTTTTTGAGGAGGTAAAGAAGATTGTTGAAGCTAGGGAGGTAAAGGTTGTCTAATCAACCGAAGGTCCCACGTGACAGGCTGGGCTAGAAGATTGAAGCGGATAGAATCCAAGGCGAGCTGGCTAATTGGATCCAAAATTGGCTGATAGGAGGCCAGAGAGCAGTGGTGGAAGGATGATGTTTGAACTGAAGTCTGTGATAGTGGTGTAACAGGGATTAGCACTGGAATCAGTGCTGTTTGTGTTATATATTAATGATATGTTAATCTGGGAGGCATGATTAGTAAATTTGTGGTTGACGCAAAAATTGGTGGCGGTGTGGAAAGAGAAAGTTCCAGCAGAACATCGATCAGCTGGGAAGTTGAACGGAGCGTTGGCAGAAGTAATTTTGACAAGTGTGAGGTGATGCATCTTGGTAAATTAAATAACAGGACAGTAGAAGGTGAGGCACTATGATATGTTGATGAACAGAGAGACTGGGTATAAGTCCATAGTTCCCTGAAAGTGACAATATGGGTAGATAGATTGGTGAATAAAGCATATGACATTCTTGCCGTTATAGGTTGGTTCACTGAATATTAAAGTTGGAATACCGTGTTGCTGGTTTGGTCACAGTATTTCAGTATTTGTGTGCATATTGGTGGTTGCACTGCAGAGAATGCAGAGGAGATTCACCAGGATATTGCAGGGTCTAGTGGAATTTAACAATGGGGGGGAGATTGGATAGACTGAATTTGTTTTTCCTGGCTCTCAACACCAGCAAAACCAAGGAACTGATTGTGGACTGGAAGGGGTAGGATAGGGACCCACAATCCCGTTTATATCAACGGGACGATGGTGGATAGGGCCAAAAACTAAAATTCCTGGGCGTGTATATTTCCAAAGATCTTTCCTGGTCCCGGCGCACTGATGCGATTGTAAAGAAGGCACATCAGCGCCTCCACTTCCTGAGAAGATTATGGAGAGTCGGTATGTCAAGGAGGATTCTCTCGAACTTCTACAGGTGCACAGTAGAGAGCATGCTGACTGGATGCATCGTGGCCTGGTACGGCAACTTGAACGTGCAGGAGCAGAAAAGACTGCAGAAAGACTGCCCAGTCCATCACCAGATCTGACCTCCCCACCATCGAAGGGATCTATCGCAGTCGCTGCCAACATCATCAAAGACCCACACCATCCTGGTCACACACTCATCTCACCGTTGCCATTGGGAAGAAGGTACAGGAGCCTGAAATCTGTAACATCCAGGTTCAGGAACAGCTTCCACACAGCCATCAGGCTATTAAACACGACATCAAATAAGCTCTGAACAATAACAGTCTATTATTATTATTATTGCACTATATCTGTTTATTCATTGTGTATATATGGTCTATAGACACACTGAACTTGTATCTTCTGTTTTGTATTATGTTTACATATTCTGTTGTGCTGCAGCAAGCAAGAATTTCATTGTCCTATCTGGGACATGACAATAAAACTCTCTTGACTCTTGACTATAGGGTGACCTGATAGAGGTATCTAAAATCATGAGAGGCATAGATAGGATTTGAGGGGAAGGTTTTTCCACAGAGAAAGAGTGGTTAGTATCTGGAAGTTAGTATCTTTTGCCAAGATGGCGTCGCGTGTACAACGCGAGGCTTTGCGTCTCCGTAGTTTTAGTAAGATAGCTTTTTTCCTACTCACACTTACCTTAGTTTTCGCCCGGAGCACTCGAGCGAAGACTCTGTACGGCCGTCAGGAGCTACTGGAGCTCGGCCGTCTCTTCGGAACGGGCACCAGAAGCCACAACTTTAAACTGCCGCCGGAGATCACCAGGACACCGTGGTCTAGCGGACCCGCTCTCCCGACAGGAAGGGTCCGGAGGCGGCGCAGGGACCGCAAACAACGACGTGGGAAACGCGGAGGCCACCGGGCTAGGCTGAGATCAGACCCGCACCAGCCAGCTCTGCCCAGCATCTTCCTCGCGAATGTCCGGTCCCTGGTGAGTAAAACCGACGAACTTCGGCTGCGCATCACCACACACAGACGGATCGCCGACTGCAACGCCATGGTCTTCACCGAGACATGGCTCACCGACAGCATTCCGGACAACGCCGTCGGACAAAGCATGCATGGAAAATATATGCCTTTCTGTGAGATCAGAGTGCAGTTGCATGGTCCAAAATCACTCATTTTCCAAAGTACAAAATTGCAAATTGATTAAGTTATTGTCTGTGAACTTTAATGCTGTTTGTTCTAGAAACATTACAATGCTACCCTTTGGGAAATGCTGGATTGTATAATTATACTGAGTTTAATGTCTGAGTATGAAGAGCATGTTATTTTCGAGAATGTTTTTAAACTCTGCTATCTTTTATATTGTAATTCTTTCGTCTGTTGATTTACTAGGACAAAGCTCTGAAAGTTTCAACAAATATGGAAAGCAGGTGACAATGATGCTGAAATTCAGTTTGGCTGAGCGGTAAGTAGATATTGTCTCCATAAATAAGTTATTTCCACAGAAATCTTTTGTTAGTGTAGAAGTAATGCTAACATTTGTACATCGTAGACATGGTGCTGGAAGAATTTGTTTATCCCATTCTGTCCATCAAATGGAGCTATGTAGGTTACTCCCATATCCCAGCTTCTCGTCCTTAATCTTGTGGGTTACAAGTGATGGCCAGGTATCTTTTAAATCTAATGTGTGATTCTATCTCCATCTCCCTTTCAAGCAGTGGCTTCCACCTCCCACTAATCTTGGTGCTTGTACCCATGCTTGTTTATTGCTGTGACTGATCATTGGTAGTAAGTGAAGCTATTACCTCCAGTCAATAATCCTACAGATGCTCACAATTGGGTGTACAGATGAATCATAAACCTAGAGTAAAACTGCAAAGAGTCCTAGGGTTATTCATGCATCTGTTTTATCCCCTCTCCGCTGTCAGTGCGAGCATTGAAAGGCACCTCCAACCACCTTTGTCGTGTACAGCAGGTGGGTGCAGTTCCATGAGGGTTGCAGTACTAATAATGCATCCAATGTGTTTTATCAATATATGTTGGGCAGATGGTATTCACCTATTTTATATTTCTTGTAAATGTATATATCTGCAATGGCTCTGAAAGGTTACTTGCCTCCCAAGTTCACTTAAGCTTACAACTTCAATACTGTACTTGAGGGTGGTTTTGCTGCCCCTGAGATGAACACAGTTGAAGCCATGGTGCTATTTGAAGAAGAGGTTTTTTGTTCGAGTAAACGTTTTCTAAAGCTGTTAATGTGATCGCTGTTGTAATGCTAAATGACAGACATTGGAAATCTGAGATATAAACAGAGGATGCTGGGAATACTCAACAGGCCAAACAACATCTGTGGGAAGGATATGGAGCTAATGACTCTAGTTAATGATACTTCAAGGTCACTCACAATTGTTTAATTCACTTTCTGCTTTGGTAAAATTATCACATCCAAAATTGACTATAAAGTTACCTTTCTATTGCTAAAATAGACAAAATGCTAATTATTTACATGGTTTGATTAAAAAAAAAAAACTGATTAAAGTGGTTTGTTCTGATTTTAATTATTTATGTCATATTATTATTTTCTTGCTTTAACTCGGGGGGGGGGGGGGGGGGGGAGAGAGAGAGAAGACCTGGAAGTCAGGTGGACATTTAATGAGCAGAGTAGTGGGCTTTAATAACCTGAAAAGAGTTAATAAATGGAACTCTTCCTTTAATTTCAGCTTAGCTGACCCTGTTAGTAGTTTGCAGCACTGTGCTGCATGGGTTGCTCATATTGCTGAGCACCTTTAGTTCAGCTTCCAATATTGTTTAAAAGCCAAGAGTGTTGCGGCAAGGGTTGAGCCGATTGCACAGTGTGGATAACATAATGACAATAATCACTTATTTAATAATAAAAAAGAACTGCAGATGCAAAAGCTATAAAGCTTATACAAAAGCTAGACACAAAATCCTGGAGTAACTCAACAGGTCAGGCAGCACCATTGGAGAAAATGGATACGTGATGTTTCGGGTCGGCATCCTTCTTCAGACTGATTGTAGTAGGGTGAGTGGGGGAAAAACTGGAAGTGAAGAAAAAGACAGGATAAAATCATTTATTTAGTAGGTACAGCAAAATTCAATTTATGGGACTCTATGCCACCAAGCAGTAGAACATCATGGAACTTAGGACCTAGAAAATGGAAACAGGACTGGATCATGGACTTGATGCATTTCCCTGACTACCAGCATATTTGTTGATTCTCTTAAGCCCCTGTCCCACTTTCCCGAGTTAGTCACGAATTCTCAATGAGTTTTCCTCTTGCTTCAAACTTGGAGAATGTCCGTAGCGAGGCCGTAGGTTTCTGTAGATATTTTGTAGCGGCTTGTAATGCCAGCCGTAGGTCCTTGGGGCATCAGGTAAGTCGGGACTTTTTTTCACCATGTTGAAAAATGGCCACGAGTAAAAAAAATAACCCCGAGTACCTACGGCTGGCTATTACCGTAATTCTCAAAGTTTGAATCATGGGGAAAACTCAGGAGAATTCGTGAGTAACTCAGGAAAGTGGGACAGGGCCTTTAATATCCAAAACCTATGCCTTGAAGTTAGCAACTGACTTACCCCAGCTTTCTTACATAGAGAATTGCAAACATTCACTAACCCCTGGGTGAAGACATTTCTTCTCATCTTTGCTTTGAAGAGCTAATCCCTTAATTTGAGATGGTCATTCCTGCTGGATGCCCCATCCAGGGAAAATATTAACCCTGTATCAATCCTGTCAACCAGGGTAAAAGTTAATATATTTCACTAAGATCACTACACACTAAATTTCAATCTGCTTCATCTCTCCTGAACATGACAAATTGCATTAATCAATCTGCTGCATCTTCGCTGCATTCCACCAATTGCAATGATATCCCCCTTTAAGTAGGGAGAACAGCTCCAAGCACCTACAGACTTCCCTTCTAGGATCTGCACTGTCCTGATTTGGAATTATATCACCGTTTCTTCATTGTTGCTAGGTGCAAATACTGGAACACCCCTCCTAACAGGACACTGGGAGTGCCTTCAATAGAAGAACTGCAAGGGTTCAAGAAGGCGACTCGCCACCACCATCTCGAGCAGTTGGGGATTTGTAAACCTACATCTGTAGTTCCTTGTTTCTACTCTGTATTAAATGTGCCCTTGCTGGTATTACCCAGATCCTGAAAATTAAACTAAAAAGGAAAAAAACGCTGTTAATTGCTTTATTGTACCAGCATGTTAACATTGGCAATTCATTTCAAGGACACTGAGGTCGCCCTGAACATCAACACCTTTCGACCTCTCGCTGTTTTAAAAAAAAACGTTGCTTTTTTTTCCCTTCCAAGTGGATTTCACAATTGCTTTTTACTGCCACTTCCTTGCTACTTCACTTAATCTGTCCATATTTTCGCCCCCCCCCCCCTCCCCTTGAAGCCTCTTTGCTTTATTGTCAGGGCTAATTCACCAGTTTTTTTCATTTTGCCTGTCCCTTTTAAAATTTAAGTATTCTGTAATATTTAATTTCCAACCCTAGTCACTTTGCAATCGCTTCTCTGTGACGGCTGTTAGATCTTACCCATTTATTTTTGTGTCATTAATTCACATACTATAATTACGATTGCTGTGAAATTCAAAGAGCCTTCAGTTTTGTCTTTGTACCTTTTTCCTGCTCTGAAATGAATTGAAATAAGAGGATGATTGTATGGCCCTGTCTCTTGCTGTTACTATTTATCTGACTATCTATTTTGCCACCCTGCTCTATCTCCTTGTCATTTAATATTTTCTGCAAGCAGAATCTACTCCCATCACTTAGGTTGAAACTTTATCTGCAGCACGAGTTATTCAATACGCTACGCAATATTGGTCCCAACCCAAATCAAAGACCATCTCAAATGAAGAGCTTCCTCTTTGACTAGTACTGGTACTTGCGCCCTGTGAAACCAAATCAAGTTTTCTCATACCAATCTTGAACCATGCATTTATTTCCCTTGCCATATTAATCCCATGACAATAAGCAGTTTGTGCTGTACTGCTTTTGTAATTCATTGTCATTGCTTCTTATCTTGGTTTGGGAGCCTATATGTTGGAAGACAACTTAAAAAGGTCAAACTGAAAAACATATGTACTTGCAAAGCAAGTGATATCATGAGAAAATCAGGTATTGAAGATGGATCGGAAGAAGATCAGTATCCTACTCTACATTTTCGGGATTATTTGTACCATGAAGGAGGGTGTGTGTAGAGTAAGATAATAAACCTAATATACCACAGAACTGAGCACATAAGTTTGATTTGAACAACCAATAAATATTGTCGACCATACCAAATAACAGTAATTCAGCATTAAATCTTGAATTTAATTACAACTAAATAAACATCAGTTGTGATGAACCACACCACTGTAGATTAATCACATTCTTATATGCAACATCACACTATCTCACAAATAAAATCATTGCCTATATTAATGGGTACTATCTGAGGCAATGCTATTGAGGGGCAATTGACAAAGGCGCTAACAGGTTTAGTGAATCCCAAATTCAGTGGCATCGCTCGCACTTAATGGAGCTTGCTAATTATGATTAGGAATGATATTGGTAATTATGTAACCAAAGGACCAGGTATGTAAAGAATTCAGTTAATGTGACGTACCAGGAGGAATGACAAGGAGGAAAGGAGAATGTTCCAAAACATTTTACAATCAGTGAAACACGGGTACTGTTGTAATGCAGGTATAAAGTTAAAGCCAACATGTTGTGCTATCACTTTTTCTTGTAACATTCTGTATTAACATGTCCACAGGTGGTTCTTCACGGATTGCTTGGAGATGGATGTGCTATGTTGTGGAAAGAAATTCGGCTCCTACCTGTTACCTTCACAGTAAAGCAAATTGGAGATATTGAAAGAAAGCACTGTGGTCTTCCATGTCATTTATTGCAGCTGTTGGTTAAGTAGAATGAGTTAAATGTTCATGGTACTTCCAAGACTGTGCGTCAAGAAATGTTAAAATGATTGAGTTCTCCCAAATGTTAACAAGGCTGTTATGATGGGGATGTGGGTTTGGGGGGTGGGCAAGGGATGGGTGGGGGGGGGGGGGGGGTTTGGTGGGGTTGGGGGGGGGGGGGCGTGGTGGGGGTTGATGGGGGGAATGCGTTTCTCTGCAGTGTCTAAACTTTATACCCAAATTTCAATGCATCCGCTACCTTTTTCGAAAGGAGCTGCAACAGATTTATGTATGTTTGGTAAACACAAACCTCTTATTCTTGATAGTCATTGGGTTGTGCAGGTGTGAAAACAGAAAATGTTCTAGGCATGCAGTTTGATACCACAATTATCTAGGTGGTTCTTCCTTGTGCATTGACAGCCTTAAAAAATATTAGTGTTCAG
The DNA here is from genome assembly GCA_963514005.1 of Raja brachyura. The sequence continues at coordinate 30,087,356 of OY740803.1, forward strand.
TTACTCATTAGTTCTGTGACATTTTGGCGTCATTCTCAAATGTGCATGCAGTGAACGGCACTTAATTCCAACTGCAAAACCTCAATTTCTCTGGGTCCTTTAAAGATATGGTACTCTATTTGACGAGCCATATAGCGTAGTAACACTGCCCTGCTGAAATAACTAATCTTAGATGGGTGTATATATTGGAAATTAGCTGGACCCAGTGTAGCCAAGTGGGAACCAAACGGCAGCCATGCATTCAAATAATGTTGAATTGTTTATTGATACAAAACACCACCTTTTCTACACCCATAGAATAAACGGGGTCAAAAAATGAGTTGCTTATTCTGTTCCTCTCATTCTGAAGTTACAAATCACTAACATAAAATTCATGATTTTGACATTTGCTGCAGACGTTAATAGTGTTATTAGCTCAAATAGTCAAGTACACATTATCCCTTGAGTCTCCCCACAAGAGTTTACTTGTTTACAATGGTTTTACAATTCTGCTGTAAATAATAATCTCACAGTATTCCCCTTTTGTAAAGGGAGAAATGTTCTACTGCTCCTATTTTTCATATCCACATTATTTTACTATTTTCAAATTGATTGGGCTGTGATAATCATTTATAAAGCTACAGTTCTTTTAACGGGTTAATTGGTCTACATTTTAAAAACAAAAGTCCTTTTTTCATGTTTAAAATTTAATTTTGCAGCACACTCCCACCACACTGCACAGCTAAGTGGGTTTGACCTCTGATAAGGAATTGATCTAACAATCTTTTTAAACAAAAAAAAAGGAAAATTTCATACCATCACTCCAGCTCGAGTTACAAATGGACTCTGGTTAGTTTTGCGCATCTGCCCGAGGCCCTCCAGTGTGGCTGAGCCCAAAGGACCACTGTGACACAGGCTTTGTATTATTTAGTAAATCTGGGTTAGAGGAGAACCATAATGGATTTCTGTTTTTTTTAAATAAAAGGTAAAAGGCCAGACGTGAGGGATACAACAGTGCAAATGCCACATAAATATATGTAGATAGATAGATATTTATTTTTAAAATTAACTGTACCAAGTACTTTTCTAACTCCATTAAATTCAATGACTCCTTATGTATCATTCAGTAATATGTACAGTCCAACTCTGAAGCTTTTCATCCTGCAGGAGTTATCACTGCTACCTCTTTGGAAAATTCTTAATTCAGATGTATGGAACCAGTTATTTCATTATTGACCCAAAACTTTAAAAGTTAAAGAGTAGTTCCTAAGTCTCGCCAAGCATTTGATGGTCTTGCAGGATCCTTACACGTTTTCTGTCTGATTTTAATTAATATAATTTTATTTCTTCAGCCAACAAGTGCTGTGCTGTTTACGTAAACCTTTACCTAATCTATCATTTCAGTTACCTCTCCTAAAGTTTTATGTCCAAAATAAAGGCAGATAAAAGATTTGTTTAATCCTTGGATTATTTGTTTGCTGCAGAGTTTTAGTTTACCTAAATAACATTTCTACATACTTTATCCTCAGTAAGTCTGCACCATGAGCCATGAAAGGTTTTGATATCCCTGCTGTTCTCAGCTGAAGCAAGTGTCTGACATACAGTGTCCCTAGGCTGAGTAGGGGGAAAATAAACAAATCATAGTTTTCACTCCTGGTCACTCTAATGTCAGTATTATGCTTACTTATCAATTCTTACCTTATAAGGACACAAATATACACTAAGAGTGTATATAATTGGAGGGCAGATGATGTCTGTGGAATTAGTTCCATTGACCCCAAAGCAAAAAGGTGAATAGTGGAAATTAAAAAAAAAAAACAGATGATGCTGAAAATGTTCAGAAACTTGGAAAGAAAATGTTCAGCAACTTGGAAAGCACCAGTGAATAGAGAAACAGAGTCAATGCTTAAAGTTGATGATCTTTCATCAGCACTACTCATTGCAGGGACGAAAGGAAGCATTTAAAAAGAAAACAACACCCAATTCTCAGCTCGCGGGACTGATTTACAGTCTGGTAAGTTATAGACTGTGTCAGTGGAGCACTGCTGAGAAAGTAAGCAAAGGTTATGATATCAAAAGGTTAATATGCCATTTTTCAACAGCTGGCTAATTAGGCATTGTTGTGTAGTTAGTGTCTGCAGAAATGCACTTATCAAACTATTGCAAAAAACTTGTTGATTGAAGCAACCTGATTCAACGGTCAATGTTCTTGAGTAAGTACCGTCAGCTCATTACACCACTGCAGTGGGTTGGATCGTAAAAGACAATAGTTTGTAAATTTTGTCAGTCAACTGAAAAGGTGATTATTGTTTTCTTTCTTCAGTGTAATTGTACCTTTTGTGGTTCAGTATTGAGTTTGGTCGAAGCATGTTATGTCTTTTAATTGTACCCAATCAGCCGATGAATGCCAAGAACAAAGAAATCAAACTATTCTTCTGTTTTTTTTTACAATGTGTTCCAATACCTCATTTCCTTAATACATTGCTCAATGTTGCTTATCATTCATTCAAAGCTTGTTGTAAGTTAGTAAGGGCCCGTCCCACTTTCACGACCTAATTCACGACCTTTTTTACCCGTGGACATTTTTCATCAGGCGAGAAAAACGCCCCGAGTACCTACGACTAGCATCACAACCTCCTACGATCTTGTGACAACCATGCCGCGAGTTGAGTCAAGGGCAAACTTGGCAGAGGTCATGAAAGTGGGACAGGCCCTTTACCCGGCCATTACATTTTGTGGAGTATTTTGTGGTGGCTCAGCTTTTTGCAAGTTACTGCAAATGTTATTCAGTAAATGTTATTCCACGCCTACCTTTTACTGCCTTTTCTTGCATATTCTCCATTTTCCCCTTCCCTCTGCATGTGATCCAGCCTATCTTAGCATTCCACAGATAAACACATGGCTAGACAGATTGATCCCAGGCACTCTCCAAATAATTTCATGAGCAGTATCCTCTGAGTCCCAGAGACCTGTTAAATCTCAGTGGCATCATTGTTTCCTTCCTCTTAAGGTCAACTGCAAATTTCTGCCTGGATCTGAAACAAAGTCAGTTAAATGTGTTAAATTATGCAAACATCAATGTCACATTCTTTGTTTATAGTTACCACTTTCTTGGCCCTGATTTATTACTGCACAGTAAATTTCTTCCCTTCGGTGCTGGCAATGAAGGCCTTCCAATAGCAGTATGACTAATGTGGGGGCCTGCAGATTGCACACAAAAATGGTGGTGTAAGAGATTATGGGGTGGGAGGGAAGGTGGTTTGGTAGACAGTGTGCTTTTTCAATTGTTTCTGAGTACTGCAGAGGCAGGCACTAGAGGATCTCTGTAACACCCCATGTGCACCTTCTGCTGTGGTCTCAGGCGGGAAGCATGTTGTATTTTTCTTTGAGGAAATTTTGAGAACATCCTTGTATCTTTTCCTCTATTCAGTTGATAATCTCTTCCCACATCTATGTTGGTCTCGGGTATCTGGTGTTGGACATGTGAATGATGTGGCTGCCCAGCACAGTGTAATCACTACCTTGGGCATGGGAAATTGATTCACTTGTTCTGCCAATGGATTGGAGTATTTTGCAGAAGTAGCATTGATGATACCTCTCCAGTGCTTTGAGATCCCTGGTGTAGTTAATTGAAATCCTAGAAAAATATGAGCAGCCAACGATCTCTTCTGGTCGAAAGACCACGTGTTTCATTCAGCGTCTGAGTGTTTTTCCCAGGTGACAAGACTCTTCTCTGACTTACCGATAACAGTTCCCAAGGTAGGAATGATTCATGTTTTTCAGAGGCAATATGTTTATGCTTTGAGTGATCTACAGTAGAAGAAATATTTTGAGGGACCAATCTAACTCCTGCCTGAGCCTCTGCCCATTTTTCTGTATTTCCCAGCAGATATGTCTAGACAGTGGTCAGAAGTAAGAATATTTGGAACCGTTGCATTGTCCAAACTAAATAAAACAAATCTCCCATGAAACATGGAATCTGGCCCTTCAGCCCAACTGTCCCTCTAAACGTTTCCTATCCATGTGCCTGTCTAAATGTTTTTTAAATGTTATGTACTTTCCCCAACAGCTCACTGCCCTCTGAGTGGAAAAAAAGATGCCCTAGTTTCTCATTCTTACCAACTAAGCTATCTCATGTTACCCTTTGCTCTCATACTTAATGTAGTGTGGTTACAAACAATGATTACCGTGGAGAATGAATCCTGCCTACTTCCCAATAAAGTGTGCAAATGTGGAATCATAGTGAATTGAGGAAGCAGGAAATAGTTCCATCCAGATGCAATCTCTCTGTTACACACTGGAGTCTTGGAAATGCTAGTTGCACAAATGGACTATTAGCTAATGTAGCTACAAAAGATTGGGACAGCCCTTCGAGAATATATCAAAAGAAATCAGAACAGCTGAGTGTAGTCAACTATTTTCTGTAGTATCCAGCAGTCTATATTTTTTACCAGGACTAATGCCAAAACTGAGCAGCAACTGTTTTTATTGGCTTGAAAGGAACCCATGCCTAGTGAGAGAAACTCTTCAGTTGTTAATTGAGTAGTTTCAGATTTCAGTTTTAATCTATTTCTATTCTAAAATATTTTTTAAATGTTCCTTAACTGTGTTTAACCAGCAACAGCACAATAAAGTTGTATCCAGATAGCGGTTTGGTAGAGCCATCCTACAATATACAATAAGCTGTTTACCTAATTTAATGGTAACGGGGCCTTTCATTAAGTTTTTGATTCTCAGACTAGAAATTGATATAGCCATATGTAATGTGAAACAAGCATCCTTGATAACGATCTTACAATTATTCAGCCATGTTTATCATTGGGGAAGATTCTTTGCAAGAATGTTGAATTCCATCTAAATATGGATATGTTTCCACAGTGAAGGATGGAATTGAGTAAAGTCAAATGAAAATGAACCATCTGTATTGATTAGCTATTAGCCGATACAAACCCAAACTGGATATTGCTACATGTGACCAGAAAGGACTGAAGTAGCTGCATGTCAGTTCTGCAGGTTTAGGCACTAATTTCCACCACAGATCACATGGTGGAAGTTGGTGTCTCAACACCAGAGTTCAAGTCAAATTGGACAAATGTGTTTACCCAAGGTTGGCACAACCAGCTGTCTTTGTATAGAAGCTTGGTGAAAAACGCTTGGCTTGTGGGCTGCAAGTTACTGCTTTTTCCTATTAGTGTTTTTTTGTACCAGCCACTGGTTCTCTGCTGAACTGTGAGTTTTATATGTATGTTATATATAACACCTTTTCATTTTGGCTGCAAGAGTTTTATGTGCTTGTTGTATTTTATTTTTAAATTCAGCCTTAAATTCGAGTGGTACCTCATGTCATTTCTGTACATTTCTTTCCATAAATAAAGATGAACAAGTTTTGGAAATAATGCTGAAGGAATCTGATTTTTGTGTGTACATATGTGTTCATAAACCACATTACACATGATTAGACCACACAGCCCTTCAAAGTGTTTCTTTTGAATTAAATCATGGCTAATTGGATCAAACTCCATCTATGCACTTTAGTTTGTAATCAAACGTAGATTCTTGCTGGGAAGCGATATTATTGAGTGGGAGAGTTTAGGACTAGAGGTTATAGCCTCGGAATTAAAGGATGTTCCTGTTGGAAGATGAGGAATTTATTTAGTTAGAAGGTGGAGAATCTAGAATTCTTTGCTACAGAAGGCTGTGATGGCCAAGTCAATATTTTTAAGGCAGAGATAGATAAATTATTGGTTAAGAAGGAACTGCAGATGCTGGAAAATCGAAGGTAGACAAAAATGCTGGATAAACTCAGCGGGAGAGGAAGCAAAGGAAATGGGCAACTTTTCGGGTCGAAACCTGGGCAGCATGGTTATGGGGAGAAGGCAGGAGAATGGAGTTAGGAGGGAGGGATAGATCAGTCATGATTGAATGGTAGAGTAGACTTAGTGGGTCAAATGGCCTAATTCTGCTCCTAACACTCATGAGCTTATGATTATTGATAGCAAATTTGAATCCTATTTACTCCCATCTGCATCAGCTTTTAGGGATCGCTTAAAGTTGTTGGGGACGTGCCAAACTTTCTGTGCTTTCTTGGCCATTGCTTCGATATGGCTAGTCCAGTACAATGTTAACTCTATTGTAATCCAAATCGTTAATGTAAATACTAAACCTGCTGAGTTCCTCCAGCATTTTGTGTCATCTTTGGTGTAAACCAGCAACTGCCGTTCCTTCCTACACTAATCCATGCAGTACTCCGCTGATCACAGGCTTCCAATCTGAAAAACAACCCTCCACAATTGTCCTTTGACTCCTTCCTCCAAGCCAATTTTGATTCCAATTGGCAAGCTCACCTTGGATTCCATACAATTCAACCTTCCAGACTAGTCTAGCATGGAGGACCTTGTCAAAAAGTAAGCTAAGTATTCACATACAAGGAATTTGCTTTGGTGTTCCGCCCACAAGTAACAACATGACATACAGTGATAGTTACGAATTACTCAGAAAACACTAAACATTAATAATAATAAAACATTAATGATATAACACCATTGAACCAACAAAGTACCAGATCAAAGGGAGGCTACAGATTTTTGTTGTGTAGAGCAACTACTCGTGGATAATGGCGACGTTTCGGGTCGAGACCCTTCTTCAGACTGGTTAGGGATCAGGGAAACGAGAGATATAGACGGTGATGTGGAGAGATAAAGAACAATGAATGAAAGATATACAAAAAAGTATTGATAATAAAGGAAACGGGCATCGATACTTTTTTGCATATCTTTCATTGTTCTTTATCTCTCCACATCACTGTCTATATCTCTCGTTTCCCTGATCCCTAACCAGTCTGAAGAAGGGTCTCGACCCGAAACGTCGCCTATCTCCTTCGCTCCTTAGATGCTGCTGCACCTGCTGAGTTTCTACAGCTTTTTGTGTACCCTCGATTCTCCAGCATCTGCAGTTACTTCTTTAACACTCGTGGATAAAAACTGTTTTTACGTCTGGCTGTGTTAGGTTTGACAATCTGGAGTCGCCTTCCAGAGGGAAGTGATTCAAAGAGTTTGTGGCCGGAGTGAGAGGGGTCAGAGGTGATCTTGCCCGCTATCTTCCTGGCCCTTGCCGTATACAGTTCGTCAATGGAGGGAAGGTTGCAGCCAATAATCTTCTCTGCTGATCGGACGATTCGCTGCAGCCTCCAGGTGTCGTGCTTGGTGGCTGAGCCAAACCAGACCATGATGGAGAAGGTGAAAACGATGGCCGTGTAAAATTTGGACCATCATTGCCTGTGGCAGATTGCACTTCCCCAGCTGCCGTAGGAAGCACATTCTCTGTTGTGCCTTTTTGACTGTGGAGTCGATGGTAGCCCCCCACTTAAGGTCCTTGGAGATGATGGTTCCCAGGAACTTAAACGACTCCACAGATGTGACTGTGGTGTTGTTGATGGTGAGAGGGGTGAGGGGAGGGGGAGCTCTCCTAAATTCTACAATCAATTCCACTGTCTTAAGAGCATTGAGCTCTAGGTTGTTGTGACGGCACCAGGACGCCATCTGTGACACTTCCTGTCCGTAGGCTGCTTCCTCCCCATCCTGGATCAGTCCAATCAGGGTTGTGTCGTCCGCAAACTTGAGAAGCTTGACAGAGGTGTCTGGAGGTGCAGTCGTTGGTGTAGAGAGAGTAGAGGAGAGAGTACGCAGCCTTGCAGTGCTCCAATGCTGAGCGTTTGCGGGTCCGAGATGTGCTTTCCCAGCCTCAAATGCTGCATCCTGTCCGTCAGGAAGCTGGTGATCCACCGACAGAGGGGTTCAGGACAGTCAACTCGGAAAGTTTGGAGTGTAGTAGCTCTGGCACAATGGTGTTGAATGCAGAGCTAAAATCAACAAACAGGATCTTGGCATAGGTCCCCTGGCGGTCCAGGTGCTGTAGGATGAAGTGCAGGCCCAGGTTGACTGCATCATCCACAGATCTATTGGCCTGATATGCAAACTGCAGAGGGCCCAGCATGGAATGTGTGATATTTTTCAGCTTGGCCAGCACAAGCCTTTCGAGTGTCTTCATGACTACAGAGGTCAGTGTGACAGGCCTGGAGTCATTAAGACAAGTAATCCTTGCCATTTTGGGTACTGGGACAATAGTGGAGACTTTGAAGCAGGCAGGGACAGTACATGTTTGCAGGGACTGGTTAAAAATGTCTGTAGACCGGTGCCAGCTGTTTGGCACAGAGCTTAATTGTAGAGGGGGAAACATTTTCAGGTCCTGGAGATTTCTGGCTTTTTTGTCCTCTGAAAAGCCTCTCCACCTCCTCTATATTTATTGTTGATATTGGATAAGTGATGTTGTGCAGCGCAGAGGGTGTGGGTGATTAGGTGTGAAGTGGTGATTGGAGGGGGGTGGATGTAGAAGGGCCCAGTCTTTGCAGAATGAGGTCAAGCTGTGAGTGGGTATAAAGTGTTGGTTGGGGTGGGAAATGGTCCAGTCTTTTCATACTGGAGTCTTGCCTTAAGTAGGTGTGAAGTGGTGAATGGGAAGGAGAGGGTCCAGGGTTCATTCTTTGTAGACTGGGGTCTGGCTGTGTTGGTTGGGGACGGGGGGGGAGGGGGTACCAGGGTTATGTTTCTGATTATCAAACCTGCAGTAAAACTCATTCAGGTCGTTGGTCAGCTGATGATTGTCCAAAGAGCAGGGGGCTTTCCTCTTGTAGCTGGTAATTTCTTGCAAACCCTTCCAAACTGAAGAAGTCACTAGCTGAGAACTTGCTCCTCAACTTCTCGGAGTACCTTTCCTTGGCAGCTCTGATTCCTCTTCTAAGCTTGTACTTGGCCTGCCTGTAGAGGTCTTTAGACCGTCGGAGCTGTCTGAGTTCTGCAGTGAACCAGGACTTGTTGTTGAACCATTGGTCTTAGTTGGAATGCAACTGTCCTCACAAAAGCTGACGTATTATGATACAGTGTTCGTATACTCATCGAGGCTTGAGGTTGCTTCCCTGAACACATTCCAATCCGTGCAGTCAAAGCAGGATTGTAGGTTCTCAATGCTCTTGCTTGTCCACATTTTCGTTGTTCTGACCACAGGCTTAGCAGCTTTTAGCTTCTGCCTGTAGGTCGGAATAAGGGGTATTAGAGAATGATCAGAGAGACCCAGACCCGCCCGGGGAACAGAGCGATGTGCGTTCTTGATTGCCGTAAAACAGTGATCGAGTGTTCTTTCCCCTCTGGTGGGGCAGGTAACATGAAGTCATATTTTGGAAGGCACGGCTGAGGTTAGCTTTGTTAAAGTCCCCCAAAACAATGACCATGGAGTCTGGGAATTCACTCTCTACCCTCATTACCTGGTCAGCGAGTTGCATTTGCGCCTCACGTACGCAGGGTGGGGGGGGGGGGGTTGCAAACTCCAGCGAGAATAAAGGAGTTCAATTCCCTTGAAGAGTAGAAGGGTTTGCAGTTTATAAAGAGGGATTCTAGGTTGGTAGAGCAGAAATTTGACAGTACCGTGTTGTCGCTGCACCATGGTTGGTATAGAAGCCTATTCCACCGCCTCTTGATTTCCCCACTGCCTCCACTTCACAATCTGCTCTGTGAAGTTGGAAGCCAACCAGTTGCAGCGCGCTCTCCGGGATTGACTCCCAAAGCCAGGTCTCAGTGAAACACAGGGCAGCAGCTCGAAAGAAGTCCTTGTTTGTCCGATGCAGGAGTTGCAGTTCGTCCACTTTGTTCTCGAGAGAACTTACGTTTGCCAGGAATATGCTTGGGAGTGGTGCGCGTGATCCTCGTCGCCGGAGTCGGGTGAGTGCTCCAGAGCGCTTCCCACGGGTCCTCCTCCGACTCCAGACCTTGAACGCAGCCACAGCCCCACCGACGAGTATGTCCAAATAATCTAGCGAGTGCGAGAAATCCGGAACGATGTTTGGAGGTACTGTATGTCCGATGTTTATGAGTACCTCTCTCGTGAAAGTAATCTTTGTAGGGTTTTCACAGGCGACACAAACGAACAAACACATACAAAACATCAAGGAGCAGTACACCATGGCCGCCATCGTTGGCGCCAGCAGCAGCTACACTGCAAGCAGCTACAGTGCAAAGCTTTGCTAATGCATAAATAGACAATGACCACTGCCCTGTCCTCATCAAATTAATGACCACTGCCCTGTCATCAAATATAACTTTTGTTAGATTTATAAGACATGATTTCCATGATGGCCATCCCTAATAGGTCTGTGCCTATCCATATGCTGATAAATCTGAGATTTCCCTCCAACAATCCTCCCACCATTTATGTCACCAGCCTGTAGTTCCTGTCTTCTCCTTGCTTTCTTTATTAAATAACAGCACAACATTAGCCATTCTCCTGTTTTCTGGAACTTCACCTGTGGTTGAAGATGATATAAATATCTCTGCAAGGGTCTGCAGAATTTCCTCCTTAGCTTCCCACAAGGTCAGCAGAAGAACCTGGATAGGCCATGGGGATTCATCCACCTTACTGCTCTTTAAAACTGCCAGTACCTTTTCTATGGTGATTTGTATATGATCTAAGACATCAGAACTGTTTCAATTCCATTTTCCATGATCTCAATAAAAATGGACGAGAAGCATTCATATATCTCCCAAGGGGACCCTTTCTTTCTCTAGCTACTCTTTCACCTTTAATATACTAGTAGAATCTCTTGACATTTTCCTTTAAATTGCGTGCCAGCTTCCAATTCTGATGTGTACCTCCCCCTTTTTCTTGACCAGAACTTCAACATCTCTCATCATCCAGAGTTCCTTAAATATGTCTGCCTTACCCATCAACTTAACATTAATACATGGGCAGTATGTTCCTGTTATCTCACCGTTGAAAGCCTCCCATTTGCCAGGCATCCACTTACCTGCAGACTCTCCCAATCGACCTCTGCAAATTCCCACTTAATAGTTCCAAAATCGCCTTTGCCCCAATGCAGGACCTTAACTTGTTGGCCAGACTTATCCTTCCCCATAACTACTTTAAAACCAATAGAATTATGGTCACTGGTCCCAACGTGCTTCGCCACTGACACTTCAGTCCCTTGCCACACCTCATTGTCTAAGAGGAGGTCCTGTGATACGGTTTCTCAATATTGAAGAGTACCCAGTGCAACAAAAAGGGCAGAGAGGATTTACAAGGATGTTGCCTGGAGCTAAGGGACTGAGTCACAGGGAGAGGGTTGGCAGGCTTGGACTTTATTCCTTGGAGCACAGGTGGCTGAGGAGTGATCTTATGGAGGTGTATAAAGGCATGACGAGAATAGATAGTGTGAATGCAGAGTCTCTTACCCACATCAAAAATAAGAAGACACACAGTGCCCTCCATAATGTTTGGGACAAAGACTCATCATTATTTTATTTGTCTCTGTACACCACAATTTGAAATAAAAAAACATCACATGTGGTTAAAGTGCACATTGTCAGATTTTATTAAAGCAGGGGTCGACAACCTACGCCCCCCAGGCCAAATTCAGCTTATAACCTGAAAGCATCCGGCCCGCAGGTGTATTTTTTTCCTCAATCATCCGGCCCGCAGACTTCCGTCATCTCCGGTACCTGGAATGTTTAAGAAAGAACTGCAGATGCTGGAAAAATCGAAGGTAGAAAAAAATGCTGGAGTGAGTTCCCCAGCGTTTTATTCTACCTCCGGTACCCGGAAGGTGATTTGACTGTACAGCATCCTTGCAAAGCCATCGGCACCACCTTCTGTGTCTGGGCTTCACTGTCGGGATCGGGGTTGTCAGTAGGCCGGCAACAAGCGAGTATATTTGAGCTGTGCTCCCGGTGGCGTCCTCAAAGGGGCGTGATCTATGTGAACACATGATTTGATGCCTACCATCCGGGGCGGGATCCATGTGTACACATGATAGATGTGGCCCGCCTCCGCTCACAGACATCAGTTCTGGCCCCTTGGCAGAAAAGGTTGCTGACCCCTGTATTAAAGGGTATTTTTTATACATTTTGGTTTCACCATGTAGAAATTACAGCTGTAATTGCTCGGGTGTGTTTAAATGCCTCCTTCTTGCAGGTACAGTGCCCTCCATAATGTTTGGGACAAAGACCCATTGTTTATTTATTTGCCGCTGTACTCCACAATTTGAGATTTGTAATCGAAAACAATCACGTGGTTAAAGTGCACATTGTCAGATTTTATTAAAGGGTATTGTTATACATTTTGTTTTCACCATGTAGAAATTACAGCAGTGTTTATACATAGTCCCCCCATTTTAGGGCACCATAATGTTTGGGACACATGGCTTCACAGGTGTTTGTAATTGCGCAGGTGTAAATAGAAACATAGAAACATAGAAAATAGGTGGAGTAGGCCATTCGGCCCTTCGAGCCTGCACCGCCATTCAATGTGATCATGGCTGATCATCCAACTCAGTATCCCGTACCTGCCTTCTCTCCATACCCCCTGATCCCTTTAGCCACAAGTGCAACATCTAACGCCCTCTTAAATATAGCCAATGAACTGGCCTCAACTACCTTCTGTGGCAGAGAATTCCAGAGACTCACGACTCTCTGTGTAAAGAATGTTTTCCTCATTTCGGTCCTAAAAGAATTCTCCCTTATCCTTAGACTGTAACCCCTTGTTCTGGACTCCCCCAACATCGGGAACAATCTTCCAGCATCTAGCTTGTCCAACCCCTTAAGAATTTTGTAAGTTTCTATAAGATCCCCCCTCAATCTTCTAAATTCCAGCGAGTACAAGCCGAGTCTATCCAATCTTTCCTCATATGAAAGTCCTGACATCCCAGGAATCAGTCTGGTGAATCTTCTCTGTACCCCCTCTATGGCAAGGATGTCTTTCCTCAGATTTGGAGACCAAAACTGTACGCAATACTCCAGGTGTGGCCTCACCAAAACCCTGTACAACTGCAGTAGAACCTCCCTACTCCTATACTCAAATCCTTTCGCTATGAATGCTAACATACCATTTGCTTTCTTCACTGCCTGCTGCACCTGCATGCCTACTTTCAATGACTGGTGTACCATGACACCCAGGTCTCGTTGCATCTCCCCCTTTCCTAATCTGCCACCATTCAGATAATAGTCTACCCTCATGTTTTTGCCACCAAAGTGGATAACCTCACATTTATCCACATTATACTGCATCTGCCATGCATCTGCCCATTCACTCAGCCTATCCAAATCACCCTGCAGCCTCCAAGCATCCTCCTCACACCTAACTATACTCCCCATGCCTCCTTAATGCAGGTTTAAGAGAGCTCTCAGCACCATTCTTCCATCCAGTCTTTCCATCACCTTTAGAAACATTTATTGCTGTGAGTTTACTAATTGCAAAGAGACTGACAGGCCAAGGAAGACCTCCAGAACTGATGACAGAAGAATTCTCTCTCTAATAAAGAAAAGTCCCCAAACACCTGTCCGACAGATCAGAAACTCTCTTCAGGAGTCAGTTGTGAATTTGTCAATGACCACTGTCTGCAGAAGACTTCATGAACAGAAATACAGAGGCTACACTGCAAGATGCACACCACTGGTTAGCCACAAAATTAGGATGGCCAGGTTACAGTTTGCCAAGAAGTACTTAAAAGAGCAACCAGAGTTCTGGGAAAAAAGGTCTTGTGGACAGATTAGACGAAGATTAACTTATATCAGAGTGATGGCAAGAGCAAAGTATAGAGGAGAAAAGGAACTGCCCAAGATCCAAAGCATACCACCTCATCTGTGAAACACGGCGGTGGGGGTGTTATGGCCTAGGCATGTATGGCTGCTGAAGGTACCGACTCACTTATCTTCATTGATGATACAACTGCTGATGATAGTAGCATAATGAATTCTGAAGTGTATAGACACATCCTATCTGCTCAAGTTCAAACAAATGCCTCAAAACATTGGCCGGCGGTTCATTCTACAGCAAGACAATGATCCCAAACAAACTGCTAAAGCATCAAAGGAGTTTTTCAAAGCTAAAAAAATGGTCAATTCTTCAGTGGCTAAGTCAATCACCTGATCTGAACCCAATTGAGCATGCCGTTTATATGCTGAAGAGAAAACAGAAGGGGACTAGCCCCCGAAACAAACATAAGCTAAATATGGCTGCAATGCAGGCCTGGCAGAGCCTCACCAGAGAAGACACCCAGCAACTGGTGATGTCCATGAATCACAGACTTCAAGCTGTCATTGCATGCAAAGGATATGCAACAAAATACTAAACATGACTACTTTCATTTACGTGACTTTGGTATGTCCCAAACATTATTGTGTCCTGAAATTGGGGGGGGGGGGGGGGGGGGGGGGAGACTAATTATAAACACTGCTGTAATTTCTACATGGTGAAACCAAAATGCATAAAAATAGCTGTAAATGACTTCCAGCCTCAGTATATGATTCAAACACATCTTTAATCAGCACTAAAACTTAACTAACCATCCTTCATGCTGTTATCAACACCTCCTGGCTGCCCCAACTGTAGGTGCAGAGCAATAGTATTAGCATCAGTATTACAGTGGGGTGGAGTTAGGGATGCTGGCTGGTGCGTGATGCAACATGCAACATTAATCTACAATGGCCTTTATTAAAATCTGACAATGTGCACTTTAACCACATGTGATTTTTTTTCTATTACAAATCTCAAATTGTGGAGCACAGAGGCAAATAAATAAATGATGGGTCTTTGTCCCAAACATTATGGAGGGCACTATATGTTTAAGGTGAGAGGGACAAGATTTAATACGAACGTGAGGGGCAACTTTTTCATTCAGAGGGTGGTGGGTATATGTATCCTTTTCCTGCTCTCAGTAGCACGCGGCACTGGGAGTGATGCAGAAATGACCACCCTCGCGGCCCTGCTTTTTAACCACTTTCCTAATTCCCTACATTCGCTCAGCAGAATCTCACCCTTTTTCTCACCTATGCGGTTGGAATCAGTGTGTACAATGACATCTGATTGCTTAACCTCCCCTTTGAGAATGTTCTACACCACTTTGAGGCATCCTGGACTGCCACCAGGGAGGCAAACCACTGTCCTGGAGTCCCGTTTATGGCCACAGAATCTCCAGTCTGTCCCGACTAGTCTTCCATCCCTCTAGCCGGTCTGACTTCACACTACCTTGCTGTGTCCCCGCCAGACCTGGCTGTTGCTGGTTTCTGCTGCACGGTCATCCCATCAATAGTATCCCAAAACAGTAAACATGTTTTTGCGGAGAATGGCCACTGGACATTCTTGCACTCTCTACCTTACTCCCCTTACCCGTCCAGTTGGCCACCCATCTACTTTCTGCCTGAACCTCAAGTACAATCACCTCACTATAATTCCTATGTACGATGCTCTCATTCTCCCGAATGATTCCAAGGTAATTCAGCCACAACTCCAGTTCCCTTACAGGGTCAGTCAAGAGCTGCAGGTGGATGCACCTCTCACAGGTGTAGCCCTTGCAGACACTGGAAGTTTCTAACCTCTCACTGCAGGAGGAGCATATGAGTGCACTAATGGGCATCCCCATTCCACTAGATAAGAAATTGCAAAAAAGACTCTGCTATCTGTCCCACTGAGTTGCTCCAACATTTTGTCTATCTTCAATATTCATGCCGCTGGGTTGAAAGCTGCCCAAGCGAAATATGAGGTGTTGTTCCTCGAATTCGCGAGGTGACAGTGGAGGAGACACAGGAGAGTAAGGGAGTGGGAAGGGGAACTAAAATGTTTGGCAACTGGGAATCACGGTAGCCAATATATGGGTCCACACTGAGAGCACCAGATATGGTAGATGAGGTAGGAGGTGCAAGTGAACCTCTGCCTCACCTGAAAGGTCTGTCAGGGTTCCTGGATGGAGTTGAGGGAGGAGGTATGGGGACAGGTGTTGCATCTTCACGGTTGCAGAAGAAAGTATCTGTGGAGGGGGGGCTTGGGTGGGGATGAGTGAACCAGGGAGTTGCGAAGGGAATGGTCTCTGCGGAAAGTGGTGGAGATGGGAAGATGTGACTAGTGTTAGGATCGTGTTGGAGGTTGCGAATTATGTGCTGTATGCGATGGCTGATGGGGTGAAAGATGAGGCCTCGGGGGACTCCATCTCTGTTGCGAGTGGGGGGAGGGGGTTCAAAAGCAGATATACGGAAAACCGAGGAGACGCGTGCGAGGGCCTCATCTACTATAGAAGACCGTTCCCTGAAGAATAAGGATATCTCTGATGTCCTGGTATGGAACACCTCATCTTGGGCACGGATAGGACATAGGCAGAGGAATTGGGAGCAGGTGATAGTCTTTGCAGGAGGCAGGGTGGGAAGAAGTGTAGTCAAGATAGCTGTGGGAGTCAGTGGGTTTGTAATAGACGACAGTCGATAGGCTATTGCCTGTGATAGAGACGGTGAGATCAAGAAAGGGGAGGGAGGTGTAGGAGATGGTCCAAGTGAATTTGAGAGTAGGATGGAAATTGGTACTGGCACTCTGGTGTCAGGACAACAGCCTCCTCTTGAATATCAAAAAAACTAAGGAGCTGATCGTGGACTTTAGGAGAGCACATCATCCGGGGACCAATGAAGGTAAATGGGATACTGTGGATAGGGTGAGCTGCTTTAAATACCTGGGAGTCCACATCTCAGAGGATCTGACATGGACATCACATGCTGCAGCACCGGTGAGTAAGGCAAGACAGCACCTTTACCACATCATGCAATTGAGGAAATTCAGTGTCTCTGACGATTCTCCAGTGCTTCTACTCAGCGTCTGTGGAAAGCATCTTGAGTGGAAATATCACGATTTGGTTTGGGAACTGCTCTGCCCAGGACAAGGCGGCTCTGCAGAGAGTAGTGCGTTCGGCCAAACACACTATGGGAACTACACTCGCCCCCCCTGCAGGAACTATACATCAGAAGGTGCAACTCCAGAGCCAACAAGATCATGGGAGACCCCTTCCACCCAACAACAGACTGTTCCAGCTGCTACGGTCAGGTAAATGCCTCCGTTGCCATGCTGTGAAAACGGAGAGGATGAGAAGGAGTTTTTTTCCCAGAGGCCATTAGAACTGTAAACTCCTATCTCACCAGGGACTAACTTTTCTGTACCATTTTACTGTTGTGTGGGGTCTTTTTAAAATTTGTGTTTTTTTCTTTTTTCCTCCCACAAATATGTAATATGTGAATATGTGATTCTGTTCCATTCTGTTTTGTAGTTTTTTTTTGCACAATCCGCAAGCATTTCCACTTTTCATTTCACTGCACATCTCATATGTGTATGTGATGAATAAACTTGGTATTGATGTTAATGAATTCCATGAGTTCTGCATGGATGCAGGAGGTAGCCCCGATGCAGTTGTCATGTAACGGAATCTGCCGCATTTGCGCCCAAGATTAGGAGTTGCACTTAGGAAAGTTAAATGAAAGGAAAGAGTACAGTTAATGGCAAGACTCTCAAGAGCACTGATTGGAGTCCAAGTTCACAGCTTACTAAAGGTGGCAGCTCATTGATCTGTAGAACTAAGACAGAGCATGAGATAACAGTGTCTCGATGAGCACTTCAAGAACAAAGTCCATGGAATCGAACAGAGAGCAGGAGGATTTGTAAAAATAGCAAATTAAAAAAATATTTTGTTCCATGAATCTCTTTACACATGCTTCACACAAGCATAAGTGCAAATTGGAAGAAACAATGTACAATGCCATTGAACTGGCTTTGGATAGCATTGATGAGTAGGCACAAGGATGAACAACCATAAACTAAACCAAGAGAATAAAGGGGTGAGAAGATTGTAATGAGATGACAGGCATAATGCACTGGGGGTTATTTTTAGCAGATATGTGAAAAGTGGACAGTCAAAAGTATTTCAAAACATCTAACATAAGACAGATTTTATATCCATTATATCCATGTGCCATTCTCAAAGATTACATTCAAGGGTTTATTATAAACTGTATCAACAAGGCAAATGGTGCACAAATGTTCTATATTTTTTGACTCATGGAAAGCGATCAGCACTTGCCATGGAGTTAACATTAAATCAATGTGGTTAATGTGAATAAAGCAGTGAAAGAAGCCTAACGTTCATCTGAATGAACAATTTTACCAAATGATCTCTTCATGCTGACATATCTTGTGTCAAGGCCCACAATGGGTAGCGGCAGACCGAGAAGCACACATGCACAAATCATAACATTCTAAGTTAACAGATTACCTCAACAACTCTATACTCTGCAAGGACATATGTCTAACAATAATGTGGATCAGAAATAGGCTACAACTCAGGGTTCGGCATTTTTCACTGAGTTCGTTACCAGAAGACACGTCATCTGAAGGATGCAGAAACTATCCCAGCCAAGTTCTCCTGAGCATGTGATCTATAAAACCTGCTGCAACAACATTCCAGGAGTAACAGATAGCAAATTAATGCCAAAAGGCAATACTACTTGGAAACTGATGTGAACAGAAAGCACTCTCTTTTCCCACACCCTCCAGAGCAGTAAGAATATATTAAGCAGAAGCAGGAGTCAGCTACATGATCCCTGGAGTCAGATATTGGATACAACGGCCATTGGTCCAGTAGGAGAGGGACTAATAAATTCATTCCTTTTAATTTAAATTAATGTTTAGAGTCCATTATGCCAAAGTGACACAAAATCTCACCAAATGAAAGATAATTATTTCAATTTTTTTAGGGCAGAAATTCTATATTCTGAAGCGAATTCAGTACTCTGGACAAACAACATTCAAACGTGGTGCAAAAATATTTTATTGCTAACATATGCAAAGTTAGGTGGTGCAGTATTTACGGTGTATTTACAATCACAAACAGCAGTTTCTATGACTGGAAAGGGAAAAAGCAAATTTAGCACATTTAAATAAATACAGGGGCCTGCCACTGGCAGAAACTACAGAGCTACCCAACATTCCTCTCTCCCTCACTCTCCAGCAAGATGACACCCATTCTGCACATACAGGTTAACAACAAATCTGTCTCCGGATCCTACAATTTATTGATCTTTAAAATTTATTTTTTGAGAAACAGTATCCCTTTAGTGGACCAGTGGGACTAAAATTTGATACTTTCAAAATGAGACACATGCTCCCTCACGTCACTCCAACTTGCTGCTTTCAGGATAGTGTAAGTTCGTTTACTCAAACAACATACCATTAGTACCTTGTAAATCACTTATAGTCATTTGGATTACATCTGCATTGGAATCTTCTCTTAAGCATTGGCTGCTATTAAAAGGTGAACATCAAGAGTTCTACTTTTTGTTCACTTATTTCCTACGATATTAAATCATGGCTAAGCACAAATTGAAAAGCTACATTCTCGTTTCCACATACCCTGATGGTCATTCATTAAAAAAAAATTATTTTATGAAATTACTTGTAAAACTCTCAGAATACAAGTCTTAGGGTGCTTGTTTTGCACAAGAGTGACCAAGAGTGCCAGAAAGGCAAGGAAATAGCAAGTGCTGACCAAAAGCTAGATAAGTTATAGTTTTGGTTCAATATCAGAATATAGATTAGTGTCAATGAAAGATTAACAATATAAGCTGTTTATATGTTTGACAAATTCTGGTAGCACCTTTAAAACATCACAGTCTACAGTCACTTTAGAACAGATATAGTATCCTCACAAGTAGCTGTGGAAACTGCACAAGTAACAGTATCAAAATGAATAAAGCTTCAAAATCAGTGCCAACCCTTCTTATCTAAAAACATGTTTTAAAAGTTCCAAAGTTGAATGGGCTGACAAACAAAAATGGAAGGCTGTGACAGTCTTAATAAGATTTGTTTTGTGTATACTTTTTAAAATTTTGTTAGTGGAGTGGAAATGTGGGTAAGAGGGGATTTTGCAGATCAGGAAGATGGGACACTGTCTTTATCTTGTACTTTCTCCAAATATTCAAACATCCAAATCAAGCTTCAACTTTCAGTCCAATAAAGAAAAATGAAAATACACAAGCATCCCTCTCGTGTGGTTATATACAAGTAGTGTCTTTCATATTTTCTAAAAAGGTTATTCCATTTGTTTACACAGTAGCTTATACAGCAGTGTATATAAATCAGCTTTATAGAATGTGAGGGACCACAAAACCCCAAACATCGAAACAAAGCTAATCCCTACATAGTATTTACAGTAAAAGATTGCAATAAGATTAGTTGTAGCATCTGCAGTGCATGGAACTTAAAGTAAATGCTATAACTTTACAATAATAATCTAAGGGGAAATAGGTGTGCGAGGGTCATGTGTGTTGTTTTAAAATATAACGTGTATCACTGCTGAGCAACTCAAAGCTTCCATTAGAGGTCATATTGACTGCGGTTCAATGCAAAGGCAGGACGGGTTCGCCTCACACATGCAAAGGAGCTCTTAGAATTCTTTTGTCTCCTTATTTTCAAATAGGTGAAACCTCTGCTGAACTGTAAGTCCTTCTTTGAGGCTCTGTGAATTGAAAGAAGGAAAAACAATCATCAGTCTGACAGACTAAAAGCAAAATCAAATATTACTTTCATTCTATCATAGTACTCAATTATACTTTGCTTTTACTTCTAGTTTCAACAGTCAAAAATCAGCTTATTTAAGTTTTAATTAGCAACTAAAGTATTGTGAAATTAATTCTGTGACCAATTCTTATAACATTTATAAATTATAGCTAATATTCACATGAAATTATTGGTGCATATAGTCTATTTTAGATGGACAATGCAGCAGGATTACTTTGCATATTTAATAACAGACTAAGCAATCACTGAACAGTAATGATATTGCAGTACATGCATATATTCAGGCACAAGAAGGACAAACAAGAAAAGCTGCAATTGAGTAGATACCACATAACTGCAACACAATACACTTTCTTTGGATGATAATGGTTCATTTTATATTTATATTTTATTACATCTCAGTAGAACATTTTATTTAAACTAATGCCCTCCAAGAGGGGTGGACTCTCTCCAAGTGTCGTTGCAGGTCAGCAATTGGTACTCAGAAAAAATGTAGTCTTAATCAAACTGAAAAAAAAAATAAGAGTGACATGCTCTTGGGTAAAGAGATACCAATGTAGAAGAAATTAAAGTTTTTTGCTCACAATGACAATAGTAAAATACTATTGTCACAATGATCACCAATGTATTTGATTCAAGATGAAGGTAATTCTACAATGAGTCATTCGGTATGTAGGAAGCAACTGCAGATACTGGCTTAAACCAAAGATAGACACAAAATGCTGGAGTAACTCAGCGGGTCAGGCAGCATCTCGGGAGAAAAGGAATAGGTGACGTTTTGGGTCGAGACCCTTCTTCAGACTGTCTGCTGTCTGACCCACTGAGTTACTCCAGCTTTTTGTGACTAAAACTTCACCCACTTCTGCCACTTCAACTTCTTTATCAGAAATCTTTCTGGCTATATTTGTAATTAGATCCAATGTAAATGAGCAATTTATTGCAATGAGATTGCATTCATACTGAGATTGCTTAAAATGCATTACAGCATGATATTTCATTTTGGGTTGAAGAAATTTTCAAAATGAAGATATAGACCAGTTGTGTGTCAGAATGGGTTGGTAAAACACTAATGTCAGAGATAAAGTTGGAAAACAGATGTCTTCTGCAATTCAGGCAGATATGGTGCAGGCAATTATTACACAATGTTGCCAGGACTTGAGGGTGTGAGATATAGGGAGAGGTTGAGTAGGCTGGGTCTCTATTCCACGGAGCGCAGGAGAATGAGGGGGGATCTTGTAGAGGTGTACAAGATCATGAGAGGAATAGATCGGGTAGATGCACAGTCTCTTGCCCAGAGTAGGGGAATCGAGGACCAGAGGACATAGGTTCAAGGTGAAGGGGAAAAAATTTAATAGGTGCTCGAGGGGTAACTTTTTCACACAAAGGGTGTTGGGTGTATGGAACAAGCTGCCAGAGGAGGTAGTTGAGGCTGGGATTATTCCATTGTTTAAGAAAAGTTAGACAAGTACATGGATAGGACAGGTTTGGAGGGATATGGACCAAGCGCAGGCAATTGGGACTAGTGTACCTGGGAAATTGTTGGTCGATGTGGGCAAGTTGGGCCAAAGGGCCTATTTCCACACTGTAGCACTCTATGACTCTAAGATTGAGTTGACTGGACTCTAGCCATTTCATGTATACTGCTTTAGCATCCTACAGATATCATGATGCACTGGGATGTTTTGGCTTGCAGGGTTCTCTTCACATCTGATTGTTTCAAAAATAGACATTGTTACTGTGGACAATTATAACATCATTTGGTAGCCTTGTTAATCCACTGCAGACTAACATATTCAGGAAAATAGCATTCTACAAAATGTCTACATTCTGTCCCAGTTGGTAATTTAATCATTACACAAGATGCAGTTTTGTGGTTCAAGACAACATGAAGACAACATGAATGAAGATCCTTCTTTGAAAAATTAGATACGCTTAGTAGAGTGGAACATTTTGTATGTCATGGACTTAAATTGGAAGAGGTTTAATTCTGCAGCACAGTTTTACATAAGCATGCATAAAACAGACAGGTTCATACACCCACAGTTTTCAATGATTGCAGTAGAGCACTCCATTGATTTTTCAAAACCAGAGGAAATAAACATTCAAAAGAAAACATGTAAACACAGATGCCGAGTGAATATACTAAACCTCCAATGCTGTAGCTGTTATCACATTAGTTTGGATATTGTTCATCTTAAGAATGTGAACACAGGATAAGTTATTTAGCCCCTTTAACTTGTTCTGCCAGTTAATTAAATAATAACCAATCCATATCTCAATTCTATCTTCCTGCCACATCTCTGTACGTCTAAACTGCTGTGGCAGCCTTAATCTATTGACGTTGCCTTCAATAAATGTATTGCTTTTTATACTTGAATATGCTATTTCTGGAAATGGCCGAGTGGGCACCAGATTGGGAATTTTTCCCCATAGCAGAGGTGAATAAAATCAGACGGCATATTTAAAGTAAGGGGAGGAGGTTTAGCGGGGAAATCAGAAGAAGAGACTTTTCACTCAGGGTGATTGGAATCTGGAATACACTTCCTGAGTTGGTGGACGCAGACTCTCACTACATATAAGCATCCAGACAGGACATGGAAGCCTACAGACCAAATGAAAAAATGGGATTAGTATAGATGATCGATGGATATGTGGGCTGAAGGGTGTGTTTCGGTGCTCTATAATTCTATGAATACGACTTCCCTCTTTTTTGAGACAGGTCGCAATCAAGACAACCAATAAACACAGAATTAATTTAATTTTCACAATTATTTTCCCAATATTTGACCTGCTGCAACAGCTGCAGAACTATACCTTTTGAATACTTTAATTATTGGGACACTGCAATATTGTGTAAATTTGTCAATAATGTGGTCATGCAGAACTGAACAAATTTCAGCATAAATTTCAAATTTTGGAGTCATCTTGCTTGTTGACACAGCAATGAGAGATTTAATTTCACACAGGTTAAAGAAGAGACCAAGAAACAAATCCAAACAGATTCCAGTCGAAGCCCACACACAAAAACAGCCCAACTCCCAGAGTGACATGCCTCGACTCAGTGACAATAACCAATGGTGCTTGGCAGTTTACCTAAAGGGAAGATGTCAATCATCTGGTAGCTCTAGCTGTCCCATGCCACCTCTTTACTCACAGACTAAAGGACGACGAAGGGGAGCAAAATGGAATAAGGAAGGTTAGAAAACAAAGCATCACCGCTAACCCATGAATGTTAGACTAAGAGTTCTGGCTAGATTTCATCCAGCAGTAAACAGAATATCTTAAGGGGTGGTTTATGTAAAGCAATTAGATATAATCTACATCAGTCCCACCTGCAAGATGATCTGAGTGACATTATTCGCTTCCTTCATCAAAACAGCTCAAAGCAATTATTTTTAGTGTTTTAATATCAGGTCAAATGTTTTACTTTCTCTTTCTTTTCACTGATCCCAAAAGGGTCTGTCCAACATTAATAGTTAAGTACATGGTATCCAGGGGGTGATAAATAAACTCTTAGTGTCAACCTCAAAATGAGCAAATATGTCATTTTTAACTTAGCTTTGATGTATTTTTGAAAGATGCATGATCCCGATAAAGTACACATTGTAATTTTTTATGTATGAAGCAGCATCCCAAACATAGTGCATCCCACACAAAAGAGAGGCAATCTGTTTCCCTGACTTTCTCAATACAGTTGTACATTGTCTATTTGATGCATCAGGTTATGACTCCTACTGAATTTCTCTTTAATGTGATCCACAATGTTATGCTACTGACTGTTTAGGGCTTCCTTTTATTGGACAACATATCAAAAGCGCAACATTTTAAATAGAAGTGTCATTTTTTAAAAGGCACTTGACTCGTTAAAACAAAAATTCTTCTCAGGCAGCGAATGTCACCATCCAGTCTCCTTTGCCAAAAATCCTTGTATACCCACAAGAGAATCACCACCTTCAGTAGGGCAGAGTACTGGGGGGAAAATAATATTTTCATTTTTCTTTATAACGTGAATCATTCCCCCCAGATAGCATTTAAATATTTTTTTTATTTGGAAAGAAAGCCTTTGTAAATAAATTATTTTCCTCAGCTAGTTTTGCAATACTAAGTTCTCTGCATTCGGCCTACTATTACAAACCATAAAATTAACGCAAAAGACAGTTAATTAAAACTATAGCTATTCATAAATGTGATTACATTGAAATGGAAAAATAATTGAAGGAAAGTAAACTCAACAGGACAATTCAATCTGATAAGTGTATTTTACAAAAAAAAATGATTATAAGCGTCGATAATAGCCCTAAAATGTGAAGACATAGCACTAATGAATCCCTAAGTCAAATCAGTGGTGCAGGGCTCAAAATCCTATATCACTAAAAGTCTGATCTTGACCGCTTTTGGCTCACTGTGCTGTGATTTCCGAGAGAACACCTCCACCTACGGCCGCCATTTTTGGCCACCTCGCTCAGAGCCCCCCTCCGCCTTCCTGGACCGGAGGATTTTTCCCAATGATGAAAAATCAGAGATATTAATGTTTTTTAAAAAATTGCCATTCTCTCTGCTGCCCCTGCTGGTGGGAGCGGGGAGGGACTATAAAACCCGGAAGTGGTGTGCCTCACACAGTCTGCAAGATGGAGGAAGCCAGGGGGTCACGTCTCTCTGAGCTCTGAATAACACTGAACACATGTCTACTCTACTATGAGTGCCTATAATGTGGTTTGAAAATGAAAATATGGTTGGTTTGAAGTAAAAAGGCACTGCCTGCAAATGGTTGTTTGGGGGGGTTTGGGTTGAAGTAAAAAGGCACTACTGCAAATGGTGATTTGGGTGCTTTGGATTGAAGTAAAAAGGCACTATTGCAAATGGTGGTTTGGGTGCTTTGGGTTGAAGTTAAAAGGCACTACTGCAAATGGTGGTTTGGGTGCTTTGGTTTGAAGTTAAAAGACACTACTGCAAATGGTGGTTTGGGTTGAAGTTAAAAGGCACTACTGCAAATGGTGGTTTGGGTGGTTTGGGTTGAAGTTAAAAGGTACTACTGCAAATGGTATTTTGGCTGCTTTGGGTTGAAGTTAAAAGGCACTACTGCAAATGGTGGTTTGGGGGCTTTGGGTTGAAGTTAAAAGGCACTACTGCAAATGGTGGTTTGGGTGCTTTGGATTGAAGTAAAAAGGCACTACTGCAAATGGTGGTTTGGGTGCTTTGGTTTGAAGTTAAAAGGCACTACTGCCAATGGTGGCTTGGGTGCTTTGGTTTGAAGTTAAAAGGCACTACTGCCAATGGTGGCTTGGGTGCTTTGGGTTGATGTTAAAAGGCATTACTGCCAATGGTGGTTTGGGTTGAAGTTAAAAGGCACTACTGCAAATGGTGGTTTGGGTGGTTTGGGTTGAAGTTAAAAGGTACTACTGCAAATGGTAGTTTGGCTGCTTTGGGTTGAAGTTAAAAGGCACTACTGCAAATGGTGGTTTGGCGGCTTTGGGTTGAAGTTAAAAGGCACTACTGCAAATGGTGGTTTGGGTGCTTTGGATTGAAGTAAAAAGGCACTACTGCAAATGGTGGTTTGGGTGCTTTGGTTTGAAGTTAAAAGGCACTACTGCCAATGGTGGCTTGGGTGCTTTGGTTTGAAGTTAAAAGGCACTACTGCCAATGGTGGCTTGGGTGCTTTGGGTTGATGTTAAAAGGCACTACTGCCAATGGTGGCTTGGGTGCTTTGGGTTGAAGTTAAAAGGCACTACTGCCAATGGTGGCTTGGGTGCTTTGGGGTGAAGTAAAAAGGCACTACTGCCAATTGTGGTTTGGGTGCTTTGGGTTGAAGTTAAAAGGCACTACTGCCAATGGTGGTTTGGGTGTTTTGGGTTGAAGTTAAAAGGCACTACTGCCAATGGTGGTTTGGGTGCTTTGGGTAACTTCCTGTTTGCACTACATATTGATTTTAGATAAAACACTACCACTTACGGCTGTTATTTTTGGTCATCTTACTCAGTCCCCCTCCGCTCAGCTGGTGCAGAGGATTCTTCCCATCAATGAAAAATAAAAGTGTTATTAGTGTTTAAAAAATGTTGAGAATCTCTCTCCTGTCAATCACACCATGAAGGCCACACCTTTTCCGGTGGGAGGGGGAGGGGTTATAAAACCCGGAAGTGTGGGTGTGGCTCAGTCTCTGCATGATGGGGGAGGGAGAGGTCACGACTGTCTGAGCTGTGAATCAACTGAACACACTGAATGTCTACTGAACTGTGAGTTTGGTGTTTTGTGGGTTTTATGGTGGTTTCACCCTGCTTGAAATGGTACGAAACTTCATTTGAACGTGGTGGCCTTGCACCCTGCATGAAATGGTATGAAACTGCCTTTGAATGTGGTGGCGTTGCACCCTGCATGAAATGGTATGAAGCTGCATTTGAATTTGGTGGCCTTGCACCCTGCTTGAAATGGTATGAAACTGCACTTGAATTTGCTGACCTTGGATCCAGCTTGAAGTGGTATGAAACTGCACTTGAATTTGGTGGCCTTGCACCCTGCAATGAAATGGTATGAAGCTGCATTTGAATTTGGTGGCCTTGCACCCTGCTTGAAATGGTATGAAACTGCACTTGAATTTGCTGGCCTTGGATCCAGCTTGAAGTGGTATGAAACTGCACTTGAATTTGGTGGCCTTGCACCCTGCTTGAAGTGGTTGGAAACTGCTCTTGAATTCGGTGGCCTTGCACCCTGCTTGAAATTGAATTTCAAGGAATAGCCATGAGTCAACTGCCAGCCCACCAGCCGTGAGTGAGCTGCCAGTACATCAGACTTGAGGGACTGAGCTGCCACCCCCACCCCCAGTGCTCCAGAAAGCCCCCCCCCCCCCTTGCCACCAATATTGGAATTGGTGGAGAGGTGGAATATTGCGTCGGGGGACCAGACCTCCCGTGTGAACATCGTACCCAACAGGTCACACTTAGTCTAGTAATATATATATTTTACAACTGTGGACTAAATCAAGTAAACTAAAAGCTTTCTTGTGAGTGCATATACCATCAAAAAGGCATAATCATTGGATCTAACCACAGCCCAGTTTTCGTCCCTCTTCAACCAAAGAGGTAACTAAATGTTGTGGTGGGGTTATATGCACTTTTGTTAAGTGAATGATGATACCATTACCTTATTGTACTGAAAAGTGGAAAAAAGTCAGATCCCATTTCTCACCTGATGCCCACGTGTATGCAATGTCTTGCAGCGGCACTGATGCAATATATGATTGGAATCTGGACTTTTTTCACCATTCCTCACATCATTAGTGAAAATACTACTTCCAGAACCCTTTATGATATTTCTATATTAAACCAGAAGGCATTCGGGATTGTGATGTTCTGATCTGAACTGGGAAAGTACTTGTATTACATAGATTATATTTACAGGCGGTACTAAAGGAATTTGTACCGCCTGCAACGGAATTTACAGGCGGAACTAAAGGATGCTTCCATATTGTATGTGATCATTATTAGTAATTTGAAACAAGCTTGGTGAAATTTCTACAATTTTGTTATGTGCTCATTCATGGAATTGTTTAATGGAACACACCAACATTTTCAGGAGCTGTACAAAACAGCTAGTTTCCTTCTATTGCATGCCCAGTGGCTTTAGTCAAGTCAAGTCACATTTATTTATATAGCACATTTAAAAAACAACTCTCGTTGGCCAAAGTGCTTTACATTGGTATAAGAATAGTATAACAAACAACAGTGGTTCATAGATGAAATACAAACATCACGACATACATATAGCCCTCGTTCAGAGGATGTCAAGAAAGGCTTGGGAGTAGAGATTAGTTTTTCGTCTCGACTTAAAGGAGTCGATGGAGGGGGCAGTTCTGATGGGAAGACGGATGCCATTCCACAGTCTAGGAGCTGCAACCGCAAAGGCACGGTCGCCCGAGAGCTTATGCCTAGACCGTGGGATGTTCAGCAACCCCAAATCGGCCGATCAGAGGAACCTGGAGGTGGTGTGCTGGGTGAGCAGACTTTTAATGTAGGTGGGGGCAAGCCCATTGGGGGCTTTGTAGACATAAAGGAAGATCTTGAAACTTATTCGGAACCGCACAGGGAGCCAATGGAGAGAGGTCCGGATCGGGGTGATGTGGTCCCTTTTTCGAGTGCCCGTCAGGAGTCTCACTGCGGCATTTTGGACCAGTTGCAGGCGGGACAGGGAAGATTGGCTGATGCCAGTGCAGAGGGAGTTGCAGTAATCTAGGCGGAAGGAGATAAATGTGTGGATGATCTTTTCGAG
The DNA here is from genome assembly GCA_963514005.1 of Raja brachyura. Next base: position 30,116,018 of record OY740803.1, read on the forward strand.
GTCATCAAACTGGAGGAATTGTTTTATTTTGCTTTAGATCTGTTTTGGATATAATTAAGAAAAGTTCGATTATAATGTAGGTAAAAGGGAACTTGGATATGCTGACCAGTTCCAGTGATACACAAATAACATAATGAGATGTAGAATACGCTTACTTATTAAGATATAGAAATTTCCTCATCTCCCTGAAAAGCTCATCTGTATAATGTTGCATGAGTGCCTTGGGTAAATATTCTGAGGAGCATACTGCATTGTAGTAACATCTACATTATGAACCAGTATTATTGAAAAATGAAAAAAATCAATATCTTTGGCAATATTACCACATTTAACATTGCATTCAAAATCAGTCATTTTGCTTTAGGTTAAACTACATTAGAGAAAATGAAGAAATAAAAGATTACCTTTGATCTTAGAGTTCGATCTGCTCGTTTTGCAGCCGCTGCCATCTTTAGGATATCTGGATTGCTCTTTGATTTCATTATGTCTGAGAAAAAAATGTATTCACTTATTCACTTTAAATTGATTTTCAAAGCTCCAGCCACAATGATAGCTGCACTTTCTCCAGGTCCATAGCACAGAGAAAGATCTCAAAGTCATTTGATAGATTAATGAACAACAGGCCTTCTTCCTGAACAGTGTAATTCTGTAAGAGGGCTTTCCAACAGGGGCAGCCCTGCTGGCAGTCTGTTCGTTTTTTCATCTTTTTGTTATTTTTAGTGTTTGTTAAAAGTTTGTTTTAATGTACTTCGGTTTGTTTTATGTGGGGGGAGGGGATCGGGGGAAACTTTTTTTCAGGTTCTTACCTTCCCGGAGATGTGACCAATTTTCGGATCACATTCTCTGGGTTCTGCACCTACCATTGCTGAAGCTGGAGGCCTCCTCGGACTGTCGTGAGCCCCACCGCGGGGCGAGGACTTAACATCGGAGCGGATCCCATGCCTGGGATCGCTCCCACCGCGGCCTGCGGACCTACCATCAAGGGCTCGCAGTCTTGGGAGTGGCTAGTCGGGAGCTCCAACGCCGCAGAAGTTTCGACCAGCCCCGACGCGAGGTTCGATCGCCCGGCGCGGGGGAGCTGCCAACCCCCCGATGCAGGAGCTGAACGCCTCGACACCGAGGGCCCGAACGCCACCAGCTACGGGAGTTAAGACCGTCCCGTCAACAGAGGGCTCGAGGCCCCCGACCGAGGAAGAACAAAAGGAAGGACTTGAACTTTATTTCGCCTTCCATCACAGTGAGGAATGTGTCACTGTGCTGGATGTTCATGTTAAAATGTGTTTTTGAGTCTGTTGCTTTTAATTGTATGGCTGACCTGGCCAGTGAAATTCCTCGTATGTTGCAAAATCTGATTCCGATTCTGAGTTGGTGAAAATTGAACAATACCATTTTTTTCCAATGTATATTTCTAATATAGTGTTTAAAAGTGATACTTTGCGCATTGCAGTAATTTATCAACAAATATGCAAATAAGCTTCCCTTTCAAGATGCATTGATTACGCTTACTCCTTTTATTCCAGAAAGTAAAAGCCCAGCCTTTAATTAAACAAATAGTTAATTAAATAATGAGCTATTTAATTAGCAAATAACCTGGTGCACTCATCAACAGAGAGGTGGGAGTAAACTTATGAGGGGAAAATGGGAGAGCAATAAGGGGTAAGCATTGGTTTCTCCTTACCTTATCTGCCAAACAGATTCCATAAGTATAGTAAACGGCTAATGACAGAAGAATCGGTCTCCTGTAGGGTTCAATGTGGTTGGCATGTGTGGAGACGCAGGAGTTGGGTACAATGTTAAAGGAGTATTTCTCATCTATATTTACCATGGAGGTGGTCACGTAAGGATTTGAGGGAAATGTATGGTGATACATTGGAACATTTACATTATGATGGTGGAGGTGCTGGCAGTCTTTAGGCATATTAAAGGGGAATAATCCCCAGTACTTGATCAAGTGTATCCTTGGACATTGTGAGAAGTTAGTAAAGAAATTGCAGGGGCATGACAGAGGCGTTAGCATCAGCACTGATTAGGGATAATCAGCATGACTTTATGTGTGTGAAATCATCTCTCGCTAATTTGATTTGAGTTTTTTGATGAGCTGACGGAGATTAACGAGGGCAGGATGATAGACATTGGACCATTTACGTGGACTTTAGCGAAGTCTTTGACAAGGTCCTGAATGGTAAGCTAGTCTGGAAGGTTAGACCATATGGAATTCAGGATGATGTAGCCTAGTGAAAATAAAATTAACTTGGTGGAAGGAGATAGAGAGTGGCAGTGGAGGATTGTTATCCAGCTTGGAGGCCTGTGACCAGTGGTATGACAAGGTGGGCCAAGAAAGGGCAGATAGAATTCAATTTTGACAAGTGCAAAGTGTTACATTTTGGTAAGTTAAACCAGTGCAGTAAATGGAGGGCCCCTCAGAGTATTTTAGAACAGAGAGCATGGGAAATACCGGTAGTGTCCAGAAAGTGACCCCATGGGCAGACAGGGTGTGAAGAATGCAGTTGGTACACTTGTCTTCAACGGTCAGGGTACAGTGTACAGCAGTTGGGACATCATGTTGCAACTATACAAGTCATTGGTGGAATCACACTAGTGGAGTACTGTGCACAGTTCTGGTCTCCCAACTATCGGAAGGATATCATTATGCAGAAGAGCATGCAGAAAATATTCACAAGGATGATTCTGGTACTGGAGAGTTTACTTTAGTTTATTGTCATGTGTACCGAGGTACAGTGAAAAGCTTTTATTGTGTGCTAACCAGAGAGTTGAGTTATAAAGAAAAGCTGAACGGCTGGGACTTTCTATAAATTATTCTATTCATTTCTAATTATAGAATTATTTTTATTCTGTCCCTGAATAATGATTGAGAACACAAGGATGAAAATATCTTCTTTCCAGAGCTCTGTGAGACCAATTACAAAGCGCTCAAATGCACTTGAGGTCTGTTAAATTAATACAAATGGTAAACAAACATGTTTTGTTTTCTGGTTTAGATCTTTTTAAGTAAAAGGAATTGTGTAGTCAATAAGTGAAATCGGTTCATATTTGGGAACATTTCATTAAAAATAAAAGTTCAACTCAATGCATATTCCAGAATCAGAAGTCTAGAAGGAGACTAAAATCCCAAATAGCAAACCCTTGATTTTCCCACGACAGCATTTATTTCATAAATTATTATTTTTTGTTTAAGGTTGATCTCAGGATCACCCAGTGTATAAAATTTAAAGTATATACTTTACTCAACAATGAGTATGTTTACTATCAGTGAAAATTTGTGGGCAATGAGTTCTGATTTGCTGTACCATATCTGCTGTGCTCTGTTTCATCCATGGGCTGCTCTCCCAGTGCTTCCTGTGCCAGCTGCAGCTGCTCTTTCAGTCGGTTTACGTCACGCTCCGATTTAGCCTTCACGATACTTAGCTCTGTGTAGATATCCTTATACTTATCTGTGGCATATTTCTTATCCTGCAGAAACAAATGTACAGTGCAGATTTGAGTCAAGAGTTAAGAGCGTTTAACTGTCATGTGCATCAGGAAAGGAACAATTACATTTTTACATGCTCTGTTTTTACAGGCACATGAAGTATACAATAAACAATATACAATAAACAAACAATGATTATTGGGAAATTATATCCTAAGTAACAAAAACAGTTGAAACCAAAGACAGCGGTTTCACTTCCAGGCTCCTCAAATGTTGTAATCTTGGCACAGTTAGTCCTCTGAATTACGAATAGTAGCCTACTTTCACTGCATCCATCTTAATACTCAGGACCATTAGCAGCCAAGAACACTTCAAAAAAAAATTTAAGGTCAAATTCAATTACCCTGAGATTACTGGTGAGAGCGAGAACAATCCATCTGTGGAATTCTCTGCCTCAGAGGGCGGTGAAGGCCGGTTCTCTGGATACTTTCATGAGAAAAAAAGATAAGGCTCTTAAAGATAGCGGTCTGGGGATATGGGGAGAAGGCAGGAATGGGGTACTGATTGTGGATGATCAGCCATCATCACATAGAATGACGGTGCTGGCTCGAAGGGCCGAATGGCCTACTCCTGCACCTATTGTCTATCTATCATGCTTTAAAAATATTCTGTCATTCTATTATCCATTCCTACCTTCAATCCCATCGTACAGAAATTAGAGTGCAGACGGACATTGGAGTCCAAGTTCATAACTACCTGAAAGCAGTAGAACAAGCAGGCAGAATAGTAAAGGCGGCATGCTTGGCTACATCAGTCAGGGCATTGAGTATAAGAATCAGGAAGTCATTTCGCAGCTTGTTAACATTTGGTGAGGCCACATTTAGAGTATTGTGTGCAGTCCTGGGTTCTCCATTACAAGAAGAATGTGGCGCTTTGGAGAAGGTGCAGAAGAGATTTATCAGGATGCTGAAGATATATACAAAATGCTGGAGTTACTCAGCAGGGCATGCAGCATCGCAGGAAAAAAGGAATAGGTGATGTTTTGGGTCGGGACCCTTCTTCAGACTGAGAATCAGGGGAGAGGGAAACTTGAGATATGAAAAGATCTAGAACAAATCAGAGCCGGCACCAATGACCCAGGAAAGGTGGAGCCCACAATGGTCCATTGTTGTGTGTAGGGAGAAAGATGCTAGTTTACACTGAAGATGGAGACAAAATCCCTTGCTTTCCCGCTCGCTGTCCGTCCCCATCCTAGTTCTCTGACTAGTTCAACTGTCCTCCTGATTAAATATTACACTATCCAGATAAGCAAGTACCAAATTATTCCAATGTAATTGATTTGAAACCCTAAAATAGATAGATAAGCAAATCAGTTGAATTTCCGCACCTGTTCAATGAAATCAAAGTGGGGCCTTTTCAGATTATCAAGAGCAACTAAAGCTGGTAGTTACTGGATTTCTAATCTTAAACACAGAGGATAAACGTGAAGCTGAATGAATTATATTTACAATGCTCACTTTAATAGCCCTGATTCTTGTGAATCCAGCCTACAGTCCACACTTACTGTATGCAATAGCTATCCATCTATCCTAATTTTTCTTGGATGTGGTGGGCTGAATGAATGTGGCAGGTATCCAGTAAAGCAAAGAAAGCTCCATGCTAGACATCCTTAGGCATCCCAGTGTCCAAAAGGCTCAGATAGCTGTTGACTGCTGTCAAAGACTATAATACACTTTTCTGATTGTCAAAAACATTTAAAAAATGGTCAGATGGATTAACATAATTACAAAAATATAAAAAATGCAAAGGATGCAATTAAACCAATAGATAATTAAAAACAAAATTGAATATGATAAGGTCACTATTTGCCATGACGTTAAGTCACTGCTCAGCCACTGGTTTCAATGGAGAGTCCAGTGAAGCAGCTGACTGTCTGGTAGCCATTGCTTCCGGTGGAAACTCAGAACTACTGGAGTATTAGGTTGGCACAATTTTGCCCAATACTCATGGGTGTTATTTTATTCAATGACAGTAGATGGCACTGAATATCAATTAAGTGTCCATCTGCTATAATCTGCACTTAAGGTTATAAGATTTTCCAAGGCTTTCAGGCTAATCTCACTCCAACCATACATTTGCAGCAGATAAATTTATAGTTGGCAAGTCTTTTCAGTTTCTGCACTAGGTTACTAAATAAGCCATACTCCCACTTAAAACAACAACAATTATTTGACAATAAATAGTACGAGAGTTTAGCATTAAACATGGAGGTGATATGATAAAAGTATCACAAACAAGCCAAAATAAAGAGCAGTATTAGAATAAGGATGAGACATGCAGGACAGCCAGCCATAGAGGCCTGGCATGGAGGAACATGAAGGAGAACATGGGACATTTCTGATTTTGATCCAGACTATAGTAAATTGGGAGGACTCATGGTCCAGGTCTCTCATATCTTCACTAACGTATTTTCTGTTGAGGCAGAATCATCTGCTGAACTTTTCAAGAATTAACACACCAGCCACCGCTCATTGTAGACCTCGGGTACTTAGAAACAATCCAAAAGGAGATTTTCTGCTGCCTGCTGTTAAATATTTTGCTTCTCATATGTTTCAGATGAATGTTTTATGCATTGTCCTACATTGCCATACTACTTCAGTCATGCATAAATTATGTCACCATTTAATTATTGAATCTTATTGCAAGATAAATATTAAAATATTTGTGTATGCTTGAAAAGGAAAATACAGAAAGTTCAGAGTGAACTAAAAATGGAGACAAGTGCAGTTGGCATTATTACATGCATTCAAAATTGGGGACCTCAGACAAATTTCTCACTCAATTTCTCTTGGCTGCAAAGCTTCTGACCATTATCAGTTTTTAACTTAAGTGAATAAAGAAATGAGCAATTGTAAATAAGGGTGAAATTGCAGTTTGAGATGTGACCATAAAGGTTTTGCAAGCTCTGTCAGTTCTACTGATGCTTTATCTCTTGCAACACACAAATCTCAAAATACATTGGGTTTTTTTCAGAATTGTACAGGGAAGTTATCATTGTAGCTGCATTCTGCATCCTGAAGAGTCGCAGGACCCACTAAATACCGAAATTCTTATGCACGAAAGAGAATCAAGGTGGGCAGTCATGAGTGTAAAAAGCAGCATTCAACGGTCTTAGAATCATACCATTTTTGAAAAACGTAAATATAGAATTCTTGGGAAGCAAAAATGAATCGGCAACATTTCCAGTCAACTTAGAAACTGACTTCACCATTACAAACCTCTCTGCACTTCTGAATCCAGCATAAAATCAACAATTCAAGAGCTTATTTTTAAGTGCCGTGAAATCTACATGGAATGGTAGAGGTTGCCTGGGGCTGTCCGTAATGATGCAAAATTCTCAAGCTTTCTCAAAGCCTATATCTGCACAAGCTCCCTCTCAGTGATTAATATTCCTTTGTGTGATTTTGTGCATTACTCACATTATATGTAAATTAATGCAGTTTCTATCTCAACTTAAAGAGAATTGAGAGATGCAATGTTCTTCCTATTTCAGTATCTTTGATCAATAATAATCATAATAATGCAATCCAATAAATTTGTAATTTTCTTAACATGAAATACCCTGTGAGAAAATGAAGAGTGTGATTTTTACTTTAGGCAAGTTGCTATCTCTGCAAGCTCATTTTCCCCTGTCCCAGCATCCATGTAAAATAAAATATTAAGGCTCCAAAGGCCTCCTCAGAATAGCAACTACACACATCAGTTGAATAAAAACAACCAATAAGGATGTTGCCTTTTCTTTCACTTAAACTGCACATTGAAAGACTACTATTTTTATATAATTACACAAATGTGTTCAAGAACGGGAACAAATTTACCACACACATTCATTAAAAATAATGACTGGATTGATATGCATATCAGATGTCACAAATTCCTTTTCTGATCTGTACTGAATGAATCAATCTCAGCTGTGGTAGCATCTGGAATATGGTGCCAGTGCTTTTTGGGGGGGGGAGGGCAAGATAAGTGAACCAACGCATGACTGATAACCACCGAGTGTAGCTGGAAGTGTGAGGGCATGTGGATATCACAGGAAGGGATGGTGTCAATTATCTACATTGCTCTCCATAGTTGAATAGTCTGCTTGCATTCATTGTTAGATTGGCATTTGATCAGTCAATAAAGGAGAGATGATATTTGGACTTCAGGACAGCAGAAAATAAAGAGGATGAAATATTTTCAACACTATTTACCGTAACAAACAGTAAAAAAGCTTCCATCGAGAATTGGTATAGTGAGGAACTACTTACACGTTGAGCAGTTTGCAGTTCATCTTTCAGTGAATTAATTTCTTGTTTTAAATACTGTATTTCTGATTCCTTGACCCTCAACAATACCTGAGTAGAATGGACATAAATGCATTAAATATCAGAATATATTGGTATAACCTACAAAACAAATTAAGTTGAATGCTTTTACTATTGAGAAGACATTGCTCTAAATATGCATTGGGGTTTAATATTTCGTACCAGATTACAAGAACAAAGAAAGAAACTGTATCCTTTCTTTACTATAATGTGGACTACACCTGTCATTGTAATCAATGAAATTCTATCTTGATGATTTTCTTTGAAATGTTTTCAAAATTTATTTTCTCCAGACTGTTGTTCACAATACATAGATTGAATATTTTTTCATTGCCGTGCATATTTAATCAAAATTGTTCAAGCCTGGTTTCAAAAGTCTATTTCTATATTTAAATTTGGATGAATTATTTTGATGTTTATATCATGACAACCTGTACACATTCTCCAAACTCTCCAACTTAAATTACTTTATTGTTCAACTGATTGCTCACTTCATCCATGCATGTCCAGCACTTCCAGTCTGGTTATATACCATCTGATGACTCCAGATTATTTAAAGAAAAATAAGATCACATATTTCTTAAGAATGAGTAAACTGAGAATCCCATGGATCAGATCTTCACAAGTATAAGTTGTCAGTGTTCAGTCACGTACAATCAATTTTTTAACCAGGACCAAACAGAGGATAAGCCTACAGCTGGCGTTACCTCTAATTCATATACTTCTTTGCCTTGTGATAGAGTAGGAGCATCACCCCCATTGTCACTGGTCATCATTGTTCTCAGTCGTGTTATCTCTGCAGCCAAACGATTATTCAGCTCCTATTAGGAACAATATAGTTCAATAAGACTCACAAGATGCTTATTAATTTTAAGACAAGGTTTCATCAGTCAAAACATTAAGAGGGTTGTTGGATGGGGGAAGGAGTGGAGCGGGAGAGTAGGGAGAGGTAATAGGCGGGGGTAGAGAGAGGATGGACAGAGGCAATGAGAAAGGAGATGGAGGATGTCGAACGAGATATGGGAAACGGGGGAGTAGAGAAAAAGAGTTATATTGTGCAAATGTTGACAGAAGGGACTACAGGTGCTGGTTTGCACAAAAAGACACAGAGTGTTGGTGTAACTCAGCTGGTCAGGCAGCATCTCTGAAGGACATGAATAGGCCATGTTTCAGGTCGAGACCCTTCTGCAGACAAATTTTAGTGGGGGACAGGGGAGAAAGCTGGAAGAGAGGTGGGGTAGAACAAAGCCAGGCAACTGATAGGTGGATACAGGTGAGAGAGGGGTTTGATTGGTATATGGTTAGATAAAGGCCAGAGATGAAACCTACCAGACATGCTATCTATCATTCCACAAATGTGCAATTACGTTTTCTGTGTACAGGAGGAATGGGCCGACCTTCTCTAAGACGTGATTAGATCTCAGGTAGTGTGTGCTGCTAAGGTCAAGCTTCATGTTTGGCCTGGCAGCTCAAAAGGTTTTGAACTTTTTACTTATAACTGATATTCATATACATTTAAAATTAGTCAAGCGTTTCAAATAGTAAGAGATAATTAAAACATAATTAGGAACATCTTAAAATACTTAGATAATTAAAATTAGCATTATATCTTTTCCCTAGGGTTAATGAACCCATTCAAATGTGAAACTGCGAGCAATAAGCTAGCTATGTTAGCTCAATTTAGCCACTGAAGAAATAGTGTTGGAATTACTTCCAGAATGCATATGACAACGTTAACATACTGTTAAACATAAGTGAAAGGTCAACGAATCAAAGGCGAAGTTGGATGAGTCATGGCTCATGTGCAGATCTTTAAAATTACCAGGGTGTAATTAATAGTGTCCTGTTATGATCCATGTTGGAGCTGTAACCTTTTACCTGATTTAATGTAAATGACTGAAGAGAAAATAGTTTATTAAAAATTATGTAAACAAACAAAACTGTGGGCATATAGAATGAAGCATAAGATTACCAAGTTACATTAATAAATCGTGAACAGAAAAACTACTGTGGGAAACCGATTTAAATGCTGGGATTTATATATTTATGCAGTTTGGACCTAAAAAGAAATGAACAAAGTACTTGTTCAATGTTGCAAGATCAGAAGCTGTAGAGGTCTGAAGATAACTGGCATACATAGCCCATTAAAACATCATGGACAGATGTATTAAATAGGCAGTAAGGAATCAGAATACAGCCTATAAAAAACTGGAATGTATTTCTTTAGTAGCGCTTTAGGAGAGCTTCTCCTCCCCTCCCCCCACTCACCATCAACAACACCACAGTCACATCTGTGGAGTCATTTAATCCTTGGAACCATCATCTCCAGGGACCTAAAATGGGAGGCCACCATCAACTCCACAGATAAAAAGGCCCAACAGAGGATGTACTTCCTGCAGCAGCTGAGAAAACACAATCTGCCACAGGCAATGATGGTCCAGTTTTATACTGCCATCATAGAGTCTGTCCTCACTTTCTCCATCATGGTCTGGTTTGGCTCAGCCACCAAGCACGACATCCGGAGGTTGCAGCGCATTCTTCGATCAGCCGAGAAGGTTGTTGGCTGCAACCTTCCCCCCACTGCGAACTGTACACTGCAAGGGCCAGGAAGCGAGCAGGTAAGATCATCTCTGACCACCCACCCTGGCCACAAACTCTTTGAAGTACTTCCCTCCGGGAGGCGACTCCGGACTGTCAAAGCCGCCTCAGCCAGACATGAAAAACTATTTTCCATGAGCAGTAGCTCTACTCAACAGTCAAAGGTCTGTAGCATCTTTTTGCTCTGGTATTTTATTTTATTCTTCACATTTTTAATTGTCTACTGTATATCGTGTTGTTATCCTTGCGAGCAAAGCACCAAGGCAAATTCCTTGTATGTATACATATTTGGCTAACATTTATTCAATTCAATTCACAGCAAAATTAAATCTTGATTTGATAACTAGAGAACTGAGCAATTTAAGTCTCCTTTTCAAGAATTGATTGCTCCACTTTGTAGATATGCTGGCCGCAGAGGAAGTGTGGCGCCCTTTTCGTACACTTTTACACCCCTTTGCCATTATGTCAACAATAAAACGGCATATTGTTCTTTTATGTTTGCAGCATCATGGGATAGGTTAAGACACATCATACCTGGTTATGTGCATTTAGTTCTTGGTTTTCACGTTGGCATTGTCTCAATGCCTGTCGCTCCGCTTCCAAGGCCTGAGCTAGGTGCGCGTTTTCAAGACACTTCTGGGAGTACTGTTCAGAAAGGACTTCAATTTCTCGATGCAACGATGCCAACTCCTCACTGTTAAAATAAATTTTAAAGAATTTATTGCTCCTGAGCCGTTAGATTAGAAATTCAATCTTTAACCTTTTAATCAGTTACATTTTATTGTTGAGACACATTTGTATTGTATTACTATATTCTGCATTGATGGCAATTAACTCTGATGAGTGGGAGTCCTTTCTTTTTAGTCCAATAAAATGCCTCAAAGATTAGCTTGCGTCATTGGAAAAATGGTATGGGGAGTGGGTTTGGGTAGGGCAGCCGGAAGCGAAAACTTTTTCTGAAACATGAACTGTACATGTCAGATGAGCTTTTGCCAAAATGTAACTTGAATAATAATATTGGCGAATGTATAGGTGTCAATCTGGATTTCATTGTTCTTCTGATTGCTGGGTGGAGATTTAATTTGAAGTTAAAGAAGAGACTGGCATAATATGAATTTTAAATGGAGATTTTCCCCCATGTCCCCATTGTTTACTTAAATATGATCAAAATGCACTGTAGAATAGATAATCACTTAACACAAAAACATTCAATGTTAGTGGATTTTATTGGATTGGGTGCAGAGCAAAGGATTAGTTATGGTGGTGACACAAGAGACCACAGATGCTTGAATCTGGGGCAAAACAAACTGCTGAAGAATTCAGCGAATCATGCAGGTGGAGGCAAAGGGATATTTATGTTTTGGGTCGAAATCCTGCATCAGTCCTGGACTATTCAGTTATCACCAGTTATGAAAGAAACTGAATAGACATCATCTTTTTCTGAGGCAGTTCTTTTGGATCAAGGGTCATGTAATTGGTTGGTTTTGTGGATTTTGATGTAGGAACTGTATTCTACTCTTCCACAGATGGGGCAGAAGATGTACAGGTAGATGTTTGTGAGGTGGCCTGCATCTTTTGACATTTATACAGGGCTTATATGTGCTCCTAATGCATGATCATAAGGTTCTCATTGCCACAGTGAAAGCTTCTGCTGCAGTGATGGGCCAGAGAATTTAAATTTATGATTCAAACGTGCATTCGCACCATTCAAATGGATGAATAACTTATTCTGAGGGCAGAGGTAGTATTAAGCAATTGTCTTTCCCACCCACTTTGTGGGGAATCGTCTGGTTCTTGTCTGATATCGAGGGGATTTACCGCAGTCGCTGCCTCAAAAAGGCTGACAGTATCATCAAAGACCCACACCATCCTGGCCACAAACTTATCTCCCTGCTACATTCAGGTAGAAGGTACAGGAGCCTGAAGACTGCAAGGACCAGGTTCAGGAATAGCTACTTCCCCACAGCCATCAGGCTATTAAACCTGGCTCGGACGAAACGCTGATAACTAATAACCTATTATCTGTTATTTGCACTTCATTCGTTTATTTATTCATGTGTGTATATTTATATATGGTATATGGACACACTGATCTGTTTTGTAGTAAATGCCTTGTATGTTCTGTGTGCTCAAGCAAAACAAGAATTTTGTTTTCCTATCAGGGACACATGACAATAAACTCACTTGAACACTTGAACTTGAACTTGATAACATGTTGTGATGAGAACCAACGACTTTCAATCATGATAAAGACAATTAAAAGTTGCATAACTCTAATTAGAGGTTTGGCAAGGCTTAAAAAGTATCCCATCAACTGATCGTGAGGGGCCACAGCTTTTTTTTCTTTTATTTGGCATAAGTAATAATTTCTTATACTAAGACATTGTTAATCAGTGTGCCACTAATAGCCAGGTAATAAAAACAAGTTTGTTTATACTGTTTATGAAATACAGTACTACTTCTGAGATCATCAAGAATGAAAATGCCTACAAATGGGTAACCTACAGAAAATGACTTAGGCAAAACCATAGGCACGGTTTGAGTGTGGACTGCCTTAGTCAAAACCATTCATCTTGTACTTACTCGTGCTGTTTGCATATTTCATCAAGGTCTGAATTTACACTACTGTTTTGAGATTTCCGTATTCGTTCAAGTTCACGGTCAAGTTCCACGCGGTGTGCATTCTTCATCGCTTCAATGGCTATTTAAAAAATAAATCATATTTCAAAATTGCAAGCCAAAAAAAATCAAGAAGAGAGAATACCAAAAGGTTCAAAAAAATTTAGCTCCTTTTTACTGCTTTTCCTAGAGATGGCAGCAATTTGCCTAATATTTGCAGAGTTGTAACATTCTATCATCTTACCATTATGTCATACAGCATGAAAACAGGCCCTTCGGCTCATCGAGTCAACACGGATAATTAAGCACTTACTTACATCAATCTACAAATATTGTAAAAAAAATTCAAAGCACTTATAATTCTTCCAATAAATTTTAATACAACTATTTTTAAATCACACATTTTTGATTTTATTATATATACAGATTGGGTTTATTATTGTCACGTGTACCGAGATAGAGTGATTTTGTTTGCATGCTATACAATCAAACAGAAAACACTATACACAAATACAATTAAGCCCTACAACTAGTGAAATGTGAAAGAGCAAAGAGAAAGATACCAGAGTGCAGAATATGGGTCTCAGCATTGTGGAACAGCAATTCCAGACAAAAAAAGTCCAACGTCGGCAATAAAGTAGGTTGGAGAACTAGGACTGCACCCTAGTTTATGAAAGGACCATTCAGAAATCCGATAACCGAGGGGTAGAAGCTATACCCAAGTCTGGTGGTATGTTCTTTCAAGCTTTTGTATCTTTTGACCGACAGGAGAAAATAGAGAATGACTGGGATGAAAAAGGTCCTTGATTGTATTGGCTGCTTTCCCAAGGCAGTGTGAAGTGTAGATGGAGTTGATGGGAAGTCTGGGTCTGTGTGATGGACTCAGTACTCACAACTCACTAATTTCTTGCGGTCTTACGCAGAGCTGTTCCCAATCCATGCTAGAACACAACCCGACAGTGCAGCTGTGAAAAGATTGTATGTGTCACTGGAAACATGCCAAATTTCCTCAGTCTCCTGAGGAAGTAGAGGCATTGGTGTGCTCTTTTAGCTACTGCTTTAATGTGTTTGGTTCATGACAGCTTGTTGGTAATATTTACACCTAGGAACTTGAAGCTCTCAACCATTTCCACTTCAGCACCGTTCCTTTATCCTGACACCCTGAGCTCTCTATCTCCTTCCTGTATTCCAACTGAAATTTATCAATAATACCTTTCACTATAAAGAAATCAGGTTAAATTATACCAAACATAATGTTATGGCATTATGGATAATTTCTGTTTGGCATTTTAGTCATGTTGAGCCACGTATTTCTAGCTATGACTGAGCTGGAAGTAAAAGATTTGTTTTGGGAGATTGAAATTTGACCATTCTTGCACACCATGTGCAATTGATCTGGTGTTAAAAATATTTCCATTGGAATTATTCCTCTGGAGTTATTATTTTAGTTATAGAGTCATCATATTTTAGTCAACCCGATATCAGCTAATGTGCTTCTAAATCAGAAGACTGTTGTTACACCCCCAAGATTAGCGCAGAAGAAAAGACTGCCATTTACCTGGCAAATCACACTGATTTGTTTCTAATGAATTAAATCATGAAGGCAATGGTTATGGCACGTTATGTATTCTGTTTTTTCAAGTGAATTAAAATTGTATCACATAGTACAGAAAATGACATACATAGGTTACAAGATTGCTAAGAACACCCAGATTGGAGCCTCAAAAGCAAGCTAGCACCAGACCACTCATGAAAGGTGTACCAGATCATGCAATGCTGCTGGATAGCAGTGGCACTGCTGGTAGAATTGCTGATTCACAGCACCAGTGACTGGAGTTTAATCCTGACTATGAAGTTTGGATATTCCCTGTGATCTCATGGGCTTCTTCTGGTAAATGAAAATCAAAAATTGCAGATGCTAGAAATCTAAATTAAAGATAAAATATGGCTGAAGACCCTTTGGCAGCCTGAAATGTTAACTCTGTTTCTCTTCCCGTAGATACAGCCTGACCTGCAGAATATTTCCAGCTTGTTTATATTTTGTGTTTCTTCCAGGTCCTTGAATTTTCTCCCACATCCCAAGGATGTGCAGGTTGAATTTATTTTAGTGTGTAGGTTAGTGATAAGATTCTGAGGCTAGTCGATCAAAATGTGGGCATAATAATGAGGGGATATGACAATAGACAATAGGTGCAGGAGTAGGCCATTTGGCCATTCAAACCAGCACCACCATTCAATGTGATCATCCCAATCAGTATCCCATTCCTGCCTTCTCCCCATATACCCTGACTCCGCTATTTTTAAGAGCCGTATCTAGCTCTCTCTTGAAAGCATCCAGAGAAGCTGCCTCCACCGCCCTCTGAGGCAGAGAATTCCACAAACTCACCGCTCTCTGTGAGAAAAAGTGTTTCCTCGTCTCCGTTCTAAATGGCTAACTCCTTATTCTTAAACTGTGGTCCCTGGTTCTAATAGGTTCTGGACTCCCCAACATCGGGAACATGTTTCCTGCCTCTAGCGTGTCCAAACCCATAACAATCTTATATGTTTCAATGAATGTAGGAGTGTAAATGGTTGACGTTTGCGTGGACTCAGAGGGCTGAAGGGTCTGATCTCATGCTGCACATCTTTATGACTCTTAATCATTGTGCAGTTAAATGTTTTATTCTCTAACCTTATGGGTTTCTCACAATATACCCAATATTCAGTGTTTTTTCTCAACCATTCAGGAGATCTACAATTCAAATAATGAGCAATGATGTGATTTTACTTCCTACTTAAAATGGGGAAATCATATAACCCCAATATTTACTACTCTGCTCTCACTTGCTCTCCTTCCACTCAGAACATGTCCCACTCTAAATTTAATAGATCAGATTCTAATTTGTAAATATTCCTCTTTTGGTATTCCAAAGGGACCAGTTCCTGTCCAACTGTACCAATTGCATTATTTATGCAGTCTCCTAGACTGCCATTTACATTGCCTTTTCCCTGCACCATTCTTTCTTCCCTGCAATTTAAAATGTTAGATTTCTAACCATTATCAATTCTGGAGAAATAATTGATCTGTGACATGAGCTCTGTCTGTCTCACGACAGATTTTGCCTGATCTGCAGAATATTTCCAGCATACTCAACATTTATTTAATATCAATGTTCCTGCTCCAAGCAACTGAGGTTACAACCAAGCAGGAAACATGCAATAGTTGCTTTGGGAAATTTCAAGACAATAATGGAAAGACACGACACAAAGGTAATCCTGAGTATTTGTTTCCACAACAGTAATCAGCCACTATTTTTATTAATCAGTGAAGATTCCAGTCACTCGCTGTTCCCAAGCATTTTCACATACCAGAGATGGTGGCAGCCGTCTCTTCAGCTAGCAGTCGCTCTTTGTCTTCCTGTAGACTCCCTAGCTCTCGTTGATGCTGCCGATGGAGTTCCTCTATTACCTTTTGATGTGATTCTTCCATAGCAGAAAACCCACGCTCACATGTAGCCTAGAACATCAAGGGGAATATGTTAACTATGAGCAATTATCCCCAAATGCTCTTATATGGTATTGGAAATAATGTGTTTTTTCATGGTTGTCAATATTCATGGGTTCCTTTTAAAAATGTCTTTAATCAGATTGAGACTAAATTAAGTGTTTTGCATCTACATTTATTCTTCCAGAGTATCTTAATTAGAAAAAGTTAATGGTAGATTATTTAAAAAAATTAAAATGTACATAATAACAAGGCCTCAATAATAACATGGAAGAAAATAGTGTCTGTAATAATATTGCAGATTTACAATTTGCTGCTACAAATTGCAAAAACTACAATGTTTATTCCACTGTTCAAAATGTCTTTTCATAGCTGGATCCCCGATTCAAATCCTTCAGAGGACATGTGTCAAACATCAGCTTTCATTGACAGCCACTCAAAGGCTAATGCTGTGTTTCTAATTTTAAACAAGCTCCCAATGTATACAATTTAACTTAAAGAACGTTCCACTGACGGGTTTTATAAAGGACGAAGAGCCGTGTATTAAAAAGCATAATACTAGATGTACTTTACTGGCTATCAATATCACCGGAGACCATTTTGTATGGAATAAACCAATTGAATTTATGTAGGTACATAATTTTAAAAGGCTACCAAACTGCGGTTCATTTTGTGCAAATATTTTTTTTCCTTCTGTGGTATGTTGTTGATGTGTTTTGGACAATATTATTCTTCGGCTTTTGTTCCAAGTTTTTATTTAACTAATGATCCTGGAGTTTCCCAATTTTATTCCTTTCCTTCCTGTCAATGTTTAAAAATGGTAGATCATAATTTGCGTAAGATTCCATAAGGTAGATGTGAAAAAGAAAGACTGAAGGAGGGTCTTGACCCGAAACGTCACCCATTCCTTCTCTCCAGAGATACTGCCTTTCCTGCTGAGTTACTCCAGTATTTTATGTCTACCTTCAGTTTAAACAAGCATCTGCAGTTATTTCCTGCATACTAAGATGCCACAAGGATGTCCACTTGTACATTGATATTATTAATCTGAATGCAGATGATATCAGATATTAATATAATTGTTGTTCCTGGTTGGGGCTGACCAACACAGATCTGGAATTCAATTAAGCTTTGCTGCACCAGCTAAAGGATTAAAGTTGCTGATGTTTCTGATATAGCTATCCATTAGGAAGTACACAGGAGATTAAGATGTAGTGAAGATGTCTCTGTTTAGAGCATATTGTACACCACTCCGTACTGCACACCTGTGGTCAAACAACAGTAAAACAAGTTTACAGAGACTTAATGTAGCGTATAATGATGCCAAGAGAATACTGCTAAAGAAACCTAGATGGTGTAATGCAAGTAAAATGTTTGTGGCTGCAGGAGTCAGTACTATACAAGCTATGTTAAGAAATCAAACGTATAAATTTATTTGCAGGATTAATAACTCTGAAAACGAAATTATCTTGGTCTTATCAAACATAAGGTTTAGCACTACACGCTACCAATCCCAGCTATTGGTATAGTTGTCTTGTTGCAGGACACTGATCTTTCTTTTTATTCTGGATTTGAAACCATGTATTGTGTTTTTGTATATAATTTAAGATGCTCTTATAAGTAATTAATTAAGCTTTTTTATGTATTTTACGGTGTTTTTATATGCAATGTATTCTATGTAATGTCATCTTTTATCTCGACCTCGAGTCTGAAATAAAAGTTTTATAATAATAATAATCTTTACTTTTCACTGCACAGTTCAGGCTAAATGATATGACTTCCTTGGATATCAAATGCAGTACAAAAAAAAATAATTCAGGCCTAAACATTCAGTATACTAGAATCGCGAATACTAGTGTTCAGAATATTTTAAATATCCATCCAAAATATGGATTTACATACATCATTAACGGCTTCACTTAACTGCAGGACAGACAGATATGTTTAGAATAATGCTTTGAGCAAACCATTGTGGTGTATTCCAATGGAATTTAAAATGTTTCCACTGAGACGATAGGCTGTATTTTGCATGGGTTTCCTATGGTCCTATCAGTTATGTAAAGGAGGTCAATATCTATGCCTCTATTGCCTAAATCAAAATTTTGGATGGAAGGGAAAAGTCCCATTAATGTAAACTGTGTACAAAGACTGTCGTGTACATGTGGAACTGCAAATAAAAATAGCGCAAACTTATTTGACCCACATGCAGGAAGCAAAAGTCTCTTCTAACATTGCCTGGAATAGATGGGGTATGGTAATAGAAATGAAACTATGTGTTTCCTTTCTTTCCCAGAGTATTGTGTGTATTAAATTAATAGATCAACATGAATAAATTAACATTCCAATAAAGATTCTCATAGGATTAATTTCCTACAAATATGTGAGGGAAACAAGGTTGCTGCCCATCTTCTGTTGGGTGGTTTTTTTTCTGAGATTGGGGGAGGGTAGAACACAGGGGAATGCGGTAATAAAACTTATTTGGGGATGATGTGGTTATTTTTACTTAGAAAGTGGCATGTGTAGTATTTTTTTGTATTTTGCAATTCATTTTTCTAAAACAATTGGTGAATACACCTTACTTCAAAAGACAAATGAATAAGCAACTGTGGAATATTCTGGCCTAAATATCATCCTAAGGACAATATTGATTGTGAAAATACAATCTTCGTCCTATAAAGACATGGCACTGTTGTAAAACAGTGTGACCAAGAACTACAATTATAAATTTATCAAAGGAGTATTAAGGCCTATTAGGATTTTTCACACAAAGGGTGGTGGGTTTCTGGAACAAGCTGCCAGAGGAGGTAGTTGAGGCTGGGACAATCCCACCATTTAAGAGACCGTTAGACGGATACATGGATAGGACAGGTTCGGATGGATATGGATCAAGCGCAGGCAAGTGAGACTGGTGTAGCTGGGATATTGTTGGCCGGTGTGGGCAAGTTGAGCTGAAGGGCCTGTTTCCACACTGCATCACTCTATGACTCTAATAAATATGTACTTCCAATTTAAAAAAAAGATTCCCAGTTTAGATTTTGCCAACTGATACTCATTTTACATTCCTAACTATTGGCCAGAACTCTGACAGGTAGGAATTTGCTGCAGCATAAAGCAGATCCATCTATTAGAATAAAGGTTGTGACTTTGGAACAACCTGGTAAATGACTGGCTTCAGGAAAGATGATATTAGGTGGAGATCTAGTTACATTCCCAACAGATAATATCTCAGACACGAAGTGATGGAATATCTCAGTGGGTCAGGTGGCATCTCTAGAGAATCATGCATAGGTGGCTTTTTGGGTTGGGATCCTACTTAACCCTGATTGTAGAGGGGGTTGGAAGAAAGCTAGGAGGGAGGAGAGGCAGGACAAGTAGGAGGACACAAGTGGCGGGGATTGATGGTATAACATTCAAACAAAGGCCAGAGTTTAAAGCAGAAGGTGTGAGACAGGCTGATTGAAGAGTTGCAAATTGTGAAGCCAGAGGAAAGAACATAGGAAGAGAAGAAAGGGAGAAATAGGTAAAAGTCTAGGAGGAGCACAGGGGGAGGTGATGTGGGGGAGAAAGGAGAACTTGGGGGGTTGTTAGAGGTTACCTAAAATTGGAGAATTCAATGTTCATACCATTGGGTTATAAGTTAAGTGGAATATGACGTGCTGTTCCTTCTGTTTCCGTGTGGCCTCACTCTGGCAATGGAGGAGGCCTAGGACAGAAAGGTCAGCGTGGGAATGAGAGTTAGATTGGTTAGCAACTGGGAGATCCAATAGGCCTTTTCGGACGGAGCACAGTGTTCACCAAAACGGTCGCAGTCTACACTTGGTAAACCATTTTAACTGACATTTCTGTCCAGGGGCTCCTCCATTGCCAGATTGAAGCCACGCGCAAACTAAAGGAACAGCACCTCATATCCCCCTTGGGTAGCATCCAACCCAACAATATGAAGATTGAATTCTCCAATTTTAGGTAATCTCTAACAACCATCCCTTTCCCCCCTTCCCCTTTCTCCCCCACACCCTCCCCTTTCTTCCCCAATCCTCTGCCCCGCTTGGAATCCCACCAATTTCTCCCCTCCCCCTCCCTTCCTCCTGCATTCCTTCCTGTCTTCACAATTTTCAACTCTTCAATCAGTCTGTCTCACACCTTCTGCTTTAACCTCTGGTCTTTGTTCCAACCATCTGCCTATCAATAACCCCCCCCCCCCTCCCCCCTCACTTGTGTCTACCTTTGTCCGACCTCTCCTCTCTACCAGCTTTCTGTCCCTGCACCCTACAGTCAGCCTGAAGAGTCCCGGCGCGATATGTCACCTGTCCACGTTCTCCACAGATGCAACCCGACCCGCTGCGTTACTTCAGCACTTTGTGCCCTTTTGTCTAAACCAGCATCTGCAGTTTCTTGTTTCTAGATAATATCTTGGTCCAGCTTTTCAACTTGTCCAAGTTACAATCAGTGACTTTGAAAAATAATGTTTTAAAGAAGGAATTGCAGATGCTGGAAAATCGAGGGTACACAAAATGCTGGAGAAACTCAGTGGGTGCAGCAACAGCGAAGGAGATAGGCAACGTTTCGGGCCAAAATCCTTCTCCAGTCTGAAGAAGGGTTTCGGCCCGAAACGTTGCCTATCTCCTTCGCTCCATAGATGCTGCTGCACCCGCTGAGTTTCTCCAGCATTTTGTGCACCCAAATTGAAAAATAATAACTGATTACAATAAAAATCAGGGTGAAATGTTTGGCATTTTAAAATAAGAATCAGCCAGTACCTCAACAATCAAAATTACTTTCATATGCATAGCTGTGTTTTGGAAAACCATCTTGCACAGGTTTCAATTTTCACAAAACAGTTCCAGTGTGTGCAACAAATTGAAAACGGATAGCATGTTGAAGACTCCAAATGGATATGCATGGGTTAAGCTGGTGGTCAAAAATCTTGCAAATGGAATAAAATGCAGGAATGTGTGAAATTGTCTATCTTGGCCAAACCATAAAAGCATATCACCTAAATGATGAGGGACTGCAAAGTTATGACATGCAGAGGGAGCTTGATTCCCCAGAGCATAATTCGCAAAAGATTTCTATGCACATACACAGTGAATAATTAGGAAGGTTTATACATTACTGTTTATTGTAAGAGGAATTGAATATAAAGCTTAGAAGGCAGATATATTGGGCATTGGCGTGACTGCATCTTGAGCGCATGTACAGTTTTGTCTCCTTATTCAAGGATGCAATTTTGGAATGAGCTCAAAAAAGGTTTATGAGAGACAGGGTGCATGTGGAATCTCTGCTACATCTTCAGGGAAAATCTAAAACTAAGGGTCACTGTTTAAAAATAAGGAATGGCCTGAGTAAGAGAGAAGCTTTTTCTATTTTATGTCTTTAATAGTTTTGAAATTCTCTTCCCGATAGGGCAATTGAAGCAGAATCTTTGAATTGCTTGTGTGGCAGAGAAGTGTAAACAAAGGATGAAAGCTTACCAGGGATGGGTGGAAATGTGCAGATGAGTTAACCATCCATTCAACCATGTTTTTAAATGGCAGAGAAGGCTTGAGGGCCTACGCAATGAAGTCCTGCTTCTAATTTGAATATCTATAAACTCATATATATTATATATATAGTAATAATGAACCCAATACTCTAAACATCTATAAGTTTTTGCAATATTTTAAGAGTAGGTAGCTACTGAATTGGAATCCAAACTTAAATCCTCTGTACAATTGCAATTTCTATCATTATAAAGCACAATAATTATTTTATTTGGTTTGTCTGAAGTTCATCACCTTCCAACGCTTCATGCCCCTCCCTCCAACTCCACCCTTTCAAGCTAACACACAAAAATGCGGTATTGACATTTTGGTGGCATGTGGTTCAGCAGCCCAAGTCATCTTTGTATGAATTGTGACAGAATTCTGACAGGAAATGTATTATTTTAAAAAAGGATGTATATTTCAGTTCAGCAGTCAGTCCTCATGGCAGCACACTAAATTTAATAATCTATACATTGCTCCAAGGGCTCCAATAAGAGCCATTAAAAGTGAGGCCCATGGAATATTCTCTTGTTCTTAAGTTAAGTTTCCATAATAGTGCACCTCCTTACACCACATATCATGATTTGAATTCAAGACCAAATTTGTTTATATATTTATAGCTTTTAACATTATCGTGGAGAAAGCTGTTCCCTTACACAACATGGTTGGTTTTGACTCAAGCCTCCGGTTAAAAAGAGCTTTTATTGAGATTATTACCTTAATATACCCAATCTGCTTTGTTTCTAGGGACAACTTAAATCAATAAATAAATGTGACATGACACCTGATCTTAGATCTAAAATATGACAACGTAAGGAGCTTTATGACATTGCTTGGTACACAAGCAAGGTGTTAGTTTATTAATGCCTCAAAGGTGCGATAGGGATATGTAGCCAGCTGAAAGAGAAAGGAAGAGAAAGGGAGATTCATATATTAATTGCATAGCATTAGGTCAAACACTGAAGGGTAACATAGTCATCAACTTACATTACTAAGCATGGCTTGATTCCTATGAAGGGATGCTTTTAATTAAATGCAATTGAACCAACTGTTCTGACAGAAATTAGAAATGTAAATTACTTATTAAAATAATACATTCAAAATGTACCTGAATATATCACAAATGTGAACTGAAATGAATCATTTTAAGATAATTATTTTTCTTTCACTAAAAAATGATAAAGCAGGAATAATTAGATTTTTGCAATTCTTTGTAAATGTTTTACATTTTGAGAAATCGCTTCAGTCAAAATTGAAATTGGCCTAATCAACAAAGTTTGTGTGACAAATAAAATAAATGCCAATCTTCGATGAGAAAGAAGACAAAATCATCGTAGTTTATACATTACGAAAAGATTTTCTAATGCTTTTGGCTTTGGAGATAGAACAGCATTTTAAAAATGCCATATTGAACTTCATACTAAAATGTTCCTTTAATCTCTTTCTGGGAACTCAACAAAACCTATGTCAGTGGCATAGCAGATAAATGGGTTCGGCTGCATTTGATTAAAAAATGCTTAAAAGCACACAGTAAACTCAAAAAGATTGACACAACAGAGAAGAACTGGGCAAATTTTCTGGTAATTTTTCTGCATGTAGTCGTTGCTCAAAACTGGGCAGTTCTACAATAGCTCTTTTGAATGAATAAATTGAACCAGGTTTTTTATTTTTCAGTATATATGTCAGTTGCTGAATCTGTTGCCTTCCACCATTCCCCTAAAATTTGATACATTTATTCTTTGTGACTTTGCCCAGTCCTACAGCAAATCATGCAATTCTATCCACATGCAGATTGAGACACAAAACAGAACACAAATACAAGCTAACTGCTGGCAGCAAGGTGTAATGCTACAAGCCAACATGCAGTTACTACTCAGTATTAAATACATGGACACCTTGAGATTCTCCAGGTCCTTTTCATATTTCTCACGCAGATTTGTTGGACTGGTTTCAATCTTATTTTTCATGGCATCTATCTGGGACTCCAGTTCTTCTATGCGATTTCTAAGTAGGGCCATCGAATGCATCTCACTTGTTTTTCTGAATGGGTCAGTTGATTTCTGTAGATCATTTACTAAGTCCAATTCTTTAGTATCTCTACAGTCCTTCAAAGCTTCAATTTCTCGAGTAAGCTCTTCTTTTACCCTGGCACAGTTTTTATCCAGTTCTCTCTTCTCCATTTTAAATTCTTCCCCTCGTCTCTTCAGCTCCTCAACATGCTTTTCCTTCAAATTTTCCATGCAAATGGTCAATGAATCTATTTCCTTCACATTTTCTTCTGTTTTCAGCCTTAATGTTTCCCCTGCTCTTGCTATATCCCTTTTCAATTTTTCCAGCTCAGTTTCATATGCTTCGCGCACTTCACGCAGTTCTCTTTTATGTCTTGCTGCCATGTCCTGAAGTTCAATAGCTTTGTCCAATGAGTCAATTGGTTCTCCTTCAATGTGGATGTGAGTTGTCCTAGCAGCAGCACCTGATTCTGAAATATCCAATTGTTCAAACTCTGCAATGTTCTCTTTAAATTTCTTAAACTTTATGTCCTGTTTTTCCTTGTGTGTCTTCAACTCAGCTGTATCCATACTCTGCAGTGAACTGATGGAATTTGAGTGCTGCACTTCTAAACCATCCACTTTCAATTGTTTATTCCCACATTGCACAACATCATGTTTTAATTGCATCTTGGAGATTACATATGACAATTCAGCTTGCATCATTGCATCTTGGAGCAGAAAAGGCCATATATCTCCTGCATTACAATGACTGCTCCATGTGGGTATGCAATTCCCACTTTGAACAAACTTTCTGGCCAGAAGACCCAATTCATCATCTGCGCCAGACTGAATACAGTGTGACATTTTCATCAACGAGCAGGCATTTTTCTTAATTTGCTGCACTAGTTCTGTCCTTACACAAAGTTCAAACTCCTGGTCAGCAGAATTAGATGCTGATGGTAATATACAAGTTTGAGAACAGAAAGGTAATGATTCTTCCTCTTCATCTTTATTCAGCTCATTCCGAATTTCTTCAATCAGCTCATCAAGCCGACACGTGCCGTAAGCAGCAACAACATTCCTAAGCATCCGTTCACTTTTCTGCCTTCTCTGATGTATTTCTGAGCTTTGTGCTTTCAGTTGCTGCAGTTTTTCTTGTGAAACTTCTAAAATATTATGGACGCAGAACAATATTTCTCCTTTTATTAAGCTAGTGTCTGCCATCATATTTAGGTAACTGCTTACAGGTTTGCTCATTTGGTCTTCAACATCTGATGTCTTGTTTTCCTGAATTTTAGACAGATTTGCCAAAAGCTCTCCTTCTATAAATATTTTGTTAAGAACAGCATGCCCAATTTGAGTACTGACATCATCCTTAGATACTACAGGCATGGTAAAATTTTCACTCTGTGTTCTAATTTCATCTAAAGTACTTTTTACACTGGAGTCTGAATTCTGTAAAGCATTGGCTATATTGTTAAGTGCTGTTGCTTCAAGTGAAAGTTTGTCAGCTAAATATTTCAGATTTTCCTCCTCTGTTAAGGAATCTCTTCTTAGAGATGCTTCACCAAAAAAAACTTTATTTTTTTTAACTAAATCTTCTTCCATACATTGCAAGTACTGTATTGAACCTGCTAATGTATGTACTAATTCAGACCATTGCCCATGTTGTCCCATATCCCATTCTTGTGCAAGTCGACCAATTTTTTGTTGAAAACTTTCCAAAACATGATGCAAATAAAGCAATTTTGCTTGAAGTGACTGGAATTCAGCCTCAACTAACACTGAGGGAGAATATGTTAATCGCTGGGTTTCTAACCCCTGCCGTTTTGAATAATCTCCAGGTTCCAATAGTCTTTTGTAACTCCCATCATCATAATGGAGTCTTGTATCTAAAGGACAAACTGTTTCCATTTTAATGTTTTGTTCTGCTATTAATAATTTAGTTTCAAGTGTGCATACAATTTCCAAGCATTTTTTCAGGTTTGTAAGGCAACTATTGACTACTGCTGTATCACATGAACTATCAGTATTCTCAAAGGATGGCAGTCCTGAGAACCAACTTTCAGTAAGTGCTTTAACTACTGAACCAGTCAGTACTGTTACTTGACTATCCAAATGTTGAAGCCTTGCCATCAACTCTTTAGAAAGTTGCACACTGGAACCTAGTCCGCTCTGGTCTCCCTCTGGTCCAGACCGACTAGTGGTGCATTGAAGAACATTTTCAATTGTTGAAAGACTATACTTTTCCAAATGTTCATTTTGTTTCTTTAAAATTTCCAGATCTGATTGAAGTTTGATTTTTTGGGAAAGAAGTCCCTTATAATTGGTTTCACTTATCTGCAAGTTCATGCTTCGTTCAGCTAGCCTGGCTTCTGCTTCTTCTAACTTGATTTGAAGTTCTTTATTTTTCTCTAGAAGTACATCAATGTCTGTTGGCACTTGCCAACCAAGGCCTTTTAGTGTGGCCTCCTTAAGCTGCAGTTTCTTCTCGGTCTCCTCTAAGCTGGTACCCAAAGCTTCTAGCTTGATTAAAGCCTCATTGAAGTCCTTATTTTTCTTTTCCAATTCTCTCTCATAGGATTTTTTAATTGATACCATTTTAAAATTGGTTTCTTCCACTTCATTTTTCAGTATATTCACCTCTTCAACAGCCTTTTCAAAATCTTCATTCAAATCTTGATACCTTTCTTGGTCCTTTACCAATTCTAACTTTAGCCCCTCAAGTTCTCTATCAGCTTCCGTCAATTGATTAACTATTTCCTGATAGTGTTGATTTAATCGTTCATTCTCAGTTGACAAGATGTCTACATCATGGGTAAGCCGCTTCACTGTTCCCTCACTCATCTCAACATGTTCTTCCATTTGCCTCACCATCTCACTGCTTTTGAAAGAGGTGGCTAATTTTTCTTTTTGAACTCTCTCTAATTGAGCCTCAAGAGTCTGTAAGCGATCTTCATATTCTCTAATCTTATCTTCAGCTTCCAGTACGTTGTGTGACAAGAGCTCCTTTTCCTTTTTGTACTTTTCTTTCAGAACTTCGTACTGTTTCTTAAAACGTTCTTCACTCAGAATAACTGCTTGTTCACTGCCATGTAGCCTACTGCATGCTTCTTCCAGATGATCTTGCAGCCGCTTTACTTCTCGTTGATAGTTGTCCTGAAGAGCCACTTGCCTTTCTAGATCCCTAAAAGTTTGAGTCTTTTCCAGAAGCAATCCTTCTACTTCTCTAAGTTTCTCTTCACTCTCATACAGCTTGGTGCTAAACATACTTAATTTTCTCTCATACTCATCGGCTTGTTCTTTATACTTTTGACGATCAAGTCTTAATTCATTTTGTGCTTTTGTTAACGATTGTTCATTAATGGCTACCTCCGAGAAAGAAATGTCCAGTCTGGCCTGAAGACTTTGTATTTTTGCCTCTTGTTGTCTTAAGAGTTCCTTGGCATCCTGATAGCTCTTTTTTTGGCTCTGGGCTTGTGTATTAGCTACCTCCTGTTTTTGCCGTTGAACTTCCAGCTCAGCTTGCAGGTCCTGGTTCAGCTTCTGTAGCTGCTGCCAGGCGTTAGAACTTGCCAAAGGTGGCTCCAGCTTAGAAAAGGGGACCAGACAGTGGTTAACACAGATGTAAAAGATTTTTGAATAAACTTAAATTTTTGCTTCTCAGTCCCAATAATGGAGATTTAAAACAATTATTTGCTTGTAAATATATATTTCTTCAAGTAGATTTGATAACCAGCATTATTCAGGGAAGAAAATTACATTTTCAGTAAGATAAATGCCAAACGGTTAACTTTTGGTTGCAAAAATTAAGCAAAAATAAGCAAAGAGCATTCTGTACTAATCAGAATACGGTTAGTATCTTAGAAAACATGCATATGAAAAGTTAGCGTTATCGGTCAGGAGGGAAGTACTATCAATGCATGGTTGGTATACAATAATCAACATACAGGCAGGGATTTTTTTCTATTTTTTAAGAAATCTAGTGCTTTTAACCGTAGGATCCTTTAGAAAAATATTATTTAATAATGCCCTGACTTGTAGCTTAGACATGTTTTTAAGCTTGTGCATCAAAATTCTCTTATTTTATCTCCATGTCCATCCCACCTGATGTGGAATCACATGATTATATATTAGTTATAATATCAGTTATAATAACTACGCTCCTTCTGGTTGGTGGAAATCAGAATAGCTAACTACAATGTAGAAGTATCAGTGAGGAATATTGAAAGAAACTGAAGTTTTAAGTAAGGATTTACAAGTAAATGTTTGCAAATGTTAAAAAACTGTGAAAAGGAAATCACTTAATCATTGTCCCTTGATTTTAATGAAAAAGATAGCCGATTCATTTAATCTAAAGTTCAAAATTGATGGGTTTTTTAACCCAGTTGCACCATTGTACCTTGTGGAAAATGCAGTTAACACTCCACAAAATTGACTGGTTGCATCAGGCCTGGTTCAGCAACTCGAACACCCAGAAACAAAAATGATTGTAAAAAGTGGTGAACACTGTTCAGTCCATCACAGGTACTGACCTCCCCGCCATCGAAGGGTTATACAGGGATCGCTGCCATAAAAGGTAGCCAGCATCATCCAAGACCCACACCATCCTGACCACACTTTCATTTCACTCCTTCCATCAGGAAGGTGGTAGTCTGAAACCTGTAATGTCCGGGTTCAGGAGCAGCTACTGCCCTGCAACCGTACTACCACAAAATAAGCTCCGAACTACAGACACTTGGGAGCATTGTTTTTGTCTTTGCACTATTATCGTGTTTTTGTTCCAATATTTTTGATGTTGTTAAGGTGTTATTATGGTGTTCACAGAGTATTATGTTTACAAATCTGCTGTGCTGTTGCAAGTATCAATTTCATTGTTCCGTTTTAGGATATATGACAATAAAACACTCTTGATATGTTGGGAAAGTGTAAATGGGTACAAATACTTCAAGGTAGAAAAATCAAAGAATTAAAAATTAACTCAAATTAAAATAATGTAAACTTCCCATTGCCACCTCATACATCACACAGTATGTTATCTTACATATAATCCTCTCCTTGATTTTGGATGAACAGATTAATCAGGGTCTTGCTGTTCCTTAGGCTCAAGAGGCAATTTCATCCATTAATATAATTTGATACTACATATTTAGGATTTAATTTGGAAATAAATCCTGAAGAACAAATCAAAGCACATTTTACCTACATTTTAAATACATTTTAATAATGTGTACATTACCAATTTTATGGTTTCAGATATGTACAGATAATTAATCACTTTAGTCAACAGAGGATTACAAGTATATATAAAGAAAATACAGATGTAATTTTGAAATGGTAAGATAAATAAATAATCATGGAATTAGATGGGTAATGTAGAAACAATGAAGAGAGCTTGAGTGGGAAAGAACTATGCCAGAAAGTAGAAGAAACAGTAACCATGAGATTCCTACATACAACTTAAACCAAAACCCCCCACTATATAATCGAAAATAGTCTTGGGCTGAACAATGTTTAATTCACTTGTAGCCTCTTAGCACCTGGTGGGAAATTCAATCAACTTTCTTTCAGGATATCTATCAACACTAGAATGTTTTTCCTCGGTAGAAACCTCCCTGAATGACTGTCAACAATGGTGCAGAATTCAATTCTAGGATGCTTTTCAACAGGCCTGGTCTGAAAACAAATTTTATTCGCTTACAAAATAATCAGATATTACTAACTTCATTTTCCCGAAATAATACTATGTAAAGAGCCATCAATGCATTTTTTGCTTTCACTGAGATTCCTGACCTACTGTGATCTCAAGTACAGGTTCATGAGTGATCTGGACTGCTTTGCCTGTGAAGGTTAAGGTCACAATCATTCAGTTTCCTAACTTCTGGAACTTTCCAGGTATTTCTGCAGATCTTTACTACAAGTAACAGCTTATTGCTTACTATTGCATTAAGTGTGTCACCCAATCTCTAAACTCTGAGAAAACCTCATTTATTTATTTTTTCAACCCACCAGTGTTGATAAAATGGGCATGCGATTTGCCTGCGCTGTGGTCTTATCCAAAGTGTTTGCATTCATAAATTGCATTTATATAGTAATACGCCTTATAAAATATCTACCTGGCAACTTCCTAGCAGAAACACTTAAATTGTTTTGGATGTGGTATGTCTTTTTGCCAACTGGCTCCCGAGTCACAGCATGAAGGCTGAGTTCTGGTAACTTAAATGGATCAATACATTACTTCAACTAAAATTGGCAAAGCATAAAGTTACACTGGGAAATCTAAGAACACTGTTCCAGGAAATCTACAATTGAAGATTGCAGCTTCACGGCACATAAAAACAGCAATGCAGTAGAAAAACAGCAATCTGGGTTTCTGATTTAGAACCCCATTAAGAATAGTTAAGCTATGTCCAGTTTAGTACATCAAGGAATTAAAAGAATTGATGGGGCTAAATATAGTTGAGAATGCTTGGGCAAATAAAATATAAAATCTCTTTAGAGTAAACGGCCTGTCCCACTTACGCGACCATACAGGCGACCCCTGGCGACATGTCTCAGGTGACCTCTCACGACCATAGGAGACCTCTCACGACCATACAGCCTGTATGATCGTGAGAGGTCTCCAAAGAGTCGTAGCATCTTTCTGGTCGACGCTGTATTTTCAACATATTGAACATTTCGGCGACCTATCACGGGTGCCAGCAGTAGCCTGTAAAGGCTGTTTAAGTGGGACAGGCCCTTAAGAGACAGATGAAAGTTATACTTGTGATATTAGGTTCAAGCTAGGTTTTATTTTTTGGTTAACCCACCATGTTTTGAGCTTGGTGATTAGCAGACAGTGAAAGTTGAAATTAAAATATTCATAAACTGGTGAAATAAAGACTATTTAGCTGCAAGCATTTTCACTGCTGGTGAGGGTATTTCAGACCCAGCAAGGATTAGGAATAACTTTACTTGCAATTCAAGTATATGACTTGGGGAGAATTGCAGCTTTCCTCTACCTACCATTCCTAGATAGCAGAGGTCTTGGGTTTACAAGGAACTGAAGTAACAGTGAACTGCTATGGTACATATTGTTCATGCTGCCCATGAGAAATATTGACAAAGTTACATCTAAATGGATTGCTCAACTCCATCATTCAACATGCTATCAGCACTGTTTTGACATGCACTTTTCCAATTTATGTGACTACTAGACTGTTCAACACTCATTCCTCTCACAGCATTGAATCAATCAAGTTCTCATAACAACATATGAAAAACTATCTTAAAATATTAATTGATTGAAAATATATTGTTGTAAAGAATATCACCTCATCGGTCAACTTTGTTTTCTCATACTGATCATAGGATAAATGTGGAGCATCACTATCCCCCTTACAGCTTACTTTTGCTTCAAATCACCCTACTGCACCTCAACTATATACTGTGATCTTCAAACTATACATGCCAACTTAAATTATAAAGGAACAGCACTGGTAACCTTGTTTCACCTGTCACTTGCCATAAAATAACTATTCTTTCTACACTTGTGAAACCTATTTTTCCAGTTTTTAAACACTCATATCACCAATTAAGGTAAAATTCCCCTCATTTAACATGCCAAACACACAAAACTAAAATTAATGATTTAGTCACTTAGTCATAAGCAGGCAATTATGTTAAATCTGTAATATAAATTATTCATTTAACTTTTCAAGTTCCTTTCTGGTACGCTACAGATTCAAACCGGCTATTTGGCATGAATAATGTCAATCTTTCAATATTGTTGAAAGCTGCACACAACCAGACTAATGGAGAATATTCCATCAGACGGTGCCTTGCAAATGGCGGATATAGTAAGTCACTTGCAATAACCTCTGATCTGCTCCTGCCGCTAAAGTATTTATATCTAGTTAAGTTGCTGATCGATGGTGGAGGTAATGTAATGCTGCTTAAAATCACGTACATATAGTTTGCCATATATAAGCCCATGCTTCAATATTTTACAAATTACAAATAAAAATAAAGATAAATCAACATTCCCAATTATTATGAAATAAATTAAGATATTTGCGTAATAGAAACTGCCCTGAGAAACGTCCTCAGCATGTTCAAGGGCTGACATGGCAAGATGGATAGAACACAGGAAATATTAGGACATCACTTTGAAAATACAGAAAACCAAAATAGAATCGAATGTGAAAGTTGATCAGGGAGAATGTTTAGGGAAAGGACGGTAATTATCTTTAACCACAAAATTCCGACGAGGTTTAACAGAGCTAATGCCAAGATGTTATTCCCCTTGGCTGCATAATTAGGAGACATAAGAAACTGCAGACGCTGCAATCTTAAGCAAAACACAAAGTGCTGGAGGAACTCAGCAGGCCAAGCAGCATCTGTGGAATAAATAGTCAGATGACAATTCGGGTCAGGATCCTTTGTCAGACTCAGTTTAAGTAGAGCAGACTGACTAAGGATTTATAGGATTAATCATCTAAATTGAGATCAGAAACAAATGTTTCAGATGAACTGAAAATTAGTATTTCTACCAGAGGGCTACATATTCAAGGTGGACATTGACATATTTCTGAAGTCCACTGAAAATCACAGGATAAGTGCAGAAAAGGGAATTGAAGCGAAAGGTCAACCATGATTTTGGTGAACTGCAGAACAGTTTCCAACTATTCTTGTGGCCTTTTTATTTATTTATTGGTTGAACTTAATTCATTTCATTTTTTCTAAACAGGGTGGTGGGTATATGGAATGAGCTGCCTGTAGTTGAGGCAGGTACAATAACAACATTTAAAGACATTTGGACATAGGCACATTGATATGAAAGGTTTACAGTGATACATGTAAATGCGGAAAAATAGTACTAGCTGAGATGGAGCATCTTAGTTAGCATGGACGAGTTGGGCCAAAAGACCTGTTTCTGTGTTGTACAATTCTATAAATCAGGAAGGGAATCAGAATGCATCAACATGAAACAAGACAACAACATTTTACAATACAATTCTCTGATGGAACGAGGAAATAATTTTCAGTTTGTAAGAAAGGAAGATGAGTCAAGTAAAACATTAAATAAAATACTCAAAAGACAGCTTAAAGATCCATGTAAATATATTTTTCTTTAAATACCGCTGACTGCTAAGGAAACAAACTGGTAGAGTGGCAAGCTCAATAGTGGACACAGGTTATTTTCCCATTCCACGTGTCTGAGCTAGCTTAATTGTTAGTATTTAGTTTTAGCTTTAGAGACATAGCGTGGCAACAGACCCTTTGGCCTACCTAGTCCACGCTGACCAGCAATCTCCCATACTCTAGTTCTATCCTACACACAAAGGACAATTTACAGAAGCCAATTAACCCGCAAACCTGCAGATCTTTGGAATGTGGGAGGAAACCAGAGCACCCGGAGAAAACCCACTCGGTCACAGGGAGAACGTACAAACTCCATATAGACAGCACCCATAGTCAGGATTGAATCTGGGTCTCTGGTGCTGGAAGGCAGAAACTCTACCGCTGTGCCACCCTGAAGTAGTTTTCCAAGAGCTTCTCCAACGATTCCTAATAAGGTAATTAGTTCTCTGTGTTTATATAAAGGTTCTCATTGAAAAATTAATATAAATAATATTCATCATTCTGAGTGAATGAATTTTAAGAGTGAAGCAAACACTTCCACCGTGTAGTGTGCATGCAAAGATCAGAAATCGTCCACGTGAACATTTTAAACTAAGCTTTTAAAATTTGTATTAAAAGTGATTACAAAAATAAGTTGCAGATCAAGGTAAAATCAGCATATCATTCCAAACTACATTACAACGTGTCAAACAACCTGCAAAAAATATTTCTGCTTTTACATTTAGAGTAACCCATAAATTATTAGAAAATTCTAAAGTTTGCAGAATTGGTCTCTTTGCAGTTAAACTGCAAAAGGAAGCACATACGAGTCCCTGCCTGGACCATATGGACAGATGTCCTTGTTCTTGCATTAAAATTACTTTGTATTCATAGAATTATAGCCAGGAAAGTAATAAAAGGAAACTATATGGTCCCTTGCATTCATGCAAAATAATAAAATAAGCTGTATAGATTATTTTTAATTCCTGGTTCTTGGTGCATAGCCTTATGGGTCTTCCAATTCTCTTTTAAGTACTTTTTAAAAAGTTTCTGCCTCCATCGTCCTTTCAGACATTGTGTCGCAAACCTCCATGATTCCTTGAGAATACTTCCCCTCAATTTATTATTAATGTTTCTATCAATCTTTTTCTCTTGTTACTCAGTCACTCTCGCTTCGCCTCTCAATTTTATACACTCTAATTACAGCACCTCTCGTTAGTTCTAAAGAAGATAACCCTAGTACTGTCTCGGGTCATAAGATAATGTTCTGGCTCTGGCAACATCCTTCACAATATACTTTCTGACAAAGTATTACAAGCTCATCCCACACCATACCCCTATCACAACTTGATAAATCTTTATGAAATGTAACACTGTGAGCCCTAATGAGTTGTTAAATATGCCAGCAGAGCATAAAGGATATTATCACTCCCGGCAAGCAGCGGGCCAAGATACTCCCAGCAAGCAGGCCCGACTTCCTCGCCGCAGACCAACGACGGAGGACGACTGTCCCGCTGCTGAACAACAATGTAGGACGTCCCCCACGGTCAGAGGAACAAGTAATGCCCACTGCGGACCGACGGAGGAGGTCTCTTGATTGTGCATGTTAAATATCCTGAATTTTGGCTAGAGCCTATTATAAGAGTAATACCAATTGAAATCATAAAGCAAAAGTGGTGACTGAATGGTACTTGATCGAGTTAGGACAATAACTGTTTTTAGCATTTGTCAAATGAGAAATACTCAGAAAATGAGGTTCATTTTCAAGAAGGCCAAGGAACAACGAAAAGACAAGCCAAACAGGAAAACAAGTAGTCTTGGGCTTATTTTTAAGTTACACTTGAAAGAAGGCACTCCTGAAATTGTAATGCCCTTTCACTATTTGATTGGAACTGAATCCAAGTTACACCAAAATAATTATATTTCTAGATATATACATCTTCAGAGTGTGATTAGTACAGTCCAGGCGATATAGTAATATAAATTTATGCCATCTGCTTGAATATGATGGAGTTGAGGAATGGGATTCAATACCATTTAATATTTCAGTCTGTAATAGTTTCTTGATGCATTTATAACAGCAAGGAATCACAATTTGGCAGCACATTAAATGTCGAATGGAATTCCAACCTGGCTATAGAGCCCAGCACCGATCCCTGAGACACCATTAGTCACAGGCAACCAGCCCAAAAAACAACCCTCTACCATCACCCTCTGCTTACCTCAATCTTGTACATCACTTGTACATCGAGGTCTCTCTATTCCTCAACACTTCCTCAGACCCTACTAATAAGTTATAGGAGCAGAATTAGGCCATTCGGCCCATCAAATCTACTCTGCCATTCATCTCTCCCTCTCAACCCCATTCTCCTGCCTTCTCCTCATAACCGTTGACACCCATACTAATCAAGATTCTATTCATCTCTGCCTTAAAAATATCTATTGACTTGGCCATCCACAGCCTTCTGTGGCAATAAATGTCTTTAGTCATCACCCTCTGACAAAATAAATTCTGCCTCATCTCCTTTCTAAAGATACATCATTTTATTGTGACGCTGTGCGCTCCAGTTCTAGACTCACCCACTAGTGGAAACATCCTCTCTACATCCACTCTATCTGAGCCTTTCACTATTTGGTAAGTTTCAATGAGGTCTCCCTCATCCTTCTAAACGCCAACGATTACAGGCCCAATGCCGTCAAACGTTCATCATAGGTTAACTCAATCATCCCTGGGATCATTCTCGTAAACCTCCTCTGGACCCTCTCCAACACCAGCACATCCTTCCTCAGACATCGGGCTCAAAACTGCTCGCAATACTCCAAATGCGGTCTGACCAGTTCCTTATAAAGCCACAGCATTACATCCCTGTTTTTATATTCTAGTCTTCTCAAAATACCATTGCATTTGCTTTCCTTACTACCAATTCAACTTGCAAATTAACTTTTAATAAATCCTGGACCAGCACTCCCAACGCCAAACTTCTGAAATGGAAAGGCTAGGATTAAATGCAAAGTTTTAATTTGATTTATCAAATGACCAGGGATTTAATGATGAGCCCTGTGGAATCCCATTGAATACAGATTGAGCCATTATAAATCTTGGTCACTGCCCTTTGCTTTTTCTCATTGAACCAATCCTTAATTCATCTTGCCATGTTATATTAAATCCCACTGGCTTTTACATTTTTTAATAATGGGACTAAATTACCGCAGTCGCTGCCTCAAAAAAGCTGGCAGTATCATCAAAGACCCACACCATCCTGGCCACACAATCATCTCCCCGCCACCTTCAGGTAGAAGGTACAGGAGCCTGAAGACTGCAACAACCAGGTTCAGGAATAGCTACTTCCCCACAGCCATCAGGCTATTAAACTTGGCTCGGACAAAACTCTGAACAATAATAGCCCATTATCTGTTATTTGCACGTTATCAGTTTATTTATTCATGTGTGTATATATTTATATAATGTTATTTGGACACACTGATCTGTTCTGTAGTCATGCCTACTATGTTCTGTTGTGCTGAAGCAAAGCAAGAATTTGTCTTATCAGGGACACATGATAATAAACTCTCTTGAATCATGAATCTTGAAAATATTTCAACTGGACCCTGTAATTCTTCTGGTCTTAAAGTTGTTAGGTTCCCTAATACATTTTCTATCCCTATGGTTTTGTTTTCCCTCACATTTGTGCTTCTTAATGTAATGTCAATACCAATCTTCACGTCTGTAAAGATTGATGCAATGTATTAATTTAGAACTTTATACATTTCTGCAAATTGACCACTGTTTCCACCTATTACACAACTTATTATGTTCACTGTTTTCATTATTCCCCTTTGTATATTTATGAAACATCTTTTGGTATTCCCTTATTTTACCTACCAACATCTTTTCAGTCATGCTCCTCTATTCCACTTAATTCTGATCTGCATGTTACTTGATATCCATAGGGTCCATTTGAGACCCCACATCTTCAATGGGAAAACACGTACTCTGAACTTTGGCTATTGCTTCCTTGAATACATCTTATGGGTGTGATACTGATTTACTTCAAGTAACTGCTTCCAGTCTATTTTAATAAATCATATCCCCATCAAGTAAAATTGCCATTCAAAGATAAATAGGTTTACCTTTGTTTTTGCCTACTAAGCTAAATGTGAAAGCAGGGTCTCGACATGAAACGTCACCCATTCCTTCTCTCCAGAGATGCTGCCTGTCCCGCTGAGTTATTCCAGCATTTTGTGTCTACCTTAAATGTAACTGAATTATGATCACCATCTACAAAATGTGTACCTGTCAGATATCTGGTAAATACTGAATTCCTATTCACTGCAGCTTTCCTGCCTAGCACTATCACCCAAACTACTTTCCCAACTACCAGCATCCAATACAACTAAGTCACCAACAATGATAATGAGTGGGCTCTGGTTCTGGTTCCTTGAGAAACCATTTGCTTTTTCTATCTTCTTAGGATAGTGAGATGCACTCAGGATCTCCTGCACGTACTATAGTGACACCTGTTCTTGCTCAAGATCTGAAATTTGGATCTTGGGCACTTGAAGTTTCCTGCATTTGGTCATTCCGGATGCCAGAAGAGTCTTAGATTTGCCACGTCATAAAATACAACTTAAAATTAAGAAACTTATCTCTCCTATCTCCTATTGCTAAAAACCCTCTGTTTAAACCCTCAATTATAGACAAAGCACTTATACAATGGGAAAACTATTATCGTTTAAACAATTACAACTAAAATACAATCTGGGTAACAATCAGTATTTTAAATATTTCCAAATGTGTGATTATCTGAAAAAACATGCACAAGAATTTCACAAAATGCCATTAGACTTACTAAATGAAGTAATGAATACAAAGGCGGAATCAGCAAATTTAATTTCATACATATATAATATTATACTAAATGCAGTAATACCAACAACGGAAGGTATCAGAGGTGAGTGGGAAAACGAACTAAGCACAAAAATTTCCAATGAAAGGTGGAAAGAGTACTTATTAAATGTGCACAAATGCTCAATTAACGCAAGACACACTTTAATACAATTTAAAAATTTACACATATTATACTACTCAAAAACTAAATTAAATAAATTTTTCCCTAACGTTTCACCAATTTGTGATAAATGCCAGTGTCAAGAAGCTACTATAGCGCACTCATTCATCTTTTGTACAAACATTCAAAGGTTTTGGATTGAAATCTTTGAAATTTTCACAAAACTGTTTAAAATAAAAATGACACCAAAGCCAGAATGGATTATTTTCGGAATGACAGAAGGTAGTTCGGAATTAAATGTGTCTCAAAATAATCTATTTGATTATGGCTTAATAATAGGAAAAAAGCTAATCTTAAAATTCTGGAAAAATGCTCCTATACCAACATTAACTATGTGGATTTCAACTATATTTGAAACATTACATCTGGAAGATATGAGAATCATATCTGCCTGGCTGGAAAATCAGAACGCTTCTATCAGAAGTGGTCTGCATTTATAGAATTGCTACAAAGATAGGGTGCAGGAGTACCTCGGGCCTTGGTAGGGGGGGATGAAAAACTATCGAGTTCGTGAATTCCTTTTGCGTGATATATATAATATAGTAACTGGCTTTTTTTTTCTTTTCTCTCTCTTTGTCTCTCTTTCTCTTTTCTTTTTCTTTTCTAGGGTCTATCTCTTAACCCCCTTTCTCTAATTCTTTGACCAAGGGTTTGGTTTTTTTTCTTCTCCCCTTCGGCACGCTCTTTCACTTTCACAACTCTTTTCACCTACTTCACTCTCTTTCTTTCTATTCTGTTTCTTTAAAAGCCATAAAATTATGGGGTACAATGATTGTAATAATATATATACGATGTCAACTGATGTATTTACCTCTAATAAATAAAAATATTAAAAATAAATTAAAAAAAAGAAGTGCATTCAATGAGACTGAGGTCTGCATCATGTTTCTATTCACTAAAATTAAATCATATTTTTAATCATCATTTTAGGCTGTTTTACTGGTTACAGAGTCAGTCATAAAGCATGGGACCCCAGCTTTTGCGTGATAACCAAGTTGCCCCATTTAAGCCGGTGTTTGCTCTGGCAGCTCGTTCCATATACCTACCATTCTCTATGGGAAAAGGAGTTTCCCCTCAGTGTTTTTAGTAAATCTTTTCCCTCATACATTGAACCTCTGCCCTCTCCTTCTTGAACCCTCTACACAATGAAAGTCAAAGGAGACATTATGAGACTGAGAAACTAGAATAAAACTGTTAGAGACACCAGCCAAACCTTGGGCTTACCAACATCAACTGTTTGGAACATCATTAAGAAGAAAGAGAACACTGGTGAGCTTACTAAAGGCAAAGCGACTGGCAGGCCAAGGAAGACCTCCACAGCTGATGACAGAAGAATTGTCTCTATAATAAAGAAAAATCCCCAAACACCTCTCTGACAGATCAGAAACACTCTTCGGGAGTCAGGTGTGGATTTGTCAATGACCACTGTCTGCAGAAGACTTCATGAACAAAAATGCAGAGGCTACACTGCAAGATGTAAACCAGTGGTTAGCCGCCAAAATAGGATGGCCAGGTTCCAGTTTGCGAAAAGTACATAAAAGAGCAACCACAGCTCTGGAAAAAGGTCATGTGGACAGGTGAGATGAAGATTAACTTACATTAGAGTGATGGCAAGAGCAAAGTCTGGAGGAGAGAATGAACTGCCCAATATCCAAAGCATACCACCTCATCTGTGAAACACCGCGGTGGGGGTGTTATGGCCTGGGCATGTATGGCTGCTGAAGGTACTGGCTCACCTATCTTCTTGATACAACTGCTGTTGGTAGTAGCATAATGAATTCCGAAGTGTATAGACACAACCTATCTGCTCAAGTTCAAACAAATGCCTCAAAATTAATTGGCCGGCGGTTCATTCTACAGCAAGACAATGATCCCAAACATACTGCTAAAACAATGAAGGATTTTTAAAAAGCTAAAAAATTGTCAATTCTTGAGTGACCAAGTTAATCACCCGATCTGAACCCAATTGAGCATGCCTTTTATATGCTGAAGAGAAAACTGAAGGGGGCGACACGGTGGCGCAGCGGTAGAGTTGCTACCTTACGGCGAATGCAGCGCTGGAGACCCTGGTTCGATCCTGATTACGGGTGCTGTCTGTACGGAGTTTGTACATTTTCCCCGTGACCTGCGTGGGATTTCTCCGAAATCTTTGGTTTACTCCCACACTCCAAAGACATACAGGTATGTAGGGTTAATTGGCTTGGTAAATACAAAAATTGTGCCTTGTGGGTATAGGATAGTGTTAATGTGCAGGGATCGCTGGTTGGCGTGGACCTGGTGGGCCAAAAGGGCCTGATTCCTCGCTGTATCTCTGAACTAAACTAGACTAGCCCCCAAAACACGCATAAGCTAAAGATGGCTGCAATGCAGGCCCGGCAGAGCATCACCAGAGAAGACAACCAGCAACTGGTCTTCTTCTTTTTCTTGCGTTTGAAGCAGCAGAAGTCTGCAGCAGGGTGATGCCATCCGGTTCTCTGTAGGTGCCCGCCCTGAAAAGGGCGCTTGCTCCAAATTGGCGCTAAGCTGCGGCGCTGCTGCTGTCTCTGTTTTAAATGCTTAAGAGAAAACTGAAGGGGACTAGCCCCCAAAACAAGCATAAGCTAAAGATGGCTGCAATACAAGCCTGGCAGAGCATCACCAGAGAAGACGCCCAGCAACTGGTGATGTCCATGAATCGCAGATTTCAAGCAGTCATTGCATGCAAAGGATATGCAACAAAATACTAAGCTTTACTTTCATTTACATGACATTGCTGTGTCCCAAACATTATGGTGCCCTGAAAAGGGGGGTGGTGGGGGATATGTATAAACACTGCTGTAATTTCTACATGGTGAAACTAAAATGTATAAAAATAGCCTTTATTAAAATCTGACAATGTGCACTTTAACCACATGTGATTTTTTCTATTAGAAATCTCAAATTGTGGAGTACAGAGGCAAATAAATAAATGATGGGTCTTTGTCCCAAACATTATGGAGGGCACTGTATATTCAATGTGGTAGAGACTGGTAAATCTGCAGTCTCCTTGCTTTCACTATTAATTCCCCAATCATCTCAACTCCTTAAAATATCTTTTGCCATTTTTACAATCTGATTCTACATTTCTCGATGTCTTTTCATAAGTTCATAAGTTTATGTCAGGAGCAGAAATTGGCCATTCGACCCATCAATTCTACTCTGCCATTCAGTCACGGCTGATCTATCCTTCCCTCTCAACGGCATTCTCCTGCCATCTCCCAATAACCTTTGACACCCTTACTAATCCTTTGATGATACATCCTTACTACACCCTTTAATGATACAAATGTTAGTGGTTTTGCAGATAGTGAAGATGGTTGTGAACGATGGCAGCAGGATCTGGATCGATTGGCCAGGTGGGCGGGGGAACGGTTGATGGAATTTAATACAGATAAATGTGAGGTGTTGCATTTTTGGATGTCGAACAAGGGCAGGACCTACACAGTAAATGGTAGGCCTCTGGGTAGTGTTGTAGAGCAGAGGGATTTAGGAGTACAAGTGCATGGTTCCATGAAGGTCGAGTCCCAGGTAGATCAGGTGGTCAAAAAGGCTTTTGGCACTTTGGCCTTCATCAGTCAGAGTATTGAGAAAAGAAGTTGGGGTCATGTTGCAGTTCTGTAAGACATTGGTGAGACTGCATTTAGAATATTATGTTCCATTCTGGGCACCATATTATAGGAATGATATTGTCAAGCTTGAGAGGGTTCAGAAAAGATTTACAAGGATGTTGCCAGGACTAGAGGGTGTGAGCTATAGGGAGAGGTTGAGTAGGCTGGGTCTCTATTCTATGGAGCATGGGAGGATGCGGGGAGATCTTATAGAGGTATACAAAATCATGAGAGGACTAGATCAGGTAGATGCAGAGTCTTTTACCCAAAGAAGGGGAATCTAGGACCAGAGGACATAGGTTCAAGGTGAATGGGAAAAGATTTAATAGGAATCCGAGGGGTAACTTTTTCACACAGAGCGTGGTGGGTGTATGGAACAAGCTGCCAGAGGAGGTAGTTGAGGCTGGGACTATTCCATCATTTAAGAAACACTTGGACAGGTACATGGATAGGACAGATTTGGAGGGTTATAGACCAAGCGCAAGCAAGTGGGATTAGGGTAGCTGGGACATTGTTGGCCGGTGTGGGCGAGTTGGGCCTGTTTCCTCACTGTATTAATCTATGACTCTAATCAAGAACATGCCAGTCTCTGCTTTAAAAATACCCAGTGACTTGGCCTCCATAGCAGTCTGTGGCAATGAATTCCACATATTCACCATGCTATGGCTAAATAAATTCCTCAAAGGTATGTCCTTTAGAAAGGCTTTGTTTTGTATTCCAATTCTTCCTTATTAATCATTTTGTCATTCTTTGCATTTTATTATATTCTATCCCAACTCCATCTTTGCACAACTATATTTTTTTCCTTTAGGTTTGGTACTGCTTTTAAACTTTTAGTTGACTATAAATTGTAAATCCCTCCAGCCTTGGAATTCTAGCTCTGGATCGTACCTATTCCTTATAAGAAAGATCCCCTCACATGTCTGCCAGATATAAATTTGACAGTTCACTCTGCTTCATACTCGCAGAATTGTTCTTTTTAGATTAAAATACCATTGCTGGACCCTTTCCGCCTTTACTAAACTAAATTAAAAATTCAAACCATGATTGCTGCGAGCCATGGTGCTTCTACTATTAGGTTATTAGACAATCCTACCATTTTGACCTATGTCTCTGGTATGCTTAACAACATATTGTTCTGAGGAAACTAACCCTAAAAACATTAAGAATCTGATTTTTCCAGTCCACTTATAGATTAAAACAACCTCTGATTACCACTCAGCATTCTGACAAGCTTCCATTATTTCATCTTTGGTATCCTATCCATTGTTGAGGGGCCTGCACAATAATACCATAAAAGGAAAAGAATAGGAGGCATTTTTGGTGTATTCAGGGGAATTTATTTATGAGTACATTCTAGTTCAACAAGGAAAGAGATTGGATCTCATTCAAGTGTCAGCGTGGAGAAGTTCAAGTCACAATGATCAATGGAAAAGAAAAAGGAACACTTCAAAGTAAAACACTTAATTGGAGATGGGCC
This sequence comes from Raja brachyura, assembly GCA_963514005.1. Next base: position 30,159,309 of record OY740803.1, read on the forward strand.
AGTATTATAGATTTGAAAGTCAATCAGACAGCGGTAAATTGAAATGAAAAGTTTAAAGCAAACTGAAATCAAATTATTTGCAGTTTTTGAAGGGAGATGCTTAAAGCACAGAAAGAAAATGAGATTAGATATAAAATGGATCCAATAATTTTTTTTGTATTTTATACATAGTAATCCATTAATAAGAGCTCTCGTTCATTAGAGACCAAGATAACCAGCATGAAAGCAAAAGGCAAGGTAAAAAATGCACTGTCTATTTCTATAAAGGTAGTTGAGATATGTGGTTTAAAACTGTCAGTGATGAAAGACTGATTATACATAAAGTATATAAATCTGCCGATAACTTGCATCAGAGGTTATTGGAAGTATATATCAACATGGCAATGGTACTACACCAATCTTAAAATCTTGGTTAAATGCAGGAGTGAGAACTGCAAATATTTGTCTCTTGTTGAAAAAGGATACAAGGATAAACCCACCAATTGCAGGTCAGCTAGTCTCACTTCAGTCGTGGAAAACTACGAGAAACTTTGATTAAGGACAACATTAATAGTCCACTGCAGACGGGAATGAATAAAGAAAATCAACACAGGTAGCAAATCGAGTTTAATTGATTTGGACTATAATGACGATTATATAAATGTGACCATTCGGAAGGCAATGGATAAAGTGTGACATAATATATCTGTTAGCAAAATCAAAACATTTGAATGAAAGAATTAGTGACATCATGAATACAAAATTGTGTTCAGGGCTAGAAGTAATAGAACTGGCAAACAGTTGCTCTCCAGGCAAGTATACAACTTTGTTTTTGAGGGATTTTGTTATTTGAGTATTGGGAGTATGGCTCACAATTTCAAAAATTATAGATGAGACGAGAACTTTAGGTTTAGTAAATAGTCAGGAGCATAAAAGTAGACCAAGGGGTCATGGTCCGGTCGAATGAAAGGATATGTAGCAGGTAAAATTTAACAGAAAAAATGTTTGAAATGATGCATGTTGATAGGAAGAACAGGCAATAACTTCTTAAAGGGATAATTCTAAAGTGAGTATACAAACAGAAACCCCAAGATTAAAAAACGAAGTAAATTTCCAATAATTCACTATCCTACATTTCAGAAATACTCATGGTTTAGCATCTGGTTCACCAGGTCTTATTTGCAATGCTCCCTGCCCTCTCACTGAAGTCCTAGCTTTGTGTTCCCTTTAAATTTACCAAGTTCACTGGCAAAATTATTATGAGTACATTAACATCTTTAAAGTAATGTGTATTCATTACACAATTGCCTCCAATTCTGTTGTCTGGACATTTTGATGTATGTACAGGGTTTTAGAGAATAATTTCAAATGACCTATTCCATCCCCAAACAAATGGAGATAGTGGCTGGAGAATTAGGCTGTGGGCCAAGGAGCTTTTTTGTGCAAGTTTGTGACCCAACTCATGGAACTACATGAAATTTTAACATATTGTGCAAAAACATTATATAAATCATCCCTGAAACTCGTCCAGAACAAAACCTGCACATTTTAAAAATAAATTTGAGAAAAACCTTGAAATTTTTCGAGTAGCACTTGTCTAATCAAAGCACGTCTAACATTGAGTCGGATGCCAATTGAGCAATCACATGGTTTGTTTCAGGCTAGCTAGGGAGGGAATACACACCATGGCTGAGAGTACTTTTACTGATTGTTGTGAATCAACTGGAACTGAAAGGTAAGATCTAAAGTCTGAATTTATGAAAATTAATCTGCAAGGACTTTAATTAAATTAAATGCACCCTTTTATAATTTGAAAAAATGAGATTTGGAGGCTGTACACTCCCTCATTCATTCACTCATTCATTATTCATTCACTCATTCATTCATGAAGATGAGGGCCTAAACTAAGTGTATCCATAACATAGTAAATTAAAAATTGTCCCCAATACCAGCTTGGTGAAGTCTAATAAGTCTTATTTAACATCTAATCTAGGTGCTGCTTGCAATCACTTACCGGGAAAAAGTGCTCAGACTGCGGGGCCTATGTACTTAACATAGTGAAGCCGCGGTCTCGGTTAAGAAGCGGCCGATTTGCGAACGCGGAGCCGTGGAGTGTGTTTGGAACATCTCTGCGGGGGGAGGCTGTACATAGCGCCATCCGTAGCGGTCGTTGTCAGGCCCCGACCACGGGAGAACAACGGACGAATATTGACTACACTTTATAGGCTTCCATCGGAGTGAGAAATGGTCAGAAATGGTTGATGTTTATGTTGAAATCAATTGGTGTATGTGAACTTGAGCTTGAACTAATTTATCTATGGTAGTAAACGGGCCTGTCCCACCAGCATGCAACTCTATGTGATGAGCGCGACCTAACGTGGTCGCTTGAGCCATCCGGCGTCGCGGGGCCGGTCCCACTTCGATCGCCGGAGCTGTGCGGAATTGTGCGGAGTTCGTCCCGACATCACGCAGAGCTCCGAAAAACTGACTATGTTCAAAAATTCCGCACGGCAACGGCTTGTCGGCTCGCAGTCGCCTCGACGCATTACGCACCGCCTCCATGTCGTGCCTCCGTGACCCTCTCTGTAGATGCCTCCGTGACCCTCTCTGTGTGTGGCTCCATGGCCCTCTCTGTGTGTGCCTCTGTGCTCCTCTCTGTGTGCCCCTCTCTGGCCTGACGAACTTACCTTTAAGACTGCGCTCCAAGTTCGCCTCACTTTGCGCCGCGTTGCGCCACTCACCTGACCTCCGTGCGGCCCTTGCTGCCAGTTTGGTCGCGCTTGGCGCATGCAGGCGCATGCTGGTGGGAACGGCCCTGTACAGGGATCACCCGTCCTCCGTGCGGCCCCCGCTTCTAGTTTGATCGCGCTCATCGCATGGAGTCGGATGCTGGTAGGACAGGCCCTTAACCTAGTGTAGGACAGGCCCTTAACTTAGTACATTAAGAAGAGGTTGACATGTTATGAATTGATGTCCATGCAGACTTAATTACTATGAAATGTATTTTTTCTGTAGCCTCTGCCCCTCCACTGGAACTTGAACTAACTTATCTATGGTAGTAAATAACAGTGTAAATCCCATTGACATTAAGAAGAAGTTGACATTTTATGAATTGAAGTCCATGCAGACCTAAGTACTATGAGACGTTTTTTTCCATAGCTTCTGCCCCTCCACTCTTCAGAGTCCCATGCACATTCATACACAAAAGTGTTTTGTGTGGACATGCACTGTAGGCACTGTGCCACATATTGAACACTAATTGATCATTTGCTGACTTGCCATCCCATCTACCTGGCATACATGTATAATTTCTCCATTGATATGTTGAAGTATAAACAAGAATGACTGTAAATTTTATAAATATTAAGAATGTATGTGATGAATAGTAAATTATTTTGTCTTTCTTTTTCTTTCACATTTTAAATTGTCTTAATATGTATCAGTATGTATTTACTTCTAATAAAAAATATTAACAAAAAAAAAGATATGTTGATATTGTCTTACATAATATAAAACATGAAAAGATGTAAAATACTCCCTGCCACATTTTATCTTCTATTATTAGGAGTCAGCAGTATATCCCGGGTTATCATGCAGAGTGCTATTGTCACTTCTGCAACATAACGATAAATCGAGCTATAGCAAGGTCTAGAAGGAAGAAAGGTAATGATAGCTCAACAACAATTCTTTATATTTATGGTCATATGATGTTACTTTGAACAATGAAAAGATACATTTGAGGATATTGATTTATTTTAATTTTCATTCCTTTTCTGTTTTCTTTTTCCTCTTTCAATTGAGTTCAAGACGCTGAAAAGCCTGAAGCAGGTGAATCACCTCAAGAGGCAGTTCCTGATGGTGAAGCAGATGAGCCGGCCCCTAAGAGACTGCTTCGATCCATGACAACTGATGGTCAACAAACAGTGACTGTCGAGCACCCTGACTGCAGTATATGAAGCTAGATACAACCTGTTCCTTATGTTAATAAAATCAGAGGCATGTCTTCCACCAACAGCAGACTCTCTCAGAAAGCATGTCATGATAGCAAATTACCAGGTTGCTGTACATTCAAAATGTCTGGAACAGTTTCCACAAATTCCCAGTCCAAAGGGACATGAGTGGAAAATTGTGGGTGGTGAATTGGACATTGCACCTTGCTAGTATTAACATACTGTTCATGCAAGAAAACAAGCTGTGAGAAGTCAAGTACAGGGAAAAGAAGATGCTCATGTCAACTGCATGGTGTGTCATGTACAGGTTTATGTAAGTGTGTTGACTGCAGAAACTCTATTACTGCAAAAGACTTGGAATCTGATGAAGAATATTCAGATACAGATTAGATGCAATGTAAATAAATTGGTGCAATAAATGATTATTATAAAGTTTTATTTTAATGTCGATCGTTTCACTCTTTATTTGGTCAAATTATTTAAACAATGAGTGAATTATTTACGATAATGGCGTGCTGGTGAATGACAGTGCGACAGTCCATCCATCCACACACACATCCATCCGTACGCACACATACATGCATGCACACAGTAATCCACACACACATCCATCTGTATGCACACATACATGCACACATATATCCATCCACACACACACGTACATCCACACACACACATACATCTATCCACACATACATATACACGTACATCCACACATCTACAGATACACGTTTGACAGGTATACACAGACACACACACAAACTACAGATACTCAAACAATGCAATACTTTTGGGGTTCTTTTAGGTTAAAGGTAATAGCCCTCATTTACAAAGGACCTCAGTCAGTCTCATTCCAAAAACACACTCACAATTATATTCGATATGTTATTTTCATAATATAATTATGCTTAACTATATATGATTACAGTCATATTCGCAAGTCATATATATTTATATATAGGTATAATGATATATGGATTAAATGCACTAAAACATGGAAAAAGGCTCCCCGTGCTGTAATATGGGCATTGGACACTAGATGGCGCATACTTTTCTGATCTCATTTTCTAATTAGTTTAATTAATTAATGTGTAACGTTTGGCACTGACAAGTTATGACTTCCTTCTCAATTATATTTCATCTATATCTGTGCAAAATGTAATGTAGTTCCGAGATGTGGGTCATGAAAATTGATTTCTAGACACATTTTTGATGCCCGGCCCACATCCTAAATGTAACGTAGTGGGTTTCAAAGGGTTTGCATAAAGATGGAGAAATAGTTGCTATGTCAGAAAAATAACGAATGCAAGTTTATAGATTTATGGTGACAGCTGAAAGAATCAGAGAGTGCATCAGGACAAGAAATGATGACACAATTACCTTAATGAAACAAACTACAGAGCGGAGATGCAGAACCTGGCAGACTGGTGCTCACGGAACAACTTGTCACTAAACACCTCCAAGACCAAGGAGCTGATTATTGACTTCAGGAAGTCGCAGAATGGGGAATACGCCCCAATCTCCATCTACGGGGACAGTGTGGAGAAAGTGTCCAGCTTTAAGTTTCTGGGCACTCACATCTCAGAGGACCTCACATGGTCCACCAACATTGCTGCGCTGGTCAAAAAGGCACAGCAACGACTGTTCTTCCTCAGAACATTGAAATGGACTGGTCTGCCCCAACAGCTGCTGACGACCTTCTACCGCTGCATGACAGAGAGCGTCTCTGTGTGGTATCTCAGCTGCACGGAGGCGGAGAGGAGAGCTCTTCAGAACGTCGCCACAGAGCGCAAAAGATTATTGGGACACCGCTACTAGCCTTGGAGGGCATCTACCACACACGGTGCCTTAGGAAGGCCGTCAGCATCCATAAAGACTCCTCTCACCCTTGTAATGGTCAAGTCCGTCAGACACAGCTGCACTTTAGTCTGTTTTGAATTTTACTGTTCTAATGTTCTTTTCACAACCTTGTTCTCAGGGTATCTAAACCTAAATTGTATTAGTCGTTTAAGTTATGACATCGGATGGAGTTGCAAACCAAATCTCGTTGCACTTATGTGTAATGACAATAAAATATATTATTATTATATTATTATTATTATGGATGTTGAATTCTACACCTGAATGTTCATTCACAGTGACATCAGGGAAATTAATTAATACTTGTAGATTTTAAAACATGCTTTGGAAAAGAACAAGGGAATTAAACTGACTTCATAATTTATACCAAAAAAACTGTGATGGGTCAAATGTGCGATCCCAATTTGTTGGTTCTGGGTACCTTGTAATTTTTAAGCCTGCTCAATTCATAATCACCCATGTGCTTTCAAAATTACCACTCCATCTGTAAGCTCCATTTCCTCTGCAAATTGCTGCATGCAGCGTTATTTCTAAACCCAATTCCCTTGGAACTTCCATTCCTCCAATCGTGGTTCTATTCCTGCATTAATACCGGCCATAATCAAAAATCATGTCCAATCACTTCTCTTCCACTTCCTGTGTCATTACTTCTGCTTTCTTCCAAAACCTATTCCTCGTTCACTTCCCCAATACCTTTCATTGTTCACATTCATATCCACTGCTTATGAAAAAGAAACACTCTACCACCAAAATGTCTTTTTTTTCCATGTATACACTACCTTACAATACAAAACAAGCTGCCGTGAAGATTCCGAAAACCGAAAATGACATCACAATGGGATCTCAGGCACACGCTGCAGTGAACATTCCAAAACCAAAAATGGCTTCACAATGTGATCTCCGCTGCCAATACAGAAGCAATGAGAGTGGACGGGGTGGGGGGATGCGAGGAGATTTAAACATTGTCTTTAATGGGGGGTTGCGAAAGGGGAGAGGTGAGGGAGGGAATAACTAAGGGTAGGGAAAAGGAGAGGGAGGGAGGGGTGACAGAGAGACACTAGGATCAGCAGCTTCAAGTGGAGTAAGGAGAATGTGAGATTTTTGCTCCCCCCCCCCCACGTGGTAAGGATAGATTGGCTCCTTGATAGATTGAAATTAGAACAATTACAAACAAAAACAAAAACAGAAAATGCTGGCAACACACATCAAGTCTGGTCACATTTGTGGGAAGAGAAACAGAGTCAATGTTTCATAATTCGTCAGAATAAAAAGACAAAAAAAGGGTGGGATGGGGTACATAGAACCTGGGTTAGTACAGCACAGGAATAGGCCCTTCGGCCCACAATGTTCGTGCCAAACATGATGTCAAGTTAAAATTATCTCTTCTGCCCACACAATCCATATCATTACATTCCCTGCATTTCCTTGTGCCTATCCAAAAGCCTCTGTATTGTGCCAGTATTGTATCTGTCTCCATCACCACTCCTGGCATTGTGCTCCAGGCACTCATCACTCTCTATATAAAAATCTTGCAGATCTTCTTTGCTCAGATATCTTTGATAGGTTGAAACCCGAGACGTCACCTATCCATGTTCACCAGAAATGCTGCCTGACTTGTAATTTACTCCAGCACATTGTGTCCTTTTGTGACTTCCCATATCCTCCATGCAGGTTAATGAGCTTCTTGTGTCTCTTTTGCAATTTTGACATTGGATCTTGAAAATTAAACGGCAACACTGTTTCTTTTCCCACATATGTGGCTTGATCTGCTGAGTATTTCCAGGATTTTTAGTGTTTTTTTAATTTAGACTTCCAGCACGACAGGTTTATAAAAAAAATGTATCTTTCAGATAATTACGTAACTCCCATTTATACCTACTCTACACTTTTTAAAAAATTTACTTGTCCCATTATCACCCACTTTGTCCTCCACCATCACTTTTGTGATTCCATCATCCTCATTCTTCCCTATCATAAACCTTGCTACACTATGCTACATAAACCATATACTATGCAGCTGTCATCTTTCCTCCTGCTTTGCATCAAAAAATGTTTTGTTCTCAAATTTCAAGTTCTGTTGAAAGGGATTTGACATGGAATGTAAAATCTGCTGTCTAACCTAACAGCATATTTCCAACATTTTGCACTTAATTTGTTTTGAATACAATTCATTGTTAGAAAGTGATAGTTTTGCATCTGAAAACGAATTTCTAATTGCCAAGGATTTTATTTGGTTGTTTATCTCTGAAACTTATTGACTACTGAAATACTGCTATTTCTCCTCCACATGATACTTTACTGCTGCTATGTTGCTCCATTAACATTATAAACTGCTAATAATGGTATAAAAGCACCAATGATTCTTCATTTCATGCAGCAGTCCATGCATTAAAAAAAATGTTAAGTTGTCAGTGCACAAAACATGCAAGGGGATTGTAAGGGAGGGTAGCAGTTTCTACATGTCAAAAGGGGGACATGCCTGTGTAGAACAATACATTTTTTCTCTTACCTGGGAGATATAACCAGAACGGACCTGCTGCTCACGTTCTAAGCTAGCCTTCAGCTGGGCTTCCAGCTCCAATTTGTACTTTTGAGACTCTACTAATTCCTGCTTGCAATGGTCCAACTGGATTTTCAATTCTTCAAGCTGTGGAAACAATGAATCAGAGTTTATAGAAGAAGTCTTCACTAATATTTTACACATTTCCAAGGATTTAGCTGAAGTTAAGGCTCTGGTAATATAGACACAGTGATGTAGACAGTGATATAGCTGCTGTCTTACAACTATTTGAAGAAGAGTCCAGACTTGAAACATCACCTATCCATTTTCCCCAGAGAAGCTGTCTAAACTGCTGAGTTAAGGGCCTGTCCCACTTGGGCGTCATTTGTGCGACATCCTAAAGATTGTTTGGTGCGTGGTGGCGTATGCAGTCACGCGTGATAGCGCGCGGCGCCCCAGGATTTTGGGATGCCCAAAATCCTCGCGCGCCACCTGCGTGACACGCAAATGATGCCCATGTGGGACAGGCCCTTAATCCGTCATTTTGGGTTCAATCCAGACTTCTGGTTCTGTGTGTAGGTATGTTACAAAACTTACCTTCAGCGGCGCTGCAGTTCTGTCACTGGCCGTGTGCTCGACTCTGATGCCTTTGGGGGGGGCTGGTTAAAATGCGGTTTTCCCCTGCCTTCCGGAGTTATATTTTCTCGGAGTGCAAGCTTTTTCTGAAGATTCGTTCCGACTGCCGGTATGTGAATTTTTTTTTTTTTTTTTTAATTTTTAAAATAGCCCAACTATTTCAGCAGAGTAAAATAAAAATTTGCTTCTAATGCTGTGAACGCCGACAACGGGGACGGATTTTACGTAGGGAACAGGTAAAGGAAAGCCGTTTATTTTTTCACGTGTTTGTTAAGATGACCTTAATCAAACTTTCATGTTGCGAAACGGTGATTTATTCGCCATACGAACAGGCAGTATTTTTCCTGCCGATATGGGGTTTAAATTCACCGCAACCGCAACGTTCCAATCCATTGCTTTTCATAAAATCCCACTCGCAACTTGATTTAAATGGCCATTAATTTACGGGCATTAAACACTAAATTCCTTCAATTTGGCCTATAAATTCATGACAATTAGATTTAAAAATCATGTTATGTTGTGAATTCTTGTGTGAATGTTATTTGGACACTTAGGGTTTTTTAAAAATGTTAATATTTTCTTAAGAAAATATATTTGTTTTAGAATGCTTCAATCTATAATAACTGAAAATTTCTTTCTGTTCTCTTAATTTTTAAGAAAGTTATGGGCTTTTGACTGTCCTCGATCACAACTTTTATGTTAAGTCAATGGAAAAGCAATAAGGAACAAGATGCTAATTACCGAGTATGAAAATGGCCATAACTTTAATACTGAAGATATGAAAGTGAATTAGGTGTCAAATTAAACTTCTTTTTATGCTTTATCTGATGGCATAAATTGCAGATTTGATTTTTAAAATCTCAAAATTATGTAACATTGCTACTGTCTGTATAACATTTTTCTTCACTTCACAGGTTTTCGCCTGAATCACAAAAATGTGCAGGATAGCAAGTTATCTGGTCACTATAAATTTTGCCTAGTGTGTAGGTGAGTTGTAGAATCGGGATAGGATTTGATGGGAATGTGGGGAGAATGGGTTACAAAGAAAATCACCTCCTGTAAAGCCTCTACATCATGGCGGACCTGGAACTCGTTGAGGTGGGGGCGGATGGGAACAAAGATGAGGCCTCTGCTGAGGACACTCCCCAGTTCTCCAACTAGTCTTATTACGACTACACTCATTCTTTATCCCACCCCCTTCCCTGACATCAGTCTGATGAAGAGTCTCGACCCGAAACATCACCCATTCCTTCTCTCCAGAGATGCTGCCTGACCCGCTGAGTTACACCAACATCTTGTGTCTACCCGTAAAATTTATGTGGGCTCCCACTGATGTAATACATGTCATTTAAAATGCTCAGGCTGTGAAACCAACATTCCGCCATCTGCTAACTTGCACCGGAAATCATCCGCTTGGCGTCTCCTGCCTCAAACACTTAGTTCCTTTGATTCCAGTTCTTTGTCATACCACTGGCAACCATATATATTGTTGCTCGAGTGTAAAGAGAATGTGAATGTAAAATGTTGTATTTAGAAACTAACCACCCATTTTAAGGGAATAATATACATTTTTATTACCTCTTTTGTATGGGCTTCCAGCAGCTTATCAATCTGTGACATCTGTGAACTTGGAAACACTGTTGCCAGGGGAACCCGCCTTTCTTCCCGGAGAGGTGTCCGTTCTACCTGTTGCCAGTGCTCTTCAATTTCATCGTGCACCCTCTGCTTCTGATCCAGTGGTGGTGAGGAACTGGCTGATTCAAATTCTATCTTGCTTGCATCACCTGAACTTGGACCCGCTGCACCAGCCACAGCCTCGTATCTTTTTCTACGTTCCTCACGCCGTTTAGTCCGTTCCCATTCGTTCAGATCTGTTGGAGGTGAACCGAATCTCTCCAAATTCCTGTCATATAAATCTGACTTTGCTGCTCTTTCCTGTGCCAATGTTTGTGCAATTGGCCTGAATTCTGCCCAATCAAAGGTTTTTGATCTTCCCTCTCTCCTCCTTTCACGTGCGCGGCTTTTTCGCTGCCCTGTCTCTTTATCCACAGAAGATGTTTCAGATGATGGAGAATCTGATTTGCTATCATAATGCTGTGTTGTATCTGGAAGCATCACAGCACACTGTTCCTCTGGCAAACTGATAAAAGAAGAAGTAGAATTGAGATTATTTAACACGCTCAAAAGGTACATGTCATTATTTTGTGTAAATAATTCCGTTAATGGCACAGCTTAAATGGAGAGATAGGAAGAAAGCTGAACAACCATAAAAGTAGGCTTGGAATCACATCTATACAAAATTTGCAAATGTCTCTCAAAATGAACAGCATATAAGCTTATAAAATTTCACAATGTAAAACACTATAATAGGATTAATAATCAGCGAGACCAAGCATAGACAATATGATTGTTTTGCCAAACACTTACACTTGGTCCATCAAGGCCTGTTGGATCTCCCCGTTGGTAATTATTTTAACTCTCCTGCTCATTCCCATACCGACTTCTCTGTTCTGTGCCTCCTCCATTGCCAGAATTAGGCCACTGGTAAACTGGAGGAACAGCACCTCATATTCTGCTTGAATAGGTTATAACCGAATGGTATGAACAATGAATTCCCCAATTTTAGGTACACCATCCCACCATTTTTTTTCTAACCCCTCCCTTCTTTCTTGACCAAAGGGCACACCCATTCTTCCATTATGCCAGCCCCATACACCAGTTCTCTTTCAAACCTCTTCTTTCCTATCAATACACCTTTGTTTCCTTGTATAGTTTTTGTCTCTGCTTCTCTAGCCTGTCCACCCATTTGCCAAACAGGACCCCTTCTCACATGTATCCAACTATATCTTGCCATGTTTTTGTCCCATCCCCACCTCGTCCAGCTTTCTCCCTCCCACTGCAAGTCAGAAGTGTCCAGATCCAAATAGTTATCTATCCATGTCCTCCACAGATGCTGCCTGAACTTCTGAGTTACACCAGCGCTTTTTGTTCTGTGCAAGATTCCAGCATCTGCAGTTCCTTGTGTCTACAAAACATGATAGAACCTATGCACATAGATTCTTACCTAGCAACATCTGGTGCTGTTGAAGGTCGGATGTTTTTCATTAAAGCCTGCATCCAATTCCGTCGAATACCAGCAGTCATTGCAGAAAGGGTAAACATACCTTCCTGGGTCTGTAAAAGTAAAAAACATCAATATTAATCATATTGACTGTGCAATATTCTCTATTTCATGAATCCAGCTTAGCATGCCAATTAATAAAATGTTAGTGATGAGAAGTGAATGGCAAATGTCATAAAACATTATTTGAACGTTTGCTAACTTGATTGCGTGCCATCCTTCTCCTTGGGATCGGGGATAACTTAATCACAGGTTTCAATTGTTGTAGAACTGGACTTTGCATATTAAGTTGCTATGGATATATCTGTCCCAGTATTCCTCTGTAAAGTGCCATTTGTGTTTGATACCAGGGAGGGGTGCCAACATCAATCATCACCCCTCATCCTGGTGTATATGGCGGGCAATGCAGAAACAAGAGAAAGAACAGACCTTGCTTTGTGAATTGTCCTTCACTGCTTATTATCTCTTATTATTTTATGGAAATCTAACCCTAATTAGTTACTGAATTTGTTTATTTTGAGACACATTCTCTCAGTAATTCTGAATCAGTACCACTTCAGTGAAATTAATCTTGTTTAATGCCATCTTAATATTTATTAAGATCAATGAAACCATCACATTACATTGATTACTACAGAATTAGGTTAACTCTTGAAAGGTAAATCTGCATTCCCATTTCTGGTTGGCATTTATAGATGCTTTCAGATACCCAAGACATGAGCTCTAAAATTCAAATATTTGAATAAGGACATTACCACAAATGTCAATTATGTTTCAGAAGCTCTTTCACCAAAAGAAAAGGCCGATAAACCCAGCCAATGAGCTCTCATTGCATTCTTTGTACACCAAGCAACAATGTAAAATCTAAACTAGGTAACCTTGCTCTTAAAACAAATGTGCAAATTAGGAAGTGTGATTATTTACAGCTTCATAACCACACAAGAAAATAATTATGGCAAGTTTGAAGATTCTTCTATTTTACTAACAATGGTGTGCATGCAGCCTGCAAAGACTGGGATGTACAATCTTATATCTGTGTCTTTGTATGACAGGCACCATCAAAGTTCAATAATATTAAGAATATTGTTCATTATTATTTTGAAAAATGAGGAAATTATTTAGAAAATCCTGCATTCCAGTAGAATTTGAATATTTTATCATTAGAGTCATAGAGTAATACAGTGTGGAAACAGGTTCTTTGGCCCAACCTACCCACACTGACAAACATATCCCATCTACATTGTCCCACCTGCCTGTGTTTGACCCATATTCCTCTAAACCTGTCTTATCTATACACCTGTCCAAATGTTACTTAAACGTTGTGATACTTCCCGCCTTAACTACTTCCTCCGGCAACTCATTCCATACACCCACCATCCTTTGTGTGAAAAGGTTACCCTTCCAGTTCCTATTAAATCTTTACCCCCTCACTTTAAACCTATGTCCTCTGGTTCTTGATTCCCCAACTCTGTCGTCTACCTGATCTATTCATCTCATGACTTTATAAACCTCTATAAGATCACCCCTCATCCCCCTGGGGTCCAAAGAATAGAGTTCTAGCTTGCTCAATTGTTCCCTAAAGCTCAGGCCCTTGAGTCCTGGGAACATAATCGTAAATCTTCTCTGCACCCTTTCCAGCTTAACACCATCTTTCCTATAACATGGTGTCCAGAACTGAACACGATACTCTAAATGCAGCATCACCAACGTCTTATATAACTGCAACGTGACCCCCCCCCCCCCCCCACAACTTCTATACTCTGCCTGATGAATGTCATGTGCCAAAAGCCTTTTGACCACCCTATCTACCTGTGGTGCCACTTTCAACAAACTATGTATGTGCACTCCTAGATCCCTCTGCTCTGCAACACTCCCCAGAGCCCTACCATTCACTGTATAGGTCCTGCCCAGGTTAGACTTCCCAAAATGCAACACCTCACATTTCTCCGCATTAAATTCCTTAGCCCAAATGTAGTAGAAATATGGAAGATTTCCTGACTGAATTTTTTCGGGACCATAATATTTAGATTACACTTTTGGATCTCTGGAATGGTTTAACAGTTGTTTTTTTATTTACCTCATATATTGTAAATACAGCATGTGAATAACATGCAAAATATATATATATATTTTGAAGAACTGTTGTATTTATAGGATTTTTTAACATTCGTATTTCTTGAAGGGCCTCTTGCTTCATGAAGCGTTCTTTCTCCTTAATATCTTTTTGTCATATGATAAATATTCAATCTCTTGTTCAGTGATGAAACTACTTTGCCATGAATCTTATATACTGACCTAATTTTTTCTCCTCACCACATTGATTTTCTCCTATTGTTCTTCACTATCACTGTGACTACAAAGTTCATCATCGTAGAGCCAATCTTTTTAATCTGTTAATGTACACTTCATGTGGGTCCCTGGCCATACTTCATTGTTCACACCCTTTATGCAATGCAATAATTCTGCTGCTTTCCCATTTGAATTTTAATTAAAGCCCTTAAAGTTATCCTTATTCACAAAGTTATCCCAGAACTAACTTTTTGCACAAGATATCCTAAGCCTTATTAGACAGTAACAATTGTTTGTGCTAAATTGTATTTCAGATGTTAATTACTGATTATGACCATACATTAGCAAAATCAATTATGTTTAATGTTTTCCCTTGACATCGATAACCAGCACCGTCACTTGGGGTACTTCCTGCATCCCTAAAGCCTGTGCACAAAGCATTTGATAACACATGATTGGACCTACAACCCAATTCATCTGGAATCCTGAAAAAAAAATTGGACTTTTCAGATGCTTGCACAGCAGATTTTACACTTGGCCTCTTTCTAAAAAAAAAAGATTAATTGATCGATTATAATCTAAACCACGTACTTTTGAGTATGATTATTCTCCCATCAACAAAATTGCAGTAGGATAAGAGACTGCTCAGTGAAAAAGTTATAATGTTCAGTCCTTAGGATGTGGCTGGGGACTCTATCCAGACCACTTACTTTTCATGGATTCACTCTTAGGAAGGCTGATCTTACATCAACTACAGTGACTATGGGTACAAATGCACTGGAGGCTGATGAGCCGGGTGATGTCCTTCCATCGATCTTCTGTTCAAAGTGATCATAGAATGCATTGAGCTTGTTGGGTAGGGACATGTTGTTATCAGCTATACTGCCCCACTTCACTGAAGCCTGTTACAGATTGCAAGTCTTGACACAATTGACAGGTGTCCATGTGGACACCTTGGGACTCTAGCTTGGTCTGGAACTCCCTCTTAGCTTCTTTGATGGATTTGTGAAGTTCATAAATAGATTTTTTGTAGTGCTCAGGATTGCTTGACTTCAACACTGCAGACTTGGATTTCACCTGGGAGTGGACTGCTCATCCATAGTTTCTGAAGGGCGAACACTCTTATTATCTTCTTTGATATGCATCCCTCTACACACTTACTGATGTAGCCTGTGACAGCAGTGGCATTCATATAGGTTCGTCACGGAGTCCTTGAATGTGAACCAGTCCACCAACTCAAAGCAGTCTCTCCAGCAATTTTGTCTACCCGCGAAGGTTCTTGTCTTTTTGCTCAGACTAGCACTGCACAACTTTCTGCACTGGGTCCTCCCACTTCAGTTTCTGCTTGTAAGCAGTGAGTAGAAGCACAGCTAGGTGATCTGATTTTCCAAAGTATAGGCCGCAGATGGATCACGTTCACAAGTTATAGGAGTAGAATTAGGCCATTCGGCACATCGAGTCTACTCTGCCATTCAATCATGGCTGATCTCTGCCTCCTAATACCATTTTCCTACCTTCTCCCCATAACCCTTAACACCTGTTCTAATCAATAATTTGTCTAAATCTCATATTACTAAAAGTCTGATCTTGACCGCTTTTGGCTCACTGTGCTGTATTTTCTGAGAGAACGCCGCCACCTCCTGCCGTCATTTTTGGCCACCTCGCTCAGAGCCCTCCCTCGCCTTCCAGGACCAGAGGACTTTTCCCATCGATGAAAAATCAGAGAGATATTACTGTTTTTAAAATATTCCCCATTCTCTGCGCCCCTGCTGGAGGGAGGGGGAGGGACTATAAAACCAGGAAGTGGTGTGCCTCACTCAGTCTCTGCAAGATGGAGGAAGCCAGTGGTGTGCCTCACTCAGTCTCTCTGAGCTCTGAATAGCACTGAACACATGTCTACCCAACTGTGAGTGGCCTTAATGCGGTTCTAAAAAGGTCGCAAAAAATGTCTATTGGTTCTAAAATGGTCGCAAAAAGTGTATTTTTTTGGTTCTAAAATGGACACAAAAAGTGTCTATTGGTTCTAAAATGCTTGCAAAAAGTGTCTCTATTGGTTCTAAAATGCTCGCAAAAAGTGACTCTATTGGTTCTAAAATGCTTGCAAAAAGTGTCTCTATTGGTTCTAAAACACTTGCAAAAAGTGTCTCTATTGGTTCTAAAACGCTTGCAAAAAGTGTCTCTATTGGTTCTAAAACGCTTGCAAAACGTGTCTCTATTGGTTCTAAAACGCTTGCAAAACGTGTCTCTATTGGTTCTAAAATGCTTGCAAAAAGTGTCTCTATTGGTTCTAAAACGCTTGCAAAAAGTGTCTCTATTGGTTCTAAAACGCTTGCAAAAAGTGTCTCTATTGGTTCTAAAACGCTTGCAAAACGTGTCTCTATTGGTTCTAAAATGCTTGCAAAACGTGTCTCTATTGGTTCTAAAATGCTTGCAAAACGTGTCTCTATTGGTTCTAAAATGCTTGCAAAAAGTGTCTCTATTGGTTCTAAAACGCTTGCAAAACGTGTCTCTATTGGTTCTAAAATGCTTGCAAAACGTGTCTCTATTGGGTCTACAATGCTTGCAAAACGTGTCTATTGGGTCTAAAATGGTTGCACAGTGTCTATTGGGTCTAAAATGGTTGCACAAAGTGTCTCTATTGGTTCTAAAACGCTTGCAAAACGTGTCTCTATTGGTTCTAAAATGCTTGCAAAACGTGTCTCTATTGGGTCTACAATGCTTGCAAAACGTGTCTATTGGGTCTAAAATGGTTGCACAGTGTCTATTGGGTCTAAAATGGTTGCACAAAGTGTCTATTGGGTCTAAAATGGTTGCACAAAGTGTCTATTGGGTCTAATGAGGTCCCCCCTCAACCTTCTAAACTCCAGCGAATAGAGGCCCAGTGCTGTCAAGCACTCATCATATGCTAACCCACTCATTCCAGGAATCAATCTCTTAAATCTCCTCTGGACCCTCTCCAGAGCCAGCACATACTTCCTCAGATATGGGGCCCAAATTTGCTCACAGTATTCCAAATGCAGCCTGACCAGTGCCTTATAAAGCCTCACGATGACATCTCTGTTTTTGTATTCCAGTCCTCTTGATATAAATGCTAGCATTGAATTGCCTTTTCTTCCTACTGATTTGACTTACAAATTAACTTTTTGTGTGTCGTGCACCAGCTCTCCCAAGTCCCTTTGCACTTCCGATTTCTGGATTCTCTCTCCATTTAGAAAATAATCTACGCATTTATTCTTATTACCAAAATGCATGACTCCGCACTTTGCTACACTGAATTTCATCTGCCAATTCTCTCCTAACCTGCTGCAGAGTCCTTGCTTCCTCTACACTGCCTGCCCCTCCACCTATCTCCACATAATCTGAAAACTTGGCCACAAAGACTTCAATCCCCTTATCCAAATCATTAATATACAACATGACGAGAAGTGGCCCCAGCACCGACCCTTGCGGAAATCCACTAGTCACTGGCAGCCACTGTGTTCTGAGGCAGGGAATTCCACAAATTCACAACCCTCGGTGTGAAAAAGTTTTTCCTCATCTCATTTCTGAATAGCTTATCCATTATTCTTGAACTGTGGCCCCTGGTTTTCGACTCCCCCAACATCGGGAACATGTTTCCTGCATCTAGCCTGTCCAATCCCTTAATAATTTTATATGTTTCTCTAAGATCCCCTCTCATCTGTCTAAATTGCAGTGAATAAAAGCCCAGTCGCTCCATTCTTTCATCATATTGTAGTCCTGCCATCCTGGGAATTCACGTCCTGAACCTACGTTACACTCAAATTAGGAGACCAAAACTGCACACAATACTCCAGGTGTGGTCTCACCAGGGCCCTGTACAACTGCAGAAAAACCTCTTTGCTCCAATACTCAACACCTAATGAGGCCAACATGCCGTTAGCTTTCACAACATGCTTACTTTCACTGCCTGTTGTACCTGCATGCATGCTTTCAGTGACTGATGTACTAGAACACACAGGTCTCGTTGTACTTCCCCTTTAACTAACCTGACACCATTCAGATAATAATCTGCCTTCCTATTCTTGCCACCAAAGTGGATAACCTCACATTTTTCCACATTATACTGCATCCGCCCACTCACCCACCCTGTCCAAGTCATCCTGCATCCTCATAGCATCCTCTTCACAGTTCACACTGTCACCCAGCTTTTTGTCATCTGTAAATTTGCTAATGTTACTTTTAATTTCTTCATCTAAATCATTAATGTATATTTTAAATAGCTGTGGTCCCAGCACCGAGCCCTGCCGAACCACTAGATAAAATAAAGTACTGAGGTAACATTCTATAAAAATGTTGCGGTGGCTATTTAACACACAGATAACTGTTTGGTAGCACTTCAAGTACTTTCATTTTTATTTTAATACTTCATTCAAATTTACTGAAAACTTGACAGCCTTGGGCCACAAGCACCTTCATTAAGCCAAGATGAATTTCAAACTGAATTGTGTTTTATCATTACCAATAGGTAAGTGAGGAGCTAATTACTAATCTTTGCCACAAAACAGTCAATTTCAGATCTATGATTCTATTATACACAAAGTTTTAGCAGAGAAGTTAAGGTCTGTAAAAATCAATGTTGATGCGAGTCATAGAAAAAAGATGAAGAGCTGCAACATATAATCTAAATAATACATAACCTAAATAATGTAATGACTAGCATTCTCGTATCATTCAAATTTGTTAAAACTTACATGAATTTGAAAGCCATAATTTCTCTGGACTTGATATTCAGTTACATTATAGCAAGTAGATAAATCAATTTCACCATCGAGATCTGATGCCTGGGGAATAAATAGAGAATGTTGGTTATCAACAGTTCCAGAAATCAATTTCTGAGATCCTTCTAATATAAAACAATATCCAAATAGAGGAGGCCTATGTATTTGCCTCAATAGTCAAATACCATAATCGTGTCAGATAATCTTCAGGTGTAAATCCTAATTTTGTTCGATCAGATGTTAGAATAGTTCTGAAACCTGCTACTTAAAACAAACGTATTTTCTTTCATTTCCAGTTCTGAGGAAGGACATCAGACGTGAAATCTTGACATTGTTTCTCTTTCCGCACATGCTCCCTAGTCTGCTGAGTGTTTCCAGCATTTTCTGTTTTGTTCTAGAATATTTCTCACAAATTGAAACCCAACTATTTAAGCAAAGAGGAAGAGCATGATTAGGAAACTATAAAACACTGGTTTTATATCAATTGCAGGGAAAATACAGTGCCCTCCATAATGTTTGGGACAAAGACTCATCGTTTATTTTTTTGCCTCTGTACTCCACAATTTGAGATTTGTAATAGAAAGAAATCATATGTGGTTAAAGAGCACATTGTCAGATTATATTAAAGGCCATTTTTATACATTTTGGTTTCACAATGTATAAATTACAGCAGTGTTCATACATAGTCCCCCCATTTTAGGGCACTATAAAGTTTGGGACAAATGGCTTCATAGGTGTTTGTAATTGCTCAGGTGTGTTTAATTGCCTCGTTAATGCAGATATAAGAGAACTCTCAGCACCTAATTTTTCCTCCAGTCTTTCGATCACCTTTGGAAACTTTTATCGCTGTTTATCAACATGAGGAACAAAGTTGTGCCAATGAAAGTCAAAGAAGCCATTATGAGACTGAGAAACAAGAATAAAACTGTTGGAGACATCAGCCAAACCTTAGGCTTACCAAAATCAACTGTTTGGAACATCATTAAGTAGAAAGAGAGCACTGGTGAGCTTACTAATCGCAAAGGGACTGGCAGGGCAAGGAAGACCTCCACAGCTGATGATAGATGAATTCTCTCTATTAAAAAAAACCCCAAATACCTGTCCGACATATCAGAAACACTCTTCAGGAGTCAGGTGTGGATTAGTCAATGTCCACTGTCCGCAGAAGACTTCATGAACAGAAATACAGCGGCTACGCTGCACTGGTTAACCACAAAAATAGCATGGCCAGGTTACAGTTTTCCAAGAAGTACTTAAACTGGAAATAGGTCTTGTGGACAGATGAGACGAAGATTAACTTGTATCAGAGTGATGGCAGGAGCAAAGTATGAAGGTGAGAAGGAACTGCCCAAGATCCAAAGCATACCACCTCCTCTGTGAAACACGGTGGTGGGGGTGTTATGCCTGGGCTTGTATGGCTGCTGAAGGTACTGACTCACTTATCTTCACTGATGATACAATTGCTGATGGTAGTAGTATAATGAATTCTGAAGTGAAAAGACATCTGCTCAAGTTCAAACAAATACCTCAAAACTAATTGGCCAGCATTTCATTCTACAGCAAGACAATGATCCCAAACATACTGCTAAAGCAACAAAGGAGTTTTTCAAAGCTAAAAAATTGTCAATTCTTGAGTGCGTCAATCACCCGATCTGATCCCAATTGAGCATGCCTTTTATATGCTGATGAGAAAACTGAAGGGAACTAGCCCCCAAAACATGCATAAGCTAAAGATGGCTGCAATACAGGCCTGGCAGAGCATCACCAGAGAAGACACCCAGCAACTGGTGATGTCCATGAATCGCAGACTTCAATCAGTCATTGCATGCAAAGGATATGCAACAATATACTTTCATTTACATGACATTATTGTGTTTCAATCATTATGGTGCCCTGAAATGGGGGGAACTATGTATGCACACTGCTGTAATTTCTACAAGGTGAAACCAAAATGTATAAAAATAGCCTTTATTAAAATCTGACAATGTGCACTTTAACCACATGTGATTTTCTTCTCTTACAAATCTCAAATTGAGCAGTACAGAGGCAAATAAATAATTGATGTGTCTGTCCCAAACATTATGGAGGACACTATACATATATCTATTAAGAAAATGGTGACAAGGCAATGAGAAAATAACACAAAGTGCTGATCAGTGGATTAGGCAGCGTTTCTGGAGAGCATTCGAGTTGCTGAACCAGGCTGTGATGCAATCAGTTAATATGCTCTCCAAAGCACAGGGATGAAGATTACAAAAAGTAGTGAACACCGCCCAATCCATCGTGGGTACGGATCTCCCCTCCATCAAAGACATAGGAACCTGAAAACCGTGGTGTTCAGGTTCAGGAACAGCGTCTTCCCAACAACCATCAGGCTATTGAACACTATGAACCTGTAGAAGTTCAAGACATTATTTGTTAACATACCAAATCTCCTCAATCTTTTAAGGAAGTAAATGCTTTGATGGGCTTTCCTAATGATTGCAGCAACGTGCTATGTCCAGCACAGATCTTCAGAGTTATGCACACCCAGGAATTTGATGTTGCTGACTCTCCACCATCGAAGACAGGTTTGTTGATTCTCTGCCTTCCTTTTCTACAGTGAACAATCATTTCCTTGGTTTTACTGATGTTGAGAGCAAGATTGTTGTTCTGGCATCATTCAGTCAGAGTGAAGAGAGCAGGGGACTGAGCACACAGCCTTGAGGTGCCCACAGCTGATGGTTTTAAGGGGGAAGTGCTATTGCCAATTTGTACCGATCGTGTTCTGCTGATGAGGAAGTCAAGGATCCAGTTGCGAAGGAATGCACAGGAGGTCCAGTTCTCCGAGGTTGGTAATAAGTTTGGAAGGGATGATGGCGTTTAATGCCGAACAATAGTCTATGAACAGCAGCCTGACATTTGTGTTTTTATTGTCCAAGTGGTCCAGTGCAGAGTGGAGAGCTAATAAGATTGCGTCCTCCATTGATCTATTGCGGTGATAGGAAAATTGTAGTTGGTCCAGGTACTTGCTAAGTTAGGAGTTGATATGTGCCATAACCAGCGCCTCAAAGAGCTTTATGTCCCAGCAAGCAGCTCACTGGGAGAGTTCTGGCAAGCAGGCTCGGCTCGCCACCGCAGACCGACAACAGAGGACCTATTCGCCGGGGGTCGCTCGTCATGGAGCGATGGAGGACCCGCCGATAGGGCCCAGCTCGGCCACTGCAAACTCAGAATTGGCTCCAAGCCACTGGCATCACTTGCACAAATGGATTGTTCTGGCTCACATACAGGACTCGATTACAATACCCAAACCCCAATTGCTGTGTAGGTCAACAAACAGGTTCACATTGTTCTTGGCTAATAAGGTCAAATGTTTGACAATGATGGATCCAAGTGGTGTGTCGGCAGCGAACCCCATTCAGTAAAATCCAGGTTAATGGCAAAGGTTTTGTTTTAATATAAAATACGATTGCAAGAATAACTCTCATTCAACAGTAAAAATATATTCCAAAAGCAACCTAATCTTAAAATAATGTGAGGAGAATGGAGCATGTGGCTGGTAAGCTGAGTTAAATCATTGTCTCCTTATGCTCTGCTCTTGCTAAACATTGCACTCTGCGCTTCAGGTACTGAAGGGCAATCTTGACAGCTTTGCAACAGAAAAATCATTGGTGGCTTTTGCTTTGTGCATTTGGTTCCACGGATGGAACTTTGAGCCTTCATAGTCTCCCAGCTATGTTGGACTCACCCTGACGGTGGAGCTTTAGTCAACTAATTTAAGCTTTCGATATCCAATTTAATTACGGTAACAGTAATGTGAAACTTGGCATCTGACAAATGGACAAGTAAGTGCAGTGAACACATCCATAAGCCAAATTTTGCAGTAATCCGATTAAAAGTTTGGCAACAAAATCATTATTTTTAAGTTTGAAATACCATGTACAGAAGTCAACTTAACATTTTAAATTGGGATTCTTTAGATTAGTTGCCTGAACCACAGCATCAAAATGCATTGTTCAAGTTTGAAAATAGTGCATTGTTGCTGCATTTAGTCACAGGGAGCAAGCAGCGATCAAGCCTGGATCTGATGCCAATTTCTGCCCAAATATTAAAGGCAACCACTGTTTCTGTAATACTAATGTGCTAGCTATCTATCTCAACCAAGATCGATGACTTTGAATGCCAAGATGGATGATTGAAAGATATTAAACTAGCGTAGGAGTTTTGTATAGAATTACTCATAGTAAACTAGCTGGTCAATTATTATTAAAGATAAGATTTTTCTAATGGCTGCCAGGGTACAAACCATCCTTCTGAAGGAGGCTTGAGCAAGCACATTTATGAAACTCGTGTCTATAGCTGATTCAGTTGAGTTTCTATCACGTTTGAGTGTAATGGAAATGAAAATTTGTACAACATGCAAATGACCCAAAAGAGTTATTTTATCCTGCTGCAAAAGGCAAAAATTATGCCCAATATCAGAGATCTACAAGTAATATTTTTTATTTATAGTTTTAAGAAAATGCAATGATCCTATACACGACAGCTGCCAAATTAAGTACAAAGTTGTTTTCTTATTGCTATCAGGTTTCCGAATAATCTTCAAACATAGTACTTACATCCTCAGCAATTGAGTCCTTGTAGTAGCGTAGACTATGGTCGGTAAGTACAAACCAGTATTTCTTCCACTGAAAGACAAAAAAAAACTATTGTTTTAATAAATAAATAGAAATATCCAAAGAGAGCTAATTTTCCATTTAATGGACAAGTAAGCCAATCATTCCAGAAAATGTAAAAGTTCTCAACCGGAAACATCACCTCACCATGTTCTCCAGGAATGCTGCCTGGCCTGCTGAGTTACTCAAGCACGTTGACTCTTTTTTGTAAACCAGCATCTGTAGTTCCTTGTTTCTACATTCTAGATAATTAATTGAAAACGAATCGACTATCAACATGCAGAACTTGGCTATTCAAGCTGTTCTTGCATTTCCTGGATGGATCTGCCAAAAAGCTGTGATCAAATGAGGTTAAATCTCATGTTGGCACTGCCTACAACAGCTGTTGTGCATAATCATATTGCCCATAATTGAGATCAGATTAGGAAAAAGGGAAGTGCAATGAGACCTGGGTGTCCTTGTACACTAGTCAATGAAGGTAAACATGCAGGTGCAGCAGGCAATAAAGAAAGCTAATGGCATGTTGGCCTTCATAACGAGAGGATTTGAGTATAAAAGTACTTTTTCACCCAAAGAGTTGTGAATTTGTGGAATTCTCTGCCACAGAAGGCAGTAGAGGCCAATCCGCTCGATGATTTAAAAAAGGTTAGATAGAGCTCTTGGGGCTAGCGGAATCTTGGTTCTTGGTCCTCCAAAATATTCCAAATGGAATTTAAACGGGAGGTGGTGGAGGGTGGAATTAATCAAAAAAGGATTCTTGCAGAAAAAGAGCTACCTTAAATTTAGTTGTGTCCGGTTGAGTAACTATGGTAGGGTGAAGACTATTCCATGCTTTAACTGTGCAGGGCAAGAATGAATTGCTACACACATCTATCTTGGTAGCTGGCATCCCAAATTGGATCAAGGGACATGGGGAGAAGGCAGGCACGGTCTACTGATTGTGGATGATCAGCCATGATCACAATGAATGGCGGTGCTGGCTCAAAGGGCCAAATGGTCGCCTCCTGCACCTATTTTCAATGTTTCTATAATTTAATAAAATAAATTTGATTAAGTATTTTGTTTCCTTTTCACTCCACATGGTAACAATTCATTAAGACATGACTGCAGGCAGTCCAAATTTTGCCTATGTAATGTTTTCTGTACCAGAGGCAGGACAGAAGAATACAATTTAAAGCAGCATATAATGACTAAGAACAATAATCCAGATGATTTTGCTCTTTATTGAAACTGGAATTTTTCATCCAAACATATTAAATCACATTTTTCTAATATTAATTTTAAAATATTTTAGAGTCATAAGAGTTGTACAGTACAGAAATGTACTCTTCAGGCCGCCACCTCTATGTGACCTTTATGCGCATTTGTAAATCCCATTAGGTCTGTATTCTTTAATGCCTTCCTTATTTAGGTGCCTATCAACCTGCTTTTTAAATCCATCACCTCTTCCAGTAGCAAGTTGCAGACATCAACCACTCGTCCTGTAAAAATAATTTTGCTCAAATCCTTTTAAAAATCATCTAGGATTTACGTACTGTTAATATAAAAATAGATGATGGATAGTTGTTTAGGGTTTTAGTTTGGAGATACAGCATGGAAACATGCCCCAAGGCCCACCTGAACCATCGATAACCCGTTCACATTAATTTATTTTTTTTCCACTTGCGCATCCACTCCCTACACACTAGGGGCAATTTATAAAGACCAATTAACCTACAAACTCTGAGATGTGGGACGAAGCTGGAGCATGCCCACGCAGTCACAAGGAGTATGTGAAAACATCACACAGCAGTACCCGAGATCAGGATCGAATCTCGGTCTCCAACACTGAGGGAACAGTGCTACCAGCTGTGCTACTGTCCACCCTTTGTGGTTGCACTGGGTTTTTGTGGATATATAGCCTCTTTTGGTGCTGTACGATTCTATGACATATGTGTACGATTCTGCCTCTTATCACCAAGCTAATTTTAGATCCAATTAGTCAGTTTGCCTTCAATCCATGAGTCTTAATATTCTGGACAAACATCGTACTGAAATTCACATAGACAACATTTACCACCTGCCTTCAATCTTGCCCATTATCGTCACAATTTAATTAGTAAAACATTTCCTCCATCACCTTCCGGATAAAGCCTAGCAATTGTGAGAATATCCTGTCCCCAAGAATCTTCTCCAATAATTTTCCTACTACTTTTCTGTTGCAAGGCTCACTAGCCAGCAGGTAACTGCCTTATTTCTGCTGTCCTTCTCACCAAAAGGAACAACAACAATGACTTTAAAATGAAAAATCTCTTTTAGGCCCCCAGCTATCTCCTCCCTTTCTTCCCATAATAACGTGGGATATCATCTGGCCCAAGACATCTAACATGTCACCCTCCTTTATACTGACTTGTTCCTGATTATTATTGTTCAAGTACCTCTCCTTGAGCACAATACCTTGGACGTACTTAACCAATTCACCTCCATTTAAGCCCATAACACCAAGTCAATGGTGTGACCCAGTGGTGTGGTCAATTGTGGGAAATATGAATCTTTCACTACTATGAATCTATTGCTCTTACACCTTTTGGTGATTAGCTTATATATGTGCTCCTCTAATTCTCACTGGTTATTGCGATTTGGGAGGTCTATAATATAACCCCAGCAAAGTAATCACTTCTCCCTTTGTTAGACTTCATCCAGGAAATTCTATTTACTGCTATGTTATTCTTCATAATCAGTAGCACAACTAGTACTTCATCGAGTATGGAAAAAATGTTGTTAAAAAAATTTGAAAACCAGGTATCATTTTCCTTCCACTTCACAATTATGCGCCACTTTATGTTGGTCTATCACATAAAATCCCAATAAAATACATTTACGTTTGTGGTTGTAACATGACAAAATGTGGAAAAGTTCAAGGGGTATGAAAACTTTTGCAAGCCACTGTATGTCATCATTAGTCATGGGTGAGGTGTCGGATGACGAGGGTGGCTACTGTGGTGCCACTATTTAAGAAGGGCTGCATGGAAAAGCCTGGAAACCATAGATCAGTGAGCCTAACATCTGTGGTAAGCAAGTTACTGGAGAGGATTCTGAGGGATAAGATATAAGATATATGCATTTGGATAAAAAGGAGCCAATTAAGAATAGTCAGCATAGTTTTTGTACGTCTTTCAAATCCGATTGAGATTTTTGAAGAGGTAAACAAAAATGACGTGGCAAAGCCATACACGTTTTCTGTTACACACTTCAGCAAGGCATTTGAAAAGGTTCCACATGGTAGGCTGCTCTGGAAGGATAGATAGAATGGGATCCAGGGAGAGCTAGCCGACTGGATAGAGAATTGGGTAAATGGAAAGAAGCAGTAGGTGATGGTTGAAGTTGGGGTAGAAGATTGCAACCTTCACGTGGTCCGCCCTGTTTCGACAAATGCAATCAACCCGGCGTGCACAATCAAATAAGATCAAATAGAACAAGTTGTCCTCCAACTTTAGGCTGTGCACGCCATACACAAGAAGATGGTGGAAGCTTGTTTCTCAGACTGGAGGCCTGTGACTAGTGGTGTGCCTCAGGGATCGGTGCTGGGCTCATTGCAATTTGAGGTTCATATCAATGATTTGGATGAGAACGTAGAAGGCAAAGATGGTTATCAAAAATTACAAGGTCTTGATTAGTTGAGCAAGTGTGCCAAGGAATGGTTAATAGAGTTTAGTGCAGATAAGAGCAAGGTATTAAACTTTGGGAAGTCAAACCAGGGCAGGACCTTCACAGTGAAATGCAGGATCCTGGGAAGTGTCCTATGGCAGAGGGATCTAGAAATGTAGGCACATAGTTCCTTGAAAGTGGTGTTACAGGTTGATAAGGTATAGACGTTGGGATGTTATGTTACAGTTGTACAAGACATTAGAAAGGCTGGATTTGAAGCATTGTGTTCAGTTTTGTCTCAAAGTCGTCCAAATTTATGATACACTATCTCAAAGCCTTGCTGACTATCTATAATCAGTTCATGATTCAATGCAACTAAAGTCTGTCCTTCGAATCGCTTCCAGTAACTTCCCTACCACTTATGTTAGACACCAGCCTTTAGTTCCCTGGCTTGTCTTTGCAGTCTTTTTTAACCAATTATACAACATTTGCCATCCTCCAATCATCCAGCATCTTGCCTGTGGCACAAAAATCGGTACCAGGGCCCCAGCAGTCTCTTCCCTGCTTCCCACACATCCTAGATTCATCTGGCCTTGCCCTGGCGATTTATCCATTTTTATTCACATAAAATCCCCAATACCTCTTCTCCCATAACATCAATATGCTTCAGGATATTACTGTTCTCTTTCCTAAATTCACTACCTTCAATGTCCTTCTCTACTATAAATGCAGATAAGTATTTGTTTAAGATCTGTCATGTCTCCACACAGATTATCACACAGATCCTTAAGGAGAACTACTCTTGGCCTCATTATCCTTTTGCTATTATTATATATAGAATATTTTAGGATCATCGTTACCTTCCTTGCATGGATATCTCATGCACCCTTTATGTCCTCCTAATTGCCTTCCTAAATATACTCCTACAGTGCCCTCCATAATGTTTGGGACAAAGACCCATCACCTGACTATCCTATTTTTGCGGCTAACCAGCAGTTTGCATCTTGCAGTGTAGTCTCTGTATTTCTGTTCACAAAGTCTTCTGTGGACAGCGGTCATTGACAAATCCACACCTGACTCCTGAAGAGTGTTGCTGCGGGTCAGGCAACATCTCTGGAGAACATGGATAGGTAATGTTTTGGGTCAGGACCTTTCTTCTGACCTGATGCTACTTGAACCACGATGCTACCTGAACCACTGAGTAACTCCAGCACATTGTGTGCTTTTGTGTTAACCAGCAACTGTAGAGAGAGAGAAAGGGGGGGGGGGGGGGAGAAAGGGGAGAAATGGGAGAGGGGGAGGGCAGAGAGGAGGGAGAGGGGAGAGGGCAGAGGGAGAGGGAGAGGGCAGAGGGAGAGGGCAGAGGGAGAGGGCAGAGACAGAGGGAGAGGGCAGAGACAGAGGGACATCACTCAAAGCGCGTGGAAGACGGCGCCGAGCATACCCATTGTGACGTCATCAGCGAGAGCTGCTCGTTTAAATACAGTCTTTTGATATTTTTAAACATTTTCAGTAATGTCGAGAAATAAAGCATGAAAGTTTCAGATTTTCAGGTGATTTTGGACTTGACGGGAAAAATTGCAACTGGATTATTTAAATATTTTAGTGTTCCTGCGTAATTTTTTCGCGAAGATGTAAAAACACACATATATACACATACAAGATCAGAGTTGGGTCCCGTCCCCTCAACGATGCGGGGGGGGGGGGGGGGGGGAAGCAGCCTGCGGCGTCACACACACACACACACACACACTAACCACCCCCACACACACACACATTGAATACTTAACGGGATTTTGGTTGTTCAGACTAATATGCACGTCATCTAAAATTATTTGCCTTCATGCAAATCATACAATCTACTATGTTTTAAATTATTATTCTACAGTTTAATTGGATCTTTCCTCGCAGAAAGATACTAGAAAATAAAGTATACAATAATAGACAAGATAATAGCACATTTTATCATTGCCTATAAAAGGATAAAAAGCAACTTCGTTCCTTAATTACTGGAACAGACCATAAGTATGCAATGTTCAAGCACAATGTAGAAACATCCACTATCTTTCATTCACATAGTTTTAACACAGCAATACTCCAATGTTGTAGTAACATTTTTTAAATCACTCATTTGAAGTCGATTTTGTAATGTCTCTACCTCATAATAAAAGCAACGAACTTCAGGATCATATAAGAGCTGAGATTTATCTATATCAAATAAAATAACCTGCACCTCTTGGAGATCACTTAAAGCAAGAATATTGGAACTGATTGTTTGTCTGGAGAGCACTGTTTACATGAATGAACGCACAGGTAAAGGACCAAATTCTTGTTCCTCAGGGGCAGAGCTCAATGTACTAGTTAAAGAAATGGTCATCAGAAAGGATATTCTGCATGTTCAGGGGTTCAGGACTCCACTCAGAGCTGAGCTGCAGCATCAGTGACATGTGGTGGGAAGACAACTCAATGCAAGGAATGATGTCTGAGGAACCGAAAAATGTAATGACCTACTGTGTCTGATCAATGTCAGTGAAAACAGCGACTAGTGTGTTTGTCAGAAACAGTACTGTTACACCTACAGACTTAAAATCACTCCATCGCTCACACATGTATCTTGAACATTTACATATTTGTAGCTATTCAACAATGGTAGATATACAACCTGATCATTATCTCATAAGAACATCCAACTTTCTTGCAAGAAATGAATATGCACACCACCATTTGCAGCACTAAACTAGCTTGAGTTGGGCAGGGTCATGGTTCGAGTGCATGTGATAAGTTCACACTGCACAGCATCCCCAGCCAATAAATGATTCTAAATACTTAACGCTAATGTTATGCTAATCTTCTTTCCTCCCATTTCCTTCAATCTCTTCTGCCTTATATAATACAGGTGGTTTCAACAGGCCCCTCTCTCATATTTTATTTTCCCTCACAATAACCCATTGCCGTTTAGGGCAGTTGCAAGGTGGAATGTTTTTTCTCAAAGCTGCGTGTTTTGTAACTCTTGCCCTCAATGGGTGGTGGAGGCAGCAATTTTGAATAATTTTAATGTAGATTGAAAGGAATCCATGGTAGATGATAATTTAATGATAAGGGATTGATAGGGTACCGTGGCAGATGGAAATGTGGAATTGAGATCACAGATCACTTTCAGTTTCGCCATCACCATTTTAAGTGGTGTTGCAGGCTTGTGGCCAAGTGGCCTGCTCATGCACCTAATGCGTATGCATGCACACCGCTGCTGTTCGGATCTAATTTTCTGCATGCAGACCACAAAAAATGCGATCAACTTCACAAGGTAGCTGTTAAGTGTCTGCTGTATGACGACGAAAGTCACCATTACATGCTTTAGGCCACTGGGTGTGTTCACAGTATTTTGTTATATAGATTACCCAAGTATCAACAGCCATTCATAATCACATTATCACTACAATGCATTGCGACAAAAAGGTGCACAACGTTATTAAAATTTGGGACACAAGACAAAACAGAAAAAATGTAGCTAGTTGAAAAATTATTATTTAAGCATTTGCCATTCCGGAGCTGAGTTAAAGTACTTAACTCTGAATTTAACTAACTTGTATTACATTTGACCTGGGAGCAAGAGATGGCTACCTCAGATGTAAAAATATTGGAGCCACATTAGCAAAAAAATAATTTTAATTTCCGAATATTAAAAGAAAATCATCCCAAATCTATACGATTAACAATACAATTTCTGAATCCTTGTACTTTAGCAACCAAGTATTTAGCAACCATTGAAAATGATAGGGTTTTGGGAGCCACAATTATTCCTTAGCAGCTGCCTAAGTATATTAAAACACTTGATTTAGTTGTTTCAACGATGAGTTCTATTAGTTGCTTCTATATAACATTAAACTATTTTTCCTTTACATCTTCAATGCAATTAGTTTGTGATCGTTCATATTATCTTATATCATTGGAAGTGGGAAATTGGCCCATTGAGTTAATGTGGGCCCTCACAGAATCCGATCGATTCCATTTTTTCCACTGTTTCCCTCTAATCTATTCAGTATCTCATACCTATAAACTCCCACTGTCATCTGCATACAGTAAGCAATTTACAATGAAGATAGACACAAAAAGCTGGAGTAACAGCGGGACAGGCAGCATCACTGGAGAGAAGGAATGGGTGACGCTTCGGGTTGAGACCCTTCTTCAGTCTGATTAGGGATAAGAGAACCGAGAGATATAGACGATCATGTAGCGAGCTAAAGAACAATGAATAAAAGATATGCAAAAAAGTAACGATGATAAAGGAAACAGGCGATTGTTAGCTGTTTGTAGGGTGAAAACGCGAAGCTCATGCGACTTGGGTGGGGGAGGAATTGAGAGAGAGGGAATGCCGGGGCTACCTGAAGTGAGAGAAATCAATATCATATCACTGGGCTATCAGCTGCCCAAGTGAAATATGAGATGCTGTTCCTCCAATTTGCGTTTTACAATACAATTTACAATTGCAGTTTACAAATATAGTTGCAATTTACAATAACCAATTGTTCTACTGACATGGTCTTCTGAACGTGGGAGTGAACTGGTGTAATTTGTGGTAACAGGGAAAATGTGCAAACTGTAAATTGACTGTACTCCAGGTCTTGATTGAACCCGGAAGCTGTGCAGCAGGACCACTAACCAGGGCTCTCGCTCCAACCCTCCGTCATGCCACACTTAGTATCTTTCCCAAGCATTACAGCTGTCGCCGATACAAAACGTCACGTTCCTTTTCTCCAGAGATGCTGCCTGACCCGCTGAGTTACTCCAGTTTTTTGTGTCTATCTTCGGTATCAACTAGTATCTGGTTGCCAAGCCGGGCAAAATGACTCTGTGTTTAGGTTGCCCGGCGGCAACCTAAACACAGTGGTCAGTGGTACCCGGGCAACCGCTAATTTCAAGCCCTGCTAACTAATGCGCCAGTGTGCCTTCTGAAAAAGTACTGAAAAATAATTTATCACCGGCTGATATTGTCTATGTTTGAAACATTAAATTCAGGTGCTTTTCAAATCATTGCATCTAACTTCCATTAAAACAACTGAAAATCTCTTGGCAAGTTGCAATTCAACGTGAAGACAAAATCTCATCTAATCTAAAGCATAGACTTTTAGATGAGCAATTATATTAAATGAAAGGCTTGAAAGCAAATTCTAGAGTTGCTCGAGAGTGGATTTATGAACAAGGAATCTTGAATCCGATGGATATTTAAGACTAAGTACACATGATAGTAAAGTAGAAAAAAAATGAAACCCCCTAATGGGTTAATTGTATTGGATGGCTGGATGTTCTGGAGCTTAATAGCTCCACCATCAGTTCTTCATCAAAATGCAATTGTTCACAACGATAGAGCATTGCTAAATTATGCGTTTTAGCAGTGCATTAAAAGCAGACTGCGAAAATAAATTATGCAAAAGGAGAAAGAAGCTTAGTATAATAGCTTCTGCAACATATTTTATTTTTATGAAATAAAATTTTACTAAAACGGTAATGGCATACAAGATGTAATGTATTAGCTGATGACTATGAATCCTAACATTATTGTTCTATCTCACCGGAAAACTGAAAAGAATAACTGACTTCTAATCATTTTTTAAACCACAGATTATTTCATCGGGGCAAGAAATATAAACATTTTATATAAAACATTTAACCTATAATACATATTAAATGTTAAATAGACAATAGATTCAACAAAAACAAAAATTGGAAGGAACAATTCAAATGGCTATCTTTAACACATCAAATTTAGATTGAATTAATCAACAAGAAGTTTTAAAAGTTGCATTCTGGCTGCCTAATGGCTTAGTGAGCTAACATAACAAATAGAAAACAAAAGTTAGTAATGATTCAATGTAATAAAAAGGAACCGCAGATGCTGGTTTATACCAAAGATGGACACGGAATGCTGGAGTAACTTAATGGGTTAGACTGCATCCCTGGAGAAATTGGACATGTGATATTTTGGGTCAGAACCCTTCTTCAGACTGATTGTGGTGAGGGGGAAAAACTAGAAACAAGAAAATAAAATTAGGACAACTCAGGGCTGGCAACAGATGACATCAGGCAGGAATGATCCCTGGTGGCTTACAACCCCACGGTATGACCATTGAATTATTTATTTTCAGGTAACTTCACGTGATCTCTGAGATGAAACACCCGTTCCCAGCCAACGATCAGCGTATTGGGAACCTCCCTCGAGATCATCTGTTGTCAGCCCCGATTTGTCCTGTTTTTTTGCAGTTCCCCCCTTCATACAATCAGTCTGAAGAAGTCTCGGCCCGAAATGACGCCTATCCATTTTCTCAAGAGATGCTTCCTGATCTGCGTTATTCCAGCATTTTGTGTCTATCTATAGAAATGTTTCATATGTAGTGAAGTAACTTAATCCCTTTTGGATGCCTGGAGAGTGTTAGGAGGAAAAAAAATCCATATATCCCAATTCAAAAATATTTGCAGTCCGCATTGAAGTAAACACGTTAGTTAGACCAGTTAGTTTGACGTCAGTGGTGGGCAAATTAATGGAAAGGATACTTAGAGATAATATATATAAGCATCTGGATAAACAGTGTCTGATCAGGGACAGTCAACATGGATTTGTGCCTGGAAGGTCATGTTTGACAAACCTTCTTGAATTTTTTGAGAGGGTACTAGGGAAATTGATGAGGGTAAAGCAGTGGATGTTGTCTATATGGATTTCAGTAAGGCCTTTGACAAGGTTCCCCAAGGAAGGTTGGTTAAGAAGGTTCAATCTTTGGGTGTTAATGGCGGAGTAGCAAGATGGATTCAACAGTGGCTAAATGGGAGATGTCAGAGAGTAATGGTGGAAGGCTGTTTGTCAGGTTGGAAGCCGGTGACCAGTGGGGTGCCTCAGGGATCTGTGTTGGGTCCACTGTTGTTTGTCATGTACATCAATGATCTGGATGATGGGGTGGAAAATTGGATAAGTAAGTATGCAGATGATACTAAGATAGGTGGTGTTGTGGATAATTAAGTAGATTTTCAAAGTCTACAGAGAGATTTGTGCCATTTGGAAAAGTGGGCTGAAAGATGGCAGATGGAGTTTAATGCTGATAAGTGTGAAGTGCGACAACTTGGCGGGACAAATCAAAATAGGACGTACATGGTAAATGGTAGGGAATTGAGGAACGCTGTGGAACAGAGGGATCTAGGAATAACTGTGCATAGTTCCCTGAAGGTGGAATCGCATGTAGATAGGGTGGTAAAGAAAGCTTTTGGTGTGCTGACCTTTATAAATCAGAGCATTGAATATAGGAGTAGGGAAGTAATGTTAAAATTGTACAAAGCATTGGTAAGACCATTTCTGGAGTATGGTGTACAATTTTGGTCGCCTAATTATAGGAAGGATGTCAACAAAATAGAGAGAGTACAGAGGAGATTTACTAGAATGTTGCCTGGGTTCCAGAAACTAAGTTACAGAGAAAGGTTGAACAAGTTAGGTCTTTATTCTTTGGAGTGCAGAAGGTTAAGGGGAGACTTGATTGAGGTGTTTAAAATTATGAAAGGGATAGACAGAGTTGACGTGGATAAGCTTTTCCCATTTAGGGTAGGGAAGATTCAAACAAGAGGGCATGACATGAGAATTAAGGGACAGAAGTTTAGGGGTAACATGAGGGGGAACTTCTTTACTCAGAGAGTGGTGGCTGTGTGGAATGATCTTCCAGCAGAAGTGGTGGAGACAGGATCGATTTTAACATTTAAAAGTAAAGTGGATAGGTGTATGGACGGGAAGGGAATGGAGGGGTATGGTCTGAGTGCAGGTAGATGGGACTAGGGGAAAATAAATGGACTGGAAGGGCCGTGAGGGTCTGTTTCCGTGCTGTAATTGTTATATGGTTATATGGTTAACATAGAAACATAGAAAATAGGTGCAGGAGTAGGCCATTCAGCCCTTCGAGCCTGCACCGCCGTTCAATATGATCATGGCTGATCATCCAACTCAGTATCCTGTAACTGCCTTCTCTCCATACCCCCTGATCCCTTTAGCCACAAGGGCCACATCTAACTCCCTCTTAAATATAGCCAACGAACTGGCCTCAACTACCTTTTGTGGCAGAGAATTCCACAGATTCTCCACCCTCTGTGTGAAAAATGATTTTCTCATCTCGGTCCTAAAAGACTTCTCCCTTATCCTTAAACTGTGGCCCCTTGTTCTGGACTTCCCCAACATCGGGAACAATCTTCCTGCATCTAGCCTGTCCAACCCCTTAAAAATTTTGTAAATCTCTATGAGATCCCCCCTCAATCTTCTAAATTCCACGAGTACAAGCCGAGTCTATCCAGTCTTCCTTCATATGGAAGTCCTGCCATCCCAGGAATCAGTCTGGAAGTACATATGCATGGACATCTAGCAATATATAAATAAGGCGTGGAACTATTGAACATTCATAATTTGAGAGAATTGACTCTTGGTAATAAAGTACATAGAAGCTGATGATGACCCGTGCAACCCCATTAAGGCTCCTTTGTGTCCCAAGGAGACTGGAGAAAAATAATTAAAAAACAAAAAGAATCAACAGGTAATGCAAAAAGAAAATATAACTACCGGCTCAGAAAATAATTACCTTTTCACTCAAAGTAACGTTATTTAAAAACTGGCAAAATTTATTCTCACACATGCAGTCTCAGATTTTGTTAGAATGTATGGAAACAAATGAAATTTGCCATACGATGGCAGCCTCGCCAACAGTCTGTCTCGTCCTTCTTCTTCTTTTGTTGTTTTTAGTCTGTTGTTAAATGTATGTTTTAGTGTATCGTTAGTTCTGTATTATGTGGGGAGATTTTTAAAAAATCTCTTGCCTCAATGGGGACGTCACTTTTTTCCGTATCGTATCTCCGTCCGCACTGTGGCCTAACATCGTGGCGATGGCGGCCTCCTGCAGGGGTTCGACTTTGGGAGCTCCAACCCGAGAGACTGCAGACTTAACATCATGGAGCGCACGGTCCCTCGGTTAGGGATCGACTTCGGGAGCTCCAACCCGAGAGACTGCGGACTTAACATCGTGGAGCTTACGGTCCCTTGGTTAGGGATCGACTTCGGGAGATTCAAGCCGCAGGAGCTCAGAATGCCCCGATCTAGCAAAATAATGGCACTTTCTTCCCAATAACCCTCTCTGGCTAAACCCCTCCCTTCACCACCTCCAGTTTAACTTCCAGTTGGAATATTTTGGAGGACCAAGTAACCAAGAACCAAGATCGCGTGAGCTTTGATCGCCCCGATGCGGGAGCTTCGATCGCCGGCTGCGATAGATTTGATCGCTCCCACCATGGATGGTTCGACTGCCCTGTCCGCGGGAGAATAAGGCGGAAAGAAGATAAAACTTTATTACCTTCCATCACAGTAAGGAATGTGGGGGAGTCGCTGTGATGGATGTTTATGTTAACTTTTATGTAGTTGGGTGTCTTGTTGCTTTTTTGGTATGACTGTATGGCAAATCAAATTCCTTGTATGATTTTACGTACTTGGCTAATAAATTAATTACAACACAATTTAAAATGAAACATTGTGTAACCTGAAAGGAATGTGCAGGTGGGTAATGTCCAAGTAGTAGAGTATCCAGCCTGAAATTAGCTTTTTGTGAATTATCCTAACGCCATTTGTGAAGCAGAGCTTCACAGGCCCATAGAAATGCAACGTTGAGTTTCCCTGCCTAAAATTACGAAGAAGTTATTGATTTCAATATGGCATTTCCAATTGATACGTAGCAACTTCCTGCCGTTGTCAACAAGTAATTCAGTGCATGGGAGCATCTCTTAAAAAAGCATAAAACAATCTAAACATCATTTTTGCAGCAACTGTTGCTATTGATGGAAGGGATGCTGAAATGATGAAAGGGAGCGGGAGAGAACATTGCGTGCAGGAGGCATTCTGTATGCGTAACGGTCCCATGGTAACCATCCAAGAATGCAGGCAGGTACTGGTCAGGGAGATTATTTTTGGATGCAAGTGCAGTGTATGAATGCATGCACTTTGGGGAAATGTGTAATGCATAAAGCACCTACATCTGCTCTACTTGCTCAAAGAAAAATGAAAAAGGTGATGAGATAGCTCCTTGAATTTGGTGTTTGGCGAATCTTCCCAATGCAGATTGAGTGATAGCTGTGACAGAGGTCAAGAGCACCAGCCTGGAATTATTAGCTCGGAAAAGTGACATAAGCAAAATAACCACGATGATGAGAATAATGAAAACGAAGAGCATAAAATCACCAGGACCAGATATCTTTCAATCCAATTTCAAAATGCAAGAGAACTTTACAAATGCCCTCAGCATGATTTTCTAAAAATTGTCACCTCAAATCACTAGAATAGATCGGAAAATAGCATGGTGACACAAATTAATAAGCATAGGGCAGCCTGGTAGCTCTAGAGTTTCTGCCTTATAGTGCCAGAGACCCAGGTTCGATCCTGACGATGGTTGTTGCCTTATGGAGTTTGCACGTTACCCTGTAACCATGTGGGTTTCCTCTCACATTCCAAAAAACGTGCAATCTGGCAGGTTAAATGGCTTCTGTAAATTGTCACTAGAATGTAGGATAGAACCTGTGTACAGGGTGATTGTTGGTCGACGTGAACTTGGTGGGCTTATAGAAACTTACAAAATTCTTAAGGGGTTGGACAGGCTAGATGCAGGAAGATTGTTCCCGATGTTGGGGAAGTCCAGGACAAGGGGGAAATCTTTTAGGACCGAGATGAGAAAATAATTTTTCACACAGAGAGTGGTGAATCTGTGGAATTCTCTGCCACAGAAGGTAGTTGAGGCCAGTTCATTGGCTATATTTAAGAGGGAGTTCGATGTGGCCCTTGTGGCTAAAGGGATCAGGGGGTAAGGAGAGAAGGCAGGTAAGGGATACTGAGTTGGATGATCAGCCATGATCATATTGAATGGCGGTGCACGCTTGAAGGGCCGAATGGCCTACTCCTGCACCTATTTTCTATGTTTCTACAAAATGCATGCATCCATACTGTATCACCAAATTATTAGCGACAGAACCAGGTAATTATGGAGTAGTATGACCAATATCTACTATTCTCATGTGCAAAGCCAGAGTGACTGGAGTTCTTGACGTCTGCAGCTGATCAGTAATAACCAGTAGAATTTTATTAAAGAGGGATGATGCTTTACAAGGCTGAATTAACTATGTTATAACAGGTAACTGAAGAAGTACACATCAGAATGCCCAAATATGTAATTTATTTGGACTTCTGGAAGCCCACAAACAACTCATAAAGTTTGTTATGAGTGTCCAATAGCAGAATATATTGGTTGAAGTGCAGGGTAGAGGTGAGGTCATGTCCAGGTCCTTCCATTAGCAGAATGAGATTCAGGCCATCCCACGGGGATTTGTGAAGGATCCTTAGTTATTTTCAATATTTATAACTGACCATCAGTCAGAAAGTATCCAACTTTATAATAACACAAAGATGGGCATCACATAAACAGCATAGGGGGAAGATAAAAATAGATACAAAAAGATTGTGTGCATAAGCAAAATGTTGGCAAACAGATTTAATGCAAGAAAATGTAATGTTCCACTTTCGGCGAGGTGGAGAAAAGCTAGGATAATGTGTGGGACATACTTGAACTCTTATGCACCCTGATATTTAAAATGTCATGAGCAAATACAGAAAATATTTTTTTTTAAAGTTGAATGGTATGCTAGTTTTTATAATAAGGGGATGAGAGCGAGAGGCAAAATAGTTCATATTTCAGCTATACAAGGCTCTAGTTGGACCACAACAGATCGCAGCATGGGTGCTACCTGTTCTCTAAAGGAATGTGAATATTGCTTTACCACAATTATAGCTAAACTTCAGGGGTTAAATTAGAAAGGGAAATTACACAAATTAGAGTTGAATGTTTAGAAATGTGGAAGGTTTGGGTAATTTGATTAAAGTTTTGAAGACCACTAATAGGAGAAACGATCGTCTGGAAAATGACCAATAGTAGCTCTATTTAAATATTTTGGTTGTGTTCATTTGATCACTCATAAGAAAACTGAGTATTTAGCTGCACAAGTAAATGCAGTATACCAGATACCATGCTTTAAAATCTCTAAGTTGAAAGGAAAATTAACACACCAACACATTCACATCACAACCACAAAACTGCTCAGCGGGTCATACAGTGTCCGTGGAGTGCAATGAACACAGTTTTGGATTGGGACCCTTCTCCAGACTGAAGAAGAGTCCTGATCTGAAACATTGTCTGTTCATATTATGCTAAAGACACTGCTTGACCCACTAAGTTGTTCCAACAGTTTGTATTTTTGCTATCGGCAACATGGGGCTTCAAACCAGTAGAAATTCACAATGAAATATGATATGCACAATGAGAAAAAAATCTGTAAAATTATTAACTGTTCATACCTGTCCCATTTCATCAAGCTTTACCATCCATCCTTTCTTAAAATTCAAAAGATCAGGCTATAAGTTAAAAAAAAAGATTAGATCAGAGCAAATCAGAGCAAATGATCAGACATCAAGTACATTGACAAGCAAAAACTATAGATGTAGATAATCTGAAATAACAACAGAAAATGTTAGAATCATACAGACACAAAGCATCTATGAATAAATAAATGGAGGTAAGTTATTTGTGCTCCACAGTTCCTGCTTAAATAGCTTGTATTATTTTCTGTTTTCATTTGAGTATATTTAAAGTTGAAAACAGATCTTTAGACAGAAAATATGGAGATCAGATGTGAAAGTCGTTGAGGGACACAATCACCCAGGAACAATATATTATTTTAAAGAATGAGAGGTGAATTCATTGAAGCACATATGATCCAGACAGGAATTGACAGAATACACTCAAGAGACTATTCCTGTTTGTGGAATGTCTCAGAAACCATTTGCTATTAATATTATTTACTGCCTATTGCCTTTTTAGCTAACTTCCTTGCTATATAGCTGCTGATTATTTAACTACGTGTCTCTATTATGCTTATTCCTTCTCAGAGCCCATGTAGAAGGCATCTACTGCCTCCATCAATCTTTTGCATTCTTTATTAAAGAAATTCAATCAGGATAGTGATGCACAATTTGCTTTCACAACAAATCTGTGCTGGACCTCCTTAATCAACCATTTGATTAGTACAGGTGTCAGAGGTTATAGGGAGAAGGCAGGAGAATGGAGTTAGGAGGGAGAAATAGAATAGCCATAATTGAATAACTGAGCAGACTGAATGGGCCGAATAGCCCAATTCTGCTCCTTAAACTTATGAACATTTTCATATGTATATTTACATTTTCCCCATGTGTCTGTTAAGGTTTCCACAATTAAGGTTCAACTGATTCGCCTTCAGTTGCTCCACATATTCGTACAAACGCTTTGAAAAAGGTTGTTGCATTTTCTATATTCCACTGCTTCCCTTGTATCTAGCGAAAGGTGAAAAATGATGGCTATTGGTTGATTTGTTGAAGGAAACCCTTTCTGTAAACTTTCCCCATCTCATCAAGCAATTAAACATCCCAACTAGCCCAGGTATCTTTCTAATGACTCATTATTTTCATCCTCCATATATTACCTCAAATTTCATACATTTACTAAGAGCATGGCAGCATCTCTTTTCTTGATAAAGACCATTTTGTCAGTTGTCAGTCAATATTCCAGTTATATCTTGTCAGTTGTCAGTGAATATTCCAGTTATATCTTCTGCCGCAATGAAATAAATTGCCTCACGCCTTTACTTATCACTTGATTAGTACTTGCATGCCAATAGATGCCATTGGGAATTACCTATCAATGTAACTTTTATCCCCTGCTGCGTCTCTTTTGTTGTCTTTTTTCCCTTTTAGGGACAAGGGATTTCAGCAGTAATGTTAGAATGGCTGTTGTCTTTGACTAGATTGTGAGGAGATTTAATAATGTCGTAAAAGACGATGGTTGGTTTAGATAGGGTAAATAAAAGAAAGCTGTTTTCATTGCATTTGACTCAAGAACCCAAAGATCAGATTAAACATTTAGGATAAAATATATACGTTGGATGGGAGGAACAACACTGGAATTCATTACCTGTGAGGGCAGTAGAAACATCTATTAAAATGATTTGGATAGGCACTGAAAGAGAATAATTTGTTGGGCTATGTATACAATGCAGGGTTAATGGGACAAATAAGATTGTTCTATTTGAAAATGGCACAGACTTGAAGGGTGAAATGGCAACCTTTCTGTGAAGTAACAGCTCTTTGATTTTGTGGGGGTGGTTATAGCTAGGGGTTGAGGTGTTAATGTGAAGAAATCCTCCATTTCAGATTGTTGATGTGTACGCAGTAGTCAAATCAAGTGAGTTTATTGTCATGTGTTCCTGATAGGACAATGAAATTCTTGCTTTGCTTCGGCACACAGAACATAGTAGGCATTTACTACAAAACAGATCAGTGTGTCCATATATCATTATATAAATACATACACACACGAATAAATAAATTAATAAAGTGCAAATAACAGATAACAGATAATGGGTTATTAATGATCATAGTTTTGTCCGAGCCAGTTTTAATGGCCTGATGGCTGTGGGGAAGTAGTTATTCCTGAACCTGGTTGTTGCAGTCTTCAGGCTCCTGTACCTTCTACCTGAAGGTAGCAGAGAGATGAGTGTGTGGCCAGGATGGTGTGGGTCCTTGATGATGCTGCCAGCCTTTTTGAGGCAGCGACTGCGATAAATCCCCTCGATGGAAGGAAGGTCAGAGCCGATGATGGACTGGGCAGTGTTTATTACTTTTTGAAGTATTTTCCTCTCCAGGGCGCTCAAGTTGCCGAACCAAGCCACGATGCAACCAGTCAGCAAGCTCTCTACTGTGCACCTGTAGAAGTTAGAGAGAGTCCTCCTTGACAAACCGACTCTCTGTAATCTTCTCATTGAATGGTGTGAGAGAGTTGATTTTTGGACAACAAGGTGGGTAGGGAGAAAAAGGTAATCAGGTAAAAATGGTTGAGATGCAGATATCAGCCGTGACACTGAATGGTGCAGCAGGCTTGAAGGATTAAAAAACCTGCTTGTCCATTTTGTTATGATCTAATCAGCTTCCTACACACCATTCAATGTTGATGAAATGCTTCGTGACCAACAACAGTTTCATATTTGATCTCCTTGGTGACAGATAAAGATATATCTCCTTGGTGACAGATAAAGATATATCTCTGGTGATAGCATACTTGTTTTGAAACCATGCTTAAATGAGTAATTCATACATTAATTTCTATTTAGTTCTGAGGAAGTGTTAAGATAATTGTGAATTACCCGCCTTTAATTATGGACACCAAAGTTCAGGGGGATACAAATGTTAGATGAATCAAACATAAAATAAGACAATCATGATGCTCTCCTATAACTTCCACTCGTTTCCTAGTGGACCTTAATGAATAAGATAGTAAGACATATATTTCCACTCTTCAGCGAAGGGTGACCATGTTAAATTTCTCCACCATTCAACATGATCTATTAATGCAGTATTACATTTCTGTACTAATCCCTCAAACATCGATCTTAAAATCCCAAACTAGCTCAAATAATTGGTATTTCTGGTGGGTAGGGCAATTTAAATGTAAAAAATCTAACTACTGCCATATTAGAAAAACAATAGTTTTACCGTCATTATGGATTCAGTGGTCCGTCGGTCAAGGGATTTTGCACGCCGAAGAGGTG
This sequence comes from Raja brachyura, assembly GCA_963514005.1. Next base: position 30,202,352 of record OY740803.1, read on the forward strand.
GAACAGATGAACGAAAACGTTGCTCTCTGATAGATGCTTTTTTAATTTCCTATAATGGAAAGAATACAAATTAAAATGAAATGTAGCTTTAATCTAGATATCTTCATAATTAGAAAACTTAATCTATCACATTTGATAAGACATTTTTGATGCAGTAAAGAACACCAGGAAACACTGGAACCATTCAACAGGTTTGAAAAGAGGGGGGGATTTGTTTTCAATCTCTTACCTTGCCGGAGATGCAATTTTTTTCCGGATTGTATCTCCGGTCGCTCTGCGGACTAACATCATGGAGCTGGCAGTCTTGCTCGAGACTGACTTTGAGCCCCACCGCCGGGCCGTGGACTTACCATCGCAGCCTGCAATCCCTTGCCTGGGATCGACGCTCAAACGGCGGCCTGCAGATTTCAACATTGAGGAGCTCGCAGTCCCGGATAGAGACTGATGTTGGGAAGCTGCAAGCCACAGGAGGTTCGACAAGCCCCGACTAGGGAGTCTGATCGCCCGACACGGGGAGCTGAGCCCCCCCCCCCATGCGGGAGCTTGATTGCCCCGACATCGGACAGTTCGTGTGCCCCAACCGCGGGAGAATAAAGGCAAGAAGATTAACTTTTTTTGCCTTCCATCACAGTGGGGAATGTGGAGGAGTCGCTAGCGGATGTGCATGTTAAAAATGTATTTAGGTGTCATCTTGCTCTTTATTGGTATGACTGTATGGCAAATCAAACTCCTGTTGCAAAACATACTTGGCTAATAAATTATGATTATGATTAATGCAGTCAAAGAAAGCCCATCAACGTCTCCACTTCCTTGGAAGATTGAATCAACTAATGTATGTCAACGAATACTCTCTTGAACTTCTATAGGTGTAGATAGCATATTGGCTGGTTGCATCACGTCCTGGTTCAGCAACTCGTTAACACCCAGGAACAAAGAAGATTGCAAGAAAGTGATGAACACGGCATAGTCTATCATGGATACTGACCCCACCATCGAAAGGATCTACAGGAGTTGCTGCCTCAAAAAGGTAGCCAGCATCAGAGACCCACACAACCCTGGCCACACTCTCATTTCACTCCTGCCATCGGGAAGAAGGTATAGGAACTTGAAAACTTTAACGCTTTGGGACATATGACAATAAAACACATGACTCGTGAATACAGCAAGATGTCGGCACTGGGCCTGAACTTTAGAAGAATGAGGGGGGGACCTCATTGAAACATACAGAATAGTGAAAGGCTTCGATAGTGGATGTGGAGAGATGTTTCCACTAGTGGGAGAATCTAGGACCAGAGATCATAGCCTCAAAATTAAAGGATGTTCTATTAGGAAGGAGAGGAGGAGAAATTTCTTTAGTCCGAGGAATCTGTGGAATTCTTTGCCACAAAAGGCTGCGAAGGCTAAGTCAGTGGATATTTTTTTAAGGAAGAGATAGATAGATTCTTGATTAGTACAGGTGTCGAGGTTATGGGGAGAAGGACGGAGAATGGGGTTAGGAGGCAGAGATAGATCAGCCATGATTGAATGGTGGAGTACACTTGATGGGCCGAATGGCCTAATTCTACTCCCATCACTTATACCCCGAGAAGTTATCTTGAAAGGTACCTCACTGAGCTCCAATGCTGTTTGCAATGCTCTAATCTGGCCTGCTCATTAAAATGGTAGGCAAGGAACATGGGGCAGAAATCTTAAGTGAGAATCTAGTAATGTGTATTAACCTTCATCAACATAATTACAAATAATATTCCAAAGTTTAAAAAAAAATTTTTTTTTTGTCCTGAGTCCTGATGCAGACTCAACTTGAAACATCACCTATTCCTTTGACTCCACATATGTTGCCGGACCCTCTAGTTTTTCCAATAGTTTGAACATTGTATTTGAACAATTAAAAGCAGGCCCAATCTATAAAAGGTAGTCCTTGCAAAAATGAAACTTATGACCTCTCGGTAGCTGTTTGGCCCCACAGGCACGTGGAACAGAATTAGAGCACATTATCAAGCACTTGTAATCTACCATATTTTAGATTATTTGCATTATCTCGATCCATCTGCATACACTAAGGTATCATGATGTGGAGAAATACTGAGGATCATTATCTCGATAGTTCTGAAACCAGGATTTAATAAATTCATTAACATAAAAGATTTAAAAAAATTAAAATACCAGGTTGCTGGATGCTTGTGTAAAAGTATAAACTTTCTGTAATCTGCAAGTTTATGTTGTAAGAAATAATAGGTTACAGAAAGCAGGTACCAATAAATAAAACTGCTAAAGTAAACTTTAATATTTAGTAACAACCCTTAAATAGAATTTAGAAAGCTAAATAGATGGTGCAATTTAATTTTACAAGATTATTAATAATTAGAAAATACTGTGGCTTTGTAACTTTATATTACCTCAATAGTCCATTATAGGATTTCAAGTCAAGTCAAATGAGTTTATTGTCATGTGTCCCTGACAGGACAATGAAATTCTTGCTTTGCCTCAGCACAACAGAACATAGTAGGCATTGATCACAAAACAGATCAGTGTGCCCATATACCATTATATACGTAAATACACACATGAATAAATAAACTGATAAAGTGCAAATAACAGATAAAGGGGTATTAATGTTCAGAGTTTTGTCCGAGCCAAGTTTAATAGCCTGATGGCTGTGGAGAAGTAGCCACAGGCTATTCTGAACCTGGTCGTTGAAGTCTTCAGGCTCCTGTACCTTCTACATGAAGGTAGCAGGGAGATGAGTGTGTGGCCAGGATGATGTGGGTCCTTGATGATATTGCCAGCCTTTTTGAGGCAGCGACTGTGATAGATCCCCCTAGATAGAAGGGAGGTCAGAGCCGATGATGGACTGGGCAGTGTTTACGACTTTTTGTAGTCTTTTCCTCTCCAGGGCGCTCAAGTTGTCGAACCAAGCCACGATTCAACCGGTCAGCATACTCTCTACTGTGCTCCTGTAGTAGTTAGAGAGAGTTCTCCTTGACAAACCGACTCTCCGTAATCTTCTCAGGAAGTAGAGGCGCTAATGAGCTTTCTTAATAATTGCATCGGTGTTCTCGGACCAGGAAAGATCTTCAGAGATGTGCACGCCCAGGAATTTGAAGCTCTTGACCCTTTCAATGATCGGCCCGTTGATATAAACAGAACGATGGGTCCTCATCCTACTCCTTCCAAAGTCCACAATCAGTTCCTTGGTTTTGCCGGTGTTGAGGGCCAGGTTATTGCGCTGGCACCATATGGACAGTGGCCCTCTTCTGCACTCCGACTCATCCCCATCAGTGATATGTCCCACAACAGTAGTGTCGTCAGCAAACTTGATGATGGAGTTCGCACTATGACCGGCTACACAGTAATGAGTATAGAGTGAGTACAGCAGGTGGCTGAGCATGCAGCCTTGAGGTGCTCCCGTGCTGATTGTTATCAAGTCTGACACATTTCCACCAATACGAACAGACTGTGGTCTGTGAATGACGAGGATCCAATTGCAGAGGGATGCACAGAGACCCAGTTCTGCGAGTTTGGAAACCAGCTTGGAGGGGATGATTGTATTAAACGCCGAGCTGTAATCAATGAATAACAGCCTGACATATGAGTTTTTGTTGTCTAAGTGGTCCAGAGCGGTGGAGGGCCAGCGAGATCGCATCCACCGTTGATCTGTTGTGGCGGTAAGCTAACTGCAGTGGGTCCAGGTTTTTATCGAGGTAGGAGTTGATTTGCGCCATGATCAACCTCTCAAAGCAGTTCATCACCACAGGCATTAGTACCACTGGTCGATAGTCATTGAGGCATGTCGCCTTGCTCTTCTTGGGCATCGGTAAATAGGATGTACATGGTAAATGGTAGGGAATTGAGGAATGCTGTGGAACAGAGGGATCTAGGAATAACTGTGCATAGTTCCCTGAAGGTGGAATCGCATGTAGATAGGGTGGTAAAGATAGCTTTTGGTGTGTTGGCCTTTATAAATCAGAGCATTGAATATAGGAGTAGGGAAGTAATGTTAAAATTGTACAAGGCATTGGTGAGACCATTTCTGGAGTATGGACAATTTTGGTCGCCTAATTATAGGAAGGATGTCAACAAAATAGAGAGAGTACAGAGGAGATTTACTAGAATGTTGCCTGGGCTCCAGCAACTAAGTTACAGCGGTAGGTTGAACAAGTTAGGTCTTTATTCTTTGGAGCGCAGAAGGTTAAGGGGGGACTTGATTGAGGTCTTTAAAATGATGAAAGGGACAGACAGAGTTGACGTGGATAAGCTTTTCCCATTGAGGGTAGGGAAGATGCAAACAAGAGGGCATGACATGAGAATTAAGGGACAGAGGTTTAGGGGTAACATGAGGGGGAACTTCTTTACTCAGATGTGGTGGCTTTGTGGAATGAGCTTCCAGCAGAAGTGGTGGAGGCAGGATCGATTTTAACATTTAAAAGTAAAGTGAATAGGTATTTGGACGGGAAGGGAATGGAAGGGTATGGTCTGAGTGCAGGTAGATGGGACATGGGGAAAATAAATAGTCGGCACGGAGTGGAAGGGCCGAGAGGGCCTGTTTCCATGCTGTAATTGTTATATGGTTATATGGTATTATTGATACCCTTTTGAAGCAGGTGGGAACCTCGGACCTCAGAAGTGAGAGGTTGAAAATGTCCGTAAAAACTCCAGCCAGTTGATCCACACAGGTTTTTAGAACACAACCGGGTATACCATCAGGTCCAGGCGCTTTTCTAGTTTTCACCCCTCTGAAGGATTTCCTGACGTCGGCCTCTGTGACTGAGACTGAAATACCATCACAGCGAATGGGGGCTCGGGAAGGCACATTGGTGTTCTCCCTATCAAAGCGTGCGTGAAACGCATTGAGCTCATCAGGGAGTGATGTTTCGCCAACATTCGAGCTGCCTCCCGGTTTCGCCTTGTAGGAGGTGATTGTATTCAGGCCCCGCCACAGCTGCCGAACTTCTGTCTCATCCTCCAGCTTGGAGCAGAAGTCCCTTTTTGCCTTTTTGATGGCCTTACCTAGGTCATATCTGGACTTCTTGTAGACCACTGTATCATCAGACATGAATGCCCGGTGTCTGGTCTTCAGAAGAGTGCGTATCTCAAAATTCATCCAAGGTTTCTGATTGGGAAACACTCGGAAGGTTTTGGTGGGGATGCAGTCCTCCACACATTTCTTAATGAAGTCTGTAACGACTGTGGCGTATTCGTTCAAGTCCGTTGTCAAGTCCTTGAACATTGCCCAATCTAAAGACTCCAAACAGTCCTGGAGTTGTTCCTCTTGCCCCCACGACCAGCTCTGTACTGTCCTCACCTCTGGGGGTGCACTCTTTAATTGTTGCCTGTAGGCAGGGAGAAGCAGCACCGCGGTATGGTCAGATTTACCGAAGTGAGAGCGAGGGATAGAGCGATATGCATTCTTGATGGTGGTGTAGCAGTGGTGGAGGGTGTTTGGTCCTCTGGTGCAGCAGGAGACATGTTGGTGGAAGTTGGGGAGTGATTTCTTGAGGTTTGCATTATTGAAGTCCGCAGCAATGGTGGTAAATGCCTCGGGGCAAGATATCTGGTGCTTGTTGATTTCAATATAAGAGTGCACGTTGCACACAAATAAAACAGTTAAAATCGTTTCAAAGCAAACTCGAAAAAAGGTCAAGTGCATATAATTAATTTCCTCTTCAAAATGTGTGGTGTATTTGTCTTATGTTTCTGACATCTTTTCAGAAGAATAAAAGCAAAATCAAAGAAGCATGTATGAGCAGGTAATGTTTCTCACAAGAAAATCCTGCTAATTAAGTAAGCATTTCAAATCTACTCAACTATTTGACGAGAGTGCATTAAAGTCTTCCAGCACAATGGAAAGTAAATCTATCTGAGCGTGCATTTTGTTGCTGATGATTACATCAATGGTGTATCTCAAGGCATAATACAAACCTGAATTCTGTGCCATCCTGAAGTAGAAACGAAAATGGAGCTTTACTTGTAAAACTTATGGGCCTGTCCCACTTAGGTGATTTCTTCGGTGACTGTCATAGTCGTAGCAGGCTGCCGAAAAAACAGCGACTGGACCCCCCCTACGACAATGTCTATAACCTACGGCAAGCTACCGACTATCAGCGACCCATTAGGACGTCCACACCTACGACAATCTACCCGTGACATGCTACGACAAGGTAAGACAATTCAATCGCCGGTACCTGTCGCCGGAATTCACCGGTGTCAGCACCAGCGTCAACCTACATCATCCTGGCTTCTTGAGTGCCTCAACTATTCTCCAACATGATCCAACCAAAGCACAGAACATTGTGGAGCAAATCTTGTGAACCTACTTGTTGATACTGTCTCTTGCATGCAAAGGACAAAAGCTCAAACCCAAATTACACTCACGGCATACAAATCAATACTTCAAATAAAGTTGGTTTACTATGAATGGAAACGAATATGTGATAAATAAGGGTGATGAAGCACAGGTACCGAATATAATGGGGAATATGATGCTGTGGTTATCAGATTTCCAGCATTATTCATTAGATATCCTCGATTTAAAAGTTTCAGAAAAAGGAACCAAATAAAGAAGAAAAAGCAGTATTAATTAAAGATAATATAAGAGGGCTGCAGAGAAAGGATGATGCCTAGGCAGAATCTATTGATCTAAACAAATGGTAAATGAAAAATTTACTGCTGGTATTCTGTAGGTTATTAAATGGGGAAATATCATAGAATCATAGAAAATAGGTGCAGGAGGAGGCCATTCGGCCGTTCGAGCCTACATTGCCATTCAATATGATCATGGCTGATCATCCAACTCAGTATCCTGTACCTGCCTTCCCTCCATACCCCCTGATCCCGTTAGCCACAAGGGCCACATCTAACTCCCTCTTAAATATAGCCAATGAACTGACCTCAACTACCTCTGTGGCAGAGAATTCCACAGACTCACCACAGACTCATCAAGGAGCAAACATGCAGAGAAATTAGACAATGGAACGGCAATACTTTTAAGAACAAGAACAGAATAAAATAACAGGAGAAGGCCACCTGATCACCCAAGCCTGCCCACCGTGCAATATTATTTGTCCCAGGCTTCAATTACTTTTCTACCACTAAAAAAAGGTGCTGGAACAACTCAGCAGGACAGGAAACATCAATGAGGGAAATGGACAGATGGTGTCAATGAGGGAAATTTACAGAATTAGGCCATTCGGTCCATCATGTCTACTTCGCCATTCAATCATGGCTGATCTATCTCTCCCTCCTAACCCCATTCTCCTGCTTTCTCCCCATAACCTCAACACCTGAAGCTAGGGGAAGGGGTGTGATAGGAACAGGGAACTGATAGATGAGCAGGTGTGATTGGCAGATGGGTGGAAATAGTAACCAAAGGCTGTAGATGAGATGGAGACAAAATATTGTAGATGTGGAATCTAATAAAGAAGGTAGTGAAATGTGGAATCTGAGGGAGAGGGTGGAAAGAAATGGAAAGGAGAAAAATAGAGGTATAGTAGGGAGGGGGGGAATTACTTTTCTATGCTAGTTTTTTGTGTCACTCAATTCCCCGATCTTACAAAAAATTATCTACTTCCGCTTTACATACAGTTAAAGTAATCTAGCCTCCATAATCCTGCGGGATACAGAATGGTAGGAGATTCACTATCCTATTTTAGAAATAAAATTCAGAGGACCTGCATTTGATCTCCACCTTATCTTGTAACTAGACTCACTCGTTTAATACTCTTGCGCCAGTGGAAATATCTCAGCATTTACTCTGACATGCCCTCTTAGATCTTGTGTGTTTCAATAAGATCATCCCACATTCTTTCACGTTATGCAAATCCATCTTCTTTAACTTTTCATGATAAACTAATCCTTTCTTCCTAGGAATAATCACAGAAAATCTCTTCTGGACATCTTCCAAAATTATAAACACAACTCCAAATGCAACCTCAACAACATTCTGTGCAATTGTAACAATATTTCTCCATCCCGTAATTCCAACCCCTTTGCAATAAAAGCCATTATGGCACTTGCCTTCCAAGCTTTATCTGCCACCTAACTTTTTCTGATTTAAGTACAAGAACCAGATCACTTTGCATTCTATTCATTTGTAATCTCTTTTCAAATAATTAGTTAGCCTTTCGATTTCTCGTATGAAAGTGCATGACCTTACACTTTCCCACATCATACTCTGTTTGCCAAGTTTACTTTAATTACTTATCCTATCTATATGTTATCCCATAGTCCAAATATCCTCAAAGTAGGATGCCCTCCCAACAATTTATGTGAAACTTGAATGCCTTGCAGTCCAACCTCTCCTCCAAGACATAAAAATAGCGAATAATTGAAGACAGAACCGATCTTGGAAACATCCCACCAGTTATAACGACACCAAGTGCTGGAGTAACTCAGCATGTCAGGCAGCCTCTCTGGAGAGGTGATGTTTCAGATCCTTACCTGAAATGTCACCGATCCATGTGATGCTATCTGACCTGCTGAGTTACTCTATCACTTTGTGTCTATTTTGTAAACCAGCATCTGCAGTTCCTTGTTTCTACATCCCACTAATAATGGTGTTCCAGCCTTTAAAAAACATTCATTCCATCTCTCTGCCTGCTACGTGATAACCAGTCTTCAATCTATGCTAACACAATTCCCCTAATGTCAAGAGCATTTTTTGGTCTGATAAAAGTTTTTCTAATGTGTTCAGGACAATATTAGGGCAGTTTTTGCTGAATGGGGTGGCTGAAATGCCCAAGCTTTGGAAGGGGACCATTTGAGATAGTGATTTAGGTTAGCAGTAGAGAAAAAGTAGAAAAGTGGAACTGGCCCAACTAAATTGTAACAAGAGATTGACAAGCAAAACTGTAACAGGGCTATCTTTAAGGAAGAGATCATTCAAAATTAAATGATATTCTTACACGAGGCAGCACGGATGGAAGCATAGCTGAAATCACTTTGGGGGTCTGTGGGCTTGTAATGCAGAGAGACATGTCCAGAAGAGAAAGAAATAGATTAACTATTTGCGTCCATGGCAAGCGTTGTTAAATACCAAAAGGAACCATGCTGATTACAAAAGAATAAGGACCAGATGGGATGTATCCCAGGATTTTTAAATGAAAAAAGGGAGGAAATTGTAGGGTTGCTGACCACAATATCCAATGCTTTTTGGAAATATGGAATGCGCCAGGGAACTGGAGTGCAGCAAATGTCATTTTCCGGTTCAAAAAAGGAAGCAAGATATGCAACTGCAGTCAGTTCAACTTCATCAGTGGAAAAGCTCTTACAAATATTGATTTGGGGACAAGATTAATAGTCTCCAGGAAGAAATGGGATTAATTAAAGCAAGTCAACAAGGTTTTTTTAAGATCATCATGTTTAACTAAATTGATAGCCTTTTTTTGATGTTAACAGATAATAGAAATGAAGACGACACAATTCACATGGTGTACATGAACGAGCAGGAGGCTTTTTACAAGTTGATGGGCGCAAAATGGACATTGGCGACATAGATTTAAAACTGGCTCTGTAACAGATAAGACCGGGTCATGGTTCTGTTTCAAACTGGAGGATGATGCATGATGGCATTTTGTTTAGATCAGTGTTGGGGCTATTGCATTTTATTTTGTTGGAAATGCAAGTCACAAATTTCTGATTTGTGGGTGACAAAAACATTGACATTATTCTGAAATGCTAAGAGGATAGTGATAGATTGCAGCTGATATAGAGAGGCTGGCAGAATGGCAGATGCAAGGCCGTTTAAGTTCAATGCCGTAAAATGTGAAGTGATGCAATCTGGCAGGTTGAATGAAAAGTAATGTAAAGTCCGAAAAAGGGTCCCAACCCAAAACGTCACCTATCCATGTTCTCCATGGATGCTGCCTGACCCGCTGTGTTACTCTAACATGTGTCTTTTTTATGGAATAAATTATATTCTTCTAAAAAGAATGCTGCCACAAATAAATCAGAATTGTGTGCATAAATCGTGAAAGCAGCGGTGTGGGTTTAGAATGCAGTTAATATGCCAGATAAAATTAAGAGAGGGATGGCATATAATAACATGCAAGCTATGCCCAATCTTTATAAAACACTGCTTTGGTCTCAAATGGAGTATCAAGTTCAGTTCTGGTTCCTATGTTATAGGAAGGATACAAAAGTAATAGAGGAAGCTCAAAAAAGAATTACAAGAATGGTTGTGGGAGACGGGAGATCCCCATTTACAATGATAGAATTGAGGGGCTAGGACAGTTTTCTTAGAAGGCTTAGGGCAAAATGGATAAAATGGTAGGTCTAAATACTAGAGGTCACGCATAGAGAATTAAGCAACTTAAAGACAAACTTCTATGCAGCATGGGACTGGAATCGGATTAGCAGCAGATGTGGCAGAGGTAGATTCTAATGTAGTCTTCAAAAGATTAAAAAATTGCAAGATCGCATTTCTTGCATCACCAGAGATGACATTTTGAAGGCAGCCTGCTAGAACACTGGTCTATTCATGTTATGATGTTTTCATATGTTCATAAGTTCGAGGAGCACAATTAGGTTATTCGGCCCATCAAGTCTATTCCGCCATTCAATCATAGCTGATCTATCGTTCCCTCTCAACCCCATTCTCCTGCCTTTTGAAGCTCAAAACAGTAGCTAGAACTACAGCAGTAAGAAACAGGCTTTTAAGCAATCTAACTATTGCTTTGGTAGATTTGATCCCCTGTAATACAAGCACAGCAAATGAAAGTCTGAGGCGAGTCTCCATTATGCTAAGAAACATGGTTGGCGAGGAGGCCTTTCGGTAATATAGGTTGGGCAGGCAAACACACTTGACCACTGCTATATCACCATCAGGAAGGCCGACTGTTTCATCACCTGCTCTTTGGAAAATCTGACTACTTTGCTGCGCTTTTTCTTGCATATGTGTGACATGAAAAATGTGACATGAGGAAGAGAATTATGAAGTGCTGGTCAGGAAAATCAAAAGAGCAGTTATGGGTGTTGTTGGAATCAGTGGACAGCCATGTTCAAGGTTTCACCTGAATACGCCGCTGTTGTCTTCAACTTCAAAGAAATGTATGGACATGCATGTACGTAGAAAGATATTCCAAGCCTTCCTGAACTGCAAGCCCTGGATGAACCAGGACATTTGTAACCTGCTGAGGGCTAGATCTCAATCAATCAATATTTATTTATATAGCACATTTAAATCAATTCGCGTCAAAGCCAAAGTGCTGTACATAGAAGAATTTGGGTTTCCATACAAAACTTAAAAAAGGAAAAACACAACACAATATAGAATTTAACATGAATGTCCCCCCACAGCGGAATCGACATTTTCCACTGTGAGGGAAGGCAATAAAAAGTTCAGTCCTCTTCCTCTGTGTTCAACCGTGGTCGGGGCCTATTTGAGGCCTCCGCAATTGCCGCAGCGGAGGCCTGATGTTTCAGGCCCTCTCGCTGGGATGATGGAGCTCCAGCTTCGGAGAGAACACTCTCAGCGGCATTGGAGTTCAGAATCGGCTGCTTCCTACCGGGGACCGCGGCTCCCGAGATCCACAGGCCGCGCTGGGTGGAGAATCACGCTGGCGACCTCGGCGAGAGATCCCAGGCCTCCGCGATGTTAAAGTCAGCGCCGCCCACAGCTGGGAGCTCCGCAGACCACAGCTCTGCGATGTTGGAGTCGGCGGTCTCAACACTCTGGAGCTTACCACACGGCGATCCTTGTTAAGGCATCGCCCGCTCCGCGATGGTGCTTCAGCGCTGTGCCGCCGCCGAAGCTGAAGCTCTGGCCGGTCCCGGCAGGAAACGCCACTCCAGTCGAGATGGTAGGCCGCGAGGAGGGAGCGAAGATGCAGCTCGGAGGTAAGTCGCATCTCCGACCAGGTAGGGACTGAGAAAAAAGTTTCCCCCTTTCCCCCCCCCCCCACCACATAAAAGGACTAGAAGACCAACAAAACTTTAACACAATAAAAACAATTTAAAAGGGTGAAAGGGCAGACTGCAGGCAGAGCAGCCATACACAATGGCGCCCCCCTCCCCCGCAGTCTGCCATCTTTCTGTGGTGTTTAAAATTAATGATCCAGAGACCTACAAGAAATCTAGGTATAACCTCCTTTAGGCCACTACCAGAGAAAAGAGACAATTTCAGACAAAGCTCGAGTCACAAATGGATGCTCAACAGCTGTGGCACGGTTTGCCCTCAATCACCTCTTACAAGTGGCAACAACACATCATTCCATGTGAGCTTGATGTATTTGGTGAAGGCTATGAAAGGGAGAACAATGATGCGTCTACACAAGCCCCAACAGGCCCTCACAATCCTGTCACTGAAACCATGCAAAGTGCCAAGCGCACACAGCATGTGTGTCTCTCTCAGAATTGTGTATTGTTGCTGTATATGTTGTTTTTGTTTCATGCTTGTTTTAATTGTATGGTGTCCTGCTTGTTTTAATTGTAAGGTGTCCTTGAGAGTCCTGAAAGGCACCCTATAAATAAAATGTATTATTATTATTAGTATGCCTGGCCCGTGCGGGACAACTGGTTGGAATATTGAAGGACATCTTCAACTTCTCGCTTCTTCGGTATGAAGCTCCCAACCGCATGAACAAGACATTTTTTGTACTGTTGATCATGGGCAGCATATTGACCTGCCTCAATGACTATCGTCTGGTACCACTTGCATCTACCAAAATGATGTGCTTCGAAAAGTTAGTTATGCCTCAAATCAACTTCTACCTCAGAAATGACCTGGATCTACTTCAATTTGCCTATTCCCACAACAGGTCAAAAACGGTTGCAATGCCTCAAGAAAGCAGCATCTATCCACACGGATCCTCACCATTCAGATCATGCCCTCATCTTGCTGCTACTGTCGGGCAGGAGGTTCAGAAGCCTTAAGTTCCACACCACCAATGTACCGCACCACTAGGTCTTGAACCAATGTGCACAACCCTAAATCTACCTCTGCAATGGAATACTACGAACCACTTTGGACTACCATGCACTTGTTTTTTTTTAAATTTGCAGTATTCATCTTTTCACTGTTTTGCAGAATTTGTGATTTGTGTATAATTTATGCCTTAGTGTGCGTCTTGAGGTTTTGTGCCAGTGATTCTGGCCACAAGCAAGATTTTCATTGTATCTGTACCTCACCTTAATTTGTATGTCAGTAAACTCAGTAGGCTTAAACAGGACAGGTGAAACTGAAGAGTTGCTCTGGTAGCGAGTTGATTAGGACATGATGGGCTGAACGGCCTTCTTGTGTACTATAACAATCCTATGATTCAAACTAAATGAATATTTTTCTTTTAACTTCAATTTTGAATGAACTCAATTGCACTGTCCTTCTTTTGATTTAAACAGGGATGCAAAAGTAATCTCTTGTGCTTTTACCATTATTTCAACAATGGGTTAAAAGTTTGTATACAATTCAGCAGGGAGAAATAAAGAGCATGTTAATGAAATACAGATGCATTGAACCCCAGGACATGAAGCAATGTCCTAAAAGTTTATGTTTTTTTTAAATCAAATACAGCTACAGATTATTTTAACAGTTTAAAAAATCTAATTTTTGGCCAAGATTATTTCCAACAAAACATTATTGCAAAAAAAAAAAAATTTCACAACATTCAAATTAATTACCTTAATAGCTATTTATTTTTGCCTACAGGGAGCATACAACCAAAATATTTTTAGATATGTGGAATTACAACAAAGACTTTCTAATACCAAGCTGAAATACCGTAAAATTATCCATTTTTATGCAGCACAGGAGACAGCCATTCAACTCATCATGATTATACACAATCTTCGTCGGAGCAATCCAATTAACCTTATTTCATGTGTTCTTTCCCACAGCCTTATACATTTTCCTTTCCAGTATTTATTAAATGTGCCACTAAATGTCAATCATGAATCTGCTTCGAAAATCCTTTTCAGATCATTTACTTCAGGTTACAAAAGGGTCTGTAAAATGCATTTATTTATGTTATCTCTGATTCATTTTTCCTTCACCCTTAAATCTCCTGCCATTGGGAATTGTTCCTTACTCTACTCTATCAAATATACTCTACCTTAAGAAGAATAACCTTCTGCTTCTCAGTGGGAGGTTATTCTTCTTAAGGTAGATATTCACTTTTTGGGGCTCAGTACGCATTAAATTGAAAATGTACTTTTAGACACTCTTACCAAATCTACTGATAATTCTCAAAAGACCCTTTCCTCTACGAAACTATATCTAAAATATTTTTCACAAAATATATCTTTTTTAAGAGCAAAGATAACTCAATGGAGTGACAAGTTCAGGTTTCCATGTGCAGTTTTATGTAACACGAGCACAATGTTTTCTGGAATGATGGCCTACATTGCACATAGCATGCAATTAAGTAAATGACTTGGAACTTTTGAGCCTTAAGTTGATTGACAGCAATACCGTCACACAAATGTTTAAGATAAAGCAAAGGGTTTTATTTCTAGTATTGTAACCAAGCCATTAATTTGCAAGAAGTTCTAAGGATATGCAAAATAAATTTACTAAAAATAGAGGTGACATACTTTGGTTATAGGGATAAACTGGAGAAGCTGGGTTTGTTCTTGAAACAAAAATGCTTAATATGATAGAGACAATCAAAATTATGAAAGGTCGAGTCAGGACTGATAGCGATGAACTGTTCCCTTTGTTAAGAATCAAAATAGTGAAGAAGCAAAGTATTTTGATTTAAAGTGATTGCCAAACCAACCCAAAAAACTTGCACTCAATAACAGAACACTAAGTAATTCTGAGTGGAAGGCAGCATCTGAGGAGGACATGGACAGGCGACATTTTGAGTCGAGCCCCCTAAACATTGCCTATTTATGTCCTCCAGAAATGTTGCCTTTGAATTGCTGCTTAATTACTCCAGCACTTTGAGTATTGCACTAGATTCCATCATCGGTAGTTCCTTGCGTTTCCACTTATATTCAACATGTGGCTAAGGAGTGCAGAGATCATTTGAGGATGTTGCCAGGACTTGATTGCCTGACCTATAGGGAGAGGGTAGGCAGGCTAGGACCTCAGAGCACAGGAGGATGAGGAACGATCTTATAGAGGTGCACAAGATCATGAAGGGGGTAGATAGGGTAGCTACACAGTCTTTACAGAGTGGGGGAATCCATATCCAGAGGTCATAGCTTTAAGGTGAGAGGGGAAAGGTTTAATAGGAACCCGAGAACCAACTTTTCCCACACACTTGGCTGGGGGTAAGTGGAATGGGCTGCCAGAAGGGATAATTGATGCAGGTACTATAACAACATCAAAAAAAAAATGTGGACAGCTACATGGATAGGAAAGGTTTACAGGGATATGGGACAAATGCAGGCAGGTGGGACGTGTAGATGGGGCATCTTGGTTGGCATGGACAAGTTGGGCTGAAGGTCACAATACCTAGGTAGTATATAGGATTCAATTACACCATTCAGAAGATAGCTAGATGTGTTAAAATGAATTTCATGGGAAAGCGACAGAGGACTGAGCTTGTTTAAGAAAGAACTGCAGATGCTGGAACAATCGAAGGTAGACAAAGAATGCTGGAGAAACTCAGTGGGTGAGGCAGCATCTACGGAGAGAAGGAATGTTCGATTGCTGTTGCATGGAGCTGGCACAAATTTGCTGACTGGACCTCTTGTGTGCTGTATGCATTAATCAGAGCTCTACAGCATGTAAACAACCCCTTGGCTCAACTAGTCCTGCTGACCAAGCTCTCTAACCAAACTACTCTCACCTGCCAGCGCTACCCCATATTCCCCCAGATCCATGTACCTGTCTAATTGTCTTTAGCAGCAATTGAAGAAATTGCCACTAAATGTATTGGGAGTGGATGATAAAGTGGAATAACATAGAACCAGTTTGAATGAGTGATCGATGGTTGGCGTGTGCTGGGTGGGCCGAATCGCCAAACTAAATCTCATGTTTGTACAGTGTCCTCAATAATGTTTGGGACAAAGACTCATCATTTATTTATTTGCCTCTGTACGCCACAATTTGAGATTTGTAATAGAAAAAAATCACATGTGGTTAAAGTGCACATTGTCAGATTTTAATAACAGCTATTTTTGTACATTTTGGTTTCACCATGTAGAAATTACAGCAGTGTTTATCCTCGGCCACATCATGAACAACCGACTCAAGTCTTTAGCCGAGAAGATCATTCAGGAGACACAAGCCGGTTTTAGACCATCACGTGGAACAGCTGACATGATCTTCACAATGCGTCAACCACAAGAAAAAGTTTGTGAACAACTTCAACCTTTGTACATGGCATTCATCGACCTCACTAAGGCCTTCAACTCGGTATCAAGGGAACTCTTATGGGATGTCCTATCCACCTATGGATGTCCTGAAAAGTGCATTTGAATTCTGAGATTCCTCCATGATAACATGCATGCCACAGTCATGGCCAGCAACAGCAACTGTGAGCCATTTCAAATCAGATCAGGAGTGAAACAGGGATGCGTGATTGCCCCAACACTGTTCACCATCTTCATTGCGACAACCATCCACGTTATCAAGGACGACCTAACCCCAGGAATCAAAATCATCTACAGAACAGATGGCAGACTTTTCAATCTTGCCCGTCTCGTCCAAAACTAAGACTCTATGAGCTCCCTCATCGAGTTCCAAAACGCAGACGACAACTGTGTTGCAGCGCTCTCAGAAAATCATCTGCAACAGATCCTGACTGCCTTCAACAGTGCATACACAAAACTTTGGCTTACCATCAACTCCAAGACTCAGGCTATTTACTAATCGTCACCAACCGAGACAAATCGGAAGGAACCATCAATTCAACTTGGTGAAACAACCTTGGAAAATGTGGATCATTTTCCGTACCTTGGAAGTCACCTCTCCTCCAATGTCAACCTTGATGATGAGGTCGACACTGATGTCTTAAGTGTGCTGGAACTGCTTTTGGACGTCTTCGAACGAGAGTCTTTCAAAATCGTGACATCCGAACAGACACTAAAATGTTCGTTTACAAAGCAGCGGAGATTCCAACACTCCTGTATGCATCAGAAACCTGGACAATGTATCAACGCCATCTGAAAGCACTTGAAAAAAGTTCCATCAACGATGTCTTCGAAGCAGTCTAACTATCAGCTGGGAAGACAGAAGAACGAACGTCAGTGTGCTGAATGAAGCAAAAACATCTAGCATCTCAACCTTCGTCATCAAAAACCAACTAACATGGGTCGGTCAAGTTTGGCAGGCGTTTGGGATTTTTCTTTATTATAGAGATAATTCTTCTGTCATCAGCTGTGGAGGTCTTCCTTGGTCTGCCAGTCCCTTCGCGATTAGTAAGCTCATCAGTGCTCTCTTTCTTCTTAATGATGTTCCAAACAGTTGATTTTGGTAAGCCTAAGGTTTGACTGATGTCTCACTCTCATAATGGCTCCTTTGACTTTCATTGGCACAACTTTGGTCCTCATGTTGATAAACAGCAATAAAAGTCTCCAAAGGTGATGGAAAAACTGAAGGAAAGACTAGGTGCTGAGAGCTCTCTTATACCTGCATTAAGGAGGCATTTAAACACACCCGAGCAATTACAAACACATGTGAAGCCATGCGTCCCAAACATTATGGTGCCCTGAAATGGGGGGGGACTATGTATAAACACAGCTGTAATTTATACATGGTGAAACCAAAATGTATAAAAATAGCCTTTAATAAATGCTGACAATGTGCACTTTAACCATGTGCTTTTTTTCTAATGCAAATCTCAAATTGTGGAGTATAGAGGCAAATAAATAAATGATGGGTCTTTGTCCCAAATATTATGGAAGGCACTGTACCTGCCTCTACCATTTCCTCTGCCAGCTTGCTCCATGTACACACCATCCAGTATGATAATACAAAATACTAAACAATGTAAGTGGCAAGCTATTATTGCACTTTATTTCCATCTCCTCACACATGCAGGATTGCACTGCAGACCCATTATTTCAGACTACTCTTGCCCCACTAAACAGTGATTCACTCGCACTTCTTCCAAACTAGTCTGTTGCACTCAATGTGGTCTCCTCTACATTGAGGAAATAAATGCAGATTTAATAACTGCTTTGCAGCACATCTGTGTTCAGTCCATATGGGGTGACCTATCTGACCTACAATATCATGTCACTTGAACCTTCTATCTGTAATCATCCATCTGTGAAGGATGTGCTGGTGTTGGAAAGGATCCAGAGATATTTACGAAAATGATCCCTGGGATGATTGGGTGAACGTATGGTGAGTGTTTGACTCAACGTTTGGGCCTGTACTTGAAGGATTTGAAGGATTGTTTAGAAAGAGGAGGGGGGAAATCACATTGAAATGTATCGAATAATGAAAGGCCTGGGCTACACAAAAAGCTGGAGAAACTCAGCGGGTGCAGCAGCATCTAAGGAGCGAAGGAGATAGGCGACGGTTCGGGTCGAGACCCTTCTTCTGACTCAATGAAAGGCCTGGATTGAGTGAATGTGGAGGGGATGTTTCCACCAGTGGGAGCATCTTGTACCAGATGGCACAGCCTCAGAATAAAAGGACATACCGTTAGAAAGGTGATGAGGGATCTCTTCAGCCAGAGGGTGGTGAATCAGTGGAAATCATTGCCAGGGGGCTGTGAAGGCCAAGTCATTAGACATTTTTGAAGTGAAGCTCAATAGGTTCTTGATTAGTAACGGTATAAAAGGTTACAGGGCTAAAGCAGGAGAATGGGGTTGAAAGGGAAAGACAGATCAGACACGATTGAATGGCAGAGCAGGCCTAATTCTGCTCATTGACTTAACTAGGAAGTACTGCCTTTCACTGGACATAATTTTAGGTTATGTTCTGGAAATCGTTGTAACTGTCCACTAATCTCTTGAAAATCCATTGAGAAAAAGTCACAATTTTGAGGTACAATCTTAATTACAATACTTCAAGGCTATTTGTTAATTTCAATATTCATGTAATTGTGGGGAGAGCATGAGAATGGGAGGGGAGTGAGACAAAGAGAGTGGTGGGCAGAAACAGAGAAGAGATTGGAAAGAGAAAGGAAAGTATGCAAGAGAGAGCAAGAGTGATGGTAAAAGCAAAAAACTCTCTCACCCACATTTGGAAAATGTAATTTTTTTCCCTATCCTTCCACTCCACTGTTGTATCAGCCTAATTCAACCCAGCAATGTTGAAACACATCAGGGATTAATTTTAATTGTTGTTCAGGGCATGAAATAGAAAAGATAATTAGCTATCCAGTTTTCCTTTAAATAAGTTAATGAGAAAGAATATTTGACATACTTTGTGTGTTTTTAATGTCATCATCAGGTATTTTAAACTACCGGTAAATATTTAAGATATTCCTTCATTCATTGCAAGCAAAAGTATTCCATTTATTGTAAGATGCATATGAAGATTACTTATATATTTGCAAATGGCATCACTGTACAACTTACATCACTTGGTTGGATTTGTCTTGTTTCACTTCTTCCTAGTCGTGAATCGCTGTGAGCAGTTGCGTCAGTTTCCATTTGATCAGCATCCAGTTCGAGAGCTTCAAATTTCTCTATTACGGTGGAGCGCCTGCATAATCAGATTAGAAAAATCTAAGTTCAAATTCAAAAATGCCTCCAAAAATACTCCCTTTTCTCTCCCAACACTCCCGATCAGGCAACATAAAACATGCAAGGATTGTAAATATTTCCGACTGATTAAAATATGGCACATTCTCATTTCCAAAGGTGATGCCTACTTGCTCAAAGTTAAGTTTCAATGCTAAAAATTTAGACAGGGCAGAGTGTGAGAGGTGTATCCAAGAGGGTTTCTTGAAACAATATGTGGATAGTCCAACCCAAAAAGGGAACATACTAGTGCTGGGAAATGAGTCCTGCCAGATGATTTGTGTTTCAGTGGAAGAGGATTTTCCAACTCCATAAGTTTCAAGATGGTTTTGAACAGGGAGACGGCTTGACTTTGAAGGAGGGTTCTAAATTAGAATAAGGCCTACTACAACTACAGGTAGTCGCTCTCGAGGGTGCACTGGGAACAGATAGTATTGGTTAAGTTAACATCTAACGTGCAAATCTTTAAAGGCCAGTTGATTGAAGTTCAGAACAGCATGTTCCAGTAACAGGGAGGGATATGGGTGGCAAGGTAAGGGAACCTTGGATGACCAAACATATAAAACTTTGATCAAAAGAAAAATGAAGCACATGCTACCTTTAAGAGCATGGAATCAGATAGGTCCTTTGAGGAACATAACTCAGAAAGAACTCGAGCGGGTGATTAGAAGAGCTAAAAGGAACCAAAAAACGGTTTCGTGGAATTGAAAATCCCAAGATTCTTGTACCTACATCAAAAGAAAAGGAGGGTAACCAGGACAAGGTAGAATTGCTCAAGGACAACAGAGGGAATCTGTGTTTGGAGTCCGAGGATGTATGCGAGGGCTAAATTAGCACTTATTTCACCAAGGTGAAGGACACGGATGACATTGAGATCACTGTGGAGAATACTAATATGCAAGGGCAGTTTGAGATTAAGAAGGAGGAAGTATTGGGATCAATGAAGATAAATCCCCAGGACCTGATGGGATCTATCCCAGGTTATGGAGAGGCGCAAATGATGAAATTGCAGGATCCTTGACGAAGATCTGTGCAGCTTCTCTCACCACAGTGTAGGTCCAAGAGGACTGGACGGTAGGAGTAATGTTGAAATGATAGGTAACGTTAAAACATGTACAATATTACAATGGTTACTCAGAATTAAAGCAAAAGATTAGTCAAGATCAACGTTCTTCAATGCATGGCTTTACTGGCTGCTCCAGAAGGATACAATGGATGGTGGAAAACATGGGTAAATGCATATGGAGAATGTGCGGAGTGTTCAAGCTGACCCGGGCTATATGATTTGTTCTACTTCCCTTCTGTATGTTCACTGTCATTTCTGAACTCCAACTGTATTGCATGAGTAACACCAAATTAAGTTGCTTTTTACAAGGCACTGCAAATGCTGGTTTATACCAAAGATAGACACAAAATGCTGGAGAACATCCCTGGAGAACATAGACAGGCAATATTTCCTGTCAGAACCCTTCTGCAGACTTTGTTTGTTAATTTTTCTTTTTTCAGGAGTCGCTTTGTGATCAGTATGTTGCAGAGTATTACTATTTGACTGAGATTCCACATCTTTTTACAATTCCCTAATTAATTAACCTCCCACTACTTTTTCCCCAACAGCTCCTCCTAAATCTAAGGGAAAACAGTGACCTCAGGACCGACCCACATCCGTTTCATTTGCCAAATGCCCAACAAATGTCATATGTCCTATTTTCATGTTCTTTTCCACTACAAGTCAACGTTTGCACGAAACCATACTAAAACAGGATGCCATTAAAATAGCATGGAAACTAATCTCCATTCCTCTGCAAAAGTGTCAATTTAAACCAAAATTCCTAAAATGTGAAGTGCATTAACTTGATAAAAGCTGTACTTGGCATGCACTTCAATGCAGATGTATTTTTTTAAATATACAATGAAATGTGATGGATAAAAATAACACAGCTAACAATGTTGTCTGCGTGAACTTTAATAAAGCATTTGATAAGTTCACTCATGGTAGATGGTCCAGAAGATTAAGTTACGATGGATCCACAGTCAGTTGGAAAATCAGATTCAAAAGTAACTTGGTCATAAAAGACAGTATAATTTTAGGAGGCTTTTTTGACTGGAGGTCTGTGACCAGTGGTGTTTGGCAAGGGTCAGTGCTAGGACGTATGCTGTTTGTTATACATATTGATTTGGATGAAAATGTTGGCAGTCTGGTTATCAAGTTTGACTATGGTGGGTGCAAAAACTGATGGAGTTGCTGATAGCAAGCAAGATTGTCAAACGATACAACAGGATATAGATCAGTGGAAACGTTGGATGGAAAAATGGCAGAGGGTGCTCAATGTGATCTTTGGTATACAGAAGGATCTTAGGGTGTAAGTCCAAAGCTCCCTAAATATGCAACACAAATGGATAGGCTGCCAGAGGCGGCATATAGCACATTTGCCCTGATGCATTGAGTATAAAAGTTAGGAGGTCATGTTGCAGCTGCATAAGAATTTGATCGGGCCATATCTACAGTACCGTGTGAAGTTTAGACTGTCACACGGTAGCAAAGATGTGGAGTCTTTGGAGAGGATGCAGAAAATGTTTACCAAGTTGTTGCCTAACTGGAAGTGCATTGGCAAAATGAGATTACACACACTTGGATTGTTTTCTCCGGAGCATTGAAATCTGAGAGGTGACCTGATAGAAGTATATACAATGAAGAAAGACATAGATACGATGGAAAAGACAAATACTTGAGAGCATACGTCTCAAGTCCTCCATCCAAAATTGTAACAGCATTCCAAACGCAATACATAATTTTATACACATGTTTTACTTCAATGCAAAGATCAATTCATTTGTTACAATGCAAATGCAATTACAATATTTGAGAAAAGTTGAGGCAAACAGAATTGTAAATGCCAGTTGATACAAGTACTAGGAAAAAACGAGATAATAAGAGCACTTGGAAAAATTCCAAAACAGGAGAGTAAAACATGTTTTTCCGGAAAGTCACAAAAAAAAGTTTTAAAGAATATCATTAGTAGGAATTGGAGTTTGTGAATAGGATATTAGTATGGATTGTAAATTAGTTAACATGTAGAAAATAGAGTAGAAATACCGTATTTCCCGGCAATGAAGACGCTATTTTTTAACCCTAAAATAAGCCCCGATAAGTTACCTGCATCTTGGAGGCTGAAGGCTAGATTATTAGCCAAGAAAGATAGACTTGGCTATCCCTCAGTACAGCGGCTGTAAAAGGATAGCACTGCTGGAGGGGGGGGGGGGAAGAAGGAAAGTTCCTTCCATAGCGTGTGGGGAGCAGCACGGCTAGGCCGCCAGGGGTAAAGTTGCGGGGAGGGCAGGAGCGTTGAGAAGGAGGGGGTCGTGGATCATGCCAGCAACTCACTCAGTAACTCGGGGGGCTGCGAGCGGCCACCGGGACCGGACAGCAGAACTGCAGCTAGACCTGGGGCTCGCAGGCGACCCGGGCTCTACAGCCAGTCCTGGGGCAAGCGACCTGGGAACTGCAGCTAGTCCCGCGGCTTGCAGGCAACCTGGACGCTATAGCCAGTCCCGGGGCAAGCGACCTGGGAACTGCAGCTAGTCCCGGGCCTCGCAGGGAAATAATGGGTTATCGGGGTTGTATGTTGTGACAGGCAGCCTAACAACTTGCATGTAGCAATTTAACGGCAGTATTCTGTTAGTTTTAGCTCTATTTATTTCTGGAAAGTTTCTCCATCACTTAGTTTGAACTATTTGGTGTGTGATTGTTAGATTTATCCTTGTACTTTTTATGCACCAAGGTGCAACATTTGCAGTTTTACAGTCTGCAAGCATGCCACCCTTTTCCACACGTTTCAAAGAATATGGCCGACATCTCAGGAATTTCTACCCTTGCTTCACTCAGCAAACTAAGATGCATCCCAGGTGACCTGGTTTATCCATTTTATTCTTCATGAGTTTCTTGAATTCCATTTTATGTTTCCTTCTAGTTTTCTCTCATATTCTTGTTTGCCCCCGTTATTGAAATAAATCAGAGAAGTATAATCAATTTGATTTTCACTTGTGTTATCGACCAGAAGCCTGTCATCTGTCCTTCCTGGCTGCTATATTTTGTTTTCTCCCACTGCCTTCGGTCATGCCGTAAGTTTCTCCTTCGAGAAGGCACCTAAATTGGAAATTAACCATCTGCTTCTCAAACGCTCCTCATTTTTTAATTGGAGTTTAGCCTACTATTCTTTAATTGCAATTTACCAGCAGCAGATCAGCTCTCATCCCATTGAAAGCAGCTCTTGTCCTGTTGACTACATTACCTAGGGGTCGGTCATAACTTTTTTTTTTACCCATAGAAACATAGAAAATAGGTGCAGGAGGAGGCCATTTGGCCCCTCGAGCCAGCACCGCCATTCATTGTGATCATAGCTGATCGTCCACTATCAATCACCCATGCCTGCCTTCTCCCATATCCCTTGACTCCACTAGCCCCTAGAGCTCTAACCAACTCTCTCTTAAATCAATCCAGTGATTTGGCTTCAACTGCCCTCTGTGACAGGGAATTCCATAAATGTACAACTCTCTGGGTAAAAAAGTGTTTTCTCTCCTCAGTCTTAAATGACCTCCCCTTTATTCTAAGACTGTGGCCCCTGGTTCTGGACTCACCCAACATTGGGAACATTTTTCCTGCATTTAGCTTGTCCAGTCCTTTTATAATTTTATATGTTTCTATAAGATCCCCCCTCATCCTTCTAAACTCCAGTGAATACAAGCCTAGTCTTTTCAATCTTTCCTCATATGACAGTCCCGCCATCCCAGGGATCAATCTCGTGAACCTACGCAGCACTGCCTCATTCACAAGGATGTCCTTCCACAAATTAGGAGACCAAAACTGTACACAATACACCAGATGTGGTCTCACCAGAGCCCTATACAATTGCAGAAGAACCTCTTTACTCCTATACTGAAATCCTCTTGTTATGTATAACATAGCTATAATAAAACTTGTGATCAATTGATTTCCCGTGTTTGTATGCTTTCTCCATTGACACACTGATCACGTGCACCAATAGGAACAAGCGTGCAACTGGGATCTTTGCTAAAAAGGCTCATTAAACCAATTCACATGGAAAAATATGTTGGCGACAGTGCTGCTGTGCTGGGACCCAGCTGGAAATCCATGTCTTCCCCACTGCTGCGTGTTTCTGTGCCTGGACTATGATACGAACCGTTAGGAGGGGGGAGACAAGTGACAAGGATAGGCAAGGAAAGATTGGTTGACAAATGAAATATGGACAAGCTGAAGTTTATGTTATCTTTAAAATGCCATGGAGAACAGGGAGAAAGGAAAGAATGCTGTTGCTCTGGTGAACATATGGGCCAACAACATCAATAAAGTTAATAATTAAATTTGTAAGTCATAGGAGCAGAATTAGGCCGTTTGGCTCATCAAGTCTACTCCATCATTAAGTGATTGTACGGATTTAGAAAAGATAGGAGAGTATACATAATGCATAACCTCAATAGGGTAATTAGTCTAATTATCCAAACAATGTGTAAATCTCTCAAGGAAAAACATTAGATGTTTTAATGCATGGGAGTCGGAACACAGAAACAGATACCTTGGCCCAATTTGTGCATGTTGAAGCTAGTCCCATTTGTTTGTATTAGACTAATATCCATCTCAACCTGTCTAAATCAGTATACCTGCCCAAATCAAGACAAGAAACAAGTGACAAGACAAGAGACATTTATTGTCACATGCACCAATTGGTACAGTGAAATTTGGGATCACCATACAGCCATACGAATAATTTAAAAAACAGAACACGATAGTCTTTAACATAAACATCTATTAAATTAAATAAAAATCTATTTATTTCAACTAATCATAGGTACACAAAAATGCTGGAGAAACTCAGCGGGTGCAGCAACGTTTCGGGCTGAAACCCTTCTTCAGTCTGAAGAAGGGTTTTGGCCCAAAACGTTGCCTATTTCCTTCGCTCCATAGATGCTGCTGCACCCACTGAGTTTCTCCAGCATTTTTGTGTACCTTCGATTTTCCAGCATCTGCAGTTCCTTCTCAAACACATCAACTAATCATAGTTGGTCTAATCTGTCCACTTTTAACTGTTCTTGTGTATCGCCCACCAAAACAATTTGCTGATCTTATCGCTAGCTTGGTGCCCAAATTTGACCGGGTCCTGATTCTTGGTGATTTTAACAGTCATGTCTGCTGTTCCACTAAGCCTCTTGTGAGTGAATGTATGAACCTGGTTGAGTCCTTCAATCTGACTCTACTTACCACTGGACCCATGCACAAGCTTGGCCATACACCCAACCTGGTGCTATCGTCTGGTCTCCCAATTTGTAATACAGAAATGATTGATGCCTGTCTGATCATAGTGCAATTATATTCGATGCCTTTCTCTCCCTCAAAATCCCATCTC
Source organism: Raja brachyura (assembly GCA_963514005.1). Next base: position 30,228,352 of record OY740803.1, read on the forward strand.
CCTGCTCGCTACTCCCGCTACATAAACTCTTCGACAGCCAGTAAGTTCCCTAATGCCCCTGTCCCACTTAGGAAACCTGAACGGAAACCTCGGGAGACTTTGCGCCCCACCCAAAGTTTTCCGTGCGGTTCCCGGAGGTTTTTGTCACTCCCTAATGGTCGAAAGGGGTTTTGTTTTTAAAATCTGTAATTTTTTTTAGTCGGAGCTGGTTGCGATGCTAGTTGAAGGTGGTTGCCGGAGGACAAAAACCTCTGGGAGCCCCACGGAAACCTTGGGTTAGGGCACAAAGTCTCCACAGGTTTCCTTTCAGGTTTTCTAAGTGGGACAGGGGGCATGAGGATCTCATAGACGTCCCCGACATCTGCACCATCGAGGCGTCTCCCCTCCATCTCAGCACTGACTACCTCATTTCTTTATTAAATACTACTTGCTCTTCCACCCTAGATTCTGTTGCTCCTCTTAAAATAAAAAAGTCTAAACCTAAAGTCTGGCCCTGGCTCAATGACACCAGCAGAGCCCTAAGAAGAGAGTGCAGAAAATCAGAACGGAAGTACAAATCTGATAAGCTTCAAATTTCCTTTGAACGTCTGAGAAACAATCTTCTCAAATACCAGGAAGCAGTAACGTCTGCGAGAATACAATACTTTTCTGACCTTATTTCCAAAAATGCCCATAACACCAAGGTCCTTTTCAGTACCATTATCTCTATTATATGTCCTGCCCCTAGTACCAGCTTAGCTGGGTCCCCTGCTAAGTGCAAAGAATTTACTACATTTTTTACCAGCAAAGTTAAGAACATCAGATCGAATATTTTCCCTCCCATCCGTGACCAAGCTGTCTCATTGGTCTGTTCTTCAAAATTAGACTGTTTCCAACCCGTTACTCTACCCTCCCTTGTAAAACTGGTCACCACCATGAAACCTGCTACCTGCCCCCTCAACATTGTCAATCTGCCCTTCTGAAGGATGTCATTGCAATAGCCGGTCCCAGCATCCTCGGCATCATCAACAGTTCTCTGGCCACTGGCACTGTTCCTACCTGCTTCAAGCATGCGATGTTCCAGCCCCTCCTGAAAAAAACCTTACCTAGACCCCACCTTGCCTAGCATCTACAGACCTATTTCCAAACTGCCCTTCCTTTCAAAAGTCTTTAAAAAGGTAATTTTAAGTCAACTTATGCCTTGCCTTCACCAAAATACCATCCTAGAAAGTTTCAATAGACAATAGACAATAGGTGCAGAAGTAGGCCATTCGGCCCTTCGAACCAGCACCGCCATTCAATATGATCATGGCTGATCAACCCAATCAGTACCCCATTCCTGCCTTCTCCCCATATCCCCTGACTCCGCTATTTTTAAGAGCCCTATCTAGCTCTCTCTTGAAAGCATCCAGAGAACCGTCCTCCAACGCATAAGCTCAGGGGCGACTTCGCTTTGTGGTTGCAGCTCCTAGACTATGGAACAGCATCCCTCTTCCCATCAGAACTGCGCCCTCCATCAACTCTTTTAAGTCTAGACTTAAAACCTATTTCTACTCTCAAGCCTTTCTTGAGGTCCTTTGAGGTAGCGCTGTATGTATGCATCTATGTATGTATTGTTGATCTATGTACAACTGTTTGTAGCATGTTAGTGCCTGCACCAATGTAAAGCACTTTGGTCAACAAGAGTTGTTTTTAAATGTGCTATAGAAATAAAATTGACTTGACTATTAAATGATGTTATTGTACTTTGCCCAACTACTTCCTCTTACTGCAAGTGCAATTCAGAGTGAAAAATTGCTCCTCAGGTTCTAATAATGGCTTTTCCCCCTTACCTTAAACATACATGCAAATCTTATCTGTATTCTTTTTAGCTTTGCGGCACCTTTCCACAACCTGGTGATCAAAACTTAACATAACACTTAAAACGTAGGAAAGAATTGCAGGTGCTGGTTTAAACTGAAGATAGACTTAAACTGCTGGAGTAACTCAGTGGCACAGACAGCATCTCTGGAGAGAAGGAATGGGTGAAGTTTCGGGTCGCGATCCTTCTTCAGGCTGATGTCAGGGTAGAGGGAGATGCATAGAAAAGGGAGTATAAGGGGTGAAAGCAGGGCAAAGGAAATAGATATCAAGAAAAATGTAGAATAAATCATTGTTAGCTGGGAGAAGATAATAGACAATAGACAATAGAGAATAGGTGCACATGTAGGCCATCCGGCCCTTCGTGCCAGCACCGCCATTCACTGTGATCATGGCTGATCATCCACATTCAATACCCCGTTCCTGCCTTCTCACCATATCCCATGATTCCGCTATCTTTAAGAGCTCTATCTAACTCCCGCTTGAAAGCATCCAGAGAATTGGCCTCCGCTGCCTTCCGAGGCAGAGAATTGCACAGATTCACAACTCTTTGGGTAAAAAGGTTTTTCCTCAACTCCGTTCTAAATGGCCTACCCCTTATTCTTAAACTGTGGCCCCTGGTTCTGGTATACAAGCCCAGCCGCTCCATTATATCAACATATGAGTCCTGCCAAAACTGCACACAATACTCCAGGTGTGGTCTCACTAGGGCTCTGTACAACTGCAGAAGGACCTCTTTGCTCCTATACTCAACTCCTCTTGTTATGAAGGCCAACATGCCATTAGCTTTCTTCACTGCCTGCTGTACCTGCATGCTTACTTTCAGTGAGTGATGAACAAGGACCCCTAGATCTCTTTGTACTTCCCCCTTTCCCAACTTGACACCATTCAGATAATAATATGCCTTCCTGTTTTTGCCACTAAGAGTGGATAACCTCACATTTATCCACATTAAACTGTATCTGCCATGCATCCGGCCACTCACCCAACCTGTCCAAGTCACCCTGCATTCTCATAGCACCCTCCTCACAGTTCACACTGCCACCCAGCATTGTGTCATCTGCAAATTTGCTGATGTTAATTTGAATCCCTTCATCAATATTCAGAGATTAGTGGGCAAAATTAGAGCACATGGTATTGGGGATAGGGTACTGACATGGATAGAAAATTGGTTAGCAGACAGGAAACAAAGAGTAGGGATTAACGGATCCCTTTCAGAATGGCAGGCAGTGACAAGTGGGGTACCGCAAGGATCGGCACTATTTTCAATATTCATCAATGATTAATCCCAATATTCAGCAATATTCATTCCTTGAATGTTGCTGAATATTGAAAATAGTGCCGAGGTCCTACATAGGGATGCCGCCGCCATGTTGTAGAACTTCAAGGAGCCCAGCGGAGCGCGCAGCATGGCTTGAGCACGTGTTTAGCGGCTTCAATCCAGAGCCCTGGGCGGGGGGAGGCGGCTAGGTCACGTAACGCGTAGCTCGTGGAAAAGAGTGCCCAGCAGGCTGCCGTTGAAAATTCTGCGCAGCTCGCCGCGAGGAGCAGAGGCATTGTGGCGTCATCCAGCTCGCTTCGGCTCGTTAGATTAAAAACAATCTCAATTGAACAATTTTAGTAAAAAAACTCTGAAAATAATTAATCACATTTTCAGATGAGGCGATTTTCGAGATCATGAGGTAAATCTCTACGAGTAAAAATTTCACCATTAGCGCGTGGGGTTTTCGAGGAGATGTGAATCACATACAAACACAAATCCGAACACAAATAAATACATCCACATCCAAGATCAGAGTTTTTTATATTACAATAGATTGGAAAATTATCACCAATGCATCCAAGATTTCTAGAGCCACTTACTTAAGTACCCTGTGATGCAGAACATCAATCCCTGGGGATTTATCAGCCTTCAGTCCCATCAGTCTACGCAACACCATTTCCTGCCCAATGTGAATTTCCTTCAGTTCCTCATCACCCTAGATCCTCTGGCTACCAGTACATCAGGGAAATTGTTTGTGTCTTCCTTAATGAAGACAGATCCAAAGTACTTGTTCAACTCGTCTGCCATTTCCTTGTCCCCATATTAAATTCACCTGTTTCAGTCTTCAAGGGCCCAACTTTGGTCTTAACTAATTTTTTCCTCTTCACATACCTAAAGAAGCTTTTTCCATCCTTCTTTATAAGGTAACAACAAAGCAGTGATAAAATGTAGTCAGAGACTGTAAGACTGGTCGGAGATCTGGGAAGGGGGAGGGATGGAGAGAGAGGGAAAGCAAGGGTTACTTGAAGTTATAAAAACAGGAACGGGGTACTGATTTTAGATGATCAGCCATGATCATATTGAATGGCGGTGCTGGCTCAAAGGGCCGAATGGCCTGCTCCTGCGCCTTTATTTCTAAGTTAATGTCCATACCGCTGGGGTGTAAGCTGCCCAAGCAAAATATTAGGTGCTGTTCCTCCAATTTGCATTTGGCCTCACTCTGACAATGGAGCAGGCCGAGGACAGAAAGGTTAGTGTGGGAATAGGAAAGGGAATTAAAGTGTTTGGCAACCAGGAGATCAGGTAGGCCCAGTCGGATGGAGCGAAAGTGGTCCCTGGACAGAGTCGAGGGAGGAGGTATAGGGACAGGTGTTGTATCTCCTGCATTTGCAGGGGAAGGTTCCTGGGGAGTGGGTGATTTGGGTGGGAAGGGATGAGTCAACCAGGGAGTTGCAGAGAGAACCTCTGTCCCTCTCCTACCTAAACCATTGTAATGGTTTCAAAGTGCAAAGTTAATACGCATTATTATTTGCTGTTAGCTAGTAATTCATAAAATAACAATATTTAAGGTTATAAGTGTTGCAGTTTAAAAAAAAAATTCTGTCCACTCCAACAAATTAGCATTTTAACATGTCAAAGTTGTGCAAACCTATTTTAGTTCAGCCAAAATGAATTTGTGATCTGCCTTAGCCTGAAACAAATATGACAACTTGCCATTCCCTCGGTTTTCATTTTGAAGTGTATGATAAGCTTTGATCATTCTACAAAGTATTTTTATTATTACAATTGTTATCTTTAGATACTCAAGTAGCAATAAGATTCTACAAACTAAACATGACATCAGACTGGATTAACAGCAAGAGATCAGGAATAACTTGCAGGGTAGCACGCTAAAATAATATTCACAGATTACCAACAAAAGGCAACGATTCTGGCCTATGACATTTATCATTCCATACTGGTCAGGAATTTTGGTATTGTAAAAGATCTTTGGTTTGAAATCTATTCAACATAGATGGAATCAGCAATTTGCTTTAATGTTTCTTTAATAAAATATTATTAATGAGAATAGTGGATGTGTGCCATGTTGCATTTGTATATATGTCACTGATCAATGTAGAATGCATTTTGTGTTGGAATGAACATGATTGGAATGTCATTATTTACAGAACTTGAGAATATTCCGGTCTTTTAAAATCCAATACTCAATCAGCACTATTCAAGAATAAGTTAACATAGTTTATTCAAATATTTACCTAGGGCTGTCCAAGGTCATTTCAAATTACATAAGTAACCTATTTTCAATACTGAAGGCTTTCCTGAACTTCGTTTCCTCAAAGAATTACAGGTTTGAGTATTAATGAGTAAATATTGCAAGGAGTGGTGTGAAACATTTTTCAAGAGAGCATGGTCAAGAGAGCAAAAAAAAAGAATGGAACTAAAACAGATGGTTTTAAATTTTGAAAACTTATTACATGCAAGTTGAAGAGGGGTGATATCTAAGGAACAAAAAGTTACAATATTAGGAAAAAGTGAACAGTGGACAATAAGTGTGCTTAAAAACTGTACTATATTAATAGTGTAAAGGAAACTAAGAAAAATGCAAACATGTTGAAAAAATACTTGCCATTAGTATTGATAGATTGGGAACTGGTTAGTACAGTAGTTCTGCCTTAACAATCATTTCCATCACATGAATTGGATATACCGCAAGTGATGAATTAAGGAACACTTTTGGATAAGGTGGGCAAAATTCATTATAAGAGTCATAGTGTCAAAGAGTGTGGAAACATGCCCGTCAGCCCAATTTGCCCATACCAACCAACATGTCCCATCTACATAGTCTACCTGCCTATGTTTGCCTCATATCCCTCTAAACTGTCCATGTACCTGTCTAAATGTTTCTTAAGTGTTACGATAGTAACTGCCTCAACTATCTCCTCAGGCAGCTCATTCCATACACCTACCACCCTTTGTGTGAAAACATTACCCCTCAGGTTCTTATTAAATCTTTCCCCTCTCACCTTAAACCCGTCCTCTATTTCTCGATTTCCCTACGCTGGGCAAGAGACATTGTGTATCTCCCGATCTATTCCTCTTGTACATCTCCACTAGATCACCCCTCATCCTCCTGCACTACAAGGAATAGAGTCATTGCCTGCTAAACCTCTCCCTATAGCTCTGGGCCTTGAGCCCTGGCAACGTCTTTGTAAAATTCTCGGCACCTTTCCCTGCTTTTCTAATATACTCATTATAACGTGATTTTTAACAGAGAATTAGAGAAACATAGAAAATAGGTGCAGGAGTAGGTCATTCGGCCCTTCGAGCCTGCACCGCCATTCAATATGATCATGGCTGATCATCCAATTTAGTATCCTGTACCTGCCTTCTCTCCATACCCCCTGATCCCTTTAGCCACAAGGGCCACATCTAACTCCCTCTTAAATATAGCCAATGAACTGACCTCAACTACCTTCTGTGGCAGAGAATTCCACAGATTCACCACTCTCTGTGTGAAAAATGATTTTCTCATCTCGGTCCTAAAAGATTTCCCCCTTATCCTTAAACTGTGACCCCTTGTTCTGGACTTCCCCAACATCGGGAACAATCTTCCTGCATCTAGCCTGTCCAACCCCTTAAGAATTTTGTAAGTCTCTATAAGATCCCCCCTCAATCTTCTAAATTCTAGCGTGTACAAGCCAAGACTATACAGTCTTTCTTCATATGAAAGTCCTGCCATCCCAGGAATCAGTCTGGTGAACCTTCTCTGTACTCCCTCTATCGCAAGAATGTCTTTCCTCAGATTAGGAGACCAAAACTGTATGCAATACTCCAGGTGTGACCTCATCAAGACCCTCTGCAACTGCAGTAGAACCTCCCTGCTCTTATACTCAAATCCTTTTGCTATGAATGCTAACATACCATACGCTTTCTTCACTGCCTGCTGCACCTGCATGCCTACTTTCAATGACTGGTGTACCATGACACCCAGGTCTCGTTGCATCTCCCCTGTTCCTAATCGGCCACCATTCAGATAATAGTCTACTTTCCTGTAAGAGTTACATTGGAAATTGACAAGCATTAAAAAAAAATCTGTCTTAGAATGAAAGAGAATAAATAATGTTAACTTATTTAGGGGATAAAAGCCTGTTTCCATTTTACCTCCCTGCGGTAATCAGGCACCACTATTTTACGAACACAGCTGCATTTTAACCACTGATGACTACTGAAGTCGTGAATAATGCTTCTATTGATACTTTTGCATCAATACTCAAAAAAACAATGTAGTATACCTTACAACAATAGAAAATAAATTTATAGCTATTAACAATTTTTTGTTGGTGAAATTCCTGCAGGAAAAGTAACTGTTATTGTCGATGTGAAACTCTCTCGCCCCTAACTCCCTTTACCCTATTGACACAATTGTCTTATAACACGTGTGGGAAGGAACTGCAGATGCTGGTTTACACCGAAGATAGGCATAACATGTTGGAGTAACTCAGCTGGACAGGCAGCATAGCTGGAGAGAAAGCATGGGTGACATTTTGGGTCAAGATCCTTTTTTTTCTGGATAAACAACAGCTAATATCCCACACCACCCTGCCATGCTCTCTTCTTGTTGCTACCATTGGGATCCCGCACCCTTTGGAATAAAAATTTGCTGGTCGATTGCATCGCTGGATTGAAGTTAAACACGATTCCAAAAGCCTTCAATGCCTTCAGCATCACTGATCGCAAATGCAGGTCAAAACAAAAGGTATGTCATTTATTTAACATATTTTCTTGCTTTTTGGTGTGGTTTCATTTTAATCTGATGAAGCAAAAACATTTTTTTAGGCCCCGATACGGTATCAGCCGTGCCTTGCCTGCCAATAGGGGCTTAAATTGCCGGAAGTGGTGGCGCTGCCCAAGCAGCTGCGGCTTGCCTGCAGTCCGTCTGTCTTTCTTCTTTTTGTTTTCTTTCTATCTTGTTAGGTGTATGTTTTAGTCTATTTTTAGTTGTGTATATGTGGAGGGGTGGGGAAAGCGTTTTTAAAATCTCTTCCTTCAACGGGGATGCGACCTTTTCCATGTCGCATCCATTCTCCATCTGCGCTGAGACCTAACTTCGTGGAGCTGGTGGCCTCCAACTGGAGTCGACTTTGAGGGCTCCGGTGGCAGAGCCTGTGGACTGGCTTACTTCGGAGGCTGTGGTGGCGCTGTGGCTGCGACCCGACTTTGGAGCTTCGGAGGCTTCGGCCGTGAGCCCTGTGGACGGTAACATCGGGTGATCGCAGGTCGCTGGTTGGCGACCGATTTTCGGGAGCTCCCACAACAGCAGCTCTGCCCGCCCCGAATTGCGGAGTTTGAATCGGCCCGTTAGCGGTGCACAAAATCGGCCGCGGGATCTACCATCGCCTGCCGGGGCCTTCAACATCGAGAGCCTCGACGCAGCAGTTTGACTGCCTGACCGCGGGAGAAGAAGCAAGGAAGAGATAAGAGTTTTTGCCTTCCATCACAGTGAGGAGGTGCCTGGAGATTCACTGTGATGGATGTTTGTGTTAAATTGTGTTAATAGTGTTTCGTCGCTTTTTGCTGTCATAACTGCATGGTACGAAATGTCGTTCAAACTTGTTTAATGACAATGAAGGAAATTCCATTCAATTCAATTCAAATCATAAATTTTGTGGCCACATACCGATCGATCACAATCCACAAACAGCCACTCTCAAGATAATGAAATCCTTTTTTTTGCACAATCATGTTATAAGAACATTTAAATTATCTATATCTTGTTTTATTATCTATCCATGATCAATATTTTCATACTAAATATCTGAAAACCTCCACAGTAAAGTTTTAGTGAGATGTTTAGTATGAAAATATTGATTGTGGATAGACAATAACACAAAATATAGATATTTTAGATGTTCTTATGACATGATTGAGCACAAAATGATTTTGATTATCTTGAGAGTGGATGTTTCTCGATTATGAACACATGTCTGTGTAAAACGGCCCTTGCAGGGAGAAAGAGTAAAATGTATGAGAATTAAACATTCAATTTGGCATAGAAATCCATGACAAAGTGAGATTTAAAAATCATGTTATATTGTGAATTCTTGTGTGCATGGGATCAGTTTGTTATCTGGATACAGGCTATTTAAAACATTATTTTTAGCCTTTTCATAAGAATGGGATAGATGTTTATATCTAGTAATTCAATTTCGATGCACTGGTGAATATGATTTTTTGTTGGGTATTTACTATTTGTTTTAACGTTACAATAATATTAAAGTTCTGATCTTCAGAATATCACATTTTTGAATTCAAGGCAGTCTGGGTTATTACTATTATTATACTGAGTATAAAATTATTACTATTTCCGTCACAACTTGTTAATTTTGTATTTAGCTACTTAATTAGGTAATTAACTAGTTATATACATTAATTTCAAGTCAGCCAAGTAAGATGTGTCTTATTTATTTCAGAATGCTTCAATCTATAATAACTGAAAATTTCATTCAGTTCTCTTAATTCTTAAGAAAGTTGTGGGCTTTTATGTCAATTGACTGTCCTCGATCACAGCTTTTGTTTTAGGTTAATGGAAAAGCAATAGGAAACAAGGTGCTAATTTCTGAGTATGAAAATGACCATAACTTTTTTAATACTGAAGATATGCAAGTGAATTAAGTATCAAATTCAAGTTCTTTTTAAACTTTATCTGATGGGATAAATTACAGGTTTGATTTTTTAAATGTCAACATTTTATAACATTCCTACTTGTAGTTGCTTCAAAATAACCATTCATAGTGCCTTCTCAAACTTATAGACATCCAAATGTCCCCACAAGTAATTACACATTTTCTGTCACTGTTGAAATGTGCAAAATACAGTACCAAATTGTACACAAAGATCCCACAAACAGCAATGAGTTAAACATCGTGATGACAACTTCTCCATTCACAATGCGGTCTGCCTCATCGATTCTTTCAGCAACTTCACTGAGCATTTTACCATTAGCAAGAATTCACTTGGAATTCTGTATAAAGGTGCATAGAGGTCGTTTACATCACTGAAAATATACACTTTGATGCTACATATGAAGAAAACCACAACTCCAAGGGCACTGCGTACTCTCAATATAAAGAAGTGTCAGCCTAGATTTTGTGTTCTACTTTCACAAGTCTACTCTCACCAAAGCGAGGTACCTAACCACATTTAACATATATTAAAATTCTTGCGTGGAACAAGCCACTTTATGAATGAATTACTATAATTAGTAATGTGATGTGTTAGTAAAGAAACTAAATTATTAACAAAAATACAGGATTACATTAGTAGCACCATCCAAGTTGTTAACATTTCCTGTCATCACAGCTTGTCTAAACCAAAAATATTCAAAGCTTTTGTGTAATGTCTAGTTAATTGGAGAACAGGACAACATTATATCACAAATTACTATTGCTGTTTAGCTACTAATAGGATTACATCCATGGCTAACAAAGGAATGTTGGAAAAGCAGAGGGCAAAATGATTTTGAAACCATTTATGGCAAAAGCACTGTAAATATTCTGGCTTTAAGTCAAAATTCCATTTGTTGTCAATTACAACTTTCGTAAGAAATGCCTGCATTGCCAGTGTTTGAAGCGGAAATCGGTGAAAACATTTTCACAATTTTAGTGCCTATTTTATATTTTGATCAGAGAACAATCTGCAATCACAGCAACCACTTTAGTAAATACTGTGTGCAACTGAGGATAGCTTTAAGAAAAACCTATTTAAAACATATTCAACACTTCTGAGTTTCCTTTTATTACCAAAACCTTCCTTTCAGCCTTCCTTTAAAAGAATGAACCGTTGCTTTGAAGACAATACACAAACCAAATCTTGGACACACAGATACAGAACTTCATTAGCACCCATAATCCATGGCTGCTTGACACATCAATAACTCAGAAAGACAAGGTATTTTGTTTACATACAGTGCCCTCCGTAATGTTTTGGACAAAGATCCATCATTTATTTATTTGCCCCTGTACTCCACAATTTGAGATTTATAATAGAAAAAGATCACGTGGTTAAAGTGCATATTGTCAGATTTTAATAAAGGCCATTTTTATACATGTTGGTTTCACTATGTAGGAATTACAGTTGTATTTATACATAATTCCCCCCATTTCAGGGCACCATAATGTTTGGGACACATGGCTTCACAGGTGTTTGTAATTGCTCAGGTGTGTTTAATTGCCTTTTTAATGCGGGTGTAAGAGAGCTCTCAGCACCTTGTCTTTCCTCCAGTCTTTCCATCACCTTTCTAAACTTTTATTGCTGTTTATCAACATGTGGACCAAAGTTGTGCCAATGAAAGTCAAATACACCATTATGAGACTGAGAAACAAGGAAAAAAAACTGTTAGAGATATCAGCCAAACGTTAGGCTTACCAAAATCAACTGTGAACATCATTAAGAAGAAAGAGAACACTGGTGAGCTTACTAATTGCAAAGGGACTGGCACGCCAAGGAAGACCTCCATAGCTGATGACAGAAGAATTATCTCTATAATAAAGAAAAATCCCCAAAAACCTGTCTGACAGATCAGAAGCACTCTTCAGGAGTGTTTTTTTCAATGAACACTGTCCGCAGAAGACTTAATGAACAGAAATACAGAAGCTACACTGCAAGATGCAAAACAGTGGTTAGCCGCAAAAATAGGATGGCCAGGTTAGTTTGCCAAGTACTTAAAAGAGTAACCACAGTTCTGGAAAAAGGTCTTGTGGACAGATGAGACGAAGATTAACTTATATCAGAGTGATGGCAAGAGCAAAGTATGGAGGAGAGAAGGAACTGCCCAAGATCCAAGGCATACCACCTCATCTGCTGAAGGTACCGGCTCACTTATCTTCATTGATGATACATTGCTGATGGTAGTGGCATAATGAATTCCGAAGTGTATAGTTCTATCTGCTCAAGCTCAAACAAATGCTTCAAAACTCATTGGCTGGTGGGTCATTCTACAAGCAAGACAATGATCCCAAACATACTGCTAAAGCAACAAAGGAGTTTTTCAAACCTAAAAAATGGTCAAGTCTTGAGTGGCCAAGTCAATCACCCGAACCCTATTGAGCATGCTGAAGAGAAAACTAAATGGAACTAGCCTGCAAAACAAGCATCAGCTAAAGATGGCTCCAATACAGGCCTGGCAGAGCATCACCAGAGAAGACACCCAGCAACTGGTGATGTCCATGAATCGCAGACTTCAAGTAGTCATTGCATGCAAACGATATGCAACAAAATACTAAACATGACTTACTTTCATTTGCATGACATTGCTGTCCCAAACATTATGGTGCCCTGAAATGGGGGGACTATGTATAAACACTGCTGTAATTTCTACCAGGAGAAACTAAAGTGTATAAAAAATTAACTTTATTAAAATCTGACAGTGCACTTTAACCGCATGTGAATGTTTCTATTACAAATCTCAGGTGCAAATAAATAAATTATGTGTCTGTCCCATTATGGAGGGCACTGTATCGTACCAGCGCAAAACATATATTTAAGGCTTGGTGGTAATGTGGGGCGGGCCAGAGGACTGGAATGGTTGAATTGGAGGAAACTTAAGGGCCTGTCCACTTTGGAATTTTTTTAGGCGACTGGAACCCCCTACGATAATGTCTATGACAATGTCTATGACAAACTATAACAACCTACCAGCTAGTCGACGGAAGCTACCTACAACCGGCGACCCAATCCTTGCGACTTAGGACATCCACATACGACCACACCTATGACAACCTATCACCACACAACCTACGACAACCAAAGTCAACCTACTTCCACCCGCGACAAGCTACGACCCTGTCGGTGACAACTGAGGACAATTCAGTCGCAGGTACCTGTCGCCGGTTGACGTAGATAGTCGCCAATGGAATTCACCGAGGTCAGCACCGGCGACAACCCATGTCAACTGGCGACAACCTACGACTGTACCTACGTCAGGAGAAATCAAGCTACGCTCGTTGGCGTCAACCCACTGTCGCCGAATTTCTTTTAACATATTGAAAATCCAACGGCGACCAGAAAGACGCTATGACTTTTTGGGCGACTGAGGAGACTTCTCACGACGATACAGGCGACACTCCGGCGACAGCCTAGTCGCCTAAAAAATAGCCTAAGTGGGACAGGCCCTTAAGAATGAGGGCCTTCTCAGCGATCACAAAATCAGGGAAAGTGGAAGTCTGGGTCAGGAGACTGCGACCAATGATAAGATATGAGATCAGGGAATTGACATTTATCATTGTTAGGTAGATATGGTTCAATACAGCCAAAAGCAAATAAGTTGAAGTAGACCTCAAAAAAACATGTTCTTTGCACAAATACGAGTTATGACTGGAAAACTACTGGTCAAAGTTCCACAGCAATATAATTTGACCTAGGCACCAATGTTTTAGCAGACAGGTAGTGGGCAAGGATTAATTGTCAAACACGGTTGAAGAAACAGTTGCATAAGCAAATCTCTTGACAAATATTTCGAGAACATTTTTCGAGGTTTTGTTTTTGCAGTATTTGGCCTTTGCCAACGTTTACCGTCAACCACTAAATCGCTCCTAAACGTAGATGGCAGTTAAGTGTAGGTAACATAGTCAATCTGTAATTGCATGTAAGCTTGAAGGTCAGCGACACAAAAAGGTTCTTGAACCAATCAAGTGGATTCATTATTGCTGGTATTGAGATTACATTTTTAATTAAATCCACTATTATTTAATTACCCAAATTTAAATTTTTCATTAGCCATCAGCCATGACCGGATCTTAACTCATGTTGATAGGTTAAAGATCCTATGTAAATTAATGCTATTATACCCTGTACAGGGACCCGACCTTTCTGTGTTCGGTCCAACCGGAACAACCTGGGGGCTCCATCGCAGAGCCTGCGGACTCACCATCGTGGGGCTGGCCGGTTTCGGAGTGTGGAGAGCTGTGGTGACGCGCGTCTGCGACCCGACTTCTGAGCTCAGAGGCTCCAGCTGCAGGCCTGTAGACGGTAACATTGGGAGCTCGCGGGTCCCTGGTGGGAGACCGCTTTTCAGAGCTCCCGCAACGGAAACTTCTCCCGCCCGAGTTGCTGGGTTGAAAATTACCCGGAGTGGGGCCTTACATCGCCCGGCGCGGGACTTACCATCGCCCGCCGGGGGCTCCAACATCGGGAGAATAATAAAGAACAGAGGAGAGACAAGACTTTGCCTTCCATCACAGTGAGGAGGTGTTTGGAGATTCACTGTGATGGATGTTTATGTAAACTGTGTTAATTGTGTGTCTTGGTTTTTTTCTTGTTCGTATGACTGCAGAAACATAATTTTGTTTGAACTTGGGTTCAAATGACAATAAAAGTAATCTTATCTCTTTGTTTGGTGGCATCTTTTTAAAAATATTCTGTTATTATAAATACATTTATTCTGATCATTCAGAAAAGCTTCCTTTTTCATTTTGTTTTAAAATTAGGAACAACGATTTCCAAATAGAAGTCGAGAATAATTCATTACTTTTTATTTTTGTATTATTTTTGTATGCTTAATTTATCTCTTCCAAGTTCAAAACAAATTAGCAGCAACAATTCCCAACTTGAGCAGTGACAAATCCCATTTTATATCAACTTCAGTATAATATAACATCCCAAAGCATGTCCAGAAAAATTATTAAATAACATTTTATACCGAGCCATGGCAAGAATATGCAACAGATGATTGAAATCTTGATTGGAAAAGTCGGTTTAAAAGGAGTTAGAGAAATGGAGTGTTAAAGAAGGAACTGCAGATGCTGGAGAATCAAGGGTACACAAAAGGCTGGAGAAACTCAGCGGGTGCAGCAGCATCTAAAGAGCAAAGGAGATAGGCGACGTTTCGGGTCGAGACCCTTCTTCCGACTGGTTAGGGACCAGTGAAACGAGAGATATAGACAGTGATGTGGAGAGATAAAGAACAATGAATGAAAGATATGGAAAAAAGTATCGATGATAAAGGAAACAGGCCATTGTAAGCTGTTTGTAGTGTGAAAATGAGAAGCTAGTGTGACTTGGGAGGGGGAGAGATAGAGAGGGAATGCCATGGCCCGAGGGCTGAGGGAGAGGTGGGATGGGGAGGAGACAGCAAGGGTTAACAGAATTGAGAAAATTCAATGAGAAATGGAGTTTATGGGAGAGAAATTTATTGCTTGGGAGCTCAGCAGCTGAAGCGATGACTGATAATGGTAAATAGATTAGCAGCAAGCTGCCAAAATTAAGGAAGTGACCAAGAGGTGATGGTCGAACATGATTCAACTGGTCCGGCATTGTTTCTTGGTTTTCTAATTTTGAACTAATAAAGAAAATTTTGCAGGGAAAGTCACACACTGCATACCTGAAAAATGTTGTAACATGTTTGAGACAGTTTTACAAAAGATATCTGTATTTGGCAAATCCAAATGCTCAGCATTTTTTTGCATTACGTACTGAAAGCAACAGATGGAAATTGTCATATACTGTGCCAAACAACCTCAAATCCAATAGTTAACAGGAACGAACTACCAACTGAGACAAATCTGGAAACTCAATTGCTGCAACAAATTTTCATTGAACAGCCTTTTAAGGAAAATTCCCAATTTTCTATTATTACCCAAAAAGGTCAAAACTAGAAAGTCACTACTTATACTGCTATTCTGGAAAGGTTAAAAGGCAACATTACGCAATGTTTCTTCTATGCAACTTGCATTTCTCAGACAGCAATGACATATCTTTCATATTCCAAAAATGAAAATAACTATTGCCCATTCTGAAAATGCAATTTTGAATTGTTTAAATAAAAAGGCATCAGCCCCTTTGCTGGCCTCCAAGAACATTTGAAACGCCTGACATCAATTTAATTACAATAAACATTTGATTAACTTCTAGCTACTCAATAGTTTAATAGTGAAAAAGGAATAGAATTTTGACATTTACTATCCTAAAGACAATTAAAAATGAGCAAAACATTGATGAAAGGGTGAAAAAATGAATGAATGGTGCCCTTAATATAGCTTCTAGAGTAGCTTAAAGCAAGCTCAAAGGTTAAAAGATCAGTATGTGCAAGTGAGGAACATGCAGTTAATTAATTTCAAATCTCTACTTATACACACATTTTCTGCTCTCTTTTCAGTTATTTTCTGAATTCATAAGCTATGATTGGCATTATGCTAAGAATGAACTAACTATATACATCAAAGATGGTTATGAAAGTCAGCAAATGCAAGTCATCTAATTTGGAATGTCACAACATTCATCATATGCAGGAGTCACAAAATAGAAAAATATAATTTGCACATTTTGACATTTAAATCCATTTCCTGATCTAATTCTGTCAGCTAACAGAATTGGCATACATTTAATAAACAAAATACAAATACCATGTTCGTATAGTATTTTCCACCATTAAAGGTTTGAAATAAAACCTCCACCAAAGTTATGTTTGTAGAATATATTTGGTTGGGTTTTTTTTAATAATTAAAATGGAAGATTTTCCACATTATTCTTTCCCTGATAAGAACCAGTTATTCTTCTAAGATAGAAAAACAAAACAATAGTCAAAAAAGATTAAGTTCAAAGATGTTGTGCAATCTGAATAAAATGCCAGGTAGACAATTGATTCAGTTATTGAAGATTCATGGCAATGTAATTATATATCAAGGATCCTCAATGAGACAACACAAGTAGTACTATACGTCTGAAGAAGGGCCTCGACCCAAAACGTCACCAATTTCTTTTCTCCAGAGACGTTGTCTGACCCGCTGAGTTACTCCAGCTTTTTGTGTCTATCTTCGGTTTAAACCACCATCAGCAGTTCCTTCCTACACCTGTAGTACTGCGTGCAGTTTTGATCTTCTTACCAACAAAGAATATATTTCCTATTGAGGGATTGCAGAAATAATTCATCGAATTGGCTTTAGGGAATTGTGTTTATTGTATGAGGAAAGATTGAGTAGACTGGGACTATATTATGAAGAACGATAGGACATCTCCCTTATTCTTACAGAACTGGGCAGGCCAGTTGCAGGGAGAATGTTTCCCCAGGCTGGTGATGACTTTAGAATCAGTTTGAGAATGCAAAAGGCAAACTGAGATGAGGAGAAATTGTTCCACTCGGGGATGACGGACCTCTGAAGTTCTCTACCCAAGAGGCTGTGGAAGCTATGTTGCTGTGTAAGTCCAGTTAAATGAACAAAATGCAAACATTTAAGAAGGAACTGCAGAAGGTGGAAAATCGAAGGTAGACAAATTGCTGGAAAAACTCAGCAGGTGAGGCAGCATCTATGGAGCGAAGGAAATAGGCAACGTTTCGGGCCGAAACCCTTCTTCAGACTGATGTGAGGGTGGGGGTGCGGGAAGAAGAAAGGAAGAGGCGGAGCCAGAGGGCTAGAGGGAGAGCTGAGAAGGGGAGGAGACAGTAAGGACTACCTGAAATTAGAGAAGTCAAGGATCATAACGCTGGGGTACAAATTGCCCAAGCGAAATGTGAGGTGCAGCTACTCTAATTTCCAGTGTTGCTCACCCAGACCATGGAGGAGGCCCAGGACAGAAAGGTTGGATACGGAATGGGAGGGGGAGTTGAAGTGCTGAGCCACCGGGAGATCAGGTTGGATATTGCGGACCGAGCCTACGCTTGGTCTCACTGATGTAGATCAGCTGACATCTAGAGCAGCGGATGCAATAGATGAGGTTGGAGGAGGTGCAGGTGAACCTCTGTCACACCTGCAAAGACTGCTTGGGTCCTTGAATGGAGTCAAGGGGGGAGGTAAAGTGATACGTGTAGCATTTCTTGCGGTTGCAAGGGAAAGTGCCCGGGGAGGGGGTGGTTCGGGTGGGAAGGGACGAATGGACCAGGGAGTTACGGAGGGAGCGCTCTAGGCGGAAAGCGGACAGAGGAGGAGATGGGAAGATGTGGCAAGTGGTGGGGTCACATTGGAGGTGGCGAAAATGATGGACGATTATTTGTTGTACGTGACGGTTGGTAGGCTGGAAGGTGAGGACGAGTGGGACTCTGCCCTTGTTACGAGTGGGAGGATGGGGAGAGAGAGAGAGCAGTGTCACGGGGTATCGAAGAAACCTTGGTGAGAGCCTCATCTATGGCAGAAGAGTGGAACCCCCGTTCCCTGAAGAATTAGGACATCTCCGATGCCCTGGTGTGGAACACCTCTTCCTGGGAGCAGATGTGGCGTAAACGGAGGAATTGGGAGTATGGGATGGAGTCCTTACAGGAAGCAGGGTGGGAAGAAGTGTAGTTAAGATAGCCATGGGAGTCAGTGGGTTTATAAAATGCAAACATTGACAGTTTTGACTCCCATGCCCAAGTTTCTGCAAGAGCACTTCAAATATTTTTTCAAAGAATGCACAATAATCAGCTGAATCTGCACATAATTAGACCGGTTAGTTTGACTTCAGTGGTGGGCAAATTAATGGAAAAGATACTTAGAGATAATATATATAAGCATCTGGATAAACAGGGTCTAATTAGGAACAGTCAACATGGATTTATGCCTGGAAGGTCATGTTTGACTAATCTTCTTGAATTTTTTGAAGAGGTTACTAGGGAAATTGACGAGGGTAAAGCAGTGGATGTTGTCTATATGGACTTTAGTAAGGCCTTTGACAAGGTTCCTCATGGGAGGTTGGTTAAGAAGGTTCAACTGTTAGGTATAAATGCAGGAATAGCAAGATGGATTCAACAGTGGCTGAATGGGAGAAGCCAGAGGGTAATGGTTGATGGCTGCTTGTCGGGTTGGAGGCAGGTGACTAGTGGGGTGCCTCAGGGATCTGTGTTGGGTCCTTTGTTGTTTGTCATGTACAACAATGATCTGGATGAAGGGGTGGTAAATTGGATTAGTAAGTATGCAGATGATACCAAGATAGGGGGCATTGTGGATAATGAAGAGGATTTCCAAAGTCTACAGAGTGATTTAGGCTAGTTGGAAAAATGGGCTGAAAGATGGCAGATGTAGTTTAATGCTGATAAATGTGAGGTGCTACACCTTGGCAGGACAAATCAAAATAGGACGTACATGGTAAACGGTAGGGAATTGAAGAATACAGTTGAACAGAGGGATCTGGGGATAACCGTGCATAGTTCCTTGAAGGTGGAATCTCATATAGATAGGGTGTTAAAGAAAGCTTTTGGTGTGCTGGCCTTTATAAATCAGAGCATTGAGTATAGAAGCTGGGATGTAATGTTAAAATTGTACAAGGCATTGGTGAGACCAAATCTGGAGTATGGTGTACAATTTTGGGCGCCCAATTATAGGAAGGATGTCAACAAAATAGAGAGGGTACAGAGGAGATTTACTAGAATGTTGCCTGGGTTCCAACAGCTAAGTTACAGAGATAGGTTGAATAAGTTAGGTCTTTATTCTCTGGAGCGCAGAAGGTTAAGGGGGGACTTGATAGAGGTCTTTAAAATGATGAGAGGGATAGACAGAGTTGATGTGGACAAGCTTTTCCCTTTGAGAATAGGGAAGATTCAAACAAGAGGACATGACTTTAGAATTAAGGGACAGAAGTTTAGGGGTAACATGAGGGGGAACTTCTTTACTCAGAGAGTGGTAGCGGTGTGGAATGAGCTTCCAGTGGAAGTGGTGGCGGCAGGTTCGTTGGTATCATTTAAAAATAAATTGGATAGGCATATGGATGAGAAGGGTATGGAGGGTTATGGTATGAGTGCAGGCAGGTGGGACTAAGGGAAAAATGTTGTTCGGCACGGACTTGAAGGGCCGAGATGGCCTGTTTCCGTGCTGTAATTGTTATATGGTTATTATATGGTTATAATTGCTATGATGTATCTTGATGTGAAGACTGAGTATGTTCTTTTCCATGCAACCCAGCTTTTGATCGTACAATAACTATAATGCTGCTGACCCATTCTTCTGTTTTGCTAAAGTTTCTTCAAGCTATTCAGATAAGGATGAATGTTTCAATTGCATTCATGAACTAGAAATAATGGCAACAGTAGAAACTATACCAGCTACAATTAGCTGATAGCCAGGACGCGGTTGCAATAGATTGTAAACTGAAACCACGTCCAAAATATTTTAATAACCAGGGAATAGAATATGCATATTTCAGACTTCTTTGTAGCAAAAAACTTTTAGATACATTATTAAATATTGCACAAGGGGCATTCTACAATGGTATTATAATTCTTCTTTAAACTGCCTTTCCTCTCAAAAGTTCTTGAAAAGGTAATTCTCAATCAACTACTGCCTTACCTACACCAAAATACCATCCTGGAAAGTTTCCAATCAGGTTTCAGGACACACCACAGCACAGAGTCTGCCTTGTTGAGGGTACAAAACGGGGTGGGAGATTACAACCTTCACGTGGTCCACCGTTTCAACAAATGCAATCAACCTGGCGTGCACAAACAGAAGATCAAACAGAACAAGTTGTCTTACAACTTTAGGCTGTGCACGCCATACGCAAGAAGAAGAAGAAGGTGCAAACCGACCTGCTTCTCGCCATTGACTCCGGCGCCTGTGCAATCCTGCTCCTTCTTGACCTCAGCGCAGCGTTTGATACAGTGGACCACACCATCCTAATTGATCGTCTCCAGTACGGGGTTGGTGTTGAGGGCACTGCCCTGAGCTGGGTCGTTTCCTACCTCAAAAATAGGAGTTTCTCTACCAACATAGGCAACTCTTTCTCTTCCCCAGCTAGCCTTTTCTGCGGGGTTCCACAAGGTTCCATCCTAGGCCCCATTCTCTTCTCTCTGTACATGCTCCCCCTCGGCCAAGTCATTCAAAGGCATGGCATTTCTTTCCACTGTTATGCAGATGATACACAGCTCTATCGCCCCCTGAAGCCCAACCACCGGTCAAATCTAATCAGCCCCATGCCCTGTCTCGAGGACAAAAAATGTTGGATGGTACAGAACTTCCTCCAACTAAACGAGAGCAAATCTGAGGTCATCCTACTCGGCCCCTCCAACTCCATCAAAACGATAACAGGCAGTTTGGAAGCCTAACCTCCTTAGTCAAACTGCACGTCAAAAACCTTGGCGTGATATTTGACTCTGCATTAAAGTTTGACAAGCAAGTCAACTCTGTGGTAAAAGCTAGTTTCTTCCAGCTTCGTACCATAGCTAAAATCAAACCATTCCTCCAATTTGACGATCTTGGAAAACATCATCCATGCATTCATCTCCTCCCGCCTTGATTACTGCAACTCCCTATACACTGGCATCAGCCAATCATCCCTCTCCAGTCTGCAATTGGTTCAAAACACCGCAGCGAGACTTCTGACGGGTACCCGTAAAAGGGGCCACATCACCCCGATGCTAGCCTCTTTCCACTGGCTCCCAGTACGGTATAGAATCAACTTCAAGCTCCTCTTATTTGTAAATAAAGCCCTTAATGGGCTTGCCCGCCCCCTCCATATCAAAAATCTTCTAACCCACCATTCTACCTCCAGGTCCGTCAGGTCGGTCGGCCTAGGGCTACTCACTATCCCACGGTCTAGGTCTAAGCTCGGAGGTGACTGCGCTTTTGCGGTTGCAGCACCTAGACTGTGGAACCACATCCCTCTCCACATCAGAACTGGCCCCCTCCATCGACTCCTTTAAGTCGAGGCTCAAAACCTATTTCTACTCCCTAGCATTTTTGAGGCCTTCTGAGGTGGCGCTGTAAACAGTTTATGTATGTATTGTTAAGTCTGTGTACCATTGTATGTAGCACATTAGTAGCTGCACTGATGTACAGCACTTTGGTCAACATGAGTTGTTTTTAAATGTGCTATACAAATAAAATTGATTGATTGATTGATAATAATTACTCAGCCTTGATCGCTTTAAATGTCTGATGTTTGCCTTAAAAACAAGTTTATAATACTAAATTATCAACAGGTGATCTTTATCTCAGAAACATAAAAGTAGCCGATTTTAATCTTCCTTCATTTGCAAACTCTCAGATCAAGTTATCTCTGCCAAACCTGGCCTTGGCAGAGATAAGCTAATTTAAACACAAAATAAAGATAGAGCATAAGACTAAGTGACTCATAACCACGACTGGCATTGCATTTACCAGAAGACCGCTGGGAGGACTGATGTAATGTCTTTAAATATCCTATTGCAGAGAAAATAGCAATTTCAGATTCAACTTCTACAAAGCCAAGAATGGAACAGGCAATATTGAACACATTTTTGCAAAGAAGTTATGAAGATTTTTTTTTAAGTGTAGTATCTGAAAACAATCTGGCAAAGCAAGTATTATAGACCTTTTATAAAATTGTAATTTAAATTTAAATTAAGGATAACAACAGCACCTTTCTTTGAAGGAAAAATTGCCACAACAAAAAAAATAACAAATTTGAATGCTTGAATCACTAGTTTTAGTGGATTTTAATTAAAATAAGATTGCATGTATTTTACATGCGCACACATGGGGAAGGAGAGTGGGCCAGATTTT
Source organism: Raja brachyura (assembly GCA_963514005.1). The sequence continues at coordinate 30,250,894 of OY740803.1, forward strand.
ACTTGAAGGAATCTTCTTGAAATTAATCGAGTCTGTAATGTCTACAAATAAGTATCCACCAAATAGTTTGTATATTTAAACTGAATTCATATTGACATTTTGTACCTGTAAAAAATTACTTAATCTTTTTTATACAAACTCAAATTTATCAATATAAACTCACTTAGCTAGTACCTTTACAATTAGTGTACAGAATTACACAGTAAATACATCAAATGAACAAAAAAAATCAGTACCTCGTTTCACGTCCAATTACTTGTTCTGTATCCCTTTTCTCGGGACTTCTTATTCGTGTTCGTTTTCCCACTTTTCTATCTTCAGCCTCGTAGATCTCTTTACTGATTGTTCGTCCAGCTCTTGGAAGTTCAGATCTGTTGGCCATAGCTTCAGTAGGATGACTGTCCGTGCTTGTTACAGTGCTTCCACTTGCTTCTGAATCCAGGGAACTCATGGACCCACTGATATGAGATCCATTGGATAGCATGCTACTTGCAGATGGAAAAGGATCACTATATACTGGTGATGGGCAATGAGGAATTCCACCTGGTTCCATACCATGCCTGCTGGAAGAACTACTGGAAGGTGGAAGGACACGCATCTCTTGCCTCTGCTGGTTAAGAGGTGGTATTATTCCTCTATCCATTTCGTCACCGTTAACAGAACTATGATCAGACATAACATCAAGGGGATGGACATCACCTGTTAAAAAAAAAGAAATTTTCCCAATAATGCAAAGTTTTTGGATAGCACAAAAGTGTAATTCACAATTATATGAATAACATGTCTAGTGAAAATCTGGATAATTTACAGCTGTGATAATCTAAAAGTATCTTATAATATCTCAAACAAATATCAAAAATGTTTAATATTATAATGTTGCAGTTAATAACTTTGATTAGCTATTTCTCATTGTCATATTGTAATGTTTTTTTTATGAAGATGTAACGATAAATATATCATGTTGTTAGACAATGGCAATATTTATACATTAAATCAACACATTTTGAACAGTAAAGTAGAATATTTGAGCAATCAAACATTTTAGCATCTGCAGTTCCTCATTTCACATCTTAAACATGCGTTTAATGTTTTGGGACAAAGACCCATCATTTATTTATTTGCCTCTGTACTCCACAATTTGAGATTTGTAATAGAAAAAAATCACATATAGTTAAAGTGCACAAAATCCGATTTTAATGAAGACCATTTTTATACAATTTGGTTTCACCATTTAGAAATTACAGCTGTGTTTATACATAGTCCTCCCAATTTCAATGCACCATAATGTTTGAGACACATGGCTTCATGGGTGTTTGTAATTGCTCAGGTGCATTTAATTGCCTCATTAATGCAGGTATAAGAGAGCTCTCAGCACCTAGTCTTTCCTCCAGTCTTTCCATCACCTTTGGAAACTTTTATTGCTGTTTATCAACATGAGGACGAAAGATGTGCCAATGAAAGTCAAAGAAGCCATTATGAGACTGAGAAACAAGAATAAAACTGTTAGAGTCATCAGCCAAACCTTAGGCTTAACAAAATGAACTGTTTGGAACATCATTAAGAAGAAAGAGCACTGGTGAGCTTACTAATTGCCTAGGAAGACCTCCACAGCTGATGACAGAAGAATTCTTGCTATAATAAAGAAATATCCCCAAACACCGGTCGGACAGATCAAACACTCTTCAGGAGTCGGGTGTGGATTTGTCAATGACCACTGTCCACAGAGGACTTCATCAACGGAAATACAGAGGGGACACTGCAAGATGCAAAACACTGATGAGGCGCAAATGTAGGATGGGCAGGTTAGTTTGCCACGTTGTCTGGACAAAGATCAAGTGGAGAGATGAAACGATGATGAAAGGGTCTGTAAGGGTGTGTCGGACGAACTTGACGTTTGCAGGATGGAACACACACACACACACACCCCGAAAGCGGGGGAGTGCCATCTTCAAATCACACCCGCAATGAACAGGAAGGTCAAAGACGGCTGGCGCAGTTACAGTAAGTCCTTTAGAGATCGCGGAGTGGGAGAGAGGAGGAGTGAAGGGGAGAGACACTTAAGAAGCCAGACAACGTTTTAACAAAGTTTAGTGGGTCTTTAACATTACCGGTTGGTTTACTTACATTTTTTTTCTCAATGAGCTTTACCTTCGACTACCTTCGTTTATCTATGATTGCCTTCGATTACTTACGATAGCATTACAACCTACTACGGCCTACCTCAACTAAACCACCAAGATGCGCGGAGAAGCAGCTCAAGCTCCACGGCTCTGTGCTGGTGTCCCGTCAGTCGACGCAGGGCTGTAGGTTAACCCGGCATGACAGGCAGTGTTGAGCTGGATTTAGCGCTGCTTCTCCGCGTTAGACGCAAGCCTGGGCCGTCGTTCCCGTAAGTCCAGGTAGGGCTGGTAAGTTAACAGACAGAGTTGAATTGGATTTAGCGCTGCTTCTCTGCGCTGGTTGTGGGCCTGGGGGCACCCCTCCCGTCTGACGTTAGGAGTATTTAAAACTCCAAACATTAAATCACACAGTTGGGTTTTAAATGAGTCAGAGTTGTGGAGATCATGGTGCGCAGCTTGAATTGGCCCGTTCGAGGGGCTTTTCACCGCACAGCGCAACCGGGATCTTCCATCGCCCCGCAGTCAAATTGGTGCGTCGAGGCGATCGAGGCTCCCGATGTTGATGCCCCCACCGGGGGAAGGAAGGCCCCGTGAACGGGCCAATTCAAGCCCCACGATTCGGGGCGGACGGACCTGCTCTTGCTGCAGTTCGGAGTCGGTCACCAACCAGGTTAGCTCCCGATGTTACCATCCACAGCGAAGATACTAGACAGAGCCCACGGCCTAAGCCTCGTGTGTGTGCACGCGTGCGGCCGCCAAGAAATTGTTTCCCCCCCCATGTTTTGTCAGCGATTTCCGTGCCTGACCCCAATACTAGTGCAAAATCAGCACAAAATCCCAAGTGCAACCAAAGAGAGTCTGCAGTTCAAAATTGAGGTTAGTATTGTACAGTTTAAGAACCCATTGGTTGTTGACAAGAAGCTATTCTTGAACCTGGTTTTCAGACTCCTATATCTTCTTCCCAGCAGGAGGAATGGAATGAGAGCGCAGGCAGCATGGTGTTGGTCTTTGATGATGCTGGTTGTCTTTTTGAGGCAGTGCCACTTGTATGTCTCTTGGATGGTGGGGAGATCAGTTCCCATGATGGACTGGGTGGTATCCACCATTTTATGCAATCTGCTTCAGTTCTGGGCATACGAGTTACCGAACCAGGCTATGAAGCAATCAGTCAATATGTTCTCTACTATACCTTCAGAAATTCTAGGGTATTCTGCAGGACATACTAATTTTCATCAATCTTCAAAGGAAATAGAGGTGTTGATGGGCTTCCTTTATGATTGGATCAATGCACTCAGCCCAGATCTATAGAGATATGCATGCCCAGGAAGTTATTGACCTGCTCCATTGCGATGTGTCAATGAAGGCAGGTTTATGGAACCTTGGCCTACCCCTTTTAAAGTCATCAATCAGTTCCTTGGTCTTGCTGATAATGAGAGCAAGATTGATGTTCTGGCACATTCAATCAGATGTTCAATCTCCCTCCTTACTCGTCAATACCCATTATTCATCCAGCAACAGAGTGTCATCGGCAAATTTAAAAATGTCATTGAAACAGCTTCTGGCTACACAGTGATGGGTGTAGAATGTATTCAGCAGGGGACAGAGCCCACAGCCTTGAAGTGCTCTTGTGCTGATGGTTAACGAGGAAGAAGTGTTGTTGCCAATTCATATTGATTGTGATCTGCCGATGAGGAAAATAAGGATCATACTGCTTAAGGAGGAGCAGAGACCCAGTTCCCTGAGTTTGATGTCAAGTTTAGAGGGTATGATGGAGTTGAACGTGGAGCTGTAGTCGACGAACAACAGCCTGATCTTCGTGTTCTAATTGTCCAGTGGTTCAGTGCAGTGCAGTTCAGTGCAGAGTGGAGAGCCAACGAGATCACATCCCCCATTAATCTAAAATGCAGTAGGCAAGTTGTAGTCGGTCCTTGCTGAGTTAGGAGTTGATATGTGCCACAACCAACCTCTCAAAGCACTTCATAACCAGGACGTTGGCGCCACTGGTTAACAGTCATTGAGGGATATCACCTTGCTTTTCTTGTGCACACCGGTATTATTGATGCTTTTTCAAAGCAGGCAGAAACATCTGACCTTGGTAATTAGAAATTAAAGTTATCCACAAAAAATCCAGCCAGTTGGTCCGCTCAGGTTATAAGAATGCAGGCAGGTACACCATCAGGGTCGGACAGTTACCAAGGGCTCACCCTCATGAAGGATCTTCTGACGTCTGACACGGTGATTGAGATTAATGCCATTAATTCCAATGCCATCAGAAGGTATGGGGGCTTGAGAACGCATATTAGTGTTCTCCCTTTCGAAGCAAGCATAGAGCTCAGGGTGGTCCTGTGAACTGAACATAATGGCTGCGCAAAACCATCAGTCAATCTGTATTTTGTTTCTCCAATCCATTGAATAACATACATTAGATTGCAAAAAAGACCCAGTGATTTGCTGCTTCTTCTGAAAGACCAGTTTGGATTCCTGGATGGGGGGAAGGGAACAGGTGCTAAATCCCCCTGCGGTTGCAATGGGAGCAGTGAGAAGGAGAGTGGTTAGTGGAGATAAAGAATGAAGGGAGTAGTGGACAGAGCCATACCGTTGGAATGCTGAAAATGGGAGGGGAGAGGTGTTGAAGGTGGTGGAAACTGAGAATGACTCTGACCTATATGTAGCCTCTCACACTATTTATGTGGCCTAATAATACTAGAAAAACAACACAAAATTAGCATGGTACAACCTTCCAGATTCCAATCAATTTCTCTGCTTGTATTATAAATAGCCAGTTCGGTCGGTTATGTCATCCATGTCATTCAATTTTGGCTCCATTTTTGCCTGCTGGTGCTTCCCTCTCATTAAACTGCCACTAGCTGACTCTGCCCAAAGCTTCTCTTCATTGCAACCATTACCTCACCCAGAGATAATCCTATTATTTTATCCATCCATTTCTACCTTCCCTGCAACAAAGCTAATGATTATTTTAGTCCCTGTTCTGCTAAAGGGCTTCAACCTGCTTCCCTTTCCACAGATATTGTCTGACCTGATGTTTTGTTTTCATTTCAGATTTTCAGTATTTTAGTTTTCACAAACTGTTAAGGAGCTGGGAAGGGTAGTTGTGGAGTTGATGTTTCCCTGCATCGTGGTAACACCAGAGATTAAAATCGTAAGTTATTTTTGCCAGTGCTAAAATTTAATTAATTCAGGATGCAGATTAATTTTCTCACTCAGAGGGTGGCAAATTTTTGAAATTCACTACTGAAGACGGCAGTAGGGGCTCAGAGGCTGAATACATTCAGATATATAGATATTAAGGGTATGAAAGGAGGTGAGGTTAGTGCAGAAAGCAGGTTAAAATAGAAATAACCAAAATCTTACTGAATATTGGCAAACACAAAGGTCTACTTTTGATTCTATTTATATTCTTTGACAAGAAAAACTTACACGGTACATAATATATACAAAATTTACATATTATAAGTCGTACAGCAGTCACGAGAAAGGAATTAGAAGGATAAGAAATTAGTAGAATAAAAGTTAAATCAATAATTATATATATAGATTAATTTCAACATGTTAACTTCCAAGAAAATATCCACTGGAGATGACATCTTAGAAATAAGGGATAAGTTTAAATTTAATCAAATTAAATTTGCTTGTTTGATGAAATTAATGTTGAAATTATCAAAACTGAAGTTTGCACTGACACTTACCCTCGCTCATAGAAAACAATCCTCCATGAGCACCACCATCAAGAAGAGGCCAACTTTGAGTTGCCTCTGCTTCTCTGCTTTGCAATTCCTCCTGCCACAAGCTGGATCGTGAATCTGGTATTTTCTCTGGATCTGGGATTCCTGAACCTGTTACTGCCACTTTAGCTGGCCCAGGCTCCTAAAATAGGAAAGGAAAATGCAAATGTGAGAGGAAATCTATTTTTTAAAATGGTCTAATAAACTGACCAAAGTGGCATTAAAGTGTTAATGGAACAACCAGGATTTGGCCTAAGAAAATATCTATTAAAAGGGAGATAATCCAGAATGGATTTATCCCTTGAATAAATACCCAGGTTTTAAGAAAACACCCACACAAGTGAAAGCGTAATATGGAATTTGCATGGCAGGTTAACTATTTCTATGAAAGCTTTTTCAGATGTGAAACACTATTTTACATACAATCCACGCAAGATTTTTCACAGTTTTTCATAATTTGGGCACCCCGATTCCTTTGCATCTGACAACTGAGCAAACTCTATTTAGATAAAGTCTTCCTTCCCCATTTTGATAGGGGCATTAAAACAAACCAAAAAATAAAATTACATTTTCTCACATCATCCTCTATTTGCCAGATATTTGAAACACATTCTCATGCTCATGGCTCATTTGTCAAATGACAGCAAGTAACATTTGGGTCCCGCAAGTGCCAGACAATATCCAACTAGCCAGATTTCCAATATCCAATCCAGATTTCACCCCTGGACATTCAATTGCATTAGCATCAGTGAACTCCCCATTGTTAATATGGTCAAAAGGGACCATGAAATATCACTGACCAGACGGATTAAGGCAAATCAAAGCTTTTTATATGTACATTAAAAATAATAGGGTGACCAGTAAGAAGATAGGACTATTCAAAGATAAAGGAGAGAATCTATGCTTGGGGTCAGAGGATGTAGGTGAGGTACTACACGAGTAGTTTGCATCTGTATTCACCGAGGAGGAGGACTTGGAGGACACGACATCCGTGTTGAGAATTCAAATATGCTGGGGCAGTTTGAAATTGAGAAGGAGGTGGTGCTGAGACTCTTCAAGAACATTAAGCTGGATAAATCCCCAGGGCCTGACAGGATTCATCCCAGGTTATTGAGGGAGGCAAGAGATGGGATTGCAGTGACATTGACAAGGACCTTTGTTTTTTCTCTAGCCATGGGCGAGTTCCCAGAGAACTGGAGAGTGACCAATGTTGTTCCTTTGTTTAAGAAGGGAAGTAGATGGAATGCAGGGGACTATTAGCCATGTCGCATTACCTTGAGTTTATTTTTGAACTGGTGACAGAGAGAAGTGATAAAGGTAGGGTGGTGGATGTTGTACACATGGACTTGGTCATATGGATTCAGAACTGGCTTGTTCATAGAAGACAGAGGGTTGTGTGGGAAGGTACTGTAGATATTCTGGCTGGAGGTCTGTGACCAGTGGAGTTCCGCAGGGATCTGTGCTGGGACCTGTGCTGTTTGTGATATATATAAATGACCTAGATGTAAATGTAGATGGGTTGGTGAGCTAGTTTGCAGATGACACCAAAATTGGAGGAGCTGCAGACAGTGAGGAATGCTGCCAGACGATACAGCAGGATATAGATCAGCTGATCAAAAATGGGCATAGAAATAGCTGTAGTTTAACCCGAGTGTGAGGTTGAATATAAGGAGGGATATGCAGTTACTGGAAAGACCCTTAATAGCATTGATGAGCAGAGGGATCTTGGAGTTCAATATCATAGGTCACTAAAGGCAGCAGCACAAGTAGATAGAGTGGTAAAGAAGGCTTATGATATGCTCACCTTCATTAATAGGGCCACTGAATACAAGTCAGGATGCAGTTCTATGAGACTTTGGTTAGGCTGCATTTGTAGTGTTGTGTGCAGTTCTGGCTGCCCCATTGTAGGTAAGATGTGGAGGCGTTGGAGAGGGTGAACCAGACTGCTGCTTAGATTAAAGGGTTTCCGCTATAAGGAGAGACTGGAAAAACTTGGATTGTTTTCTCTGGAACTTCAAAGTAGACAGTCAGGACCTTTGTCCCCCAGGTTGGAAATATCCAACACTAGAAGGCATAGCTATAAGGCGAGAGGCGGAAAGTTTAATGAAGAAGTGGGTAGGGCAAGTTTTTTTTTAACGTAGAGAGTGGTGGGGGCCTGGAATGCATTGCCAGGGGTGGTGGTGAAGGCAGAAACAATAGTGGTGTTTAACAAGCTTTTAGATAGGCACATGGAAGTCCAGGGAGTAGAGGGATATGGATCATGTACAGGCGAAAGATCAGTTTAAAGAGGCATGTCAGGCACAAACATTGCGGGCCAAATAGCCCATTCCTGTGCTGTTCTAATAACCTACGGGTTATCATTGATTAGAAACTGAACTGGAGCAGGCTTTTCCACAATGTGGCTTCAAGAGCATGTCAGACGCTAGGAATCCTGTGGGGCAGTAACTTCCCTCCCAACTCCTCAAAGCTTGGCCACCATTTATAAGACTAAATAAAGTCATAAGTACAATGAAATACTCTCCACTTGCCTAATGGAATGCAGCTGCAACAACACTCCAGAACTCTCCTCAAGAGAGCTGTGGGAAGAAAGTCTTAGAATATTTTTATAGCCAAAGTAGATAAGCAAAGGGGTGAAAGATTACCAGGTATAGGTAGGAATGTAGAATTGTGCTTACAATCACACTAGCTATAATCTAGCTATAATTTTATTGAATGGCTAAGCTTGCTCAAGAAGGTAAGTGCTCTCTGCTTACGCCTACAGAATGTTTATACGTTGTCTCTATTAGCTTCCCACAATATGACAAATATGTTCAATTCACATTTTGGGGTTGCTTGCTCTCCTTCTCCGTTAGCTGTTCTCCAATCCTTTGACCAGAGTATTGACTTAGATAACTTTAGATTTTAACTTGACTTTTCTGACAGATGGATGTTTTTGTCAGTGATCTTTCATTTTGAACTTGATCCCGCTGCTCATGAAAAGGGTTCTTGTATCAGTGGCTGACATTTGAGATTTCGCTCCAGGGCTGCTGGACCTCTTGCACTGTTGGCCAAGACATGTAGCTGCTTTGATTCATCATACATTTTTGAAAGTATACAACAGTATTTAGAGGTTTCCAGGCCTGCTTCTTGATTCATGACTTTATACCTGCTACGGCATTGGACGTTTCCACTCATGATAAATCTGTCTTTACTCATACCTGTGCCTGAAAACTTCATAAAGTTGAAGCTTGCAAGTCTTCATCCTTCATAAAGATTCAGACAAGATAACAATTTCAACACTGGATGATGTATTGCATGACCTCTGTTTTTAAATACCTATCCTCCATAAGCATATCAATTGTTGTTCCACTAGTCCATTCTCTCCATCACAATGTAAAATGGAATGTCGTTGTCAACTAGAAAATTAATGGATTCATGGTGAGCAGATGAATTTCAATTTAAATCACACCCATTCATCAACAATATTTACTGAGCAAAGAGTTAAAAGAATATTTTCATTAATTATTTTCATAATATTTCTCCTTGGGCACTTGCAAAGGAGCCCAAGCTTTAATGCAATTTTTGGAGATTTATTGCCAATCGTTGAGGATCAATAACACTAGTTACCATGCACAAGCACTGATGCATTCCGTTTCGCTTCAATGTGAGAAGTTTCAATCTCCTTTCAAACATCTCCAACAATTAAAGCATTAAGAGGTCAGAATTAACTTTTGAGATATCATGTTCACTTCAAGAGTCAAGTGTTTTATTATCATAGGTACCAAAATGGACAAATGAAATTCTTATTAAGAAAACTATTACCATGATAAAATCAAGGTTAAAACTCTTCTCCTGGTGAAAAGTAATTTGCTATTTTCTGGATTATTCTAAGAACAAAAATAGTGGAAAGATCCTTATACGAGTAAAAACAGCTGACAAATTAATCGATAAAGAAATCTTTAAGAATCTGCAGATGCTGGAAAATGAAGGTAGACAAAAGTGCTGGAGAAACTCAGTGGGTGCAGCAGCATCTATGGGGCGAAGGAAATAGGCAACTTATCAGGCCAAAACCCTTCTTCAGACCGAAGAATCTGCCTACACAGTCATTTACAGAGTAGACCAATGCCTTTCACAAATTATCACCAAAAACGATCGAAAATAATATTATATTGTATTGAAAATGTTTATCCATTGGGCCCTGAAAGGAACTGAACAGTTCTTGTACATTAAGCCTTGGAAAGTACACAGAGTCGAATGGCTATAGTTAGACCAAATATAAAAACTAGATTTAAAATGATAACAATTGATTGCATTACAAAGAATTCAAGATGATTTTCCTCACATACAGAGCAGCCACCTTCATCCCAACTCTGTCCTGTCCTGCCACATTCGCCACATCATACTAAAATATTTGTGTTTAATATTTATTGTTGCAACTCCAAAGAAGATATCCTCTCTTGAGGAATAAAATAATACCAGTAAAATTATACATCGATGTCCAACTGGTGGTTAAAAATGGTGAAACAAACAACTGCAAATGTTGATTTACAAAAACAGCCAAAGACAGACGCAAAGTACTGGAGTAACTCAGCAGGTCAGGCAGCATTCCTGGAGAACATGAATATGACATTTTGTGTCGGGACTCTTCTTCAAACTGAACTACTTCAGCACTGCGTCTCTTTTTTTGGTTAAAATTGGTATTAGTTCATTATCTTGTCCAGAGTTTTGTAAACTAGAAACCAATCAAAACATTCAGAGGAAACAAAATAAAATGAACACAAAATGTAAAAGTATACAGGCACAAGAAAAGGTTCAATAAAGAACTACCAGAACATAAGGTAGTTTAATTTTGTTATTCATCAGGATAGACCAGATAATCTGTTAAGCAGCATACAGGAGATTTAATGATTTAACACAGAAAATATTAAAATAAAATCAGTTACATCAGTTGTGTGCAATTTGTTTAGCAGTAAATAAGATTTGTGACGTTCTTAAAAAATTACTTAAATTCGATTGAGAAAACCTAACTACCTGATATAGCTAGATTTCTAATGGTCATTATTGCCACCGTTGCAAGTTAACTGCCATGTCTTAATGACATACTGGTGCAATGGTTATAGAGAAGCACAACTCAGAGCAATTTCGAGATTCCAGTTTTAAAATGTACAGATGACGAAGGCTACTCCTTCATTATACTCAGGAGCAAAATCCTCAACATTATTTTTACCATTTAGTCTGGGCAAGTACAAACCCATGCTGTAAATGATTAAATGGAAATTTTAAATAAAATATTGACAAATGCCTTTTTTTACATCATGTCTAAATCATTTGTTACTCCATCTCAAAGAAATGGAGCCACCACTTTAACATTACACATTAATACATAATGCTAGGGTTTACTGTACCTGCATTGTTGTCGGCTCAACCTTTCGCTTCTTCTTCTGATTTTGCTTATTGGTTCTGGGATACACCGTCAGTTGATCAAACCATCTATAAAAGTGATAAAATATTTTCATTATTAAAACATTGCGCCATCAGATTACAACCAAAATAAGTGTCAAAAAATGTAGACAAGGCAACATTTGAAATTATTTCTAACCATCCTGAATTGTGAATGTATATACAGCAGATCAAGAGTAAACAAGATTATATTTTCTACTTGCAATTAAATTCTAATATGTAAATATAAGCTGACATTTATTTTCATCTCCTGTAAATACTGCATTATAAATTCCTATGTCTGTAATACTATAAACATTGCAAGTAAATTTGACAGATTGAAATTACACCATCTCTATTGAGGAGTTGCAGCATTACCAAGAAAAATATTACATTACAAAAAAATATTTTTTTATTTTTGATGTGGATGCACGTACTTTATTGCAGAAGTACATTAAGTCCAGGAAATTAGCACCAATCGTTCGAGGAAACAACCGGCCACTGTCAAGCTTTTTCAGGCCAATGAGTGTGAGATCATCCTGGAGCATTAAACGCCAGCTCGGGCATCAACATTATGTGTGCACAGCCTGGCAAACTGATTATAATACTATGTAAATAATGCCTTTACAAGCAAGCAGTCAAAACCAGCATGATTTTATTCAGTCCTTGAACAAACATTGAGTAACACACGTTGTGGGATACAAAACATAGAAAAATAGGTGCAGGAGTAGGCCCTTCAGCCCAGCACCGTAATTCGATATGATCATGGCTGATCATCTAAAATCAATACCCCGTTCCTGCTTTTTTCCCCATATCACTTGATTCCTTTAGCCCCAAGAGTTAAATTAACTCTCTCTTGAAAACCTCCAGTGAATTGGCCTCCATTGCCTTCTGTGGCAGAGAATTCCTCAGATTCACAACTCTCTGGGTGAAAAAGTTTTCCTCATCCCTCCTTAATGGCCTATCCCTTATTCTTAAACTGTGACCCCTGGTTCTGGCCTCCCCCAACATAGGGAACATTTTTCCTGCATTTAGCCGTTCTAATCCTTTAAGAAGTTTACATGTTTCTACAAGATCCCCTCTTGTCCTTATAAATTCCAGTGAATACAAGCCCAGTCGATCCATTCTTTCATCATGTCAGTCCCGCCATCCCAGGAATTAACCTGGTGAACCTACATTGTACTTCCTCAATAGCAATCATGGACTTCTTCAAATTACGAGTTCAAAATTGCACACAATACTCCAGGTGCGGTCTCACTATGGACCAGTACAACTGCAGTAGGACCTCCTTGCTCCCTCAAATCCTCTCGCAATGAAGGCCAGCATGCCATTAGCTTTCTTCACTGCCTGCATGCTTACTTACTTTCAGTGTCTGATGTACAAGCACACCTAGGTGTTGTTGCACCTCCCCTTTTTCTAATCTGATACCATTCAGATCATAATCTGATTTCCTATTCTTGCCACAAAAGTGGATAACCTCACATTTTTCCACAAGGTGCATCTGCCCACTCACCCAACCTATCCAAGTCACCCAGCAGCCTCATAGCATCCTCCTCACAGCTCACACTGCCACCCTGCTTTGTGTCATCCACAAATTTGGATATATTACAATTAATTCCCTCGTCTAAATCATTAATATATATTGTAAATAACTGGGGTCCCAGCACCGAGCCTTGCAGCGCCCTACTAGTCACTGCCTGCCATTCTGAAAACGACCCATTAATTCCTACTCTTTGCTTCCTGTCTGCCAACCAGTTCTCTATCCATGTCAATACCCAACACCCAATACCGTGTGCTCTAATTTTGCACACTAATCTCTTGTGTGGGACCTTGTCAAATAGACAATAGACAATAGGTGCAGGAGTATGCCATTCGGCCCTTCGAGCCAGCACCGCCATTCACTGTGATCATGGCTAATCATTCACATTCAGTACCCCGTTCCTGCCTTCTCACCATATCCCCAGACTCCACTATCTTTAAGAGCTCTATCTAACTATCGCTTGAAAGCATCCAGAGAATTGGCCTCAACTGCCTTCTGAGGCAGAGAATTCCACAAATTCACAACTCTCTGGGTGAAAAAGTTTTTCCTCATCTCCATTCTAAATGGCCTATCCCTTATTCTTAAACTGTCGTCCCTGGATCTGGACTCCCCCAATATAGGGAACATGTTTCCTGCCTCTAGCGTGTCCAATCCCTTAATAATCTTATATGTTTCAAAAAGATCCCGTCTCATCCTTCTAAATTACAAAGTATACAAGCTCAGTCGCTCCATTCTATCAACATATGACAGTCCTGCCATCCCGGGAATTAACCTCATGAACCTACGCTGCATGCCCTCAATAGCAAGAATGTCCTTCCTCAAATTTGGAGACCAAAACTGCACACAATACTCCAGGTGTGGTCTCACTAGGGCCCTGTACAACTGCAGAAGGACCTCTTTGCTCCTATACTCAACTCCTTTTTTTATGAAGGCCAACATGCCATTATCTTTCTTTAAAAGGCTTTTTGGAAGTACAGTTACACCACATCCACTGGCTCTCCCTTATCCATTCTACTTGTTACATCCTCAAAAAATTCCAGAAGATTAGTCAAGCATGATTTCCCCTTCGTAAATCCATGCTGACTTTGACCGATTCTCTCATTGCTTTCTAAATGCACTGCTATTACATCTTTAATAATAAAGCATCTTTCCCACTACCGATGTCAGGCTAACTGGTCTATAATTTCCCGTTTTCTCTTTCCCTCCTTTCTTAAAAAGTAGGGTTACATTAGCTACCCACTAGTCCACAGGAACTGATCCAGAGTTTATAGAACAATGGGAAATGATCGCCAATGCATCTACGATTTCTATGGCCACCCCTTGAGTACTCTGGGATGCAGACCACCAGGCCCTGGGGATTTTATCTGCCTTCAGTCCCAACAGCTTACCTAACACCATTTCCTGACTAATGTGGAATCCCTTCAGTTCCTCCCTCCCATTAGATCCTCAGTCCCCTAGTATTTCTGAGAGATTGTTTGTCTTCTTTAGTGAAGACAGAACCAAGGTACTCATTTACCTGTTCTGCCATTTCCTTGTTTCCCATTATAAATTCACCTGTCCCTGATTGTCAGGGACCTACATTTTTCTTCACTAATCTTTTCCTTTTTACATATCTAAATAAGGTTTTACAGTCAGTCTTTATATTCCCCGCAAGCTTTCTTTCATGCTCTCCCTCCTCCTCCTCCCTTCTTAATTAACTTGTTTGTCCTCCTCCATTGCATTCTAAATTTCTCCCAGTCCTCCGGTTTGCTGCTTCCTCTGGCCAATTGATATGCCTCTTCATTGGATTTAACACTATCCTTGATTTCCCTCATTAGCCACGGTTGAGCCGCCTTCCCCGTTTTATTTTTGCGCCAGGCAGGGATGAACAATTTTTGGAGTTCATCCAAGCGATCTTTAAATCTTTGCCATTGCATCTCCACCGTCAACCCTTTCAAAGGTCTTTTATTGTCACGTGTACCAATTAAGGTACAGTGATATGCGAATCTAAGTATAATTTATCCGTCTATCCTTGCCGATTCCCGTCTCATACCTACAAAGTCTCCTTTATTCAACTTCAGGACCTTAGTCTCTGAATAAATTGTGTCACTCTCCTTCCTAATGCAGAATTCCATCATATTATGATCACTGTTGCCCAAGGGGCTTTGCACAACAAGATCGCTAACTAATCCGTCCTCATTACACAATACCCAGTCTAGGATGGCCTGCCCTCTGGTCAGTTCTTCTACATATTGGCTTAAAAAATCATCCCTTATGCATTCCAGAAAAACCTCCTCCTCAGCACAGTCATCAATTTGGTTGGCCCAATCTATATGTAGATTAGTCACCCATGATAACTGCTGTACCTTTGCTGCACGCATCCAATTTCCTGCATGATGCTATCCCCAACCTCCCTACTGGTGTTTGGTGGTCTGTATACAACTCCAACAAGCGTTTTCTGCCCTTGGCTATTTCACAGTTCATCCACCGTATTGCGAATGCTCCTTGCAGTAAGGCACAAAACTTTCAGGTTTGTTTTTTCTTTTGTATGAAAAACAAACTTTTGTTTTCCTTTTGTTTTGTCTCTCTCTATTTCACAGGTGGGAAAATATCTAATCTAATGTATAAACTAAAACAGTAGCTTATTAGCTTCTGCAGGTCATGACAACCAAAAGATGTGTGTAAAAGAATGAGGGACTCTGGAGAGTAGACCTCTCACATGCACAGTTTTTATTTAATCATCCAGGGGAAAAAAACTTGTCAGTAGAAATACAACTTGGAAGTCTTCGCTCCATTTGGATGATTTTAGCAAAATTCCTTTTTCAGCACAGGAAATTTATTTTAGGAATAATCTCTATAAAGTAATTTTAAATGGAAATGCCTGTTGAGGAAAATCTCAGAATCTTGGTAAGAATGCCCAAGCAAAAGCAGCTTATATCAAGGCTATTTTTTTTCTGAAGACATTCTAAGAGTCCACATATGACCTTCTAAAGAACTAAATTAAGTTTGCTTGAGGGAAATGGAGAATTTAATGTGAACTTTTCTATAACAGGATACTAATGGCTGATTCTCAGGTGATCTATACCTAAATAGGTCAAGGCTTAAATAAGCTTCGACACAAAAAAAATGTTTTTGATAAAATGGTGAAATAAATGTTGTACTTCTTCAGAAAATCTGGGGCACCCATGAAACATGAGTAAGTGATTTAAATTGCTGCAGGAACTGCTTGTATTTAACAGGACAAGCTCTATTGTTCAAGACATGAGAAACTGGAGATGCTGGAATTTTGAGAAAAGCACGTGCTGAAGCAAATCAGTGGCGCAGGCAGCATCTGCACATCTCCAATCTTTGCCAATCTACCAGTTGCTAACTATTTTAACTCCTCACCCCAACCTTTCTGTCCTTGGACTCCTCCACTGCCAGAGTGGGGCTGTAAACTGGATCAAAAGCACCTCATATTCCACTTTTGTGAAGCACAACCAAATGTATGAGAACATTGAATTGGAGAACATTGAATTCTCCAATTTTCATACTCTCCCCACTTCTCTTTCCCGTGTTCAACCCCCACACATTTTTCCAACCTTCTCCCACCTCCAGTCACCTTGTTCCCCTCCTCCCCAATCATCTCCCATCCACATGTACACATTTCCCTTTAATACCTATTTTCCCCTCCTCTGTCCCCTTTGACTGGCTCTGCATGTCACTGCTCTCTTCTCTCCTTAAAATACACCCCTGTCTCCTTTTCCCCTCTCATCTTTGTCACTTACTTTACCCATCTGCCAAGACATTGTCCTGCCCCTACCTCTCTTTTCCATCTCTCCCCCCCCACCCCCCCACTAAGGAAGGAAGATGTTTAGTTAAGTTAGAGACACAGCATGAAAACGGGTCTTTCGGCTCACCGAATCCATGCTGACCAAGGATCCCCCATTCACACAAATTCTATGTTACACCAGTTTTTCAACAACTCCCTATAAACTTGGGACAATTTGAGGCCAATTAACCCAAAAAACCACACATATTTGGGATGTGGGGGGAAACCGGAGCACCCAGAGGATAAATTTGAATTTCAAAGCCACACAAAGTCAAGATACCAAGTTTAAATAGAGTATTTGTTGCCTTCACAAAAAAAATTGATGGAGTGGGAAGGAGGGGGGTGGGGGGGGGGGGGGGGGGGGGGGCTATTTTCCATGATGGACTGAATTCTGTTCACAACTCTCTGCAATATATGGTCTTGGGCAGAGCAGTTGCGAAACAAAGCCATGATACACCTCAATGGATTGCTTTCTATGGTGCATCTAAAGAAATAGGAGAGTCATTGGAGATGTGTCGATACATGCCGGATACATATGCCTAACTTTCCATTATTGCTAATCTTGCTTAATTCATTGAAAAGGTTTCCGTGCTCTGCATTATCATATTTAACCTTCAAATTTATCACACATTTTTAATGTTATTTTCCCTCAAAATATCATTACTGCTATTTATAATTACTACCTACTATCAGCCAAATTTCTGATTATCTTACTGCTGATGATGCGTCATAGGGGCCATTTGTTCCAACTAGTGTTTATGCTGCATTAAGCCTCTTCTCATGCTCCTTCTGTAACCTTTTATACTTTCCTCATATGCTTGTCTAGTTACCGTTTAAATATTGTACAATTTTCCTTAAATATTGCCTGCTGTAATAGAAAGCTCCAACTTTATCACCACTCTTTGGGGGGGAAAAAGGGAAAGCTGAAGAAATCTATTGTATTTCTTCGGACTACCTAACATAAACGATTTCTACTTATGCTCTCTCCCGCAAGTGGAATCATTCTCTCTACATTCCCTCTATGAAAATGTATCATTTTGTAAACAACCCCCATCAATTTTCTTTTTTCAAGAGAAAGTGAACCTCTCTTTTCATCCGTTCCTGGAATACGAGTACCTTGCCATTCTGAATTCATCCTTACAAATCTTATCTGGCAGGTTTCCACTTCTCACTGCACCTCACCCCTTTGAACAATTATCTTGCCTGCTCTAACCTGTAAGTTAATGAAACACTGTGGTGGTTTTTGATTTTACATTAGACGTTTTTCAACCCAGGAACAAATGTTGGCTTGTTGCACACTGTGGCACTTGCTCAAAAGATAATTAAGTTCAGGTTGAATAGAGCACTTTTTCTGGGTTTAGATTAACTAACTCTATCATTTTTAACATGAATCATTGTTACAAGTATAAGAATAAATTGTGATATCAGGCTGCGAATTACTCAAATTTATTGAATAGTACCTCAAAACCTATTTTAGAGTACTGCTGGTCACCAATTTTGATCTAATCAAGTCTTGAACCAGATTCAACATAACTTCCCCATCAATTATATTCCTCGGGGAATAAAGACAAGCACTTGAGTAATCTGTGGCACAATTTATAGTAAGAGGTGTATCTGTACTCCAAGATCCATTATTTTTCCAATGGACCTACGTAGTGTAAGTGTGGTTCAGTCTCGTTCCAAATACTATCACCTCCCTGTCCTTAACAAAATGTACTACATACATTTATTTTTGTTTGGCTCATCTACAAATATATTAACTGTCCTCCTGTAATATATTACAATCCTACAATATATTCATTCCTCTAATTAGACAACATACCTCAAATTTGGTATGAACCACAAATGTATTAATTATATTATTGATGACAAAGCCTACATTGATAATATAAATTCTGACCAACAGTGTAGAACATTGTGGAAAACCACCATCCACTTTCTTCATCAATAAAGCCAATCTGCACCCTTTTTCTATTGACTTGAAACCTGCTAGCAATCTGCTGCTTTTCTCAAGATTCTGCATTTCTTCGATCTTTCCATTAGGTATCATGCAGACCCAATCAACGACCTTTTAAAAATCTCGATAAACTATATCTACCAGATTGACAGTGTCCATTCTCTATATTTTCAAATGATGCAATAAATTTAAATTTGAAGATTTTTTTTTCAATTGAAATTAATGCTGACCATTCACTGGACTGAGGCATCAGACTAAAGGGCCTATCCCACTTGGGTGTCATTTGCACGTCACGCAGGTGGCGTGTGAAGATTTTGTGAATCCCAAAGTCCTGGGGCACCGCACGCGACCGTGTGTCACTGCCCATGTCACCACGCCTCGCCACGGGTAAATGATGTCGCGCAAATGACGCGCACATGACGCCTGTGGGACAGGCCCTTAAAGCTTTCAGTTACTCACCAAGCAACAATGGCTGCAATACACATCACCTGATCGATGATCCATCCATCTTACTCCCTAGAGATTGTCAGACACTCCCTCCATCAAATCTTATTTACCACTGCTCCCATTGAGAGTCAATGACCTCATGCAAGCATTAAAGGCACTACCATCTTGCCAACAAGATTTTAATTTGACAGGCAAATTTCCACTGTTGTATATTTTATAAATAATGGAAAATATTTTACATTCTGTGTATTAAAATTTATAATGTAACTAAACAATATTAAATCCAATTAGTTAATTTAATCATTTCGCAATGTCTTATATGTAATCAAAATCTTTTTAGAGGTTTGAAATCATTTTTGTTTCACCAATTCATATATATTTATATTTCCAAGGATGCTTCCAAGGATATATTTCCAAAAATATATTTCCAAGGATGCTGCTACAAATGGAATCCCTTCAAAATATTACGGTATAATTAATCCTACAAAGAAAAAGGACAATTCAATGACGATGCTAGGCAGATGCCAAAAAACAGCTTCCACCCCCCCCCCCCCCCCCCCCCCAACAGTATTTTCCTACCCAATCGAGAACCCTTGATCCCCCTATCTTCCAAACATTTCAACCATGAATGAGGCGATTCATCCACTGCTCTGGGGATGAGGAATTTCGAAGAGTCACAACCATGACCGAATAAATTCTTACGACTCTCAATGAAATCAACCCCACAGAGCATCTGTCAATTCTATTTGATCTTTCTTCATTGAACCAACCTCCCCATCATAGGAAGTAATCTTTTGCTGGACCACCTCAAGGCAAGTATAACTTTTCTTAAGTAAGGATAGCAAAACTGTACACTGCACTGTATGTTATGCTGCCTGACCTGCTGAGTAACTCCACCATTGTGTACCTTACTCATCATCTACACCACCTCTCGTAATCAAGACTAACACTCAATTTGCTTTATGTGGAAACAGGCCTTACTGCCCAACTTGCCCACACAGCCAACATGTCCAAGCTATATCAGTCCCACCTGCCTGTGTTTGGTCCATATCCCTTCAAACTTGTCCTATCCATGTACCTGTCTAACTGTTTCTTAAACATTGAGATAGTCCCAGCCTCAACTACCTCCTCTGGCAGCTTGTTCCATACACCCACCACACTTTGTGTGAAAAAGTTACCCCTCAGATTCCTATTAAATCTTTTCCCTTCATCTTGAACCTATGTCCTTGGGTCCTCGGTTCCCCTACTCGGGGCAAGAGATTCTGTGCATCTACCCAAACTATTCTCTCATGATCTTATACACCTCTACAAGATCACCCCTCATCCTCCTGCGCTCCAATGGAATAGAGCCCACTCAACCTCTCCCTATAGCTCAGGATCTCGAGTCCTGGTAACATACTCGGAAATTGACTTTATCTGTATCCTTTCATTCCTGTATACCCAAAGCAATCCTAGCACCAACTAGTATTCTCACACAATTAAAATACAACCTTTTCAATCCTTCCAACCAACTGGAAACTCACATTTTGATTAACAATCAGTAGGGGAGCACCTCAAGGCTGTGTGCTCAGCCCCCTGCTCTACTCACTCTATACTCCTGACTGTGCAGCCGAACATAGTGCAAACTTCATCATCAAGTTCGCAGACAACACCACCGTTGTGGGACGAATTAGATGGCGAAGAGTCAGAGTATAGAAGTGAGATCGACCGATTGACCAAATGGTGCCAGCACAACAACCTGGCTCTCAATATCAGTAAAACTAAGGAACTGATTGTGGACTGGATGAGGACCCACAATCCAGTTTATATCAATGGGACAATGGTGGAGAGTCAAAAACTTCAAATTCCTGGGTGTGCATATTTCCGAAGATCTTTCCTGGACCCAGCACACTGATGCAATTATAAGGAAAGCACATCAGCTCCTCTACTTCCTGAGAAGATTACGGTGATTTGGTATGTCAAAGAGGATTTACCTAAATTCTATAGGCGCACAGTAGAGAGCATATTGACTAGTTGCATCATTGTCTGGTTCAGCAACTTGAACGTCCGGGAGCGTAACAGACTGCAAAAAGCTGTGAACACCTGCTCTGACCTCCCCTCCATTGAAGGTATTTATAGGAGTCGCTGCCTCAAAAAGGCAGCCAACATCATCAGAGACCCACACCATCCAGGCCTCACACTCATTTCACCACTGCCATCGGGAAGAAGGTACAGGAGTCTGAAAACCGTAACGTCCAGGTTCAGGAATAACTTCGTCCCTACAGCCATCAGGCTATTAAACACTACAACCTCATAATAGTCTATTGTCATAACTACAATACAATGTTTACATATTCTGTGGTGCTGCAGCAAGTAAGTATTTCATTGTTCTATCTGGGACATATGACAATAAAACACGCCTGACTCTTGACTTTTCCTCACTATATTCTCAATTTTGGTGCTCCCAATAGCTTTCCACATTAATTTGCAGACTTTTTCTGTTCTACTTTCAGTGAACTTTCCTATTAATACTGTAGATTAGTAGCACTACAATGTTCCATTGCCAGTCCAACCTTTCTTCCCTGTTCGGGACGAATTATTGCTACAAGACGGCATTGTTTTAAAAGGACACAAGGCCGTGGTTCCCGTTTCGCTGCATCACCGGTATTTTCACGCTGTTCATGCAGGACACCCAGGTGCTGAAGCCACTGTTTCACGGGCGAAAAACAGTTTTACTGGCCTGGCATGGCCGAATACATCAATGAAAATGTGGCAGCTTGTGCTGCGTACAATAGCCTGGTGCCTCATCAACAAAAGCAACCACTTCTGCCACATCCTGTACCTGCGCTCCCATTGTCTACAGTGGCAGCTGATTTATTTGAGTGGCACGGCAAGCAGTACCTGGTGCTCGTGGATTCGTATTCAGGGTGGTTCGACATTGATTTTCTCAGCAGCCCCATTTCCAGCGGAGTGATTTCGAAATTATCTCGTCATTTTTCCATCCATGGATCTCCAGGCAAGCTGTTGACTGACAATGGCAGCCAGTTCACCAGCCAACAATTCAGAGTTTGCCAGATGCTGGAATTTTCACCACATCACCAGCAGCCCTGAGTATCCACAGTCTAACAGGCTGGCTGAACAGGCTGTCAGAAGTGCAAAACAACTCGTGGAGCGCTCTCACAGGGCTAAATCTAACGTATTCCTGGATTTGCTCAACTTACGCAACATTTCCCGTGCCCCTGCCTTGGGTTCACCTGCTCAACGATTATTGTCAAGGCAGACTTGTACCCCGTTACCCGTAGCAGAGCAAACGTTAATCCCACATGTCTTTCCTCCTGAGGAGGTTCAATACAGGTTGCAACGGAAGCGTAATGTTCGAAACAAATGGTTCGACAAGACGAGTAGGCCTCTGCCGCCATTGACCAAAGGACAGGTGGTCCGCTTACAGACTGACAAAGGCCATGACCGTATTGGGGTGATTTCTGGTCCCGCTTCGGAGCCACGCTCGTACATTGTTAGAGCCGATGGCGGCACCTACCGACGAAACAGGCAACATCTTCTGCCTGTGAAGGAGCCAATCCCTCCTCCTTATTATCCGGATCGTACAAGTTAATTTCAATCTGCATCTAGTGACCCTTGCATGCTCTTGCCAACACAACAATCCATGCCTGCGACAGTTCCTTTGTCTGTCCCATCTTCGCCTGCGCCAGTCTCCTGCTTCGACTCCAGAGGCGTTAGTCCACTCCCCCACGGCGGTGAAATCACCAGCTCTTACCCCGGAGAAAAAGAATGGAGATGGCCTCTATCATACACGTGCTGGTCGTGTTTGGAGGCCGGTTGTGAAGTATCCGGACTATGTTTGACTTTACACCAGTCTGTCATCGGTTGTGATATTTGCTTTGCTTAGTTATGGGTTATTGATTCTTTAAGAGGGGGGATGTAGATTAGTGGCTCATGCTATGAGTCATGAATTTGTAGTTACATCCACTAGTTTGTTCGCGTCGTGGTCTGCTGCATTCCGTTAGTCTTAAAGTGAACTCTCAAGTGAGAACTTGTGTTGCCTGTTCCAAATAAACTCTATATAACCTGACATGGTGTGAGGCCACTGTTATTATAAGGACTACAAATCAACAAATACTTACATCCTTAAACATTGATACATAAGACAGTACTATCTAAAGTATTATTAATATAGATTGTAAAGAGCTGAGGCCTCAATGATCAACAAACCACATTGGTAATGACTCGACAACTTGAAATTGACAACATTATAATGATCTGTTTATCCTTACCATTTGTTTTCTGTTAACCAATTCTCTATCCAATCTGATATACATTTCTGACAATATCATGAGCTGTTAAGATACTAAGTAGTTATGGAGTAAACTACAAAATATTTTTTGGAAATCCAAATGCATGACCCTTTACCCACTCTGCAGTAAGCATTACATGTACAAAGAACGGGTGTCAGGGGTTATGGGGAGAAAGAAGGAGAATGGGGTTAGGAGGAAGAGATAGATCAACCATGATTGAATGGCGGAGTAGACTTGATGGGCTGAATGGTCTAATTCTGCTCCTATTATTGGACAAAGTCAGCATGGATTTATGAAAGGTAAATCACGTCTGACGAATCAGGCAGTGACTAGTGGGGTGCAGCAAAGCTCAGTGCTGGGACCCCGAGCTATTACAATATATATTAATGATTTGGACGAGGGAATTGAATGCAACATCTCCAAGTTTGCGACTGACACGAAGCTGGGGGGCAGTGTTAGCTGTGAGGAGGACGCTAGGAGCCTGCAAGGTGACTTGGATAGGTTGGGTGAGTGGGCAAATGCATGGCAGATGCAGTATAATGTGGATAAATGTGAGGTTATCCACTTTGGTGGCACAAACAGGAAAGTAGACTATTATCTGAATGGTGGCCGATTAGGAAAAGGGGAGATGCAACGAGACCTGGGTGTCATGGTACACCAGTCATTGAAAGTAAGCATGCAGGTGCAGCAGGTAGTGACGCAAGCGAATGGTACATTAGCAATCATAGCAAAAGGATTTGAGTATAGGAGCAGGGAGGTTCTACTGCAGTTGTACAGGGACCTTGGTGAGACCACACCTGGAGTAATGCGTACAGTTTTGGTCTCCTAATCTATGGAAAGACGTTCTTGCCATAGAGGGAGTACAGAGAAGGTTCACCAGACTGGTTCCTGGGATGGGAGGACTTTCATATGAAGAAAGACTGGATAGACTCGGCTTGTACTCGCTAGAATTTAGAAAATTGAGGGGGGAATCTTATAGAAACTTACAACATTCTTAAGGGGTTGGACAGGCTAGATGCAGGAAGATTGTTCCCGATGTTGGGGAAGTCCACAACAAGGGGTCACAGTTTAAGGATAAGGGGGAAGTCTTTTAGGACCAAGATGAGAAAAAAAAATTCACATCGTGTGGTGAATCTGTGGAATTATCTGCTGCAGAAAGTATTGAGGCCAGTTCATTGGCTATATTTAAGAGGGATCAGGAGACGTACGATGTTGCAATGTCATGACCTCGGCAAATTACTTTTGTGACAACCTGCGTCATCATACGTCAACCGGCGACAGTGCCTGCGTCAAGATACGTATCAGAATGGCGTTACTTGTCTTCTGTTGTTGCAGACAGTGTCGTAGCTTGTCGTATCTTGTCGCAGGTGGACGTATGTTGACCTCCGTTGTCGTTGTTTGATGCCTGTGCAGTCACAGGATGTCGTAGGTTGTCGCTGTTGTGGTCATCCCAGGTCTCGAAAAATGGAGACGCCGGATGACGTAAATTGTCGCAGCTTGTGTCATAGCTTGTCGTACAACTTGCCGGTTTTTCGGCGACCTGGTACGTCAGTCAATGACACCGGCAGTCGCCAAAGAAAATCGCTAAGTAGGACAGGCCCTTTATTGTCAAATCTTTTACTGAATGTTATCAGTCTTTATCCCGCTGATCAGCCTATTGCTTTGTCTTTAATGTTAATTGCTGTCAGTTCCTCATTCAATTTTTGGCATGTTTTTACTGTTTTCCTTTGACAGGATAGACATAGAATACTGATTAACAGACTTGGGGTGGGGGGGGGGGGGGGGGGCATTGTCTATTTGTGTCTTCACAGTATTATTGTTTATTGTGCTGTAAGAATGTAATTGTTTTGTTTTGGGTCATATGACAATACAAGACTCTACTCGTGGTCTTCAACCTTTCTAGATTTCTCTTTAAATTTCTCTATTCCTACCCAATTTCTGTACAACTTAAAGTTTCACTTTTCCTAGTGCTGCGAATGGTTTTTCAACCTCAAACAATAACTCAATTTCTCTCTGCATGGATGCTACCTAACTGTTGAGTGTTTGAGATTTATAGCATTGGCAGTGTAATACTTTTTAATTACATTTTGAGAATGCTGGACATATTTCATCATAGATGTGCTAGTTACAAATTTTTAGAAACAGATTGGTTACCCTCAACAGAAAAATAAATGAAATAAAAATAAACAACATATTGACTCACCCGTTAATTATTTCTTTAGACTCCCCACGAATGAAAACTTCACGTTCCGGGTTTACAATGCAGAGTGCATTCTTCTGACCAGTCTTCGGTTCTGCATCAATGACATCTGTGCATTGGTTCATATTGACAGTTCCTTGTGGCAGGGTGCTTGGCTGAAAGACAAGAGATCAGATTATAATTGACTGCTAAAAAAATACCAAATACGCACAATGCAATATCCTCTTGATATCAATATGACAGTTTAGCAGTCTATTAATCTCCAAAGGTGTCGTGTAGGTTTAAAATTCTATACGAAATGGCTACCCAAAACAAAATCATAAAGCATTTAGCACAAAGCAGATCCAAGTAAATTTCCGTTTAAGTCTAGCCTCAAAGGTGAGGATTTTATGAGAAGCTGGCGTGCTCTACTTGATACATTGGAAGATCTGAGGAAATTTGATATGGTAGGTATTTTCCTTTTTAGCTGTAAAAATTTGGGTGTTTTGCGTACGTTTTGTAGAGGTCTTGAAGAATTTAGCAAAAAGTAAGATAATATCAATAATAACTGATTTAAAAATGTATTAACAATCACTCAAAATCTAGCCGTGACTTGCTGTGCACGTTTAAAAATGTAAAAAGCTGCTTAACCAGTTAGGAATTATTTGTCGTTGAGATTTGAGATCTTGATCCCGGAGAGCGTATGGTCCAGTATCAGAATAAAGCATGGAAGGAAGTCTTGGCCGTCAAGCCTGTGCCAGCTCATTTAACAGCAATCTGGATCGTTAAGATTCTCCAAATTTGATTTTCTTAATTTCTTTGAAATGTTATTATACGGTTAGTATTTAATCCACATTCACCACCTCATTAGGGTGTGCATTCTGAACCCAAACACGTGCACGTTTTTTTCCTGATGTTGCTTCTGGCTATTTTGCAAATTATCTGGCCTCTAATTAATGGCCTCTAAACTTAAATAGTTTGGATTTCATGGTTTGTTAAACTTGCAGCTGCTCATGTGTGCTTCATGGCAGTTGACAGTCTGATGCATTGCAATCTATTGAGGAGTGTAAAGCATGCGATGAATAATATATTTCTTCATCCATAAGGATCAAATAATCATTACTGCAGCATGCTGTCCAAACTAGGAAATAAGGCATGATAATTAATGCAAAAGCAAAGATGGGGGAAAAAACGTAGTGCAAAATATTTTGATTTGATTTTTGAATCACCAATAATTAAAATTATTTTTGATGCCAAACTAAATATAAAGCTCCTCAGACTTGAATAAATAAATCATAATCTTTTAGTGTATCTAGCAGAAAACACTGCAATTTCACACCAGTGTCAATGCCGAATCTCAGGGCAAGATACTGCTTCAACATAGCTTGTTGACCAGTAGAATAATTCAGAAGCAATTTTGATAAGCATACATGCTGGTAGCTTCTGCCTAACTTACTCAAATATGAGTATTGATATCTTTACATTACTCCTAAAGCAAAATCTGTGGTAGAGTTTTTCAGGTTTAAAATGAAAAGAATATTTCTTCGTGATCGTCAGATCACTTTCCTTACTTACAATAATATGCCAAGCAAAAGGTGGAAAGGGTAAGGTATAAAATTAAAACCTATGGAAAACAGATCCCACCAGGTTGAATCAGTTTGCACGTCTGATCACAGAATGAGAAATGTACAGCACAAACATGCCCTTGCAGCTCACCACTAATCCATGCTAACCACTGATCCCATTTGCCCACATTAGGCCTGCATCCCTCTACACCTTTTCTAGTGAAGTACCTGTCCCATGTAATTGCATCTACTTCCACCACCTCCTTTTGCAATTCATTCTAGATAACCATATCCTGTGAGCAAAACTTAACCTTCAGATCTCCTTCAAGTGTATCTCTGTCACCTTGTCTGAGTCCTCTAGTTCTTAATGTCCTTGTCCTACAAAATGGATTCTCACTGTCAATCTTATTTATGAACCTCAATGTCATAAACTTCCAAAAGATGACCCCCCACCAACAATAATCCCAGTTTGTCTCATATTTCCTTATAACTAAAGCCCTCCATTCCAGGCAACATCCTGCTGATTCTCTTCTGCACTCTTTCTAATGCTACCACATTCTTCTTGCAGCATGGTGACTAGATCTGTTCAAATCATTTATCCTGACACAGAGTTAATAATCCATTTAAACAAATGACATATTAGTTTGAACCACTCTAGAGGGAAGGGAAGCACGTTAGAACAATATCCAGAGATATTTTAAAATATCTATATATGTTAACGGTATAAAGAGGACTATCATTCATTGCTCATTCTCAGATTTCCTTGATAACATTGTAGTGATCTTTTTCTAACCATTGCAGTCCATCTGTAGAAAGTATTACAGACTTTTAACAGTGATTAAAGAAGTGCAAAGTATGTCTTGTGATAAAATGTCAAGTTAGAATGGTGCACAGTGCATTACTTTTGATGGTGAGTGGGGGAGATGCTGGGCTGGCATCTGGGCATAGAAGGTGATCATGATGCCAGAATTCAGTTCTCAGGCAACAAGAAACAAGGTCTGGGGAGTAAATACAAAGAACTTGCTGATATGGAAAATTAAGAATCATTGATGAAAAAGCAAATAACTGCCAAATCAAAACAATGCAGCAAAATATTATTTGTACCAGTGTATATAACTACACAACAGAACATATTTTTTTAATGCAGGTTACATTGCAGTGAATACATCCACAAAAGGAGGTTAACATTTTCTTTTCTAATATCTATATACCAGGTTGACGAGGAATTTAGTGGATGTTGTGGATGCAGATGCTTGCAAGCTCCAGAAACAGACCAACAAAGAAGTCACCCTATTTGTTCCATCATGTATGGAGTAAGTGAACTAGTTCAGTAAGGAAAATTGAGCTCATTTTGTATGAATAAACAAAAAAAAAAATTAGAAGCACAGCTCATCGCAGTGTAGTGAAATCAGCAGAATTTGCAATGCGTCAAACTTGTCTTTTAAACTGAACATAAATCCAAATACTGAATAATTTCAAGGAAATCGTGCCAATTTTGACATATTAAGTTACAGCAAGGGAGCCAGCATATTTTATGCACGTCAAAGGATTTTGTACAACTTTCATGCTCACATTAATTAGATTGGGATTTATCATAATAGCACAGCTGGATTCATGCTAAATTCAATTGACACAATAGCAGCTGCTGAATTTTGACTTCAGTTAAGTTGAATAATGGGGACCAGGAAACTACTGCATTGTCAAAGTAAATGCTTCTGGTTCATTAATCTCCTTCAGAGAAATCCTACTGTCCTTACCTAGTCTGGCCTGCATGCAACTCCAGACCAAGTGCAACATGGCCAACTGCGGCAAGCCTTGTGAAATAATGCAGCAAGTCATTCAGTTGTATTAATACTATAAATTTAAAGACACACATACAAAATTGATATAGCCACACACTCAAAAACAGAAGCCTTGCACTGTGCCTTGATGACCTTGCTAAACATTTGTTCACATCTTACCCTTCCATATCTCTATGTCTCCCTCGCCCCTTTCAGTCTGAAGTGCCTCGACCGAAACATCACCCATCCCTTCTATCCAGAAATGCTGCCTGTCCCGCTGAGTTACTCTAGTACTCCAGTCTATCTTGAGTGTAAACCTGCATCTGGAGTTAATTCATACAAATTAATTCTGCTTCTCTTTCCATCAGTGTTGTTTGACTACTGTATCCAGCATTTTTTTTTTCTGGTTTTAAGGTTGAAAACCTGCCCTGAACAAGCCATGCCCCAGCTCAAACATTCCAGCGTGTCTGCAACATTCAACCTCATGCCCATCATAACTTTAGAGAAAATTCAAAAGCATCAGCTTCATAGCAATCCGATAATTTGCCACTTGTAAATGATTTTCTCAACCACTTCCACCATACGAGACAGTTTAGCAATCTGATGAGGTACTTTCCACTTGTCCACGTGAATGCACCTCCAATGTTTTGGAAGCTTGATGCAATTCACAATGTGCGGTGAGAGCACCCTTAAAGCACACCTGAAACTAATAAGGATACTTCAATTCAATAATAAACATATAACCACCTCTCCAAGTCACAATACATCCTGACTTAGTAGTATGCCACTACTTCATTTCCCACTCTGTATTCAGGTCTTGTTATTTTCCATTCAGTAATGCTTTGGGTGCATCTTTATCAGAGGAAGTTATTGTTAAACGCCAGTACCTACTCATTTGGGAAAGTGATCAATTTGGACTTGCCAGGAAAGCCCATATTTATTTCGTACTGGATCCAGGGATAGCTTGTTTAGATCACATGGGATCTAGAGCTAGATAACTGGCTTCATGGAAGGAAGGAGAGGGTGGCGGAGGAACATTGTGACCAGTGGGTAGACATAAAATACTGGAGTAGCTCAATGAGTGACGTTTCAGGTTGGACCCTTCTTCAGTTGATCTCGACTCGAAACATCACCCATTCCTTCTATCCAGAGATGCCGCCTGGCCCGCTGAGTTATTCCAGCATTTTATGCTAAGGAAATATTATATAATAGTACCGCTCGGATAGTGACTTTTATATAAGCTAGGTAAGTTGCAAAAGAAAAACTTAAGGTTTTGGGAAATATGTCTCCTAATGGAATAAAGTAAAATGAAACATACACACAGGGAACGATTAATCAAAACATGGCAGCCTGAATCTGAACCTGCTTAGCTTAGTTTATTGCTTTGGGACAATTATAACGCTGCAGGAAATTGTATATGATATGACTTTGTGTTGAAGAATAGATAGCTGAATAGGGGCCTCTTCTTAAGCCAGAGGTCATCTGCTCTTTCTCTATGGCACATTCTTGAGCTGTGAGGGTTATGCTGAGTTTGAGACAGAATTCAAGGCTGAGAGATAATAGACCCTGTAGTTAGCCTTGGCTATGTTAAATTATAATGGATATTAGGGGTTTTGAGAAACTGTAATTCAGCAAACGTATATAATTAATGTTTTAAAGACATAGGTAATTGTATTTCAAACTGTAAAATTGTAGTGAAACAATTTATGAAATGTATTGTCTTAGTAGGAATGTAAACATTAGATTTTGTTTAGAATTATAGAAATATCTTTCTTCTTGGTATGGAAAGTGTGTATGACTTGTGTGATCATTGTATTACATATGTAACTTATATTTTGAGGAGTGGTCTTTGGTAATTGAGCCTACTGGGGTTTTGCTGTTTTGAAATAAAATAATTCTAAAACAAAGTAATACCACTGGCAAACGAAGGTTGTGAGGCCAGGGAAGGGGGATCATGTGACTTATGTTGTAAATCACCAGAAGGACTCAGATGATTGGTTACTAATTTGTCATACCCTCTGTATCTAAAATGTCTAATACCTGTATAAATGACATGAGTTCTATCAAAGTTACTCCTCTCTGGACCCGCCCCAGAGCATATGCTGTGGGTTAGAAGGTTCAGACTAATCTCAGCTGAATAAAGAATCGATTTCAACAGCTACAAGTGTTTGAGTCAAGTTGACTTTAGATTGACATAAGAACTCAGTTTAGCAATGCCTATATTCAGTGTAAACCAGCATCTGCAGCTCCTTCCTCTACATTGTGACTCATGGTGTGCCTCTGGGCTCGGTGTTGGATCAAATTAAGTTTGAGGTTTATATCACCAATTTGCATGAGAATGTACAAGGCATGATTAGTAAGTTTTATATGACACTAGGTGGTACAGTAAAGATGGTCATCAAAATCTGTAGCAGCATATTTGATCAGTTGGGCAAGTGGGTGAGCAACTGCAATGGTGTTTAATACAGATAAGTGTGAGGTGTTGTATTTGGGAAGTCAAACCAAAGCAGGACTACAGTGAATGGTCGGGCCCCAGGGAGAGTTGTTGAGCAGATGCATCTTGGAGTACAGCTACATACAGTGCCCTCCATAATGTTTAGGGCAAAGACCCATCGTTTATTTATTTGCGTCTGTCCTGCACAATTTGATATTTGTAATTGAAAAATCACATGTGGTTAAAGTGCACATTGTCAGATTTTAATAAAGGCCACTTTTTATACATTTTGGTTTCACCATGTAAAAATTACAGCAGTGCTTATACATAGTCCTCCCATTTCAGGGCACCATAATGTTTGGGACACAGCAATGTCATGTAAATGAAAATAGTCATGTTTAGTATTTTGTTGCATATCCTTTACATACAATGACTGCTTGAAGACTGCGATTCATGGACATCATCAGTTGCTGGGTGTCTTCTCTGGTGATGCTCTGCCAGGCCTGTATTGCAGCCATCTTTAGCTTATGCTTGTTTTGGGGGCTGGTCCCCTTCAGTTTTCTCTTCAGCATATAAAACACATGCTCAATTGGGTTCAGATTGGGTGATTGACTTGGCCACTCAAGAATTGACCATTTTCTAGCTTTGAAAAAATTATGTTTCTTTGTTTGCAGTATGTTTGGGATCACTGTCTTGCTGTAGAATGAACCGGCAGCCAATTAGTTCTGAGATATTTGTTTGAACTTGAGCAGATAGGATGTGTCTATACACTTCAGAATTCATTATACTACTACCATCAGCAGTGAGGTACTACCATCAGCAGTACCTTCAGCAGCCAAACATGCCCAGGCCATAACACACCCACCATGTTTCACAGATGAGGTGGTATGCTTTGGATCTTGGACAGTTCCTTCTCTCCTCCTTTGCTCTTGCCATCACTCTGATATAAGTTAACCTTAGTCTCATCTATTCACAAGACCTTTTTCCAGAACTGTGGTTGCTCTTTTGAGTACTTCTAGACAAACTGTAACCTGGCCATCCTATTTTTGCAGCTAACCAGTGGTTTGCATCTTGCAGTGTAGCCTCTGTATTTCTGTTTATCAAGTCTTCTGTGGACAGTGGTCATTGACAAATCCACACCCAACTCATGCAGAGTGTTTCTGATCTGTAGGGACAGGTGTTTGGGTATTTTTCTTTATTATAGGAAGAATTCTTCTGTCATCAGCTGTGGAGGTCTTCCTTGGCCTGCCAGTCCCTTTGTGATTTATAAGCTCACCTTTCTTCTTAATGATGTTCCAAACAGTTGATTTTGGTAAGCCTAAGGTTTGGCTGACGTCTCAGTCTCATAATGGCTTCTTTTACTTTCATTGGCACAACTTTAGTCCTCATGTTGACAAACAGCAATAAAGTTTCCAAAGGTGTTGGAAAGACTGGAGGAATGACTAGGTGCTGAGAGCTCTCTTATACCTGGATTAAGGAAGCAATTAACCACACCCGAGCAATTACAAACACCTGTGAAACCATGTGTCCCAAACATTATGGTGCCCTGAAATGGGGGGACTATGTATAAACACAGTTGTAATTTACACATGGTGAAACCAAAATGTATAAATACACCTTTTAATAAAATATGACAATGTGCACTTTAACCACATGTGATATTATTTATTACAAATCTCAAATTGTGGAGTGCAGAGGCAAATAAATAAATGATGGGTCTTTGTCCCAAACATTATGGAGGGCACTGTATTTCCACAAAAGTGATGGCACAGGTAAATAGGGTGGTATATTGGTAGTTACACAAAAAGCTGGAGAAACTCAGCGGGTGCAGCAGCATCTAAGGAACGAAGGAGATAGGCGACGTTTTGGGTCGAGAACATTCTTCAGACTATATTCTTCAGGTATATTGGCCTAAGTTGTACAAGACATTGGTAGGCCACATTTGGCATATTGTGTTTAGTTTTGATCAGCCCACTATAGGAAGGGTATCATTAAGCTGGAAAGAGTGCAGCGAAGAATTACTAGGATGTTGCCAGATCTCAAGTGCCTCGGGTATTGGGAGAGGTTGGGCAAGCTAGGACTTTTAATCCTTGTCACGCAGGAGGCTGAGGAGGTACTTAGCTAGTTATATAAAATCATGTGGAGAATAGATAAGGTGAATGCAAAGAGTCTTCTATCCAACGTAAGAGAATCAACAGCCAGGCATCATAGATTTATGGTGAAAAGGGCAAGCTTTAATATGAACCCATGGGGCAACATTTTCCACTCAGAGTATGAATGAATAAATGAATGAATAAGTTTATAGCCCAAGTATGTACCTTGTAGGAATATGCCTTGTTGTCCGCTTGACATAACACGACATACAATAAATCATTAATAATAAAACATTACAGTTTAAACATGTGAATGAAATAAAATACCAGAGCAAAAAGAGGCTACAGACGTTTGGTTATTGAGTAGAGCTGCTGCTCGTGAAAAAAAAAGCTGTTTTTATGTCTGACTCTGGTGGCTTTGACAGTCTGGAGTCGCCTTCTAGAGGGAAGTGTTACAAAGAGTTTGTGGCCAGGGTGAGAGGGGTCAGAGATGATCTTACCTGCTCGCTTCCTGGCCCTTGCAGTGTAAAATTCGTCAATTTGGAGGGGGGGGGGGGAAGGATGCAGCCAACAACCTTCTCAGCTGATCGAACAATTTGCTGCAGCCTCTGGATGTCGTGCTTGATGGCTGAGCCAAACCAGACCATGATGGAGAAGGTGAGGCTAGACTCTACGATGGCAGTATAGAATTGGACCATCATTGCCTGTGGCAGATTGTGATTCCTCAACTGCCGCAGGAGGTACATCCTCTGTAGGGCCTTTTTGACTGTGGAATCGATGGTGGCCCCCCCATTTAAGGTCCTTGGAGATGATGGTTCCACGGAACTTAAAGAACTCCACAGATGTGACTATGCTGTTGTTGATGGTGGATGTGGGGGGGGGGGCGGAGCTCTCCTAAAGTCTACTATCAATTCCACCAACTTAAGAGCATTGAGCTCCAGGTTATTACAAAGGCACCAGGATGCCAACAGTGTCGCTTCCTGTCTGTAGGCAGATTCCTCCCCATCCTGGATCAGTCCAAACAGGGTTGTGTTGTCCGCAAACTTAAGCAGCTTGAAAGAGGAGACTGTGGGGGTGCAGTCGTTGGTGTAGGGAGAGTACGCAGCCTTGCGGTCCTCCTATGCTGAGGGACTGCGAGTCCGAGATGTGCTTTCCCAGCCTCACATGCTGCTTCCTGTCTGTCAGGAAGTTGGTGATCCACTGACAGAGGGGTTCAGGCACAGTCAACTGGGATAGTTTGAAGTGTAGTAGCTCTGGCACAATGGTGTTGAATGCAGAGCTAAAATCCACAAACAAAATCCTCACGTAGTCTAGGTGCTGGAGGATGAAGTGCAGGCCTAGGTTGACTGCGTCATCCACTGATCTATTGGCCTGGTATACAAACTGCAGAGAGTCCAGCAGGGGATTTTGGATATTTTTCAGCTGGGCCAGCACAAGTCTTTCAAGGGTCTTCATGATTACAGATGTCAGTGCGACAGACTTGTAGTCAGTAAGACCAGTAATCCTTGTCTTTTTGGGTACAGGGACAATAGTGGACACTTTGAAGTCAACAGGGACAGTACAGGTTTCCAGGGACTGGTTAAAAATGTCTGTGTAGACCAGTGCCAGTTGTTCGGCACAGAGCTTGAGTGTAGAGGGGGAAAAACACTGTCCTGTCCTGGAGATTTCCGGCTTTTCTTTCTTCTGAATAGCCTCTCCACCTCCTCAATTTCTATTGTTGGTGATGGAGAAGGGGCCAGACTGATGATGGGCAGCAATGAGGGGGTGGGTAGTGGACGAGGGCCCAGTCTTTACAGACTGGAGACAGGCTGTAAGTGGGTGTTAAGTAGTGACTGGAGGGGGCTGGGTGGGAAAGTGCCCAGTCTTTGCAGACTGGAGTCAGGCTGTAAGTAGGTGTGAAGTAGTGACTGGGGAGGAGTGGGTGTGAAGTGGTGATTGGGGAGGAGTGGGTGGGGAACATTCAGTACCCCATTCCTGCCTTCTCCCCATATCCCCCGACTCTGCCATCTGTAAGAGCTCTATCTAACTCTCTCTTGAAAGCATCCAGAGAACTGGCCTCCACCGCCTTCTGAGGCAGAGAATTCCGCAGACTCACAATTCTTGTGTGAAAAAGTTTTTCCTCGTCTCCGTTCTAAATGGCTTGCCCCTTATTCTTAAACTGTGGCCCCTGGTTCTGGAATCACCCAACATAGGGAACATGTTTCCTGTCTCTAGCGTGTCCAAACCCTTAATAATCTAATGCGTTTCAATAAGACCCCCTCTCTTCCTTCTAAATTCCAGAGTATACAACCCTAGCCACTCCATTCCATCAACATATGACAGTCCCCGCCATCCCGGGAATTAACCTGGTGAATCTACGCTGCACTCCTTCAATAGCAAGAATGTCCTTCCTCAAATTTGGAGACCAAAACTGCACACAATACTCCAGGGCCCTGTACAACTGCAGAATGACCTCTTTGCTCCTATACTCAACTCCTCTTGTTATGAAGGCCATCATGCCATTCACTGTCTTCACTGCCTGCTGTACCTGCATGCTTACTTTCAGTGACTGATGAACAAGGACCCTCAGATCCTGTTGTACTTCCACTTTTCCCAACTTGACACCATTTAGACAATAATCTGCCTTCCTGTTTTTGCCACCAAGAGTGGATAACCTCACATGTATCCACATTAAACTGCATCTGCCATGCAACTGCCCACTCACCCAACCTTTCCAAGTCACCCTGCATCCTCCTCACAGTTCACACTGCCACCCAGGTTTGTGTCATCTGCAAATGTGTTAATGTTACTTTTAATCCCTTCATCTAGATCATTAATGTATGTTGTAAATAGCTGCGGTCCCAGCACCAAGCCTTGCGGTACCCCACTAGTCACTGCCTGCCATTCTGAAAGGCACCCATTAATCCCTACTCTTTGTTTCCTGTCTGCCAACCAATTTTCTATCCATGTCAGCACCCTACCCCCAATACCATGTGCTCTAATTTTGCCCACTAATCTCTATGTGGGACCTTATCAAATGCTTTCTGAAAGTCCAGGTACACTACATCCACAGGCTCTCCCTTGTCCATTTCCTAATTACATTCTCAAAAAATTCCAGAAGATTAGTTAAGCATGATTTCTCCTTCGTAAATCCTTGCTGACTCGGACCGATCCTGCTACTGCCATCCAAATGTGCCACTATTTCATCTTTTATAATTGACTCCAGCATCTTCCCCATCACCGATGTCAGGCTAACTGGTCTATAATTCCCCGTTTTCTCTCTCACGGCTTTGTTAATAAGTGAGATAACATTAGCATTGGTGGGATAACATTGGTCAGCTGACAGTTGTCCAAGGGGAGGGGGGGGGATTCTTCTTGTAGCTGTTAATTTCTTGCAAGGCCTTCTAAACTGAAGACGAGTCATTTGCTGAGAACTTGCTCCTCAACTTCGCAGAGTACCTTTCCTTGGCAGCTCTCATTCTTCTTCTCAGCTTGTACTTGGCTTGCCTGTAGAGGTCTGCATCCCCGTTCCTGTAGGCCTCATCTTTAGACTAGCAGAGCTGTCCGAGTTCTGCTGTAAACTAGGACTTGTCGTTGTTGAACCAGATTCAGGTTCTAGTGGGAATGCAACTGTCCTCACAAAAGCTGACATATGATGTCAGTGTCTGTATATTCGTCGAGGCTTGTGGTTGCTTCCCCGAGTATACTGTAATAACACTATGACAGCTAAATAGTAACAGGTACAGTGCATTCAGAAAGTATTCAGACCCCTTCATTTTTTCCACATTGTTAAGTTATAGCCTTATTCTAAAATAGATTAAATTCATTTTTTAATCATCAATCTACACACAACTTCATAATAAAAAAGCGGAAACGGGTGTTTAGAAATGTTTACAAAATAATTAAAAAATAACTGAAATATCACATTTACATAAGTATTCAGACCCTTTACTTTGTTGAGGCACCTTTGGCAGCAATTACAGCCTCAAATCTTCTTGGATATGACACTACACACCTGTATTTGGGTAATTTCTCTCATTCTTCTCTGCAGATCCTCTCAAGCTTTGCCAGGTTGGATGGTAAGCGTCATTGCACAGCTATTTTACTTCGGAGTCACGTGAGTGACTTCGTGAAGACCCCGCCAACACGCATGCGCGGCATATCGTCGCGCGCATTTGCTCACGGCAGCTGGGGGGGGGGGAGTGCGCTCCCTCAACCGGCTCCTTCAAAAAGGTAAGCAGCTGCAGGTAAGTTAACCTTGAGCTGGTTTACCGTTTTGTGTGGTCTGTGTGTTTTTTTTTCAGAACCATGGAAGGAGGAAGGAGTGGGAGTCGCGTTCAGCGAGTGAAGTCCTCGGAGCTGCCCGCTACATCGGGAGCAGCTGAGACACCACCGAGGAAAAAGTCGCGGCAGTCGGGGAGCTCTGAGCAGCTGACCAGACCCGGCACAACCCCTCTGGCCAAGAAGAGGGTGTCCGCGCAGGAGCAGGGGCTGGGAGACCCTGACTCTAGAACTCCAGTGCCCAAGACCAGGGCTGGAGGTAAGGCACGTGGGGCTCTTGGAGCAAGCGTGTCCGCGAGTGCATCCCCCCCTTTAAAGGTCCCTCGCGGGCAGAACAGGGGGGAAGCCTCGCTAAAGTCCAGCCTTGTCGGTACGGCAGGCAGGGACAAGCCACTGGGGAAACCTGCAAGGAAGCAGACCAGTGGCAATGCTGGCGTGCCGAGGATCCCTGTGGGGGCAGGATGTACCGGCACACCACCGGAACAGGCTGCCGTAGTGCGGGCCGGTGGCAGCAAAGTACGGTCCAGCGCCCCTGCTGAGGCGGGTAAAGCAGACCATGCGCCGCCACAGTCCCGTTTATATGTGGAACGCTGTGGTGGTAAGCCCGCACGGACATCAGAGAGTCCAGTTTCTGGTGCAAGTACTGACTCTAGCCCTCTTCCCTCCCATCAGACAGAGGGGCCGCTGCTGTCCAAACGACGGCGGACCAGCGGTGTGTCCGTGTGGGAGTCGCACAGCCCCGCTGGAGTGGGAGCTGGCGACTTCCCGGCAGTACATTCCGTGGGGGTGTTGACAACTGCTGGAAGCCCCGGTTCCTCTGGAGAGGCTGGGGAAGACGACCAGTGGCCCGCGTACAGCGGTGACGGTCGTATCGGCCGGTTGGAGCATATGGTGGAGGTGCTATATCAACGGGACCTGGAGCGTCAGGAACGGGAATCCCAGAGGTCTGGGAGCTACATGCAGCCGCCACCTTCTATCTCCCCGTCGCTTGAGAGCCAGCAAGGAAGTATGGGTGAGCCTGAGGAGGGAGAAGAGGTCCAGAACCCACAGGAAATGTTGGAGGCGGTATCGAAATTTGGGTCACCTGCGGCGGCAGGAGGACCACTACATCCCAAAATAGCGGCGTCAATCGATTTCCTGACTACGCACCAGCTCCAGGATACCGTGCTCTCGGAAACAGTGGGGAAGTATAAGGCACCAGCAAACTGTAACTCCCTCAACGTACCGAAAGTGAATGCAGCAATATGGGGGAACATGTCGGCGAACACAAGGGTCAAGGAGGGCAAGCTCCAGAAAATCTTAAAGCTACTGACAGCAGGTATCACGGCTTTTGCTCGGTCGCTGGATGCCACGAATGTGTCCGAGGAGCAGCAGGATGCGCTAGCACTTCTGTGCACCACACAGTTTGAGATAAACTGTTTCAGGAAGAGCTCCATCCGGCCAAATTTGAATCCCAAATTTGCGGGATTATGCAGCACCTCCACCGCACCACCACCACCAAGGCAGTTGTTTGGGGAAGACCTGCCTAAATGTGTAAAGGAACTGGACGAGGAAGCCAAGACTGTGGGGATGATGAGACAGTCTTATTCATCCAAAACTCCCGGTTACACCAGGCAGCAGCCACGTTCCTCGTTCAGGCCCCACACATCGGTGGACCAAGGCCCCAGAACACATTCACAAACATATTCCTCGGCGGGGGCCCAACAGCAGAGGCCTTTTTTATTCCAAGGCCAGCCCAAGCCAGCTTGGAAGATGCGGCAACAGGGCCGCGCCACACGAGGAGCGAAGACACCACAGTCCAGACCCCGGCGCTAACCTTGGAGGTAAGGGGGCTTGGGTCCGTCCACAACGTAGCTTTAGTAACCTCACCGGTGGGGGGACGGCTTCGGGGTTTCCGGTCTGCTTGGGATACCCTAACTACGGATCCTTTTATTTTACAAAGCATTCAGGGTTATGAGATAGAGTTTATTAATGGCAGAGATCCCCCTTCGCAACATGAGCCTAGTCGCAGATTTGCACTCTCTCAGTCAGAGAAGGAGCGGGCTCATGTTGAAATACTACGATTAGAAAAGAAAGGGGTGATACAAAAAACGATGCACGAGCCATTGGAGTTTGTTTCCAACATCTTTACTAGGGTTAAGAAGGATGGAGGCTGTCGGATTATCATCGACTTAACCCAGTTGAATGCTTTCGTACAATATACCCATTTTAAGATGGAGACGTTTGAGACGGCCAAGCAGTTGGTTAGTCATGGGTACTTTATGGCTTGCATTGACCTGAAGGATGCGTACTATACAGTCCCTATTGCTAAACAACATCGAAGGTTCTTGAAATTTGTCTGGGAAGATCAATTATGGCAATATATGGCTTTGCCTAATGGGATTACAACAGCGCCGAGACTATTTACTAAAATTGTCAAACCTTTATTGGCACATCTCAGGAAACAAAACCATATTATAATGGCATATTTAGATGACATTTTCATAGCAGGGAAAACCCTAGAGCACGCCCAGTTGGCAGTCTCGGCCGCTATATCTTTGTTTCAAAGAATGGGGTTTGTAATCCATCCAGACAAATCCAAGCTCAACCCTTCGCAGGTCATGGACTATTTGGGGTTCACTATAGACACTAACCAGATGGAAATCACGGTCCCAGTTGACAAAGTGGTGGACGTTCAACAAGCATGCATCAGTTTACTTGACAACAACAGGCCAACCATTCGGCAGGTTGCTAAGGTAATTGGCAAGCTGGTTGCCACATTCCCGGCCGTAAATTATGGTCCGTTGCATTACCAAAACTTACAAAAAAGTAAAATTCTGGCGTTAAAATTGAATACCGGACATTTTGACAGACCTATGCGCTTAGGCATAGGGGAGCAAACTGAGCTGGAATGGTGGGTTCATAATATTGGAGTAAGTTCCAAACCCATCATTCTCCCGAATCCCACGGTTCTGTTGCAAACTGATGCGAGTGCACAAGGCTGGGGGGCAACTGACACTGTAACCAGCTGTGGTGGCAGATGGGACGCTCATGAGTTCACGCTTCTCCAAGTGCAAGGCATTAATTATTTGGAAATGCTGGGGGTCTTTCATGGACTGCGGGCATATTGCAGTAATTTGCGTCATGCACATGTCCGCCTTCAAATCGATAACACCACGGTGGTAGCCTATATAAATCATATGGGTGGTATCAGGTCAGTATCTTGTAATGATTTGGCAAATACAATTTGGCTCTGGTGCATCAAAAGGGGTATTTGGATATCAGCAACGTACCTTCCGGGGATACTCAATACGGTGGCGGACACCAGGTCACGAGTTTTTAATGATAACATTGAGTGGATGCTGAATCCCCTTGTGTTTGCTGAAATTGTGACAGAATTTGGTATGCCAGATATTGACCTATTTGCGTCTAGACTGAACCATCAGATACCAACATATGTATCGTGGGAACCAGATCCTGGGGCAGTGGCTTTGGATGCTTTTTCGCTCCACTGGGGGAAATGGTGTTGCTACGCTTTTCCCCCATTCTGCCTCATCAGTCGGGTATTACAGAAGATTAAATTAGACTCTGCATCAGGCATTCTGGTAATACCCGACTGGCCGACACAACCGTGGTACCCGGTGGTCTCTCAGATGCTGAAGCGCCCGTGGGTGCGAATAGGAAACAACCCACAATTGGTTACTAATCCCGTCACTGGCGAGCCGCATCCGTGCCACGCCTATTTAAACCTGTTGGTCTGCAGGTTCTGAAAAGGCCTTTGCTGAACACGGGGATCTCACCGAGGGCCATGGATTTAATCGCTGCATCATGCAGAGCATCTACAAGGCGGCAGTACCTGACCCAGATCAGGAAATGGGAACTATTCTGTTTAAGGAAGAGTGTTACCTATGATTCTGCCACAATACCTGACGTCCTGGAATTCCTGGCGGGCCTCCACTATGATGAAGGGCTCAGCTATAGTACCATCAATAGCGCCAGGAGTGCGCTGTCCTCGTACCTTCCGGTAGGAGTGGGGACCAACAATCTGGTGTCGAAGTTTATGAGGGGTGTATTTAACACAAACCCTCCACGGCCCAGATATAACGTTGTCTGGGATGCAGGAGTGGTCCTGTCCCTGTTAAGATCATGGTCCCCCATGGCGGGGTTACCTCTTCACCAGCTCACCCTGAAGGTGGTCATGTTGATGGCGCTCACGTCTGCTCAGCGGGTACAGGCGCTTCAAAAGTTGCGCATTGACAATATGCTCTCTACCCCTGGGAAAATAACGTTTTACGTTGCAGACCTGCTGAAGCAGCATCGACCCGGATCTTTGGGGCTGCAGTTGGAATTCCAGGCGTACCCCTCTGATGCCACACTCTGCACAGTCACCCATCTCCGTTGCTACATTGAGTTGACCCGGTCGATCAGGAATTCGGAACAAGGACTGCTTATAAGCCACAAAAAACCACATC
Organism: Raja brachyura; assembly: GCA_963514005.1. The sequence continues at coordinate 30,292,964 of OY740803.1, forward strand.
GCCGGGTGACAGTGCAGACGATCTCCAGGTGGCTCAGGGAAGTGTTGGATGCAGCGGGTATTGACACTAACTTGTTTAAATCTCATTCCACCAGGGCTGCATCCACATCAACAGCGAGGGCCATGGAGGTGCCCATGGATCACGTCCTCGCTACGGCAGGATGGGCCAGTGAGTCAACCTTTCAACGGTTCTACCATAAGCCATTGGCCGGACCTGCAACATATGCGGATGCAGTACTCAGGGCTGCTCCCTAATATCATTTGTCCCCAGTCAGGGGGTTTGTTTATGATTTGTGTTTAATAAATGTTAATTATTTTCAGATCGTCCAGTCTGGATTGCTTTAACAAACTTCCTCCATCAGGATTGCGGCAGTGTGGTAGCATGGGCGTTGTCCAGGGCGTGTAATCACAGAGCTTTGAAGTCTTCACGAAGTCACTCACGTGACTCCGAAGTAAAATAGTAAGATTAAACGAGAACTTACCAGTTCGAAGGTTGATCTTTATTTTATGAGGAGTTGCGATGAGGGATTTCGTGCCCTCCGCTCCCAACCCTCGATCATTATGTTCAGCTGGTTAGTTCGCAGTTTAATCTTAATATCCTTACTTTTCGTCGAGTCTGTGATTCCACACCGCTGCTTTGAAGGATGCCGCGCATGCGTGTTGGCGGGGTCTTCACGAAATCCCTCATCGCAACTCCTCATAAAATAAAGATCAACCTTCGAACTGGTAAGTTCTCGTTTAATCTTACTATTTTCAGGTCCTTCCAGAGATGTTCAATTGTGTTCAAGTCCGGGCTCTGGCTGGGCCACTCAAAGACTTGTCACAAAGCCACTCCTGCGTTGTCTTGGCTGTGTGCTTAGGGTCAGTGTCCTGTTGGAAGGTGAACCTCTGCCCCAGTCTGAGGTCCAGAATGCTCTGGAGTAGGTTTATCATCAAGGATCTTATTGTACTTTGCTCTGTTCATCTTTCCCTCGATCCTGACTAGTCTCCCAGTTCCTGCCGCTGAAAAACATCCCCACAGCATGATGCTGCCACCACCATGCTTCACCGAAGGTATGGTATTGGCCAGGTGATCAGTGGTGCTTGGTTTCCTCCAGACATGATACTTAGCATTCAGGCCAAAGTGTTCAATCTTGGTTGCATCAGACCAGAGAATCTTGTTTCTCAAGGTCTGAGAGTCCTTCAGGTGCCTTTTGGCAAACTTCAAGCAGGCTGTCATGTGCCTTTTACTGAGGAGTGGCTTCCGTCTGGCCACTCTATTATAAAGGTCTGATTGGTGGAGTGCTGCAGATATAGTTGTCCTTCTGGAAGGTTCTCCCATCTCCACAAAGGAACTCTGGAGCTCTGTCAAAGTGACCATCGGGTTCTTGGTCACTTCCCTGACCAAGGCCGGATGGCCAGCTCAATGAAGAGTCCTGGTGGTTCCAAAGTTCTTCCATTTAAGAATGGCGAAGACCACTATGCTGTCTAGGACCTGCAATGCTGCAGAAATTGTTTTATACCCTTCCCCAGATCTGTGTCTCGACACAATCCTGTCTCGGAAGTCTACAGACAATTCCTTTGTCTTCATGGCTTGGTTTTTGCTCTGACATGCACCATCAACTGTGGGACTTATATAGCCAGGCGTGTGTTTTTCCGAATCATGTACAATCAATTTAATTTACCACTGGTAGACTCCAATCAAATTGTAGAAACATCTCAAGGAAAATCAATGGAAACAGGATGCACCCAAGCTCAATTTTGAATGTCATAGCAAAGGGTCTGAATACTTGCGTAAATGTGATATTTCAGTTATTTATTTTTCATTAGTTTGCAACATTTTCTAAATACCTGTTTTCGCTTCTTCATTCTGGGGTATTGTGTGTAGATTGACGATTAAAAAAAAATGAATGTAATCCTTTATAAAATAAGACTAACTTAACAAAATGTGGAAAAAGTGAATACCTTTTGAAAGCACTCTTTTGGATAGGAAAGATTTAGAGGGATATGGACCTAACATTTGGAAATGGGACAAGTTTAGATGGGTAAAATGGCCTACTACCATGGTGTCTGACTATCTCCACTATATTTCTCCTCTCTCGCCTCAAACCCGTGTCCTCTGCTTCTACATTGTGCCAGGTTTGCCTATAACACCCCTCAATGTTATACACCTGTATACAGGCAATGGCGACATATATTAGCTAGAATTAGCCCCTTCCATTGCCAGAGCAAGGCCATATGCAAACTGGAGAAACAGCAACTCGTATTCCACTTGGGTAGCTTGATGTGAACATCGATTTTTTTTTCAATTTTAGGTAATGCAAACAGCCCTCTCTTCCCCGTGCCCCATCTGGATGAGCCGATTTCTCCCAGAATCCCAACCCCCTTTCCCCTTCCACCTATATCCCTTCCTCTGGATTTACATTTCACAGCCTTTTGTCTTTTCATCTCTGGCCCTTGTCCAACTATCTGACAATTAAGCCCCCTCATCTGTCTGGCTTGCCTGGGCTTGTCAAGCTCTCACCCCTATTCCAGTTTTCTTCCCCAACTACAATCAATCTGAGGAAGGGTCACAACCGAAAACATTGCGTAGTTATATCCTCGAGATGCTGCCCGAATCACTCAGTTACGCCAACACTTTATCGACCAGGGCATTCAGTATAAGGCACAAAGACAAGCATATCAAATGCTTCTTTACCTGTGTCGCCACTTTCAAGTGGCTATGGACTCAAACCCCAAGGTCCATCTGGACTTCAATGTTCCCACAGTTAGTCATTGTACTCAGTTACTAGAATTTGACTTCCCAAAGTACCATATCATATCTGTCTAGATTAAATTCCATCTGCCATAACTCCACCCATCCTTCTAGCTAATGTCTGCTGCATCCTGAGACAATCTTCATTATCTATGATATCACCAATTTGTGCTATCTGCAAATTTACAAAACAACCATCTACATTCTCGCCCAAGTCATTATAATCTTACACACAACTATCATTTATCATTCCACAAAAGGAGGATCAAAAATAGCTAGGTATTTAGAAATACTAGACTGAAGAAAATCGGTTGAATACTAAAGGTCTCAATTACAGACTATATGCTGTCTCCTCTCTAAGAAAGGGATTTCAAGGCAGGCATTTATCTGAAGACATTAGATATTAGACAACAGCAGCACCCAACTGGAAAAATGGAAAAAGTAACATTCCTATGAAAGACAGATCTGCTTCTTAGTACGAGCCTATGTCGAATAACATAAAGCAAATAGGCCTTCTTCTTCTTGCGTATGATGTGCACAGCCTAAAGTTGTTAGAAAACTTGTTCTATTTGATCTTATTGGATTGTGCACATCAGGTTGCCGACCACATGAAGGTTGCAATCTCCCACCCCAAGCAAATAGGTCTGAGGACAATGAAAGCAAAGGCCTTAATTAATCAGGGAACATGAAGTCCACTTCTAGTGTTGTAGCTGGAACATTAAAATGTAATGAAGCACATGAATTAAAAATAAATTATTGAAAATGAAACTATAGTCGTGTTACATTTACTCAAATCAAGTGGATTATGTTCCACTCTCCATACAATACCAATATATGTTTTGTTTTACAAATTACTTGTTGCTATAACTTTCTGTGCTTCATGAACAAGCACACCAATCTATTAGATTCTTAACATCCAAAAGGAGAATGGTTACAGCACAGAAATATGCCATTCAGCTGGTCACATCCACATTGTGTTACAATCAAAGCCAATCTCTGATTCCATACACTGGCCGCATTTCCATACATTTAGTTTTTTTCTACAGCTTATTTATCCAATTCTCTTTTGCAGATCTTCTTCGGAACTTGCTTATTATACACCTGCAGTCAACACATTCCAAACTCCAACTACTTATGACTTTAGATGTTCATTTTTCTCCTGTCACTCATTTCTCTTCCCCTTCACATTATACCAGTGGCCATGGGTCCTCAACTCCCCCATCAAATGGGAACCACCTTATTATCCACTCTGACCAGATGCTCATCATTTTTATACACTGATCAAATCTCCCCCAGCATTGTTGTTCTTGTCACTAAATATCTACTCTGCAATTCAATTCAGGAACAATCCTCATTCTTTTCTGGACCCCTTCTAATGGTTTTATATCCTCCCTATAAATTTGATGATCAAAACTGAACACAATAATACATTAGATTAGTTTATTGGCATAAACACCAGCGTGCAATGAAATTCCTTGTCCACATGAAGCTCAGTGTCATTTTGGGCACCATATCTGAGGACGGATGTACTGGCTCTGGAGATGGACCAGAGGAGATTTACAAGAATGATCCCAGGAATGAGTGGGTTACCATGTGATGAGCGTTGACGGCACTGGACCTGTACTCGCTGGATTATAGATGGTTGAGGGGGACCGCATTGAAACGTACCGAATAGTGAAAGACTTGGATAGAGTGGATGTGGAAAGAATGTTTCCACTAGTGGGAGAGTCTAGGACTAGGTTATAGCCTCAGAATTAAAGGACATTCCTCTAGGAAGGAAATGAGGGATTTCTGTAGTCAGAGGGTGGTAAATCTGTGGAATTCTTTGCCACAGATTTACCGGGGATCACTGGTCGGCGCAGACCCGGTGGGCCGAAAGGCCCACTCTGTTTCTCTCAACTAAGCAATGGAGGCCAAGTCAATGGATATTTTTAAGGCAGATCCTTGATTAGTACAGGTGTCAGGGGATATGGGGAGATAGATCAGCCATTATTGAATGGCGGAGTAGACTTGATGGGCCGAATGGCCTAATTTCACCTAATTTCCCCCCCCCCCCCCCCCCCAATATGTAGTAGCGAAATGAGAGAGTGTGGCCAAGATGGTGTGAATCTTTGTAGTTGGCTGTCTTTTTGAGGCAGCGCCTCCTATAAATTCTCTCGATGGTGGGCAGGTCAGTACCTGTGATGGAACAGGCAGTGTTTACCGCTCTCTGCAGTCTCCTTCATTCCTGGACAGAGTTGCCAAACCAGGCCATGATACAACCAGTGTCCTTTTTGCCGTACACTACAGAAGCTCAAGTAGAGGTGTTTATGATTTCTTCAATGGGCAGGGCCCACAACAGATCTTCAGAGATATGCACACACAGGAACATGAAGATACTGACTCTTTCCACCTGTCGAGGAAAACAGGTTTGTGGATCTCCTGTTTTCCCCTCCTGAAATCAACAATCAGCTCTTGGTTTTGCTGACATTGAGAAAAGGACTATTTTTCTGACGCCAGTCAGATTTTCAATTTTCCTCCTTTCTGCTGACATTGTTACCCTTCATTCATCTAACTGTAATGGTATCGTTGTCAAATTTAAAGGTGGCGGTGGAGCTGTGTCTGGCTATAAAGTCAGGATATATAGAGAGTAGAGCAGGGGACCAAGCACACAGCTTCGAAGTGCTACTTACGAATGGTTATTAACCCAAAATGTATGGGATAGAGCCAGTGAGGAATCGAGTTAGGGGAATAAAACTTGCCTGGGTGAAGCTTTTTCTGTGCAAAACCAGCATACAGGGCATTATGGTTCTCCAGTGGAGATGTGTCGTTGCCAGAAAGAGAGAGAGAGATCACCCCATTGCTTTTGATGATATTCACCTCAGTAACCCGGCATCGATAGAGTCAGGCCTGAAGAAGGGCCTGAAGAAGGGTTTCGGCCCGAAACGTTGCCTATCTCCTTAGATGCTGCTGCACCCGCTGAGTTTCTCCAGCCTTTTGTGTACCATCTATCGAGTCAAACTTGTTTTAAAGTCTCTCTTGGCATCCCTGATCACATTTGGCCATCTTGTACAGAGCAGGACCAGAATAGTACACAATATTTCAGTTAAAGCCCTATGTGTCAATGTAAAAGTAAAAATTGTGCTCGTCCGTGGTTGGTGTCGGGCCCGAGTCTGTTGAGTTACTGCTGGGTTGTCCCGTCCCATCCCCTCCCAGGTGTCCCGTCCCTGTCTGGGGGCAGACAGAGGTGTCGGGCTGGGCTTGCAGCCGGCGTGGAGAAAAGGTCGAGTTGCTGCCGCGTTTTGTGTGTATGGCTAGTGCTCAGATTTCACCGACGCCGGGGGGGGGTTGGACGCTGGTGGTCCCCGGCCCATTGGGGAGCGGGATTGGGCTGGAGTTGACACTTCTTCACCGTGCTGGCTGTGGGCCTGGGGCCGCTCGTGTTGTCAGTCCGGGGCTGTCGGCTGGCCCGGAGGAAGTTGAGCTGGGGTTGGCGCTTCTTCTCCGCGCTGGCTGTGGGTCTGGGGCCGCTGGTTTCTTCGGTCTGGGCTGTCGGTCAGCCCGGCAGGAGTTGAGCTGGGGTTGGATGAAGAATTCCATTGCCTTGAAATTAGCAGAATAGTGAAATTCGACTCAGAAACCATCATCGTTGTGTTCCAGTCTGGAATACATTAATTTTCCTATAATGTGACCACAGGGCACCCCCGTTCCTCAGATTAAATATATTTTAAATATAAATAGAAAGAAGAAAGCAATAAATTATGAATAAAGATAAGAATTTATACACAGTTTCTTCAGACAGTGCTTCGTTCACTTTTTCTTTATGGTGAATGACCTTTGACAAATCCCATGATTCCTTGCGTTTTTTGGAATACTGAACTCGCTTATTATGTGTGCACGTTCTTAGGCTCCTTTGCTCCTGCACTCCTTTTAGAATAGTACATTTTATTCCATATTGTTTCTTTATTCTTCCTACCAAAGTGCATCACCGCACATTTTTCCACATGAAACCACATCTGTCCTTTCAACCACACCGTATATATCCTGCTACAATCTATCGCTTTCTCTTTGCAGGTATAAGTGTGTCTGTGTGTGTCAACACTGCAGAGCAGCAGAGTGGCACCTTTTTCAAAAGCCTTTTGTAAGCTCATTTACACCACATTGACTTAATTACCCAACATTAACTCTGAAAATCAACTTCTATCAAACTGGCTGAAAGGTGCTTTCATTGTGCAGGATTTATTTGGATTTGGATTTATTTGTTCTTCCTTTCTACTTCATGGGAATATGCTGCAACTGTAGCCAAAGCAACATTTCTTTAAAAAAAAAGCTCATTATTCTTAGGGTACACAAAAAGCTGGAGAAACTCAGCGGGTGCAGCAGCATCTAAGGAGCGAAGGAGATAGGCGAAGTTTCGGGTCGAGACCCTTCTTCAGCTCATTATTCTTATACAGTTTTGCCTCTCAACTTTTGGTTCCACTGGATTTCCTTCAATTTTTTTAATTAAAAGTACAATCAATTACAAATCACTTGTAAGAAACTACTTGGAGTATTATGTGCAGTTCTGTTTGCCACACTTTCTGAAGAATGTGGTTACGCCAGAGACTGCAGAGGAGATTCACCAGGATTATGCCTGAATTGGAAGACTTTAGGGCCTGTCCCACTTGGGCGTCATTTGCGCATAATTTATGTGACATCATTTACACGTCACAACGCACGACGCGTGGGTCGTGCCGTGCGCATGGTGCTCGTTACGAGTGCATGGTGACATAGGCAGTGACGCGCAGTCGCGCCCCGGGATTTTGGGATGTACAAAATGTTCACGCGACATCTGCATGACGCACAAATGACGCCCAAGTGGGACAGGCCCTTTTAGTTATAGGGAGAGTTTGGATGGGTTTGGTGTGTTGGAAGGAACTACTTTCCTGGCTTAAATAGAAGATAGACACAAAATGCTGGAGCATCTCAGCATCTTTGGGGAGAAGGAATGGATGAAGTTTCAGAGTTTGAAGAAGGGTCTTGACCAAAAACGTTACCCATTTCCTTCTCTCCAGAAATGCTGCCTGTCCCGTTGAGTTACTCCAGCATTGTGTCCATCTTTAGATAGACTAGGTTTGTTTTCCCTAGAGTGAAGGAGCCTGAGTATTCCGATAGACGTACATAAGATTACGAGGCATAGATAACCATATAACAATTACAGCACGGAAACAGGCCATCTCGGCCCTTCAAGTCCATGCCGAACAACTTTTTTCCCTTAGTCCCACCTGCCTGCACTCATACCATAACCCATTGGTATGAGTGCAGGCAGGGAATGGGAAGGATGAGCTTTTTTACCCCATGACAACACTAGCAAAACAAGGAGGAACAGGAAAGAGTTTAAGGAATTTTTGGGTTTTTTTTAAAAACAGAGTCTGTATGATATCTGGAACCATAAGAGATGGGATAGAATTACTGTATTTAAAGCATCAAAGGATATGGACATTAAGCAAGCACATTTTATTAGTGTAGATGGGCAAAAAGATCATCATGGTTGTGGTGGGTGAATTATTTCTGTGCTGTACAACTATGAGAGTCCAAAACCAAATCCCTGGGTGGATTTGAAAAAAATTTGACCAGCTACCCAAATTGTATGACTTCCAAAACAACTCAAGCTAGATAAATGCAGCTAATCCATCATTTCCTCGCTCACTAAACCCTGCCACATATGATCAATTAATTGATAACACTCTTGATGTTCACATATTTCAGAAGAAAATATAACCCATTGCATAATTCTTCACTTCCTCCACCTTTACTATGACCATGTGCAGTTTACACAATGCACAATACAAAATACAAAGATTTCAAGAGCTATTCCTAAACCCGCACAGTTCATCACATAGGATGCCAAACGCATCAGAATGGGAACAGCTACAAATTCCCCTCCAAATGACACACCGAGCCGAATTAAAAACATCCTGCAACATTACTGCAATATCTGGAATTTCCCGAGCTTGATCCCGATCTCGGGTCCTGTTTGTTTTGGAATAACCAACGAAGACTTCACCAAATGTAAAGAGAGAATAATTTCAAAAAGCTAAATGTGAAAGTGTGAAATAGCACACAAGAAAAAATAACTTGGGAATTTAATCAGAATCATTTTTTCTATGCACAAAACATTTAGCATATTATTTGTTTTAGTTTAGAGATACAGCGCGGAAACAGGCCCTTCGGCCCACCGGGTCCGCGCCGACCAGCGATCCCCGCACATTAGCACTATCCTACACCCACTAGGGACAATTTTTACATTTACCAAACCAATTAACCTACAAACCTGTACGTCTTTGGAGCGTGGGAGGAAATCTCAAGGAAAACCCATGCAGGTCATGGGTAGAATGTACAAACTCCGTACAGACAAGCACCTGTAGTCGGGATTGAACCCGGGTCTCCGGCGCTGCATTCGCTGTAAGGCAGCAACTCTAACGCTGCGCCACCATGACCGCCTAAGGCAATTTGAGTATGCAGTTGTACTTGGGAACTTTGTGCTGCATTCACATTTTAAAATATACTTTGGGTACTCCCTAGATTTCTGGTAACCATGGAAGCTCCAGAAAGTTGCAATGGCAAGAAATGCAATTTTTTTTTAATACAAAACAGCATGAAGTAAGTTTTCCAATTTCAACTAGTTTGACGGAGTTTAAATAAAAATGATTGGACTTCCTTGTATAATTCGATACGTACATGTATTGTTGAACCAAAAACTCTGATTTTTATATTCGGTTTGTCTGGTTTCTAGATGTAACTGCGCTGCTTGAAAATGGAGGATACTTGTGAATTTCAAATTCTATGAAGCATCGCATTAGTTATCACAAAAAAAATAAAAGTAAAAAGAGACAATGCATTTTCCATACTTTTCAACTGTTAAGCAGCTTTATCAAGTGATGGAAAAATTGACTACGGCAATCATTCATTCTATAACCATTTATAGCCTAACTGTCCATTCTTAGCAGGACTGACGTTATTTTACAAATAGATACTGAAGCGCAAAACCTTTGGAATGTAAATCACAGGCATGTCCACAGGGTCTGTGGTTTTTATGATTTAAGGATAATTGTTCCCAAGAACTTGCAGTAATGACTGCAGTTCATTGCTACATAACCAAATATGGCAATTTTTGTACAAACCACAGAAAAACGTTCTAGACCAACAAATTGTGTGTACTACCAGTCACCCTGCAAAACAAAATTGAACATGGTTCTTTATTTTTACAATATTTAAATTAAAATCAGTGAATCAAAAAGGAAAATGACATAAATTAGTCTTTTCATTGCAACACCATTTTCTATCACAGTTTCAGGGAATCACATAATTAATACTGACCTCAAGATTAACATTTTGTTTTACTGAGGAATACTAGAAAGTGCAACTTTACAAGAAAGATGAACAGTAAGACCATCCAAGTATTCCTCAATCACAAGCTTTGGATGAACCAGGAGATCTGTAATCTACTGAGGACCAGACCTTGGCATTCAAGTCAGGCAATCTAGAGTCAGATGTAGGCCAGGTAGGAAGACATCAAGATTGCAAAGAGACACTTCTGGACTAAACTGCAGGCTCCAACTGACACTTGGCAACTGTGGTATGGCTTGCATGCCCTCACTTCCTATAAGGCAAAACCAAGTAGCTCAAGATGGAGCAACATATCACTCTAAGACAAGCTCAATACTTTGTATGCTTAGTTGAAAGCATGCCCCAGACAACCTTGTGAACTCTGTCTCTAAGACTGATGTCAGAAGACCTTTTGATGGTGAACTGCCAGAAAGCATCCATTTCTGCTGGTGCACTGCATTCTCAAAACCTGCACTGACCAACTGGCAGTTTTCATATACATCCTAAACCTCTCAAGTCTACAGATTCCAAGGTCTCCACCTGCTTGAAAAGGACATCCATAATATCGATGCCCAAGAACAGCAAAGAACTTGCCTCAACAACCGCCAACCAGTGGCACTCACATCCTTTGTGAAGTACTTTGAGAGATTGGTTACAAGGCACATCAACTCCTGGCATAGTAATGAACTAGACCCAATTCAACTCATCTACTGCCACAACCGATGCAATCTTGCTCGCTCTCCGCTAAGCCACTTGTACCAAAGTCAGGCTGTTGTTCATCGTCTTGACACTTAATGCCATCATCCCTTCTAAACTCCATAAAAATCAAGGAATTTGGTCTCTGCCCCTTCCTACGTTACTACGTTAGTGGAGTGTAACCCCACTTTTTAAAAAGGGAGGGAGAAAACGGGGCATTACAGACCAGTTAGTCTAACATCCGTAGTGGGGAAACTGCTAGCGTCAGTTATTAAAGATGGGATAGCAGCACATTTGGAAAGTGGTGAAATCATTGGACAAAATCAGCATGGATTTACGAAAGGTAAATCATGTCTGATGAATCTTATTGAATTTTTTGAGGATGTAACTAGTAGAGTGGATAAGGGAGAACCAGTGGATGTGTTATATCTGGACTTTCAGAAGGCTTTCGACAAGGTCCCACATAAGAGATTAATATACAAACTTAAAGCACACGGTATTGGCGGTTCAGTATTGATGTGGATAGAGAACTGGCTGACAGATATGAAGCAAAGAGTAGGAGTGAACTGGTCCTTTTCAGGATGGCACGCAGTGACTAGTGGGGTGCCGCAAAGCTCTGTGCTGGGACCCCAGCTATTTACAATATATATTAATGATTTGGATGTGGGAATTCAATGCAACATCTCCAAGTTTGCGGATGACACGAAGCTGGGACGCAGTGTTACCTGTGAGGAGGATGCTAGGAGGCTGCAAGGTGACTTGGATAGGCTGGGTGAGTGGGCAAATGCACGGCAGATGCAATATAATGTAGATTAATGTGAGGTTATCCACTTTGGTGGCAAAAACAGGAAAGTAGACAGCGGGGGGATCCAGTTCAGAAAGTGCAGGTCCGAGGAAACAGATAAGATCCTTTGACTGCTTTGAGTCGGTGGACCAGTCTACATTCAAGTATTCAGCGGCCAATCTAAATGAATACGTCAATGCCATCACAGACTTCATAAGAATGTAGAGGATTGTGTACCAAAGATGACAATGTGTGTGTTTCCCAACCGGAAACCATGGAAAAACCATGAAGTCCACTGAGGATCCAGTGACATGTCTGTCACTTTGACCCATTGGCCACATAATTCCCAACACCAGTGCCCTGCAAGTACGCGTGTTCTCAGCCACTTGCTATATTCCCTTTAACCTCATGACTGTGCAGCCAAGTTCTTCTATACTTCATCCATAGGTTTATAGATGACTTCGCTGTCATGGTGCAGGATGTCAAACAACGACGAGACAGCTCGCAAAACAACAATGAGACGTTCAGGAAGGAGATAGAGCGCTCATTAACATGGTGTCAAGACAACAACCTCTTTCTTAATGTCATCTGTTTTGAAGCCAAACTTGCTAAAGGAGACAACTGAATTTTCTGACAGAGCTCAACCCATTGTTACTGGCACAGCATTGATCAGTCTGGTGGATGTTACTCAGAGTAGCTACCTCTTAAAGCAATCAGATGAAACTCCAACCTTACCCACAAGGATCAAACCAAAAGTACACCAGCTCCTCATTGGGAATTGGACTGCACCACTTGGGCAATAAGAACATGTACATCAGGCTGTTGTTCATCTACTACAGCTCGGTGGTGTTCAACACGATCATCTTCTCCAAATGTATCAAACCCGGAGAACTGGTCTCTGTTCCTCCCTATGTGATTGGATCCTTGTCAGCAGACCACAATCAGTAGGAACTGTCAATACTGCCTCCTCAATAACTATCAACTAAGAAGCACCTCAAGGCTGTGTGCTCAGTGACTGCTCTACTTTCTTTATACTGAGGACACCACCACTGTTGGACAAATATGAGTTTACAAAGAGTCAGAGAAGGTCAATGTAATTAAATGGTGCAAGAACAATAATCTTGCTCTTAATGTTAGCAAAAACTAAAGAACTCACTACTGACTTCAGGAGGGGAAGGACAGAGATTTGCAAATCCATTTTCATGGAGAGGATGGCAATGGAGTCAACAGCTTAAAGTTGCTTTGTGAAGATGTGCACAAAATGCTCAGAGAGCGAGAGAGTGCGAGCAAGAGGGCACAGAGGAAGACCTGCAGCAATTCATGAACAGTAATGTATCAAATCCGGAGAACTGGTCTCTGTTCCTCCCTATGTAATTGGATCCTTGTCAGCAGACCACAATCAGTAGGATTGGTTTCCATTAAAGAGAAAGAGAGTAAAGGGATGGTTAATGACCCCAGAATTAATGGGAAAGAAAGCTCACAAAGGGATAGGAGAGTATGGCCAAGTGTAATAGGGATCGATGTGAAAGGGGCCACTTGTCAACATAATTGTATAAGGAGTAAGAGTGTTGTAAAAACAAGCCTGAAGGCTTTGTGTCTCAATGCGAGGAGCATTCGTAATAAGGTGGATGAGTTGAAGGTGCAGATAGCGATTAATGACTATGCTATAGTTGGGATCACGGAGACATGGCTCCAGGGTGACCAGGGCTGGGAGCTGAACATCCAGGGATATTCAATATTCAGGAGGGATAGATGAAAAGGAAAAGGTGGGGTAGCGTTGCTGGTGAGAGAGGAGATTAATGCAATAGAAAGGAAGGACATTAGTTTGGAGGATGTGGAATCGATATGGGTAGAGCTGCGAAAGTCAATGGGGCAGAAAACACTAGTGGGAGTTGTGTACAGGCCACCTAACAGTAGTAGTGGAGTTGGGATGGCATCAAACAGGAAATTAGAAATGCGTGCAACAAGGGTAAAACAGTTTTAATGGGTGACTTCAATCTACATATAGATTGGGTGAATCAAATTGGCAGGGGTGCTGAGGAAGAGGATTTCTTGGAATGTATATGGGATAGTTTTCTCAACCAACATGTGGAGGAACCAACGAGAGAGCAGGCTATTCTAGACGGGGTATTGAGTAATGAGGAAGGGTTAGTTAGCAGTCTTGTTGTATGTGGCCCCTTGGGCAAGAGTGACCACAATATGGTTGAGTTCTTCATTAGGATGGAGAGTGACAAAATTAAGTCAGAAACAAGGGTTCTGAACTTGAACAAAGGTAACTTTGAAGGTATGAGATGTGAATTGGCCAAGATAGACTGGCAGGTGATTCTTAAAGGGATGACAGTGGGTGTGCAATGGAAGGTATTTATGAATGAAGTACAAAAATTGTTCATACCAGTTTTATGAATCCATGGATGAAGTACAAAAAATGTTCATACCAGTTTGGCAAAAGAATAAATCAGGGAAGGTGGTGCATCCATGGATAACAAGGGAAATCAGGGATAGTATAAAAACAAAAGATGAGGCATACAAATTGGCCAGAAAAAGCAGCCTATCGGTGGACTGGGAGAAATTCAGAATCCAGCAGAGGAGGACAAAGGGCTTAATTAGGAAAGGGAAAATAGATTATGAAAGGAAACTGGCAGGGAACATAAAAACTGACTGCAAAAGTTTTTATAGATATGTGAAGAGAAAGAGACTAGTTAAAACACATGTTTGCAGTCAGAAACAGGTGAATTGATCATGGGGAACAAGGACATGGCAGACCAATTGAATAACAACTTTGGTTCTGTCTTCACTAAGGAAGACATAAATAATCTGCCGGAAATAGCAGTGGAACGGGGGTCAAATAAGATGGAGAAAGGTAAATCATGTCTGATAAATCTGATAGAATTTTTCGAGGATGTAACTAGTAGAGTGGATAAGGGAGAACCAGTGGATGTGTTATATCTAGACTTTCAGAAGGCGTTCGACAAGGTCCCGCGTAAGAGATTAGCATACAAACTTAAAGCACATGGTATTGGGGGTTCAGTATTGATGTGGATAGAGAACTGGCTAGCAGTTAGGAGGCAAAGGGTGGGAGTAAACGGGTCCTTTTCAGAATGGCAGGTAGTGACTAGTGGGGTACCGCAAGGCTCAGTGCTGGGACCCCACCTATTTACAATATATATTAATGATTTGGATGAGGGAATTCAATGCAACATCTCCAAATTTGCAGATGACACCAAGCTGGGGGGTATAGTTAGGTGTGTGGAGGATGCATAGAGGCTGCAGGGTGCTTTGGATAGGCTGAGTGAATGGGCAGATGCATGGCAGATGCAGTATAATGTGGATAAATGTGAGATTATCCACTTTGGTGGCAAAAACATAAGGGTAGACTATTATCTGAATGGTGGCAGATTAGGTAAAGGGGAGATGCAACGAGACCTTGGTGTCATGGTACACCAGTCATTGAAAGTAGGCATGCAGGTGCAGCAGGCAGTGAAGAAAGCAAAATGGTATGTTAGCATTCATAACAAAAGGATTTGAGTATAGGAGCAGGGAGGTTCTACTGCAGTTGTACAGGGTTTTGGTGAGGCCACACCTGGAGTATTGCATACAGTTTTGGTCTCCAAATCTGAGGAAAGACATTCTTGCCATAGAGGGGATACAGAGAAGATTCACCAGACTGATTCCTGGGCTGTCAGGACTTTCATATGAGGAAAGACTGGATAGACTCGGCTTGTACTCGCTGGAATTTAGAAGATTGAGGGGGGATCTTATAGAAACTTACAAAATTCTTAAGGGGTTGGACAAGCTAGATGCTGGAAGATTGTTCCCGATGTTGGGGGAGTCCAGAACAAGGGGTCACAGTTTAAGGATAAGGGGGAATTCCTTTAGGACCGAGATGAGGAAAACATTCTTTACACAGAGAGTGGTGAGTCTTTATATGTGGCACTTGTGGCTAACGAATTCAGGGGGTATGGAGAGAAGGCAGGTACGGGATACTGAGTTGGATGATCAGCCATGATCACATTGAATGGCGGTGCAGGCTTGAAGGGCCGAATGGCCTACTCCTGCACCTATTTTTCTATGTTTCTATATAATATTCATCTGTAAAGTTGAGACTCACCATCTGGACGAAAAATGGCCCAGAACTCTGACATACTACCATCAAATAGTATTAGTAATAATATGATTGGAGAGTGTTGACTAATTCATAAATCAATATTATGTGCTGAAATCAACACAAACCGGCATGTCTACCAAACATATCAAAACACTGCTTTACCAAATGAAAAAAGGCTTCTGTTTCTATTTTCACTGTCTCGGACACATTATAGGTAATTCCTGCCACAATTGGGTCATGAAGTTTGATACTCTCATATATTTAGGATTCAAAAGTGTGTTATTGTCATATGTATGGAAATGGAACAATGAAATTATTACTCACAACAGCAGCACGACATGTTTGTAAACACAGTACTCAATAGATAATATAATAAACAAAAAAAGTTAAGGAAGTTCAAGAAATAATAAAACCTATGAGTGCAAAAGCATAAGAAAACCACTTAATGCAACCCAGCAGTTCTTGACTGCCATGCCCGAGTTCAGTACCTGAACCACACAATGCTCAACTTGGAGTTAACCTGTCAAAGATCAACCATTACCCTACAGGACTGTAAACTCTGGGACCTGAACACACAACCACATGATACCGAGGCAAAAACTTAACAAGTCAAAGAAGAAATTAATTATCACTATTGGTTATTGTTTTAAAGTGCAGGCAAGTATGTTTGGAAAACTAATTCTATGATTAGTCTATCAGAGTTTAATTTCTAAGATATTAATTAACGCATTTGCCTAGATACGGTGTTTGCCTTGTTAAAAAAAAATCACTACTGAAGAGCCCGAAAGGAACAAGTTGTACGGATTAAAACCATAAGCTTGTAACATTAACCAGAAGTTATTTGGATGAATTTTCCATTGGAGGCAATGATACAACATAATTAGACACTGCCAGAATACAAATGTCACCAGTAATATTGCAAATGCCAGAACTATTATTTAAAATTATAAATGGGACAGTGCCCAAATTCACAAAAACGCCAGGAAAGCAACATTAAAACATTCAGAATATGAGATAGTTTCTTCAGATCTGAGATTGCATATTGATAATTTACATCCCATTTAGAGCAGTCATGGTATAGTTCTGTAATATAATAGAATTTCTCAACACCCACCTTATCCCACCTTTGCGCCTTTCACAAAACTCCCACAATCGAATAATCCCTTCTCCTAGCACCATTTTCCGGTTCACCATATGCCTATCAACTTATTGCAAGTGACATTTTGGGGCTATATTAATAGAATATTAATAATGGTAGATTACATCAATTAGTTATAAATACTAACAATTCTATAATGCTGGGCACTTCTCAGCTACAAGAAAATATGCCAATCTGGTCTGCAATTGATTCAAATATTCACTTCCTTAATGCAGAGTAGCTACACAATGAAATTCTCCATCAGAGATCTCTTGCACAGGCCAACCGTCAGTTTTCATATACATCCTAAACCTTTCAATACTACGGGTTCCAAGGTCGCCACCTGCATTAAAAGGACATCAATAATATCGATGCCCAAGAACAGCAGAGCTGTTCCCAAACCAAGCTGTGATGCAACCCGACAGTATGTTTTTTTATTAAATGGTGCATCTGTTGAAAGTGTGTGAGAGTCACGAGAGACATGCCGAATTTCCTCAGTCTCCTCGGGAAGTGGAGGCGTTGGTGTGTCTTCTTGGCTTACATATTAAAGTGATTCGTCTACAACAGATCATTGGTAAAATTAAAGCCAAGAAATTTGAAGCTCTCAACCACTGACACTTCCACACTGATTGGTGCATGGACTCCACCATCCTTAAGTCAATAACTAGTTGCTTCATCTTGCTTACATTGAGGGAGAAGTTATTAATCCTGAAACCATGGGATGGATACTACTGCTAAATATTTGCAGAATTTTACACAACTTCCCTAAATATTGCCACAGTACCAAGTGTTGAATGATGAGACCCACACATAGAGGTTATAACTCATAGGCTTTATTGCAGTACAAGCGGAGGGAACATTACATGCTTTCATCCCCGTGGTCTGCATCAATTCTGCCGGGAGACATTGACACCCTACCTTAACAGGACTAGCAGTCCAAGGTAGGGATGAAGATCTGGACTGGACTAAATAAGGAATGTGCAGCATGCATAATCTGTGTAGTGATAGATACAGTAAAGACAGACTAATCTACACCAAGGTAACACCCATGTTTAAACTAAACGTTTGTTTAATTCCTGTGTGATGGAAAAATAGCATTGTAATCTAATCTAAAGTGTATTTTGTCAGACTTTCAGATTTCCAGCATCTGCATGTTTTCTGCTTTTCAATCAAAATGTTCTGTATTTTTGCCACATCTACAGTGTCTAATTATATATTTATAATTATTAAAGTTATTAGAGTTATTAAAGACCAAAACAACTAGAGTGCAGTATGGAAAATGTTTTAATGGCTGGTTGATTTGTTGGCAAAAAAAAATTACTAGTAACCTTCACAGGAAAAGATCCAGCTGATAAGCTGGCTCCTGAAGTCAAAAGGATTGCCAGAAAAGGAAAGGGAAAGTGATATGACCAAGTACATATTAAATGGCAAGAATGGTTTTCCACAACACAGGAATTAAATAAACTTCTACCATAAATGCAAATGTCATCTTGGCAATGTGACAATATTTAGGGGCGTTAGATAAATAACGTCAAAATTAACAAAATTGACTCAAATGCCACACCAGAGATTTAAGTTTCTAAACTAACCCTGAAATGTCTGTGCATTAGTGTAGAAGAAGCTATACCTTTCAGAGATGCCATATTTTGGATAAAATGCTTAACTGGCATTTCCCCTGCCCACCCTACTCAATAACTAAAACTAAAATAGAAAATACTGGGAGTGGATTAGGCAACAACAGCAGAGAGTAAAACATTTCAGATTAATGATTCTTGATCATGAGCTACAAATTAAGATATTTATTAGTTGGGGATGCATATATTAACATGAAGAAATTAGGTTAAAATTGTTTATTATGCACATTAACAAGAGGAGTCGAGTATTAGAACAAAGAGGTCCTTCTGCAGTTGTACTGAGCCCTAGTGAGACCACACCCGGAGTATTGTGTGCAGGGTCCCCTAATTGAGGAAGGACATTTGTGCTATTGAGGGAGTGCAGCGTAGGTTTTTCAAGGTTAATTCCCGGGATGGCGGGACTGTCATATGCTGAGAGAATGGAGCGGCTGGGCTTGTACACTCTGGAGTTTAGAAGGATTAGAGGGGATCTTATTGAAACATATAAGATTGTTAAGGGTTTGAATACGCTAGAGGCAGGAAACATGTCCCCGATGTTGGTGGAGTCCAGAACCAGGGGCCACCGTTTAAGAATAAGGGACAAGCCATTTAGAACGGAGACGATGAAACACTTTTTCTCACAGAGAGTTTTGAATCTGTGGAACTCTCCGCTTCAGAGGCCGGTGGAGGCAGGTTCTCTGGATGCTTTCAAGAGAGAGCTAGATAGGGCTCTTAAAGATAGCGCAGTCAGGGGATATGGGGAGAAGGAAGGAGTGGGGTACTGATTGGAGATGATCAGCCATTATCACATTGAATAGCAGTGCTGGGTCGAAGGGCCTACTCCTGCACCTATTGTCTATTGTCTAGTAGGAAATAAACATTTTTCAAAATTAAAATGATTAAAAATCTCATTACCCATTTAGTCAGCAGCAGCCACTTTAACCACTTGATTCGCACCCCAGGATTTTAAAATCCACCAGTTAATTAACTCATCCCTTCCCACCCAAACCAACCCCTCCCTAGGTACTTTCCCCTGCAACCCAAGAAGAGGCAACACCTGTCCCTATACCTCCTCCCTCGACTCTGTCCAGGGACCCCGACAGGCCTTTCAAGTTAAGCAGAGGTTCACCTGCACCTCCTCCAATGTAATCTACTGTATCCGTTGTTCAAGATGTGGACTCATATTCATCAGCGAGACCAAATGTGGACTGAGCAATCGTTTCGCTGAACACCTCCACTCAGGATCTACCCGAACACCTACCCGATCTCCCGGTTGCTAAACACTTTAATTCTCCTTCCCATTCCCACACTGACCTTTCTGATCAAAGTCTCCTCCATTGTCAGAGTGAGGCAACTAATGCAAGCCTGTATTTTTGTTCATAATTGTGTTTCTTTACTAACTCATCACATTACTAATTACAGTCATTCATTTATAAAGTGGCTTGTTCCACGCAAGAATTTTAATATATGTTAAATATGGTTAGGTACCTCGTTTTGGTTCAAACCCAACTTGTGAAAGTAGAACACAAAATCAAGTCTCACACTTCTTTATATTGAGAGTACACAGTGCCCTTGGAGTTGTAGTTTTCTTCAGATGTAGCATCAAAGTGTATGTTTTCAGTGATATAAATCACCTCCATGCACTTTTATACAGAATTCCAAGTGAATTCTTGATAACGATAAATTGCTCAGTCTTCTTCTTGCGTATGACATGCACGGCCTAAAGTTGTAGGACAACTTGTTCTATTTGATCTTATTTGATTGAGCACGCATTCGTCGTGATTGGATTCGTCGAAACAGGGCGGACCACGTGAAGGTTGCAATCTTCCACCCCAGGAACCAAATAATTGGTTAACACACTATCCGTTGGAGAATGACCTTCCTGCTGTTAGTCTTAACTGACAAATCATTAATTTTGATGCACAAACATGTGTTAAAATCCTTTTAACATTCGCAGTTCCTTGATAAATGGTTTGGCATGGCCACAGGTTTAAAACTTACCACAGCTAACCTGCAAGCTGGTAAATCAGCAATTAGGAGTAGGTTCAACTGTGATAAAACCCAGGATATATTTCCCATTGTATGCATTTTTATGCATGGAACAATTTGTAGTAAATCCACATTGTTAATGTCACTGATGTCATTTCTGGCTCTTCGAGTTGGGTTTTCGACTGCACAGCCTGATCAAGAACCTGATGGTTGATGCAAAGAAGCCAGTTTCCACTTCTAATGTAGCCTTGGCCATTTGTTTCAAAGCCGTTCCCTCTTCCATCCACCCATGCATTCATTATATTTAGGTTTGACTGTTCCGTGCAGACGTTGAACTTTTTTGTAACTCTGAAGTCACACCTCACAAAATGTTTTTTAACTTATTTCTCAAGTTGTCGACTGTGAGGGAATCCTTGTTCCAGCGCAGGTTCGCACAAACAGCAGGTACAGTAAGTACAGCACCTGGAAACTACGGGGAGGCCTCCATTGTGTCCGGAAACGTGGCTGACGGGCAGGACTTCAGGTCAGACTGAATCGCAGGGGACTTCGACCACCTCTCCCTACCATCCTCCTGGCCAGGCACGTGACGCGAGTAATTACTCAGTGTAGGCACTCAGTCCACTTAAAAAAATTAAACCGCGCATGCGCAGATTGTTCTCTCCGTTAAATAAATAAATAAACAAGCAGTGACATTTCAATTTGCCCTTCCTAGGCTTCCTAGTCCTAGACCAATTGGGGGAACAGTTCCTTTCACAGCGTGTGGAGAGTCAGGGTTAAAATTGTGGGGAGGGCACGAGTGTTGAGAAGGAGGGTGTCAGGGATACTACCAGTAACTCACTCACAACTAGCGCAGCTCACCGGGCGCGAAGCCACGCACTGTAGCTGGGGATAGAAGCAGCTCGGGGCGCGGCCACCGGGACCTGACAGCAGAACTGGCCGCCACTTCAGCGCCTTCTGCCGGCCCGCTCACCTTTGGCAGAGCTCGCCGTCGGAACACCTGTCACCTGCCGGCCGTTCGCCGACTTCACTCATGTCAGCGGCTTCCTGCAACTCCTTAAATTCCCACAGCCGAGCAACCTCAATCGCGCTGTCGGAATTTAAGGACATGAGTGAGGCCAGCGAGCGGCAGGAGAGATGTTTTTAGACGGAGAGCTGCCAGAGGTGAGCGGGGACCGGCAGAAGGAGCTAAGGTGGCGGCTGGTTCCGCTGTCCGGCCCGGCGGCTGCTCAGCCACCCGAGCTACTTCTCTCCCTCCCCTTCTCCCCCCCCCCCAAATACAGTATTTAAAAACATAAACACAAAATGTACTTACCACATTATTGGTGCACAAACTCCATTCTTCTCTCTTTGTTACCTAAGATACACTTAAAATATTGACAAACCATATTTGAAAACCCCGCCAAGAAACTGAAAACCATATTTGAAAAACCTCGCAAAGGCAGAGTTTCTGCTCCCTTCAGCCCCGCTCGAAACTGACGGCTTCAGGCAGCGCTGATGGCACGTGGGCTGCACAGAGCCTCCCGTGTTACAAGCGCTGTGGATGAAAGGCACGGAGAATTATGCCTACCTAAGAGATCGGTCCCTTACATTGTCATAACTCTCCCATGCCTTTACTATATTTAGTTATTACTATGTTATAATTTTAGTCAGGGTAGGCAGTGCCTACCTTGCCTATCCTGACGGCATGTGACTGCTCCTGGCCAATGTACAGTCCCTTGAAAATAAAGTGCAGAACTTAAGAGCAAGGCTGCTTTACCAAAGTTTGCTGAGGGAATGCTCTGTGTTCTGTTTCACAGAGACATGGTTCACCCCCAGCTCCCCAGACTCAGCAGTCCAGCCTGAAGGTTTCTCCATCCATCGCATGGACTGCACACTGGCATCTGGGAGAGGAGGGGGGCGTCTGCCTCATGGGCAACTCTGCGTGGTGCTCAGATGTGGCAATCCTATCCAACTCCTGCTCTCCACACCTGGCTGTGAAGTGCCGTCTCTTCTACTTACGAGGAAATTCACTTCCATCATCCTGACCATGGTCTACATCCCTCCCCAGGCAGATGTCCATCGGGCACTGGGGGAGTTGAACGCCATGGCCAACAAGCACCAGACGGCTTACCCCGAGATATTCACTTTCCCACAAGCATTTACCAAGATTGTCTAATATTTTGTTGACCTCATGTACATGCTTTCAATATTCATTTTACACCACGTATTGCGACTTTGTCAAGACCCTTCTGGAAGTCCGTATTCAGATTGTTAAGGTTTGCCCTCAGCATTCATTGCTTTCAGAAAGATGCTTGCTACTGACAAACTCGCTACGACGATGCACAACTACCCGATACAAACATTAGGTTTAGATTTATTACTTTCATGTGTAAAGTTATGTTTTGCATGCTATCCAGTCAAATCAGATAATACTATACATAATTAGAAGTAAACTAAATTCAAGTACATAGATCGGAACAGAAACAAAATGCAGATCTTGTCGTTCTCAATATTTTAGCGCTGAATTCCAAAGATAAAGTCCAATGGCCATAATGAGGTAGAGGAGAATCGGACGGTCCCCCAACTTATGGAAGGACCATTCAGAAGCGTGATAACAGAGGGAAAGAATGCATTCCTGATTCTACTGATGCGCGCTTTTAAGCTTCTGTTTCTTCTTCCGATGGGGAGAGGAAGGAATGGCCCGGGTAGGAAAGGTCTTTAGTTAAGTTGGCTGCTTTCCCGAAGCAGCATGAAATGCACTTGTAGTCAATGGTGGGGAGTTTGGTCTGTGTGGTGAGACGAAGAGATGTAGAGTGGGGGTAGAGTTGGGGAAGTACCACTAGTTCCCCACACATACAGCCTCTGCTCCTGTCCCTCTGCCCCTGTTCTGCCTGTGCTTCCTACACACCCTGGCTCTTCTGTACTGTTCTGTTTTCATTATTGCTTCATACTGCACAGAAACCGGCCCTTCAGGTTGGGAACTACAGTTAGTTTGGAAATTAGCAAGCAGACAAAAATGCTTCCATGTAGCCTTCCAGCAGTGACGAGACACCATGATCTCATGATCAACCCGATCACACGAGCCCAATCTCATGATCAAGGTTAGTTTATTTGTCACATACACCAATTGGTGTAGTGAAATGCTTCTTGCCATGCAGCACATAAAATAAAGAATACACACACAACACTAATAAAGAGATTTAAACATAAAAACATCCCCCCACAATGGTTCCCATTATGAGGGAAGGCACAATGTCCAGTCCCCAACCCATATCCACCCATAGTCAGGCATATTGAGGCCTCCATAGTTGCCTTCACGGAGGCCCGATGTACCAGGCCGTTCTCGCCGGGTGATGGTGCTCCGGCGTCGGGAGAATCCTCTCAGCGGCTTGGGACACCTGGAACGGCCGCCTCCTACTGGAGTCCGCGGCTTCCGAAGCCGACAAGGCCGTGCTGAATGGAGCTCCCTCACTGGCTTCCGATGTTAAAGTTCAGCGCCGCCGCCCGCTCCACAGACCCGCGGCTCCGCGATGTTTGTCTCGGCGGTGTCAGCTCACCGGAGTTCCAGCGCGGCGACCCAGGCAAGGCATCGCCCGCTCCGTCCCGCGATGGCGCTCCAGCGCTCCGCCGCTGCCGAAGCCGAGGTTCTGGGCGGCCCCTCAGGAAAAGCCGCTCCAGGCCCGCTGGTAGGCCGCGAGGACGGGTCGAAGTTGCAGCCCGGAGAAAAGCCGCCTCTCCGACCAGGTAGGGACCAGGAAAAGCAGTTTCCCCCCTTCCCCCCCCACCCCACATAAAAAAAAAAAAAATAGGCTCCAAAACAAAACACTTTAACACACTAAAAAAAAAAGGGGGAAAGACATACAGCTGCAGGCTGGGCAGCCATACCATACAGGACGGCGCCCCCGATTGGCCCGATCACCCGATCCCAACTATGGGTTTAACGACCATTGAAATTGACAAACAATCGCTTCCTTTGATATTTGAACAACAAAACTATTAAACAATGTAACACACAACCTTTAGTATTTTAGCTTGCAGTAACATAAATAACCTTAGTTATTCAAAAGACCATGTTTGTAAAATCACACAGGAAAATAACTTGATTACTGCAAGCGTGAAACACCTTTTCCCCATTGCTATGATTTTCTATTAAAAAAACGACGTTACTTTGCAAAGCAACGATCGTGTTATAGCAGAATTACTGTCCTTGTTGAATGTGAGTGTCTCGGTGTCCATCTTCTCTTCAAGCCTTTAACCTATTCCTGTTGGGACCCAATACCCGTGCGCGTTCTCTCACGCTGGGTTCGGCTTCCCGAACACTATTCCACTCGCTGTGTGCGGCTCCCATGCTCCCGTCAAACCCGCCTGCTTCTGATGCCTGCACGCCTCTAAAGTTCTTAGGTTCAATAGACTCTTCTAAGCCTCGGTTAATGAAAGCAAGGATTCCGTAAATGTTCCAACCCACCTAGAGCAAATCATCAAGTGCTCGGTGGATAAGAGCTCGGTGGGTCAGGCAATGGAGTGCGACATTTCAGGCCGCGGCCTTTCTTCAGAATGACCATTCTTCACCATCGGTCTGAAGAAGGGTCCCAATAGGAAACGTCCCCCTCTATTCCCTCCACGGAAGCTGCCTGACCCCCGAGTTCCTCCAGTGCTTCGTGTTTTGCCCAAGATGACAACAGTTGCAGCTTTTTGTATCACCATCTTCCTAACCACCACATCTAGCTATGCTAAGTAGAAACAAATAACTGCAGATGCTGGTTTATACCAAAGATAAACACAAAGTGCCCGAGTAACTCCACGGATCAGGCAGTATTTCTGGAGCGATGTTTCAGATCGGGACCCATCTAACGAAACGACACCCACCCATTTTCTCCACAGATGCTGCCTGACCCACGGAGTTACTCCGGCACGTTGTGTCTATCTTTTATCCAGTTGCGATGTTGCCTTCAAGCGATTTTTTTTCTCACTTGTACAACAACGTTCCTTGTTGATACAATATTCCCAATGTTGCTACCACTCATTGCACATGTCCTCATTTTTCAGCCCTCTAAAGTACAACACCTCAGACCTATCAGCATTATATTTCGCTTGCCCCTCCAAATATACCAAACCTTCGCCCGCTGGTCTTCTAACTACGTGATGTGTGTTTCAAACAAATCATAAGTATAACTGCTCTGGCACTGGACGGTGCACATTATCCCTTTGTAGGTCATATCAATAGATGCTGTCGCGCTGAATTCTATCTAACTCAAAACCGCAGGATGGAGATGTTTTCTTTAACATTGTTGCTTTATTAAAACATATCTTCGTTCACGGTTGGCTCAAGAGTGATGGGAGAAGAACTTGTTAACTTGGAAGAGCACCTTGGAACATCGCATAAATGACATACCCGTGGGAACTCGGTTAAACACTTGAACAGAGGAACAACTCCAGGACTATTTGGAGTCTGTAGACTGGGCAATGTTCAAGGACTCGGTAACGGACCTGAATGAATACGCCAGTCGCTACAGACTTCATAAAGAAATGTGTGGAGGACTGCATCCCAACAAAAATCTTCCTAACCAGAAGCCTTGGATGAACCATGAGATCCGCATTCTTCTGAAGACCAGATCCCCGGCATTCAGGTCTGGAGATACAGAGGTCTACAACAAGTCCAGATACGACCTTGGTAAGGCCATCAAAAATGCCAAAAGGGACTTCTGCTCCAAGCTGGAGGATGAGATGGATGTTCGGCAACTGTGGCGGGACTTGAATACAATCACCTAATACAAGGCAAAATCAGGAGGCAGCTCAAATCTCAGTGAAGCATCGCTCCCTGAGAACTCAATGTGTTTTACACACGCTTTGATAGGGAGAACACTGATGTGCCTTCCCAAGCCCCCATTCGCCGTGATGGTATTTCGGTCAGTCACAGAGGCTGACGTCAGAAGATCCTTCTGAGGGGTAAACCCTCGGAAAGCGCCAGGACCTGACGGTATACCCGGGCATGTTTTAAAAACCTGTGCGGACCAACTGGTTGGAGTTTTTACGGACATTTTCAACTTCTCACTTCTGAGGTCCGAGGTTCCCACCTGCTTTAAAAGGCATCAATAATACCGGTGCCCAAGAGGAGCAAGATGACGTGTCTCAATGACTATCGGCCAGTGGCACCAATGTCTGTGGTGATGAAGTACTTTGAGAAGCTGATCATGGCGCAAATCAACTCGCACCTCAACAAAAACCTGGGCCCACTGCAGTTCGTTTACCGCCACAACAAATCAATGGTGGATGTGATCTCGCTGGCTCTCCACTACACTCTGGGCCACAAAAACACATGTGTCAGGCTGTTATTCATTGACTAAAGCTTGGCATTTAATACCATTATCCCCTCCAAGCTGATTACCAAGCTCTCAGATCTGGGTCTCTAGCATCCCTCTGCAATTGCATCCTCGACTTCATCATTCACAGACCACAGTCTGTCCGTATTGGTGGAAATATGTAATTCTCTATAACAATCAGCACGGGAGCACCTCAAGGCTGCGTTCTCAGCCCCCTGCTGTACTCACTCTATACTTATGACTGTGTAGCTGGACATAGTGCGATCTCCATCATCAAGTTTGCTGACGACACCACTGTTGTGGGACGTATCACTGATGGGGACGAGTCAGAGTATAGAAGAGAGATCGACCGATTGACCAAATGGTGCAGCACAATAACCTGGCTCTCAAAACCAGCAAAACCTAGGAATTGATTGTGGACTTCGGAAGAGGTAGGATGGGGACCCACAGTCCTGTTTATATCAACAGGTCAATGGTGGAAAGGGTCAAGAACTTCAAATTCCTGGGCGTGCATATTTCCGAAGATCTCTCCTGGTCCCAGAACACTGATGCAATCATAAAGAAAGCTCATCAGCACCTCTACTCCCTGAGAAGATTATGGAGAGTCGGTACGTCAAGGAGGACTCTCTCGAACCTCTCCTGGTGCACAGTGGAGAGCATGCTGACCGGTTGCATCGTGGCTTGTACGGTTACCTGAGCATCCAGGAGCAGAAAAGGCTGCTAAAAGTAGTAAACACTGCCCAGTCCAGCATTGGCTGACTTCCCTACCATCGAGGGGACCTATCGCAGTCGCTGCCTCAAAAAGGCTGGCAGCATCATTGAGGACCCACACCATCCTGGCCACACACTCATTTCTCCGCTGTCATCAGGTAGAAGGTATAGGAGCCTGAAATCTTCAACATCCAGGTTCAGGAACAACTTCTTCCTTGACTTGACTTGATCCGACCCCCTGGACGTAACCTATTATGTTCAAGTCTACAGGTGCTTATCTAATGTGGTAATCTTTTATGGGGCACTTCACGGACCAAATTTTGCATAACAAAATTTGCTACATCCATTGGCTTCCTTGTTGTGTAACATGCTAGTTACTTTGTCAAATAAGTAATCTTTTGGTTGAACACAATTTCTCATCCATAAAATTATACTCACTCAGCTGTATAAGTATTCTGTCAACAAACTGTCCTGAAGTCATTTTCACCCTCAATATTTTCAGTAATTTGTTGTCTTCCTCTCAGCTGGGACTTTTCCGAAATGCAAAGTCCAATAACCATCTATTTAAGCAATAATATTCTATGTAATGTGATCTTGAGAGTACATATTTTCTATGGTATTCATAACACAACAATGATAAAAATCTTTGTTTTGGTTGCACCTACCAACATGCATACATTATTATATTACTGTTAATATGTACCAAGGGCAATTTTTTGTTCCAATGCTCCCCATTCCCAATTACTTTTACATTGGAGTGATTGAAATCCAAGTGAGGTTTAAATGGCATCAGGAAAATAAAACCTCCGGAATGGATGATATTCAGTGCGTGGTTGGTTGGAGTCAGTATCAGCACAATTACTATATTAAACTTTCAATCTTCAGATGTCCTGGTTCAAGCCAAAACTAAAGACAAATAATAACCTTCTCACACATTCCCATCACTCCTTTAAAATATGCCCCCACAAGTATCTCTGTCACTCCTTTAAAATATGCTCCTTCTTTGAACAAGCTCTTAAACATCGCATCTGAATCCGTTTCCATCTGATTACACTCCTTGAGGATGTTCATTTACGTGTTCAATTAATAAAACAATGAGATGGGGACATTTTTATTCAACCTGCCGAAGGAATTTGGGGGGGGGGGGAGTGACAATAGTGCTACCTTCCCAATGTTTAACTGAAGGAAATAATGGGTTATCAGGGCTGTATGTTGTGACAGACAGCCTGACATCTTGCATGTCATTTTAATATTACACTTATCCCATCCCCCTGGATATTCCGGATTAATAAATTAAGGTTTTGTCAACTCATTACAAATCAATAACATTAGCCAACTCCGAAAGACTCAGACATCACGGACAACTGGCCTCAGTTCCCCGCTCACATCTGGCAGTGCTCTCCGTCTGAACCAGGGGCCGTGGAGCATTTTTGAAAGTGGGGGGCTGAATGATCACTAGCCTTGGAGGTACCTGGCGAGGCAGTGGAGCGCCCGAGTTGGGGGGGGGGGGGGGGGGGGGCGGTAGGAAGAGGGGGGACGTTTTGAAATTTGATATTAAAATAATGTTCTAGTGCATTGTAGATGTTCGATTTCAATGTTTTTTTTGTTTGAAGAATTGCAAGAGGTAACTTTTTATGGGGTAACTTTTTCCACACAAAGGTTGGTGGGTGTATGACTGACTACATTATACCTCCACCATGCAGGAATGCTTCAAAATCAAGTGGTCGAGTTTTATTGCCATATACTCAACCATAGAAACATCGAAAATAGGTGCAGGAATAGCCCATTCGGCCCTTCGAGCCAGCACTGCCATTCAATATGATCATGGCTGTTCATCTAAAATCAGCACCTCTTTCCTGTTTTTTCGCCCATATCCCTTGATTTCGCTAGCCCCAAGTGCTCCAACACCCGCGGCCCATGAAGTTGATATAAGTTTTGAAATTCCTGTTGATCACAGAATTTCTCACGTCAGAGCATGAGAAATTCTGTGATTAGCGCGAGAGCGTGAGAATTTGGCGAAATGCGTGATTCTCAGGTTCAATGCACGAGAGTTGGCAGCTCTGGCCTAGTCCCAATGAGGGCAGGTCCACGTTAAAGCTAACAGAGCTGTGGTCGTTGGTTTCAAAAGGCTCACCCACTGACAGTTCAGTTACTTGTTTTGCCCAATTCCTTCACCTTTGTCCTCTCCCTTGAAAACTTTCCTGAACACAAATTCCACTCAATCCAAGTCAAAGGCCCGTACGAGTTCATTCAAACTCTCCCGAGTTTGGCCTGATTCGAAGTCGGACATTTACGGTAATGGCTGCTCGTCGGTACTCGGGGCTCTCGTGGATATTTTTCAACGTGTTGAAAAATCTTCACAAGTCTTCCCGAGCTTACCTGCCGTTAGCGTTACGAGCCGCTAAGAGATGTCCCCGAGCTCCGACGTACACGGTACGTTCATTCTCCGTGCTTACTAAGAGTTTGACTCAGGAATGAACTCGCATCGTGGGACAGGGCCATAATTGGCACTATGGCAGTCCCAATCTATATTGGGAAAGTTTAAAAGTACATTTAAATCACCTACTGTGTCAATTGTATTAGGCTTGCAGCTGTATAGAATTACCCAGCATATTTGTTCCAGTAATTTCCATTAACTATTTAGGGGCATTTGTACAATCCCAACAAATTGATTACCAATCACCTTTTTATTTATCAGCCCCGCCCATCGATGCTCACTGGACAATCCTTCAGAAATTTCACCTCAGTATGAAGCAGTGATGTTCCGCTGTTGGCAGAATGGGCTACTGGAGGCTCTGCAACAGACAGTAGATTGCGTGGATGGAGCACAGCTGAAATCCCCACAGAGATCAAGCACCCAGATCTAGCTCAGGTTGGCAGTGCAAGGGACATTAACAACATTGTCACACCAGGCTGACCCCTGCAACACCAACCCAGTGCTATCGCCAGGACAACGGGTCTTTACGGTCAAGGTAAGACACTATGTTATTATGAATTTTATACTTGAAAAATGCCGGAAACGTGGTGTCTCTGAATAATGTCTCAGTGGTCTACTATTCTTAAACAATCGTCACATTTTTGTACATATGATTGTGTTCATGTTTCGTATGATTTTACTGAAATAAAGAACTTCACCGTTTCTAGGTACATATGACAACAAAGTACCATTGAACCATTCTCCTGAATGACTAAAGCAACTCCCCATGCTCCTTCACAACCACCTCAATCGCACTGTAGTATCTTACCCTGGAACATTAAGCTACCTCTTCTATCCCTCTCTTAGCCAGGTTTCCATGATGGCTATAACATCCTAGTTTCACATATCTATCCAAACCCTAATCTTGGGGTGGGGGGTGGATGCAAGCCAGGTCAGGTCCAACATAATTCTTTTCTGCTTCTCTTATTTTTCTTCTGCTATTGTCACCCCCTCCAGACAGATCAGTTGCAATTATCAAGTTTTCACCATCTTGCTGCAAGTAGCACCAACACCATCTGTGCCATACATGAACCAGTTCAAAATGACATACAAAAAACTTTTTTTCACAAGGTACAGGGATGAAGGGGATGGTTGACAATCAGGGGTTAATGTTTATTTATTTATGTTTTTTGGTTACTTCATACATATTACTTGTATGTGTTTATCAGTTGTATGTGTATATATGTCTGTATGCATCTCTAAAAATTCTGGGGTACGTCTACGGTTAAATTATATCTCAAATGAATAATTAGCTATTGTAGATTATAAATTGTATATTATGTTACATATTACATTACTATTGATACATTATCATTATTAGCAATGTTATTAATAGTGGTGATAATCATTATTATTAATTAATTATTAAATATGGAAGAAGGGTTTAGGGAGAAGGGGTGAGACTAAATGTTATTCTTCTTCTCACTCCTTTGAGCTTGTAAAGAAAGTGGGACATATAAATTTTGCTTTATGCTTTTCATTGCTTTGCAAATATTGCCTGGCATGTCCAATTGTTTGACTATTTCGATTTTGTTGTTGTTATTTATTCCTATTTATGTCTTTACTTGTTCGGAACAAATAAATAAATACACTCTCAAGAAATTGTTGTTCTCTCCAGCCCTCGCCTCTTCTCTGCACTTCTGCAAGTCAATTCATTT
Source organism: Raja brachyura (assembly GCA_963514005.1). The sequence goes on from OY740803.1 coordinate 30,324,513, forward strand.
ACAGCTCAGTAACTGAAACATTAAATCTGCTTCTGTCAATGGATGCTGCCTGACCCAACGAAACAAATTACCAGCACTTAATGGTTTTATTTTAAATTGTGCTTGATCACACAGGATTTTTGAGTATTAATGATCATTCTTATCTTTAAACTACAAAAGGTACGTCTCTGGAAGAAAATAACAGAATTCCTTGCAACAGGAAAGTTTAGAGAACACCTTCCAGTAAGCTAGAATGGAACCAAATTGATCTTTTAAAAAATTATCCAAAACATTAATGTAATGGAACAGACTGATCCAGATAAGGTTTCAGTTTAACAACATTTACAAAAATCTAAACTAATAGAAGGCAAGTTCACAACTTGCAATCCATCCGGGAGCATTTCATGCATAATTCTTAATAACAAAAATGGGCTTTCCAATGTACGGAAGTACTCAAGATGATCTCAAATTCAAGCAACCTCCCTCATCTGCATTTATACTTCCATATTTTAAATGAAATCAGAAAAGAAAACAAATTGTGATTACTGCAAAATATATTTGGAGACCCACCAATCAAGCTCATCCTTGGATTATTAGACTATTGCAATTTACAATAAGAGATGTTAATTCTCCAAATGGCCAAATTGAAAAAGATGCAAATACAAAACTATTCACTTATATAAACATTAAACAGACACAAAGGCGGCAATGGACGAATGAACGAAAATAAAGGCAATAAGTGAACATGTCGAAAAAAATTGAACAGAATGCGAATGTAACGTTTTTTTAACAAATTGAAAATTGTTATAGGGTAGGAAAGGGAGCAGAAGAGAAAAGAATTGCAATTGATACAAAATAATGAGTAATTAACAGGTCAGATACCAGTAAAGTCCCATATATAATATTTAAATATTCATGACGCAATAATTCATTAGTTCAGCATTAATAATTATTTACAAAGAAAACCAATAAATCAAGTCTGTCTGTGGGGGCATGGGGGAGAGAGTATTTCTCTCTCCCCCATCATCAGCAATTCTCTCCCAAACTGCTACCTTCTATAGACATCCTGTTTTATAACATTGATATTATAAATGTTCAAATTCTCTTCAAGGCTCTTTGCAAAGCAATTCAGAACAATAGCACTGACACATTCACATAATATTTGTGGAGGAAGGAACAGCTTACAACCCAGCGGTATAAATATGGACTTCTCTAACTTCAAGTAACCCTTGCTTTCCCCTCTCTCTCTCTCTATCCCTCCTCCATCCTTGTTCTCCGACCAGTCTGACTGTCCTCCTGATTACATTTTATCTTGTATGTTGCGTTGTCAGTTTCCCCTAGCTAACAAATGTCTATTATACATTTTCCTTGAACTTCGTCCCCATTGCTGTCTCGTTTTCACACCTCATCCTTCCATATCTGTCTCTCCCGACTCTGACTGAAGGGTCTTGACGCAAAACGTCACCCATTCCTTCGATCCAGAGATGCTGCCTGACCCGCCAAGTAAATCCAACATTTTTTTGTCTTTCCACATAACATTACTTCCATGCACCCTTTTTCTTTTATACGAGGAACGTTCTACTTCTCAATTCCTCCGTCTACGCCCAAGATGAGGAATAGGTGCCGTTTCAGCACAATAACTTTCTTCAGACTGAAAGATCGAGAAGGCTAGAAAAAAAAACAGGGCTGGCAACAGATGACCTCACCCAAACTGTTTAAATGTAAATAATAACCTTCTGTAAATAATAGTCTTATCAGGACACATTTAAACAGTTTGTTTTTCATTTGTGCCATATTCATTCGATTTTGTACAATAAGCTATGTGATAACACAATGCCAAAATTGTAAGAACGCAGTCATCTCCAAATTAAAAAAAGTTTGAAATTGTATTTAACAATTATTCATAATTTTCAAAGCAATTTGGTGCCATGCCGAAAACTATGCTGAAATTCACCATCAAAAACGCTAATTAACATCAAAACCTATCAATAAATGAAAACTATGCCATTGACCAATTACTGAGAGCAAATCTGTATTGTGTCAATTAAAACAAATATTCACTTAAACCAATGTGGTATCGAAAATAACTGGTTATGACAAACCATAAAATATATTGTGCCCAGAAATAACTATTCTAAAAATTACACATATCCCTTGGATTCTGAGAATTCCACTGCTGATTTTAAATAAAAGAAGTGTCCAAGAGTTTATAAAAGTGAGCTTCAGATGTTAATGGAATTCCCAAGGTGCAAAAGCTGTATGCAAGCAGAACTTTAAAAAAATGTTACAAAATTGGGTTGTAATCAACTTAAGAGAAACCTCAGAAGATGGAAACAGTCTAACTAAACCTTGACCTTGTAACATCTGGATATCTATGTGCTCCAATCTGAGAAATACAAAACTACAAAATAATCTCAAATATTTAAATATAATCTCAATGAAATGTGAAAACTCAGCCAATTAAGGTGTATAGGATTACAAAATGTCAACGTCCAATAGCAGAATTACTCATTACCAAATATAACCATGTAGGAAAGAACTGCAGATGCTGGTTTCAAACATAGATACACAATGCTGGAGTAACTCAGCGGAACAGGCAGAATCTCTGGAGAGAAGGAATGGGTGACTTTTCAGGTTGAGACCCTTCTTCAGACTGATGTCAGGGGTGTGGGCGGTACAGAGATAAAATGTAGTCTGACAACTGGGAAGGGGATGGAGATAGAGGGAAAGCAAGGGGTACTTGAAATTAGAGAAGTCAATGTTCATATCGGTGGGGTGTAAGCTACCCAAGCAAAATATGAGGTGCTGTTCCTCCAATTGCAATCCAACAATGGAGGAGGCCCAGGACAGAAAGATTGGGAATGGAAGGGGCTTGTTATAGTGTTGAGCAACTGGGAGATCAGGTGGGTTTAGGCAGACTGAGTGGAGGTGTTCAGCGAAACTATCGCCGAGCCTGCGCTTGGCCTCGCCAATATACAGGAGTCCACACCTGCACCACCAGATACAGTAGACGGGGTTGGAGGAAGTGCAAGTGAACCTCTGCCTCACCTGAAAAGAATGTCGGGGTCCTTGAATGGAGTCGACGGGAGAAGGATAGTGACATGCGTTGCATCTTCGGCGATTGCAGGGGAAAGTTCCTGGGGAGGGGGTGGTTTGGGTGGGAAGGGACGAGTTGGCCAGGTAGTTGCAGAGGGAACAGTCTCTGCGGAAAGGGGTGGAGATGGGAAGAAGTGGCTCTATCCCCTCCTCTCAATTCCTCCGTCTACGCCCAAGATGAGGAATAGGTGCCGTTTCAGCACAATAACTTTCTTCAGACTGAAAGATCGAGAAGGCTAGAAAAAAAAACAGGGCTGGCAACAGATGACCTCAGGATGGGTGAAGTCTTTAATGGCCCACTGTTGGTTGGGGAAGATGCGCTCACGACATGGATACGAGCAGCAGAACTAGTGGGATGACTAGGGAGTTGCAAAAAGAATGGTCTCTGCAGAAAGCCGAAAGGGGTGGAGTTGGGAAGATTTGACTCGTGGTGGAATCCTGTTGGAGGAGACAAAATTGTGGGAGGATGATGTGCTGTTTGCACCGGCTGATGGGTGAAAGGTCAGGACTAGAGGGACTATGTCCTTCTTTCGACTGGGGGAGGGAGTGCAAGAGCTGAACTATGGGATACAGACGGAACACATGTGATGGCCTCATCAATAATTTGGGGGGGGGGGGGGAATGGATGAACATCCATTCCCTAAAGAGAGAGGACATCTTGGATGTCCTGGTGTAGAATACCTCATCTTGGGAACAGGTGCGGTAGAGACAGTGGAAATGGGAGTGGGAGGTAGAGTCTCCGCAGGAGGCCGGGTGAGAAGTGCAATCCGGATAACTGTGGGAATCAGTAGGTTTGTAATAGACATCAGTCGATAGTCTATATCCTGTGATGATGAGAGTAAGATCAAGAAAGAAGACGGAGATGTCCGAGAGCAGGTACTTTGGCGAATACATGCTTCGCCTTAAGGAGGACCTCTTCTCCAGGTTGATGCAATCTTGTTGCAAATCAAAATTAGAGATATTCATGAATTTAGAATATTTAGAAGTAGTTTCCCCATGGCTTGTGTATCTAGAATGAGGGATACTCATTGATAGGGCTACCAATCAAGAGATTTAAGACTGGAGGAATTACTCTCACCAGGGGGGTAAGAAACTTGAAATTCACTACTACAAAGGGCCATAATGGTCAAGTCCACTTTGGATAGTTTATCTTGTCACGGTGAAGAGGTGTGCGTGCCCCCATGATTCTGAGAGCGATGCGGTCGGAAGCATCTGCTTCTGGTAGGGCCACCCATGGTGGTATGGTCGAGGAGGGGGGTCCAGATTAAGAGCGATCCAACTTACAAGACCTCAACAGCGGACAAAGTAATCTTGAACTCAACGGCTGTGAAGGTGGATGAGGGCTGCAACAGCTCTAGAATGTTCTCACTCAGCTCTCACTCAGAGCAACAATGTCAAAGCTGAATTTTCGGAGTTCCCGAGCAACAAAAGCGGTTCTTCTCTCTGGTCGGTGTGAGTTTGGGTTGTCCATCAGAGTTTGTATATTCCAAGTTCCAAGTTTCATAGTTTCGCTTCTTGATAGTTTTCGACCACATGATGGTGATGTCTCTGGACGTAACTTTCCAGATAGGACGAGGCAAAGCAGACTATTTTTAGGGCACCTTTTCTAGCCCCTTCCCAGTTCAGGTGAGCAGAATGTATCCTAAATAGGGCTGCTCAGACATGAATACTGCTACCGAACAACTTTTCTGCTTCTGTCCAAAGTTGAGGGATTGAATCAAGTATTCACTGCTTCCATGCCGGTTCTTGACTAGGAGCTTCCAGCCATCATGAGGCCTGCTCCCGTCGCCCTTCCCCGATCGCCGAAAGTTTTGAGAAATTTTATTCTGATCACTGAACGAAGACGCCTGTGCGTGTGTTTGTTTAACGTGTACTTGATGTTGCGCTCCAATAAGCACATGATCCTTCGCAAATCAATCAATTGATTCCAATGGCAAGGGAACCAAGATGATTGATAGAGCTGTTGCAGCCCTCATCCACCTTCACAGCCGTTGAGTTCAAGATTACTTTGTCCGCTGTTGAGGTCTTGTAAGTTGGATCGTTCTTAATCTGGACCCCCCTCCTCGACCATACCACCTGCCGAGGTCTACAAAATTGGAGGTAACCTGCTCTATTACCAACTGCATCAATTTCTCATGAAGATCTGAATAAATGAAGATGTACCAGGATACTTTAGAGATTCAGCAATCGTTACCATCTACAAAAGGAAAGGCAAGGTCCTCGCCTGCAACATGAACAACAGACTCAAACCTTTAGCCATTTTAGACCATCACGTGAAACAGCCGACATGATCTTTACAAAGCGTCAACTTCAAGAAAAATGTCGTGAACAACTTCAACCTTTGTACAGTCGTGAGGCATTCATCGACCTCACGAAGGCCTTCGACTCTGTATCAAGGGAACTCTTAAGGGACGTCCTATCTACCTATGGATGTCCTGAAAAGTACATTTGAATCCCGAGACTCTTCCACGATGACATGAGTGCCACAGTCATGGCCAGCACCAGCAACTGTGAGCCGTTTCAAGTCAGATCAGATCAGTGAAACAGGGATGCATGATTTCCCCAACACTGTTCACCTTGTTCATTATGCCAACCATCCACATCATCAAGGACGACCAACCCCCAGGAATCGAAATAGTCTACAGAACAGATGGCAGACTTTTCAATCTTGCCCGTCTCAAGTCCAAAACTAAGACATCTATGAGCTCCCTCATCGAGTTCCAATATATAGACGACAACTGTGTTGCAGCTCTCAGAAAATCATCAGCAAAAGATCCTGACTGCCTTCAACGAAACTTGGACTTTCCATCAACTCCAAGAAAACTCAGGTTATCTACCAATTATCACCAACCGAGACAAATCGGAAAGAACCATCAATTCAACTTGGTGAAACAACCCTGGAAAATGTGGATCACTTTCCATACCTTAGAAATCACCTCTCCTCCAATGTTGACCTTGATGACAAGATCCAACATAGTCTTAAGTGTGCTGGAACAGCTTTTGGAATGTCTTCGAACGAGAGTCTTTCAAAATCGTGACATCCGAACAGACACCAAATTGTTAGCGTACAAGGCAGTGATGATTCCACCTCTCCTGTATGCATCAAAAACCTGGACAACATACCGATGCCATCTGAAAGCACTTGAAAAAAGTTCCATCAATGATGTCTTCGAAGCAGTTTAAATATCAGCTGGGAAGACAGAAGAAAACATCTCGCATCGAACCCTTCGTCATCAAGAACCAACTAAGATGGGTCGGTCATGTTGTTCGGATGGAAGACGAGTGTTTACCAAAGCAAGCCGTTTCCCAACTTAAAGGCAAACGTAAAAGAGGCGGACAAAAGAAGAGATTCAAAGACACCTTAAAAGCCAGCATGAAGAAATGTGAAATCGACAATTGGTAACCAATGCCAAGGACAGGAAACTCTGGCGAACCATCATCTAAAAAGGGACAGCGCCCTTTGAAGCCAACAGATGCACAGAATTAGAGGAAAAGCGAAGAAAACGGAAAGAGAGGCAACAACAACCAAGCCCGATCTGCCATCTGGAATTATCTGTCCTGAATGCTGAAGAACTTTCAAAACCAGAATTGCATTCATAAGCCACCTGAGAGTCAATTAAAAAAACAGAACGTAGACCATCATCCTCAACCTCGAGGGATAGCCACGACGACAGTGGTCAAGTTACTAATAATACAAGGAGATTGGCTTTTCACATAGAAATGTACCTGTGTGCAGGGAGTGAGTTGAAACATACTATAGTATAATAAGATAGATCAGCAAAGATTGTACTGTATGGTGGAGAAGCTCAAAGAGGACCAAATAGACCCCTACTGCTCCTACTAGATTTTTTTTTTAAATCAACAATAAATCCAGGATCTCTGAACAACAAAGGGAACAAAAGTAACTGGAAATTAAACTTAGACATTCAATAGAAACAGATCATAACATAAACAATCTTCACTCACACAATTTACTCAAAGAAAAGATTAAAGATATTGAAACATTAACAGCAGAATAGAAAATATTATTAAATTTGCACTTTACTACACTTCTATTTCATTACTGCTGCCTTCAGATTTGGAAGCCAAAAGCCTATCACAAAGCTCCTATTCTTATAGACACAATGGCCAGATTTTCCTGTACAAATTTCCTTTGCACATTCCCAGAGCAGATGAAAAGAATATATGAAATTACGGTCAGGTATTTTATTTATAAATTACAATCGAAGGAAAACCACTGAATATACCTAACGGTACAGAATCCAACTTCATTACACTCCCAATGATAACAAATAGACTTCAAAACACCAGAACTCTATTCAGCTGTAATAAACCGAAAATATCCAGAGAAACATTCATTTTTTTATTTTAAATTTTAAAAAAAATCTTTACGATTCACAACACTTACAATATTCAACAGGACAGGTAGCTTTGCTGAGGAAAAGGAGTAAAGCTGCAGCTAACAAGGCTTTCATCTCTCGTTTCCCTTTTCCCTAACTAGTCTGAAGAAGAGCCTTGACCCGAAACGTCACGCATTCCTTCTCTCCAGAGATGCTGCTTGTCCCGCCGAGTTACTCCAGCTTTTTCTGTCTATCTTCAGTTTAAACCAGCATTAGCCTATGGAGAGTCTAACCCAAGACCAATAACTGGAGCTCCATGATGCCAAATTTGATCAAATTCCATCCTGATATAGCCATTAATTTGTATCAAAATTAATTGCATAATCCAATCTTGGAACAATGTCATAAAGAGGTCTGGAATTCAGCATTTGTAAACAAACCCAAACAGAGCACTACTGAGCAGTTTGTGTGATATTTCTTGATCACATTCTCATGTCACCATCCACATTACTTACAGATTCATCCAAGGCAAATCGAAGACAGCCATGCTCATACAGCACAAAGAATCTGCGTTGCCATTTCTAAAAATTGGGGCAGAAAAATAGAAAACAATTACAGATCGAGCATCTGAACGAATACATTCAACATTCCCATTTGAATTACTCAACATAAAATATTTTCAATAGATGAAATATAGAAGCAATAAAGCATTTACAGTTAAATGTCACTCCCCCTTCTATCATAATACTTTTCAATTGTCTTTCTGCACCTTGTAATGCTCCTCTGCCAACAGTGCAAACCCAAGTACAGCAGATAAAAATATCATTCACGAGTAATAAAAGCATGAAAGTTTGTGATTTAAAAACACGATTTAGCCATAACTGGTCTAGGGATTAACATGTGCATATTTTGATAATAATTGTGTTAATTTGCTAATGAGAATAACTTCAACTTCTCTCCGTGAGTAAATCATCCAACATCCACATCACCCACCCCACATTCCCCCCCAACAAGTTCTTCTTCCTGAAGATTTTCTTCAGAGAATTTTCATCACTATGAATGCTGCAGCAATAAAGGAAGCCTCAACTTAAAAAAAGTGTGAGAACTGGTGAATATGGAAGTCAATGAGAAACAAAAGTAGAATGTTGGGGGAATACAGAACCAGGGGTCACAGACTAAGAATAAAGGGGAGACCATTTAAAACCGAGATGAGAAAAAATGTTTTCACCCAGAGAGTTGTGAACTTGTGCAATTCTCTGCCACAGAAGACAGTGGAGGTTAATTCACTGGATGAATTTAAAAGAGAGTTAAGGGCCTGTCTCACTTGATTAGATTAGAATGCTTTATTATCATTGCATGTGTCACATGCAACGAGATTACTGTGTCTCTCCATTTAAAAGAACTTCAAACATTCACATACTCATACTTTACACTCCCTCCCTCCCCAAACCCACCCATGGATTCACATTTACATAAATTAACACTGTCTCTCACCCCCTCCTCCATCCCCATAACCCGCTCCCGAGACAGAGTTCAGTTCCAAGATTGCTATTTGGGTGTCATTTGTGTATCACGCGCGAGTCGTGACACGTAAATGAAGTCGCGTAAATGACGCCAAGTGGGACAGGCCCTTAAGATAGAGCTTTTGGGGCTAGCGGAATCAAGGGAAAGGCAGGCACAGGTTACTGATTGTGGATGATCAGCCATGATCACAATCAATGGTGATGCTGGCTCGAAGGGCCGAATGGACTCCTCCTGCACCTATTTTCTATGTTCCCAAGTAATGGTTGTGAATCAAGTACAAAGTCACACTGTCCCTCTGAACACCCAGACTTCATTTTTCACTATTCCAGACTACTCCACCATACATTCTTCTACATCAGTTCCATCTGCCACTCCCTTACCTTTTCAATTAGCCTGTCAATAAACCATCACACAACTTCTCATAAGCCACAATTTCACCTAGCTTTGTGCAAGCAGAAAACTAGGACATATTACACGTCTGAAGAAGGGTCTTGACCCGAAACGTCGCCTATCTCCTTCGCTCCTAGATGCTGTGCACCCGCTGAGTTTCTCCAGCTTTGTGTAACCCCCGACATATTACACTTGATGTCTTCAACAAATAGTTGATAACGATTGAACAGCTAGGACCAAACACTAATCATCACTACAGTACCCCACTAGGTACAGCTTGGCAATTCAGATTATTCCACTCAATTTTTGTCTGTTAACCAATCTTCAATTCATACTGTTATATTGCCCCCACGTACTGAAATGTTATTTAATAACCTCCTGTGGGTTACCTTAAATGTTCTCTTAATGTCTAAATACACAAAATCTTCACATTCCACACTACCATGCTAGATACAACCTCAACTACAGTTTGTCAAATATAACCTCCTGTTCTCAAATCCACACTGTCTCTCCCTAAACAAGTTTTCCCCATAGTGCCCAGTTACTATTTCCATAATAATATTTCATATCCTCTCAACTACTCATGTCAGCCAAACTGGTCTGTTTTTTTGTTTCTTTTTTCCCGCTCTAATTATTCTAGAATATACAGAATTCTAGAAGATGCAAAAAAAAATGCAACTACGTACTTTCATTAGTGTTAGCAGTTTCAAAATCTTGGTATGCCAGATCATTGGGGCTTGATGATTTTTATGGCTTTTAGCTCCAATAAATTTCACCACAATGCACTCATGCTGGTTACTTTCAGTGCATAATCTTCCCTGGAGAAAAGTTTCCAAACCCTTTAAGGAATGTTTTTTCTCTATGTTTCATTTCCCTGCCATTTACTTATTTCCCAATATAATTTCTCTTGCGTCACTTTATACAGGAGTTTATATTCATCTTTGCCTTTTTAGCTCTTTTTCTGAGCTTTTAGTCTTTTGTTGGTTTCGTGCGAGGTGACTCACATTTCACTTTCCCTTATGCCAAACGCTGAAATTTGCCATATTCTCAGGCTTGCTGTTTCCCTTTTTCTAAACCAAAACTATCTTAATGTTTTTCTATTTAAATATTTAGTGCTTTAAAGAGATAATGCCGCAGTGCCACAGCTAATATAGCTATCAACAGAGCTCCAGCAGCAAAGCAGGGTTGAATTCTGACCTATTTGGCAAGAATTTGTTCATTCTCTGTGACCACATGGGTTTCCTCCATTTACACTGGTTTTCTCTCATATCCCAAAAACAAGTAGGTATATTAATTGGTCACTGCAAATTGCCCCAAGTGTGTAGGTGATTGGCAAAATCTGGTGAGAGTCGTTGGGAATGAGGAAAGAAGTGGAATTAATTTAAGTGAGTGCTAATGATCAACAGAGACCTTGTGGGCCACTGTGCCCATGTTACATGACTCTACAATTTTACATATTTATGGTCGTCGTGTATTCTTTATACCCGAACTACAGTTTGTCTATGATCTTAGGTCAATATAGTTTCTAATCTACCACAGCAAGCGCATGCCTCATTTCTTGGTAGTTGCTTTGACCCAGTCAAGCCAAGACCTAGGTTTATGAATTGAACAAAACATCTTCCAATCTTAATTTAATTGTCTGGGTTAAATGTCACAAAAAATCCCTTCCATGTGTGCCTCTAATTTCCTGATTTATAGTGCCCTGGTTCACTACCTCAGGCGAGGCTGTTATGGCTGTTCAGGTAACAGACATTTGCCTTTAAAGAATTGACAAATTAGTACCTAAATATTTAGATACAAAATAAAGTTTGCTCTCAGAAATGAAATGTGCTATTGAAGTACATTTGTTTGTTTGCTCTGCCACTTCTTGATAACTGGTTATTGTTACCCATTTTAACACACTGCACATTTCCTGCATTCTAACATTTGCCTTCTCCAAATCCTCCCTTTATGGTTTAACTTTAAATCTTTATCTACAGCCCGTTATCTGATATCTTTTGGATAACATATGGGAAAGGTGTCCAAATGTAAGTTCCCACTTTCTTCAGTGATGTGAATGTCCTCATGAATTGCAATGTATTTCTCCCACACCAATCTTTGCACTCTTTATCCACTCGCATTGAATCTACCGTGCCCAAGTTAGATGCGGCATATTATTGAGATTGGTGCCGTTAGTTCTGCCCTTTACTTTAGTTGCCATTTAGTCACATTCCTTCTGCAAGGATGTATTTCTACGTTCAATTTAGGATGTTAGATTCCAGGTGGATTACAACATCTGTATCTTTCATCTCCCATTCCAAATTCCTCCTTGGCCACAAAGAGAATAACTCAATCACAAGGAAATGAAGTCTTTCCAACTTGGGCTCATAGCTGCAGAAGATACTACCTATCCATTTATCAGTGCATACATAAAGATACTAGTACTAAGTACTAACTAGATACTAAAACTAAGATTTGCATCTGGCTAACTGCAAGTTTTGTGGGGAAAGATTCCATATTCATAAATAACAAATATTTTGATTTTTTTCTATATAGGGAGCAAAATAACATTAATCAATTGAGAACAGGAGGAAGCTATAACATAAAATAGGAACATAGGTGCAGGAGTAAGCCATTCAGCTGTTTGATCCAGCACTGCCATTCAATATGACCATGGATGATCACCCCATTCCTGCTCCCCCCCCCCCCCCCATCCCATATCCCTTGATTCCATTAGCCCCAAGAGCTAAATCTCTCTTGAAAATATCTAGTGAATTGGCCTCCACTGCCTTCTGTGGCAGAGAATTCCACAGATTCACAACTCTCTGGGGGAAAAAGATTTTCCTCATCTAAGTCTTCAATGGCCTACCCCTTATTCATAAAATGTGACCCCTGGTTCTGGACTCCCCCAACATCGGGAACATTTTTCCTGCATCTAGCCTGTCCAATCCTTTAAGAATTTTATGTATTTCTATAAGATAGCTTCTAAATTCCAGTGAATACAAGCCCAGTCGACCCATTATTTCTAGAACAGTACAGAAACAGGCTGTTTGGCCTACAATGTCCGTTCGGAATGTGATGCCAAGCTAAATTAATGACATCTGCCTGTCTGTGATCCATACTTCACCATTCTTGTCTATCCACATGGCTATTTAAAAGCCCACTAAATGCTGCCATTCTATATTGAAGGATTGTTGTTCACAGATATTTAGTACACTTCTTGCATCCATCTCATATCACAGTGGATAGGGGAACAATTATAAATTGGTTAATGAGATTTTATTTTAGGGGTTTGAATGGGAATTAAATTAACAACCGCTCTGCACCTCATTGGCGGCATAAATCAAAGAGAAAATTTGTGTAAAAGAGTAGTGTTAAATTGGAGGAGCATAAATATTTGCAAGTTAAAACATACAACAACAATCTGATGCTGGAGAGGAACAGAATAGAAAAGAGTTCTTAACGAATATCCTTTACCTGGGATCCCACGGATTAAGTTTTAATCTACATATTTTACTGGACAAACTAAATTAGCAGTAATAATGCAGAAGAGAATTAATGGAGAATAAAATATTTTTTGTCGTGAACAACAATTGACCAATCAAGCAAGGAACAGGCTACTGTAGATCAAATGTTGTGAAATGGCAAAGGGTTAGCTGATTATCTGGTTGTTATTAAAAATAATTACAAATGTTGCCAAGAAGAATTGCATTAAGGATCCTTGGGGAAAAAAGAACACAAAACCAAAAAGATATGAATAAGGAAATTGAAAGTTGCAAATTAGAGACAAATTGTAAAAAAGATAGATCTGCGGAAAAATAAAAGATTTAACAGAAGATAATGTGGGTCCCTTTCGGATGGATAGGCCAGATTATATGGCTGTGAATTCCTAGAAATATTGGAGAACAACATTGAGTTGCAAGGGAATGAGGTGCTCAAAGTAACTATAAATAAACATTTAGTACTGAAAAAACAAATGAGGCTGAAAAGCAAGAGACCCCTAAAACATCGTGACTTGCATTCTAAAGTGGCAAAATTATGTTAATTCGAGAATACTTCTCAAAGACCAAGTGGAAAATATAATTTAAGAAAAGAGGGAAAGAACACGGTGAATCATAAAATGGTTGTGGTCTGATATCTGTAGTGGAGAAATTGTTGGAATCCATTATTAAAAGGTGGTAAAAAGGGCTCTTAGAAAGTAATAATAGGGGTAGGCAGGGCAAGTTTGTTAAAAAAAAAAGTGCGCATGGAAAGCAACTCCCGAGGTCGTGGTGAAGGCAGATACGATAATGGCGTTTAAGATGCTTTTGGATAGGCACATGGCTACGTAGGAATAAAGGATTACATGCAGAGGTGTAGAAGAATTGGTCTTGGCATTATATTCAGCACAGACATTGTGGTCGAAGAACCCAATCCTGTACTGCACTGCTCTATATTCAACAATGCAGTCATTTAGCAAAAGTCAGTATTATAAACAAATATATTTTCAACTTGTGACAGAATTACACCAGCTCTGAAAGCCTTATGTCAGAAGGCTGCAAGACCAAAAAAACACTGCAAAACATCTTTTTGCACCAGAAGCCATATTTTGATCCAGTGGTACCTGTCCAATATTTATAAAACAGGTTTAATTACATGCTTAGACCTACTCATTCTTCTCTGCTATCATGAGCATGCATTGATACACTGAATTGAAGGAAAGCAGGTTAGTGTAGTTTAAATATATTGGTACATAAACAAGTTTATACATTGAATACCAAACAATTGTAGAATATTTTTCTCCCTATTTTCTCTTCATCAAAAATGTTCCAATTTCAGCTTAATCAAGGTGAAATAATCTGCACCAATGCTTAACATTTCAACCTCTGGCAAATAGCGTAGTAGAGGAATCTAAAAGAGAAAATAAAAAAACATGTTCTCTTATTTGGTTCAATCCTCCTTTGGTTGGTGCATGTACCAAATGAAATATTTATAAACAAGCTTGAGTAATTTAACACTAAAATACTGGACTGCAAAACAAAGCATTACTAAAGTTCAATGCCATGCACATGCAGTTCTGTAAAAACACAAACGAAACCATAACTACAGAAAAATAGTTTATTACATTGATTGTGTACAGTGAAAAGCTTTTGCTTGTGTGCTATCCAGTCAAAGACTATACATGAATACAGTCAAGCCATCCACAGTACACAGATAAAGGATAAAGGCATTGTTAGTGTAAAAAATGCTGCTGTTGAAATAAAGAACTAAGAGTGAAATTATTGTATTGGATGTTAGTAGATACACTTTGGGGACAGACATGCAAAGAATTGCCACGCTCTGGCGCCATTTTGGACATATTGGCACAGTGGCAATGCATATACAAATAAATATAATTAATTTTAACTTGAAAGGGTTTGAAGTAGATGCTGTGCAGTATTATGTGTTAGTTAGTGACAATTTAGGCATTTAGCACAGAAACAAGCTCCTCAGCCCAAGTCATCCATTCCAATGTTTCATAACTGAGCTAGTTCCATTCACCTGAATTTAGTCCAAATTCCTCTAAACCTTTCAAGCTTAATTTGCCACAATATGACATCAGACAGATCTGGCCTTCTCCATAGGAAAATGATATGGATGCTAAGATTTTTCCATAGTACTGTAAACTCAAAAGGACAATTATCATTAAGGTTGTGCCATGGAAGAATCTCTGGTCTTGAAACTATCTAGCCAGAGCCTGGAGGGGAAGAGAAAGTCTTCCATCTTGTCCAACAAGAAATGCGTCAAAGTGCATGACCAGCAATCTGTCCACACATGGAACGGATACTGCCCGTCTATATTCGTCAGTTAGGCTAGTCACCCTCATCTCATGTCCCAGATCTCAGAGCCAAGTAATGGCACTGCTTGGCATAGCCCATGCAACAGTAGCCTCACAAGCAGCCTCTTCACATTGAGCGATTCACTTCAAGGAGAGCACCAGGTTACATTCACAGTCGCAGGAAGAGCAGAGATTTGTGCCAGGTTCTCAAAAATGTTGTAACTCATCACTCAGTGGAATACACTGGTACCTCACAGAGTGGAAAGCAAAGTTGCTAAAGCAAATCCTTTATAAATAACGTTAAAAAGATTTTAATTTACTTACAAAAAGTGATAAGACTGGATTATGAAAATACCGAGCAGTAAAATTGCTGTTCATAAAAATAGGGAGATTTCCCATGTCAATGTCATAAAGGTTAAAATGTTGAGCTACCATCCTCTAGAAGAGTTCTAGGTAGTGTTCTTAATTAACACAATGCATACTTCTCTCGGCTCAAATGAGAGGGAAAACCCATCAAGATTTTTTCAGTTTCTGAACAGGCATTTTCTGTTTGCAACTGTAAATCATACAACCCAACCCCTGTAGTTAGGCTAGGGAAGATATAGGACAAATACAAATCTAAAATATTCAACTGTATTACAAGGAATTTAATAAATGGCTACTATCCCTAAAGTTAATATACAATCTCGCAATCGGTAAATCATGACTGTACAGTTGAGCAATGACACATATTTGTGAACATTTTGCATACTTATGTAACAATGCTCAAAAAGGTCTTTGTGGATTAATTTTCAGCCAACATTGGCAATTTCCAGAATACTGCCAATAGTGGATTAGCAATCTAGAAATAGTACATTCAAATCCAAAAAGGGAACTACAGAACTGCAATCAATGTATGCAAAAACACCAAATATGCCAATTAGCTTTTAAAATGGCAACTCATCAACAGTTTAATCAGATTTATGTGCAACTCTTGATAGTTGATTAAATCATTTAGCACGGCGTTCTCTTACAAAACAATTCCGTAAGAAAATGAACAATTGATGATCATTAGGCATAAAATTAGGTAATAGCAAACTCCCTGGGCAGTACTCCCTGGTGCAGTTTGAGACATGTCTCTCCAAGTTTCAAGAGCCGACTCACATCTGTATTCACCAAGGAGGACATTACCTCACCTCAGTGGTAGGGACGTGAAGAGGACATAATTTACTCCCATTTGGAGGAGAATGGGTTATTAGGAACAGTCAGCATGGCTTTGTATGCGGCAGCTCATGTCTTATTTACCTGATCGTGTTTTTTTTGTGGAGGTGCGAAGTCTATATGGATTTTAGAGAGGCATCTGATAAAATCCCCCAGGATAGCTTGATGCAAAAGGTTAAGATGCAAGGGATTCATTGTGACTTGGTTGCATGGATTTATAACTGACAGAATAACAGCACAGTGGCACAGTTGGTTGTACTGTTGCCACAGTGTCAGAAACCCCAGGTTCGATGCAGACCTCATGTGCTGTCTGCATAGTTTGTAAGTTCTCCGTGACCACTTGGGATTGCTCCAGGATCTTCTGGTTTCCACCCAGATCCCAATGACATGCGGGTTTGTAGGTTAATGGCCTCTGTAAATTGTCCCTAATGTATGTAGGGAGCGAACGAGAAAGTGGGTGTACCAAACCAGTGTGAACAGATGGGCCGAAGAGCCTTTTTCCATGCTGCAACTCCAAACTAAACGGAGACAGAAACGTTGTGGTGGAAGGACGATATTCAGGCTGGAGGTCTGCAATCAATAGAGTTCCACGGGGATGTGTGTTAAGACCCACTGTCTGATAGATATATATACAAATGATTTGGACATGAATGTAAATGGGTTGGTAGTAAAATTGGCAGAGGACTCCAAGATTGCCAGAAGAAGGCTGCCAACATATACAACAGGATATAGATCAGCTACAGAAATGGCAAATATTAAAGTTTAATCTAAGCAAGTGTGCTGTGTAGTACTTGGGGAGGTGGAATGTAAGGGGAAAATATACAATTACTGGCAATACCCTTACCAACATTGATGTACATAGGGATCAAGGGATCCAAGTCCAGAACTCCATGAATACGGCAAATAGATAGAGTGGTAAGGCTGTACGTGATAATGGTATGCCTGCCTTCATTGATAGAGGCATTGAATACAAGAGTCAGGAAGTAATGATACTGCTGCTTTAATAGGGCCTTGGTTGGGCCACATTTGGAGTATTACGTTTGTTCTGGTCACCTTAATACAGGAGGATTTGAAAAGGGTGCAGAGTAGGTTTATCAGATTGCTGCCTAGAATAGAGGGTATTGGCTACAAGGCGAAGCTGGGCAGACTTGAATTGTTTTTCTGGAACACTAGAGGCCGAGGGGAGATCGAATAGAATATATTTATGAAAGGCATAGATAATGTAGACAGTCAGAATCTTTTTTTCCCCAGGATGGAAAATCAAATAATAGAGGACAATGCTTTACGGTGAGCGGGGCAAAGTTTAAGCGAGATGTGGAAGGTGATTTTTAAATGAAAAGAGAGGGTGGTGTATGCTTGGAACTTGCTGCCAGGAACAGTGGTGGGGGAATATACGATAGGAGTACTTAAGAGGCTTTTGAATAAGCAGATGGATATGGATTGTGCCAGCAGATAAGAGCCATCTTGTCTTCATGTTAGGCACCGACATTGCGGACTGAAAGGCTTGTTCCTGTGCCGTACTGTTCTCTATTCTATGTTCTAAATGCCTAGGCACACTGCTCTTAAATATAGATTGCGATAAATTCTAAACAACTGAGGATAGAGCAACCATTCTATAGTTTCAAAGTTACTTTTAAATTATGAAGGCAGTAAGAGCTTCCAAAAGCATCAATTTCTGAATCAGAAACATTCCTACCAATCTTGTGATGAAGGGAATATTATGAATGAAAACAGGCAGTTGGTTTCAAACATGCAATGCCAAGCACTAAGATAATTGGTCTCCAACAATCATGAGCATCTTCCTGCATAACATTTTCACCCAAGGCACGAGATAAAACACGAGGTGTTTTTATCATTAATGTATTATTATTATTATTGTTTAGCATTTTCCGAGTCATTCGTAACTGTCACTGTATGTCATGTTGTTACTTGTGGGCGGAGCACCAAGGCAAATTCCTTGTACGTGTATACTTGGCCAATAAACTCACTTACTTAATATTTCATCTCTATCTCACCCTCAAAAAAAAAAATTACCATTGATTTCAGTTTCACCAGTGCACTGTTAGATGTGGCCCTTGTGGCTAAGGGGATCGGGGGTATGGAGAGAAGGCAGGTACGGGATACCGAGTTGGATGATCAGCCATGATCATATTGAATGGCCGAATGGCCTACTCCTGCATCTATTTTCTATGTTTCTATGTTTCTATTAAGTGCTCATTGACATAACGATTGCCAATAAAGCAAGTTAAGGCAAGTATTGGTCCATTTTGATTAGGTATACCCTTTGCCAACATTGTCAGATTGTGAAGTGCAAGTTTACATCACCAGAGCTGGGATACCATCATAGAAACATAGAAAATAGGTGCAGGAGGCCATTTGGCCCTTCGAGCCAGTACTGCCATTCATTGTGATCATGGCTGATCATCCCCTATCAATAACCCGTGCCTGCCTTCTCCCCATATCCCTTGACTCCACTAGCCCCCAGAGTTCTATCTAACTCTCTCTTAAAACCATCCAGTGATTTGGCCTCCACTACCCTCTGTGGCAGGGAATTCCATAAATTCACAACTCTGGGTGAAAAAGTTTCTCACCTCAGTCTTAAATGACCTCCCCTTTATTCTAAGACTGTGGCCCCTGGTTCTGGACTCGCCCAACATTGGGAATATTTCTCCTGCATCTAGCTTGTGCAGTCCTTTTTATAATTTTATATGTTTCTGTAAGACCCCCTCTCATCCTTTTAAACTCCAGTGATTACTAGCCTAGTCTTTTCAATCTTTACTCATATGGCAGTCCCGCCATCCCAGGGATCAATCTCGTGAACCTACGCTGCACTGCCTCAATCACAAGGATGTCCTTCCTCAAATTAGGAGACCAAAACAATACTCCAGACGTGGTCTCACCAGTGCCCAATACAACTTCAGAAGAACCTCTTTACTCCTATACTGAAATCCTCTTGTTATGAAGGCCAACATTCCATTAGATTTCGTCACTGCCTGCTGTATCTGTAAGCCAACTTTCAGTGACCGGTGTACAAAGACACCCAGGTCTCGCTGCACCTCCCCCTTACCCAACCCAACCCCATTGACATAATAATCTGCCCCCTTGTTTTTGCCGCCAAAGTGGATAACCTCACATTTATCTAAAAGCTGGAGAAACTCAGCGGGTGCAGCAGCATCTACGGAGCGAAGGAGATAGGCGACGTTTCGGGTCGAGACCATTCTTCAGACTGGTCAGGGATCAGGGAAAAGAGAGATATAGATGGTGATGTGGAGAGATAAAGAACAATGAATGACAGATATGCAAAAAAGTATCGATGATAAAGGAAACAGGCCATTGTAAGCTGTTTGTAGTGTGAAGATGAGAAGCTAGTGCGACTTGGGTGGGGGAGAGATAGAGAGAGAAGGAATGCCAGGGCCCGAGGGCTGAGGGAGAGGTGGGAAGGGGAGGAGGCAGCCAGGGTTAACAGAATTGAGAAAATTCAATGTTTAAGCCCAGAGGATGCAGACTCCCCAAGTGGAATACGAGGTGCTGTTCCTCCAACTTGCGGTGTTGCTCTAAGGTCCCTTCACCTCCCCCATCCACTCCTTTCAGGGACCCAAGCAGTCTATCCAAGTCCGACAGAGGTTCACCAGCACCTCCTCCAACCTCATCTACTGCATCCGTTGCTCCAGATGCCAGCTGATCTATATCGGTGAGACCAAACGGAGGCTTGGCGATCGTTTCGCCGAATACCTCCGCTCTGTCCGCAATAACCAACCCGACCTCCCGGAGGCTCAGCACTTCAACTCCCCCTCCCATTCCGTATCCGACCTCTCGGTCCTGGGCCTCCTCCACGGCCAGAGTGAGCAACACCGCAGGTTGGAGGAACAGCACCTCGTATTCCGCTTGGGGAGTCTGCATCCTCTGGGCTTAGAATTGAGAAAATTCAATGTTTATTAACCCTGGCTGCCTCCTCCCCTTCCCACCTCTCCCTCAGCCCTCGGGACCTGGCATTCCTTCCCTCCCTCTCTCTCTCTCTATCTCTCCCACACCCAAGTCACACTAGCTTCTCATTTTCACACTATAAACAGCTTACAATGGCCCGTTTCCTTCATCATCGATACTTTTTTGCATATCTTTCATTCATTGTTCTTTATCTCTCCACATCACCGTCTATATCTCTCTTTTCCCTGATCCCCGACCAGTCTGAAGAAGGGTCTCGACCCGAAATGTTGCCTATCTCCTTAGATGCTACTGCACCCACTGAGTTTCTCCAGCTTTTTGTGTAACCCTCGATTCTCCAGCATCTGCAGTTCCTTCTTTAACAATCAGATTAACAATTATCTATATTATACTGCATCTGCCACGCATCTGCCCACTCACTCAACCTGTCCAGGTCACCCTGCAACCTCCTAACATCCTCATCACAGTTCACACTGCCACTCAGCTTTGTGTCATCCGCAAACTTGCTAGTGTTGCTCCTAATTCCCTCTTCCGGCACTCCACCCGTCACTGTCTGCCATTCTGATAAGGACCCATTCACTCCTACTCTTTGCTTCCGGTCTGCCAACCAATTTTCTATCCATGTCAACACCTTACCCCCAATACCATGTGTCTAATTTTAGTCACCAGTCTCCTGTGCGTATCAAAGGCTTTCTGAAACTCTAGATACACTACATCCACTGGCACCCCTTCATCTATTTTACTTGCCACATCCTCGAAAAGATTAGTCAAGCATGATTTCCCTTTCATAAATCCATGTTGACTTGGACTAATCCTTTTACTGCTATCCAAATGCCCCATTATTACCTCTTTAATAATTGACTCCAGCATCTAGTCTGTAAAGGCCTATGGAGGATGCCAAGCTAACTTGGACTATTTTGCACAGATATTTCTATTACTGCTAGATAAGACTAGAATAGTGTAAAAACAAAAAAAGACCAGTACCAATATTTAAGTTGCACACAGAGATAACATTTTAAAGAGTCAGACCCAAAACATCAATGTTCTATTTAAAAATTATCTTTTTAATCTGTTTTGAAATGTTGTCAAACTTGGAATCTTACCCTTGACCTCTGCATTGGATTTTCAAAATCTGTGCCTTCAGGTGCCAAACAAAGCCAACCCCCATAGATTGGTTTAGCCTATAAACAGAAAATAAAGAATGATTAAACATTTTTCAACCCCAAATTTACATTATGAATGGTTCACCTTATCCAACTAACATCAAAGCAAAATCTGATTAATATTACCCAAAGATAAAATAACACTACCAGTAAACACATGAAGATCAGAAGACTACAATAAAATAATTTCTCTCATGAGAGAGATCAAATTATAATGTTCATCCAAACAATCAACATTTATAACCATACAACATTTTTGTACTAGTAAAGATACCAAAAAACACAACACCAACAGAAACTTCATTTATTATCTGGCTCAAGTATAATCGCAATACATATGAAAGCAACCATTTTGTATCGACTCATCTGCTGGATCCCCTTGTAAATTGTACATTCCAGCTTCCAACAATTCTAGAATTCAATCCCATTAATTCATAATTCCATTCCAAATAAGACCCTCAGACGTCAGTCATAAATTTCCCTCGGTCTAGATTCTACTTCAAAGTTTGTATTTTTCAATCAATTTAATAAGTATTTGTAAGAAGTCAGTTTCTAATTTACTTTCTTAACAATATTTAAATAGTTGAAAAGCAGAGTTCCATTCACCTTCTATCAAAACCATAACCTTTTGCTGGGGAATCAATCTAACAACTCTTGACTGAACTATGTATTACTATGTATTTAAAAACTGAATTCATACAGACTCATTTCAATATTCTACCATTTCCCTTCCAATTAGTATCCATCATTACAAAGCACTTTTTCCTGGGAAGTATAATTTATTCTGATTTATCATCTTGAATTGAATCAAGACCATTTATAATGATAATTAGTTTTTTTATTAGAGAATATAATGTGTGGATTGCTTCAGAGGAAAGGAAAAGGGACACAAGACTAATGGGATTAATGTACCAATGAGCTCAAATTAGCATCATGGGACTAATTTATTCCTTCTCCATTAATTCTTGATCAATTCTCTTTTCTTGCACCCCCTTGCTTGTAAATTTCAACTGTGCTCTCTGGTAATAGGCACCTCTATTATGGTGAAAAGATTCTTACCAACTCCTCTACGCCCTCAACTTTGTACATCTGTATCAGATTATCCTTCGGCCTTCTCTGCTCCAAGGTAAATAGGCCTGTCCCACGGTGCGAGTTCATTCCAAGAGCTCTCCCAAGTTTAAAAAAAAAACTT
Organism: Raja brachyura; assembly: GCA_963514005.1. The sequence continues at coordinate 30,347,115 of OY740803.1, forward strand.
GTGGTAAGCACGGAGAATGAACGTGGCGGGTACGCCAGAGCTCGGGGACATCTCTTAGCGCTAACGGCAGGTACTCGGGAAGACTCGCTAACGGCACGTAAGCATGGGAAGACTCATGAAGATGTTTCAGCATTATGAAAAATGTCCACAAGAGCCCCGAGTACTGACGAGTGGCCATTACCGTAAATTTCCGAGTTAGAATCAGGGCAAACTCGGGGGTACTCTTGGAATGAATTCGTACCGTGGGACAGGGGTTTTAAGCTCATCTATCCAGTCTCTCTTCACAACCAAAACTTACTATCGCACAATATCTTGTAGTAAGATGTCCAACATCTGTAGGAAGGAACTGCAGATGATAGTTTACACCGAAGACAGACACAAATGCTGGAGTAACTCAGCAGGACAGGCAGCATCTGTGGAGAGATGGAATGGGTGACATTTCTAGTCAAGATCCTTCTTCAGACACCGTGTTTCTCCAGCATTTTTTGTCTATCTTGACAAGTCTCCTCTGCATCTTCAATGCAAACACATCCATTCCAGGGATCTTTGGATTTGTACACCAAAAATATCTTTGTTCAAACATACTCCCTAGTAACCAGACAAAAAATGCTGTAGAAACTCAGCATGTGAGACAGCATCTATGGAGAAAAGGAGTAGACGACGTTTCAGGTCGAGACCCTTCTTCAGACTGGTTACTCTAATAACCAGTATGTACATCCTATTTTTAATTAGACTCCCCAAGTCATTACCTCAAATTCACCCCCCACCCATTTTCATTTACCATAAACCGTGTTTTACACACCTTTGTCAACATTTGATATCCCTTGACATCAGACTTCTGTGACTTGGCTTCCTAACCACCATTACAAGAATACCAAGGCTCTAAACTGTCAGAAATTAATCTTTAAGACTCCCAAATCTCAAATGCAAATGAATTAACAATTAACTGCTCCTAAATCTATATTTGCCAGGGTCCTATCGAAAGATATTGATGTCTGCCTGTCCCCAATTCTGAACCTTAATTTTCTTACCCCATTCCATAACTAGTACAAAACTATAGTTATGTTTGCTATCCTCAAAGTACACAAACACTGAAATCACATCCATTTACCTGTCCTTAATCCGTGGGATTATGATAACTGATTGTGGGCTATGGGTCAAATAGGATCTAGTGTAAGAGGGGATGCCGATTCCTAGCACCAGGAGTTTGGAGATACATTTGGATGGGATTATGGTGTTGAAGGCAGAGCTATAAGTTCATAAACATGAGTCTGATGTAGTTACCCTTGTTATCAAGGTGTTGAGTGTAGAGCCAGGGAGATGGCATCTGTAGTGGACCTATTGTGATATTAGGCAAAACGTAGTCGATAAAGGCTGGAGTTAATATATGCCATCATCAGTCTCGCAAAGCATTTCATGATAGCGGATGTCCAAGCAACTGTGCAGTAATCATTAAGGTACACTAAATTACTTTTCTTTGACACCAGCATGACAATCATCTTCCTAAAGCAGGTGCAGACCTCAGAATGGAATAGGGAGGGGTTAAAGATGACCTATGCCAGCTGATCCACCCAGGTCCCAAGGGCGCAGCCGGGGACTCCCTCTGGACCGGACCAGTTGCAGTTACCAGGTGACGTTCTTCCACTGACCTTCTGTTCAAAATGAGCATTGAGCTCCTTGGGAGAGCACATATTCTTGCAGTGAAACTGCCCAACATCATGTTGCAGCCCATTATAGCAAACAAACCTTGCCACAATAGGCAGATGTCATGTCGTTGCCTCAAGACTCCTTCTGGAATTCCCTCTTGGCATCCTTAATAGGCAGCACAGTGGCACTGCTGCCTCACAGCACCACAGTACAATCCAGTGCTGTCTGAGTGGCGTTTGAATGCTCTCCGCAAAACACACAGGTTTCCTCCGATTTCCTCCCATAACTCAAAGATGTGCAGGATTGGAAGCTAATTAGCCTTTGTAAACTGCCCCTAGCATGTATGCAGTGGGATAACAGAGCTAGTATGAACAGGTGATCAATGATCACCATGGATTTGGTAGGCTGAAGATACCATGCTGTATCTGTAGCACATTCTTGAGGTTGGCCTGATTGAAGTGGAGAAAATGAAAGGGCGGAAACTGATAACAGGTGGGGGGGGGGGGAAAGAGACGACAAAATGTAGAACCAAGGGCAAAGTAGGGAGGGGCGAGTGATAAATGGATGGATGAGAAGAAAATAATTAGTTGAATGACATGTTGGTTTTTAGGCTACCCTAGTGGAATACGAGATTGTTCTTCCAGCTTGTGTGTTGCCTCACTCTGGTGTTGGAGGATGCCAAGGATAGACCTCTCTGCATGGGATGGCAGTAGTCTGTTTATTTAAAATCATGATTCCAGTATCTGCAGTCTTATGTCTCTACTGTAAAAATATATTGTGCAAAGAGCAATGACAACTTGCGTTTATTTAGTGACCCATAAAAATAATCTTGGCTTTCAAAATAATGCAACAGTGCAAGCCAATATTCCATTCCAAGAGCCATTACTAGGTTGGCTCCTTGGATGAGAAATTTCAGATGCATGATTAGACAGAAAGCAAAGATTGTTTTTCTCTGAATAATGGAAGTAGAGGTAGATTTAAGCTTTCTTCGTTCTCATTACAAAATGCTCAAAGAACAGGTTCAAACTAATATCCAAAAGTTATCATGAGGGCTGGAAAGAAGAAATGCAAGGATAAAGCATTTTCTCAAATGCAGAAGGTAGACAAAAATGTGGAGAAACTCGGCGGGTGAGGCAGCATCTATGGAGCGAAGAAACAGTGACATTTCGGGTTGAGACCCTTCTTCAGAGATCAGTTGCGATTTGGTACTCACAGCTATTCGGGCAAGGTAAGTAAATCACAGGTTCTTCTATGCGAACCATCAATTTCTTAATCTAATTTTCCAGCACGTAGCACAGAGCCTTAAATACGATGGCAATTCCATTAATCATCTAAATTCGTAAGTGCTACGAGAGTACTCACCTCCACAATCAGCTCAGCCTTCCTTTCAATTACTTTTGGGTCAAATGTCCTGATAAATCTCCAACCTAGTACAATAAATATGCCCTTTGGTTACACACACTGTCAAGAGGAAAGGATTCTCACCGAACACTTCATATGTGCCCCTCATTTATGAATCCGCAATCAGGTTCAACCAATTTGGTGAACCTTTGTTGCATTCCTGCTACTGTAATCCCATCCTTCCTTAGCTAGGGAAACAAGACCCATATACAGTGCCCTCCATGTTTGGGACAAAGACCCATCATTCATTCATTTGCCTCTGCACTCCACAATTTGATTTGTAATGGAAAAAAAAGATCACGTGGTTCAAGTGCACATTGTCAGATTTTAATAAAGGTAATTTTTAAACGTTTTTGTTTCACCAAGTAGAAATTATAGCTGTGTTTATAAATAGTCCCTCCCCATTTCAGGGCACCATTTTTGTGACACATGGCTTCACAGGTGTTTAGAATTGCTCAAGTACGTAATAATTCCATCCTTAATGCAGATTTAAGAGAGCTCTCAGCACCTAGTCTTTCCTCCAGTCTTTCCATCACCTTAGGAAACTTTTATTGCTGTTTATCAACACGAGGACCAAAGTTGTGCCAATGAAAGTCAAAGTAGCCATTATGAAACTGAGAAACAAGAATAAAATTGTTAGAGACATCAGCCAAACCTTAGGCTTGCCAACATCAACTGTTTGGAACATCATTATGAAGAAAGAGAGCACCAATGAGCTTACTAATCACAAAGGAATTGGCAGGCCAAGAAAGACCTCCACAGCTGATGACAGAAGAATTCTCTCTATAATAAAGAAAAATCCCCAAACACCTGTTCTGACAGATCAGAAACATTCTTCAGGAATCAGATGTGGATTTGTCAATGACCACTGTCCGCAGAAGGCTTACTGAACAGAAAGACAGAGGCTACTCTTCAAGATGCAAACCACTGGTTAGTCACAAAATAGGATGTCCAGGTTACAATTTGCCAAGTAGTAATTAAACTGAAAAAAAGGTCTTGTGGACAGATGATGAGAAGATTAACATATCAGAGTGATGGCAAGAGCAAAGTATGGAGGAGAGAAGGAACTGCCCAAGGTCCAAAGCATACCAACTCATCTGTGAAACATGGTGGTGGGGGTGTTGTGGCCTGGGCATGTATGGCTGCTGAAAGTACTGGCTCACATATCTTCATTGATAATACAACTGCTGATGGTAGTAGCATAATGAATTCTGAAGTGTATAGACACATCCTATCTGCTAGAGTGCAAACAAATGCCTCAAAACTCATTGGCCGGCTGCTCATTCTACAGCAAGACAATGATCCCAAGCATACTGCTAAAGCAACAAAGGAGTTTTGCAAAGCTGAAAATGGTCAATGCTTGAGTGGCCAAGTCAATCACCCAATCTCAACCCAATTGAGCATGCCTTTCATATGCTGAAGAGAAAACTGAAGGGGGCTAGCCCCCAAAACAAGCATAAGCTAAAGATGGCTACAATACAGGTCTGCCAGAGCATCACCAGAGAAGACACCCAGCAACTAGTGATGTCCATGAATCGCGGACTTCATGCATGCAGTCAAAGGATATGCAACAAAATACTAAACATGACTACTTTCATTTACATGACATTGCTGTGTCCCAAATATTATGGTGCCCTGAAATGGGGGGGGGGGGGGGGGGGGGGAAGGAGGGGCGATGTATAACCCGAGCTGTAATTTCTAGATGATGAAACCAAAATGTATAAAAATGGCCTTTATTAAAATCTGACAGTATACTTTAACCATGCGATTTTGTTTCTATGTACTCTCTAATTGTGGAGTACATCTTTGTCCCAAACATTATGGAGGGCACTGTACAACAATTCAAATGCAGTCTCACCAGGGCTCTATACAATTCCAGTAAAGCAGCAGTTTCTCTGATTCTTCTTCAACAAAATACATCATTCAATTTGCCTCCCTTATTGTACCACATATTGGGAAGTAGTGTGTAAGGGCAGCAATGCATTTAATCTCTCATTTAACAAAAACACCACTTTTCAATTTCTGCACTAATGCAGCTGCCACATTTTCGCATTATATTCAATCGATCTAAAGGGCATGGTCCCAAGTAACTAATTGCTGCAACAATTCTTTGAAATGTATACCATATCCCTCTTCCTTTACAAACTTTATCCAAAATAATTGTTATTGTTAAAGGAAAACATTAAGCAAAAGGAGAGTTTATAAAAATCTCAAGCCTTTAACAATCTAAACTTCAAAGTTTAAAAATATCTGCAGCACAGATGTTGAAAATTAGGACCCTTATTGGGATAAAAATGTAATTGCCTTTATAAGCTTGGGATTGTATATTCCTTACTTTAGTTCCTCAATAGTACAAGAGAAAAGTTTTGGGCAGCTGTTGCTCATCAGGGCTGCACATTAATCAAAGGCATTCAAAAATGTATTTCAAGCAATTGCAAATAGCTGTTTGATTCCTTTTGATAAACAATTATCAATTTCAGAGATGCATTTATGCTCATTGGTAATATGCTAGAGCAGACTTAAAATTCTGACAAATCCAGTGAAAGGTATCAATGAACATTATGCCTCAAAATCACTCAAAGTAAAACAAAAGCTCCTGCTTTTTATTGTGCAATACACGCAACTGCTGGATGGACAATATTCATATGGCACACCTATCAAAAAGTTGTGGAGCAGGACAGATGAAAGAGACTTAACATAAACCACAACCACAAATCTCAAGTGATTCATCTTGTGATTCATCGTGATTCCCAATGTTTTGTTCGAATTACCACCCATGTGTTTAATATTGTTTATACAGAATTCAACACATGAAAAGTTTTTTAAAAATCAGTAAGTTGATGCCCAAGGGAACTGGAAGTGCCTTTTGAATTTAAATATGCCAACAGCAAACTAAGATTTGGTTAATTACCTGGTGTTGCCTCACAAGAACATTTTATGACGAGTAACTGTTTTGATGGATATGATATGAAGTGATGATATAATTCATACCAAGCTTTTAAAATGCTTTTGAGAGACATTAGGTGATGCTACAGCGTTCTCATTATCCCACTAGTCACTCATATTTTCAGAAGGTGTACAGTTCATTTTCCTTTTTACTAGATTCTAACCTTAAACCCATGTCCTCCAGTTTGCGATTCCAAGCTTCTTGATCTTGGACTGGAGACCTCCATCTGTGGCTGGATATTTGACTTCCTGACGGGCAGGCCCCAGGTGGTGAGAATTGGCAGCCACACCTCTTCCTCATTGATCCTCAACACAGGCGCACCACAGGGCTGTGTGCTCAGTCCTCTCCTGTACTCCCTGTTCACGCACAACTGTACTGCTAAGCACAGCTCCAACATAGTCTTAAAATTTGCTGACCGACACAACCATCCTGGGCCTCATCACAGACAATATTGAGACAGCCTATAGAGAGGAGGTAAAGGCACTAATCATAGAAACATAGAAAATAGGTGCAGGAGTAGGCCATTCGGCCCTTCGAGCCTGCACCACCATTCAATATGATCACGGCTGATCATCCAACTCGGTATCCTGTACCTGCCTTCTCTCCATACCCCCTGATCCCTTTAGCCACAAGGGCCACATCTAACTCCCTCTTAAATATAGCTAATGAACTGGCCTCAACTACCTTCTGTGGCAGAGATTTCCAGAGATTCGCCACTCTGTGAAAAATGATTTTCTCATCTCGGTCCAAAAAGACTTCCCCCTTATCCTTAAACTGTGACCCCTTGTTGTGGACTTCCCCAACATCGGGAACAATCTTCCTGCATCTAGCCTGTCCAACCCCTTAAGAATTTTGTAAGTCTCTATAAGATCCCCCCTCAATCTTCTAAATTCCAGCGAGTACAAGCCGAGTCTATCCAGTCTTTCTTCATATGAAAGTCCTGCCATCCCAAGAATCAGTTTGGTGAACCTTCTCTGTACTCTCTCTATGGCAAGAATGTCTGTCCTCAGATTAGGGACCAAAACTAAGCAATACTCCAGGTGTGGCCTCACCAAGATCCTGTACAACTGCAGTAGAACCTCCCTGCTCTTGTACTCAAATCCTTTTGCTATGAATGCCAACATGAATGCCACCATTCGCTTTCTTCACTGCCTGCTGCACCTGCATGCCTACTTTCAATGACTGGTGTATCAGGACACCCAGATCTCGTCGCATCTCCCCTTTTCCTAATCGGCCACCATTCAGATAATAGGTTACTTTCCTGTTTTTGCCCCCAAAGTCGATAACGTCACATTGATCCACATTATACTGCATCTGCCATGCATTTGCCCACTCACCCAACCTATCCAAGACACCTTGCAGCCTCCTAGCATCCTCCTGACAGCTGACACTGCCCCCCAGCTTAGTGTCATCCGCAAACTTGGAGATATTGCCTTCAATTCCCTCATCCAGATCATTAATATATATTGTAAATAGCTGGGGTCCCAGCACTGAGTCTTGCGGTACCCCACTAGTCACTGCCTGCCATTCTGAAAATGGACCATTTACTCCTACTCTTTGCTTCCTGACTGCCAGCCAGTTCTCTATCCACATCAATACTGAACCCCCAATACCTTGTGCTTTAAGTTTGCATACTAATCTCTTATGTGGGACCTTGTTGAAAGCCTTCTGAAAGTCCAGATATAACACATCCACAGGTTCTCCCTTATTCACTCCACTAGTTACATCCTCGAAAAATTCTATAAGTTTCGTCAGACATGATTTACCTTTCATAAATCCATGCTGACTTTGTCCAATCATTTCACCACTTTCCAAATGTGCTGCTATCCAATCTTTAATAACTGACTCTAGCATTTTCCCCAGTATCGATGTTAGACTAACTGGTCTGTAATTCCCACTTTTCTCTCTCCCTCCCTTTTTAACAAGCGGGGTTAGATTAGGTAGCCTCCAAACCTCAGGAAGTACTGCAGAATGGAAATAGTCTTGAGAAATTGTAACCGGTGATGCTAAGGTCGAAAGGGTCAGCAGCTTCAAGTTCCTCCATATGCACATCACTGAGGACCTCTCTTGGACACTGCACATGGACACAACTAAGAAAGCCCGCCGGCAGCTTTTTCCTGAGAAGACTGAGGAAGTTTGGCATGAACGCCAGCATCCTCACAAACCTCTACAGTTGCATCACAGTCTGGTACGGGAACTGTTCTGCCCATAGCCGCAAATCACTACAGAGAGTGGTGCAGGTGGCACAGCACTGGCAACTGTCTCCCGGCCATTCAGGACATTTTCCACAGGCGGTGCCTGCGGAAGGCACACAGCATCATCAAGGACCACAGCCACCCAGCACACTAACTGTTCTCCTTGTTACCGTCAGGCAGACGGTACAGGAGCATGGTTGCACGTATCACTGGACTTAGGAACAGTTTTCAGCATCATGCCATCAGGCTTCTGAACTCATAAACACATCATATATGTTGATTATTTTATTTATTTTCTTTTACCTACCAAAGTCACTTTTATCATATATTTTTTTAATCTTAATTTTATTCTTGTAATATCATTGCTGAGGTGACCCGTTGTCTTGTCAAACACATTTCATTGTATTGTCGACCCTGTGTTAACCTACATATGAGAAATAAAACTGTCAAATGTCATTAGAAACGGGAATAGTCCCCGAGGATTGGCGTACTGCGCATGTTGTTCCATTATTTTAAAAGGGTTCTAAGAATAAACCTAGCAATTATAGACAAGTTAGTTTGACTTCAGTGGTGGGCAAATTAATGGAAAAGATACTTAGAGATAATATATATAAGCATCTGGATAAACAGGGTCTAATTAGGAACAGTCAACATGGATTTATGCCTGGAAGGTCATGTTTGACTAATCTTCTTGAATTTTTTGAAGAGGTTACTAGGGAAATTGACGAGGGTAAAGCAGTGGATGTTGTCTATATGGACTTTAGTAAGGCCTTTGACAAGGTTCCTCATGGAAGGTTGGTTAAGAAGGTTCAACTGTTGGGTATAAATGCAGGAATAGCAAGATGGATTCAACAGTGGCTGAATGGGAGAAGCCAGAGGGTAATGGTGGATGTCGGGTTGGAGGCAGGTGACTAGTGGGGTGCCTCAGGGATCTGTGTTGGGTCCTTTGGTGTTTGTCATGTACATCAATGATCTGGATGAAGGGGTGGTAAATTGGATTAGTAAGTATGCAGATGATACCAAGATAGGGGGCGTTGTGGATAATGAAGAGGATTTTCAAAGTCTACAGAGTGATTTAGGCCAGTTGGAAAAATGGGCTGAAAGATGGCAGATGGAGTTTAATGCTGATAAATGTGAGGTGCTACACCTTGGCAGGACAAATCAAAATAGGACGTACATGGTAAATGGTAGGGAATTGAAGAATACAGTTGAATAGAGGGATCTGGGAATAACCGTGCATTGTTCCTTGAAGCTGGAATCTCATATACATAGGGTGGTAAAGAAAGCTTTTGGTATGCTAGCCTTTATAAATCAGAGCATTGAGTATAGAAGCTGGGATGTAATGTTAAAATTGTACAAGGCATTGGTGAGACCAAATCTGGAGTATGGTGGTGGCAGGTTTGTTGGTATCATTTAAAAATAAATTGGATAGGCATATGGATGAGAAGGGAATGGAGGGTTATGGTATGAGTGCAGGCAGGTGGGACTAAGGGAAAAAAGTTGTTCGGCACGGACTTGAAGGGCCGAGATGGCCTGTTTCCGTGCTGTCATTGTTATATGTTATATGGTTAAAACTGAAGTGAACTGAACCCTACTCTCCTTTCGGTAAAAGACTGCATTCACTCTATTATTCCATTCATGATTTTACACACGCAAAATCACCTTTCAAGCCATTTGTGCTCCAAGCAATAGAATCCTAGCCTGCCCAACCTCTCCCATGTAGCTCAGGCCCTCATGACTATTTTGCCACAAACGAATGGAAAGACAATACCACCACAAAATTCTCCAAATCCAGAGAGAAGAATGAGCAAGCCCACATTCACATTGTCTACCAGGCCAACACACCGAGGCCCAGCACTAATGAGCAATGAGTTGCTGAGCAATGAGTATACATGCTGAACACCAGAGTCCAAAAACAGAAAATGTACTTTTTCACATTTGTTTTCTCACTATCCTGCTCTTCCACCATGTTCCGACCTGAACGCTCTAAAAAGCCAAGGTATTTTCTCAGCATTTCTCTGATGGGAGTTATGAGACCCTCTCTCACTGCTCCCTCTCTGATTCTTGTTGCTCTCCAATGTTCTAATCCTGACTTGCTACCACAACCACATAAGATTTTTCAGCATCCAAACATACATGGGCACAATCAACCAACTCTTTCTCCACTACATCGATGACTGCATTGGGGCTGCATCCCGCAGATCTTGTTGATTTCAATAACTTAACCATCAGCTTCCAACCTGCCCTCAAAATCACATGGTCTTTCTGACACCCCACTCTCCTTTCTTGATTGTTGACTCCATCACAGTGAGCAGACTATCAACTGACTTCTACGGTAAGCCCTCCAACTCCCATAGATATCTGGACTACACTTCTTCCCACATTACCTCTTGCAAAAATACCATCCCTCGTCCCAAGATGAGGCTACCTTCTTTTTTAGTAAACATGATTTCCCCTGCTGTCAGTGATGAATCCCTCACCCTCTCCTCTGTGTCTCGTAGATCTGCTCTTGCTAACCCTTCCTCAGACGGTACAAGGATAGAGCTCCTCTGGTCCTCACCTTTCACTCCACCAGCCTCCCCATTCAACACATTATTCGCTGATATTTCTGCCACCTTCAATGTGCTCCCACACCAATTACATCTTCCCATCCCTTTCCATTTTCCACATTGGTCTCTCCCTCTGCAACATCCCTTCCCACCTAAGCCACCTACTCTCCAGGTACTTTCTCCCACAACCACAGGAGATGTGACATCTGACTCTACACCTCCTCCCTCACATCCATCCAGGGACCACAGCAGTGAGAAGTGAGACAACGGTTCATGCGCACCTCCGCTAACCTCATGTACTGGGGCAGCACAGTGGCACGGTGGTAGGTTTGCTACCTTACAGCCCCAGATCCGGGTTCGATTCTGGGTCTGCCTGTGAAGAGTTCGTACGTTCTGCCTGTGACTGCGTGGGATTTCTCCAGGTTTCCCAGTTTCCTCCAACATTTCAAAGACGTACAGGTTTATAGGTTAATTGGCATCTGTAAATTGTCCCTAGTGTGCAGGGCAGTGCTAGCATGCAGGGTGATCACTAGTCAGCATGGGACTCAGTGGATCAAAGGGTCTGCTTCCAGTCTGTATCTCTAAAGACTAAAGTCTACTGCACTCAGTGCCTGATGTGGGTTCCTGTACATCGGTGGGACCAAGCATAGATTGTGAGATCATTTTCCTAAACACTTGTGCTTGGGCCACCTAAGCCTGTTGGATTTCCCGGTTCTCACCATTTTAACTCCCCTTCCAATCCCAAATTGACCCCTCTGTCCTGGGCTTCCTCCATTGCCAAGGCGAGGCCACACACAAATTTCAATTCCCCTAATAAACAGAACAGTGAAAACATTTCTGTCGGATGGAACTGCAGATGCTGGTTTACACCGAAGTTGGACACAAAAAGCTGGAGTAACTCAGCCGCTGAGAATGTTTATCTCCAGTGACCTATGACTTTGGCATGCGCAGTTGAAATACTGAACTTGCTTATCTACAGAAGCCAATTAACCTACAAACCTGCATGCCTTTGGAATATGGGTGGAAACCCGAGCAACTAGAGAAAACCCGCATGCACAGGGAGATCATAAAAACCCCAGTAGACAGGATCACACCCGAGACTCTGGCGCTGAGAGACAGCAGCTCTCCCTTGCATCAATATGCCACCCTATTGTCCGACATCACAAATTTTAGGTAAACAAATCCCACCTTTGCGCCCCCACCCCCTCCCAAAGCCCCACCTGGATGCGCAATCATTTCTCCATTTACATTTTACCCCCACCTATATTCCTTCCTCTAGCTTCACATTTCTTGCTTCTGCAATCCTTATTTCTTTGTTTTTTCGGCTAGAAACAAAGCACATGAACACAGAAGGCAGTGCAGTATTTTGGAAGAATTGTAAGTGAATCACTTCTACACTTGGATGGCATGTTTAGATCCCTAGATGGTGGGAAGGGAAGAGTTAAAAAGCATAGGTGAGGTCTCCTGCATTTGCAGAACTCATTGACTTCACCATTAATTTCCATTCTGCACTCAAAGAGGCCCAATGCAAATTGGGGGAACAGCACCTCATATTTCGCTTGGGTAGTTTCCATCCCAGTGGTATGAACATGGACTTCTCCAACTTGAAATAGCATTTGCTTTCTCTTTCCATCCCCTCCCCCATTCTCCCACTAGTCTTACTGTCTCTGACTACAATCTATCTTTGTGTGTGTCTCCACTCCCCCCTCCTCTTAATTTTGCAAGGGAATCTAGAACTTTGGGGTCACTTTTCAAAAATAGTGGGCTATTTAGTATTCAGAGTCATACAGCATGGAAACAAGTTTTTCAAACAAGTTCTTGTCCATGGCAACCTAGTTGGCATTCTGGACTAGTCCCATTTGCCTGCATTTGACCCATATTTCTCTAAACCCTTCCTATCCAGATATTTGTTCAAATGTCTCTAAAGTCATTTGTATCCTCTTCTCTTAATACCTCTGGCAGCTCATACCAGATGCGGACTACCCTCCAAGTCAAAAAGTTACCCCGGAGGACTTTCTTAAATCCCTTGCCTCTCACCTTAAGATAGAAAAGTCAATTTTTACACTCAGGTCACGTCTTTGGAAGGCTTTTTTTCCCCAAAGGCCAGTGGAACCATAGTTTTGTCTAAGAGATTAGCCATGTCCTTACTGAATAGCAGAGCAAGTTGAACGTACCAAAATACCTACTTATGCTCCTAATAAGTATGTTAGGAAGGACTGGGATGATTACAGAGATAGAGGAGAGAGAGGGTGGGGGGGAATTTAAAAGCTATGAGCAATTTTGAAAGCTAGAGTTAAGAATTAAGAACAAGGAGTTTATTAAGGAGACAAGAGAATGTGGAATCTGGAGCAAAAAATAAAATGACAAAAATAACTTGGTGGGTCAAGCAGCAGCATCAAGAGGCACTGCATTGGGACTTTACCAAACCAGGAGACAAATGCAAGAAGAGGGAAGAATGGATTGTTTGAGTTAAGAGGTGGCGAGAAGGGTTTTGAATAAGTCCTTTTGATCTTCCAGATAATTTAAAAGATAGTGGTAGCAATCGAGGAGTAATGGTAAGGTGTCTTAAGTTGGATATACAAGGAAAGCAGGCAACTGCGTTCTCAAGTAGATGTAGTTAAATAACAGCAGGAAATTGAGAAACTGAAAGGATTGGACACTGATATATTATTTTGGGGTTACAAGATGCAACAATATGCAAGCAGGAAGTTTATTTTCTGCAGATGATTCTCTGGATATAGCCAGGCATGTACCCTCCTATCCAATTTGAAGGTGGAGAGATTCTCAAAAGCCAGGCGCTCAGGATCCAACCTAAAATAAAAATATCTGCCTGTCAGCAAAAAAAGCCAGAAACAGGAAGAGTGTTTAATGTAAAAAAGTCTTCTGTTTAGCCAAAAGTGGCTTAGAGCCCAGAGGCTTCCTTTTAAGGTATTGTAGAGAAACAGAAAAGCAGCAGGAAGCTCTACGTGGAAGAGGCACTCTAGGCATTTTCCCAAGAGTTCAAGTTAATATTACATGAAAACTGGCAACATAATAAATTATTTTCAAATGTATAAGGTTCCTTTTGCCCTTTTCCCACCACTCTGTCCACGAAGCAGCTTCCCTTCCTGGACCCCCAGATTGTCAGATATTGTTGATAGTTCCCCTTTCTTGTATACTGTTCCACACACTTTAGATCCAAAGTCATAACAACACTCAAAAAAATGTTTTGAACCTGCTGCCCTTCAAAATTACCATCTCACCTACAGGTTTCTTTTATCCGCTCCCAACTCTGATAAATCAGATTGCTAGCTTTAACACAGTAATGAAAAGGCTATGATTTAAAGTCACAAATAGCATCCCAGGCACACGTGATCATGATAAACAAATTCCTATTATTCTTTCCAAACTAGCAATAGGCTTGGATGTGATAGTGGCACATTATCCTGGTCCAATGCTGATCTGACACTCTCCCATGTGGAAGTTCCCACAATTCCAATTTTAACCACTTTATAATGCTTTATGCCAAATTTTCTCATTTTTACACTAGCATCAGCATGTTACCACCCATGTCCCTTTCCTATTTCTCACTTACAAATTGTCAATTGGAATTTCAAATGAACACAGTTGTCATTTGTAAACTGACAAATCCATCTGTATTCCTAAAACTGAGACACAAGAAATTGCAGGTGCTAGAATCTTCAGCAAAACAAAAAGTGCTGGAGAGTTTAAGTGAGTCAGGCAGCGTATATAGAGGGAATGGACATACAAAAACAAAAAGAATCCCCAAATTGATTTGTCAGCTTATGAAAAGGCATAGGTTTAATCACAGAATCATAGAAACCAAACACAGATGCAGATCCTCTTGGCACACTTTATCCATGCTAGCCATAATGCTAATTAATTTCCCCTGCATTAGGTCTTTACCCTTCTAACCCTTTCCTATACTTGAGTAGGAAACACTTCTCAAACATTGTAATTGTATCTGGCTCCAATGCCCGTGTGGGAAGGAACTGCAGATATTGGTTTACACTGAAGATAGACTCAAAATGATTGTAAAAGAACAAATGACAAACATAAAACAATAAAACAATGTCAAATGGATAACAGGACATTTGCTTATCTGTAATGGTGTGGAATTGGGCCGTGTGTACTCTGCTGTGTCTTTCGGAGGAGCGCAATTTATATTTGTTATAAGACCATTTGGAAGAAGGAAAACCTCTAAAGTGCTTGCTATGGTAGAACATCAAAACGAAAGTCTGTATACAAGGAGCAGATGAATCTTTGTTCGTTGAGCATTCTCCCAAGATTGCTCCTAGGGATCACTGTATTTGGTGCTTTTGAATAAAGTCTTGATTGTCTTGCCAGATCTTTGTGTTCCGTTTTAAAGTTTTATTTAACACTTTCTTTACCCTAATGAAATGTTCATTGGAGGATCCAGGAAGAGCTAACCAATGGAATATAACATTAGATTGGTGAAAGGAGTCAAACGGTGGTAGTGGAAGGATGGTACTCAGATTAGAAGTCCGTTACCTGTTGAGCATAAGCATAGCTGCTGCAGCCACTGTTATTTGCCAGCTATATTCAGGGTTATACATCCTATAGAAAGGACAGGCAGGTGGGCAGGGGTAGCTCTACTGGTGAGGGATGGAATTCTGTCCCTTGCGAAGGAAGACATAGGGACTAACGAGGTAGAGTCACTGTGGATTGGGTTGAGGAATTGTAAAGGCAAGAAGACACTAATTGGTGTTTTCTACAGACCCCCAAATAGTAGCCCAGATGTAGGGTGCAAGTTGCAGCAGGAGTTAAAACTGGCATGTAACAAAGGTAATGCCACTGTGGTGATGGGTGATTTCAAAATGCAGGTAGACTGGGAAAATCAGGTTGGTTCAGGGCCCCAAGAAAGAGAGTTTGTAGAGTGCCTCCGAGATGGATTCTTAGAGCAGCTTGTAATGGAGCCGACCAGAGAAAAGGCAATTCTGAATTTAGTGTTGTCTAATGAACCAGATTTCATAAGAGAACTCGAGGTAAAGGTAACACTTGGAGGTAGTGATCATAATATGATTAGTTTTAATCTGCAATTTAAGAAGGAAAAGGTTAAATCAGAAGTGCCAGTGATGCAGTTGAAGAAAGGTGACTATGAAGGCATGAGAGAGGAGCTGGCCAAGGTAGACTGGGATCCTAGCAGGAATGACGGTGGAACAGCAATGGCAGGAATTTCTGGGCATAATCCGGAAGAGGCAGGATCATTTCATTCCCAAAAGGAAGATTCTAAGGTGAGTAGGAGGCAACCGTGGTTGACAAGAGAAGTTAAGGATAAAATAAAACTAAAAGATGTATAACACAGCAAAGAGTCGCTAGAAGCTAGAGGATTGGAAAACTTTCATAGGACAACGGAAGGAAACAAAACGGGCAATACGGTCTGAAAAGATGATGTATGAGGGGAAGCTGGCCAGGAATATAAAGAAGGACGGTAAAAGCTTCTTTAGATATGTTAAAGGAAAAAGAGGAGCAATGTCAAAAGTGGGTCTCTTAAAGGCAGACACGGGTGAAATTATTATGGTAACAAGGAAATGGCAGAAGAGTTGAACAGGTACTTTGGATCTGTCTTCACTAAGGAAGACACAAACAATCTCCCAGATGTACTGGAGGACAGAGGATCTAAGGGTTTAGAGGAACTGAAATAAATTTTCATTAGGCGAGAAAGAGTATTGGGCAGGCTAATGGGACTGGGCTGGATGGTCTGCATCCCAGGGTCCTCAGGGAGGTGACTCTAGAAATGGTGAACGCATTGGTGATCATTTTCCAATGTTCAATAGATTTAGGATCAGTTCCCGTGGATTGAATGATAGCTAATGTTATCCCACTTTTCAAGAAAGGAGCGAGAGAGAAAACGGTGTTTACAGAACAGTTAGCCTGACTTCGGTGGTGGGAAAGATGCTGGAGTCAATTATTAAAAAGGTAATAATGGGGCATTTGGATAGCAGTAAAAGGATTACTCCAAGTCAACATGGATTTATGAAAGGGAAATCATGCTTGACCAATCTTCTGGAATTTTATGAAGATGCGACAAGTAAAATGGATGAGGGGGGGGGGGCAGTGGATGTAGTGTATCTAGACTTTCAGAAAGCCTTTGATAAGGTCCCGCACAGGAGACTGGTGACTAAAATTAGAGCACATGGTATTGGGGGCAGGGTTGACATGGATAGAAGATTGGTTGGCAGACCGGAAGCAAAGAGTAGGAGAGAACGGGTCCTTTTCAGAATTGCAGGCCGTGGCGAGTGGAGTGCTGCAAGGCTCTGTGTTGGGGCTGCAACTGTTTACTATATATATTAATGACTTGGAAGAGGGAATTAGGAGCAACACTAGCAAGTTTGTAGATGACACAAAGCTGGGTGGCAGCGTGAACTGTGAAGAGGATGCTAGGAGGTTGCAGGGTTACCTGGACAGGTCGAGTGAGTGGGCAATTGTGTGGCAGATACAGTATAATATAGATAAATGTGAGGTTGTCCACTTTGGCGGCAAAAACAAGGGTCAGATTATTATCTCAATGGGATTAGGTTAAATAAGGGGGTGACCTGGGTGCCCTTGTACACCGGTCACTGAAAGTTGGCGTGCAGGTACAGCAGGCAGTGAAGAATGCTAATGGAATGTTAGCCTTCATAACACAAGGATTTCAGTATAGGAGTAAAGAGGTTCTTCTGCAGTTGTATAATGCTTTGGTAAGACCAAATCTGGAGTATTGTGTACA
This sequence comes from Raja brachyura, assembly GCA_963514005.1. The sequence continues at coordinate 30,364,584 of OY740803.1, forward strand.
GTTTGTCTCCTAATTTGAGGAAGGACATCCTTGTGATTGAGGCAGTGCAGATAGGTTCACAAGATTGATCCCTGGGACTGTCATACGAGGAAAGATTGAAAAGACTAGGCTTGTATTCACTGGAGTTTAGAAGGAGGAGGGAGGGAATCTTATAGAGACATATAAAATGATAAAAGAACTGGACAAGCTAGATACAGGAAAAATGTTCCCAATGTTGGGCGAGTCCAGAACCAGGGACCAGTCTTAGAATAAAGGGGAGGCCATTTAAGACTGAGGTGAGAAAAAACTTTTTCACCCAGAGTGTTGTGAATTTGTGGAATTTCCTGCCACAGTGGGCAGTGGAGGCCAAATCACTGGATGGATTTAAGAGAGAGTTAGATAGAGCTCTAGGGGCTAGTGGAATCAAGGGATATGGGGAGAAGGCAGGCACGGGTTATTGATTTGGGACGATCAGCCATGATCACAATGAATGGCAGTGCTGGCTCGAAGGGCTGAATGGCCTCCTGCTGCACTTTTTTCCATGTTTTCTAAATGCTCAATCACTGAATAATCAAAGTAAATGCAAGGCGATGCTAGGATTAGCAACCAGGAAATCCAGTAGGCTTTGGCGGACCCGAGTGCACTTTGTGTCTATTTATGTATTAACCAGCAAATGCAGTTTTTTGTTTCTACACCTTCAGATCCAGAGTCCATTCATTTTGGAAAATACATGCATTATAAGAAATGCAAATTAAGTGTTATAATTAAGGGGTTACATTGCTGGCCAACTTTTTTTTAATGTTGTAAACTGCTTGCTTCCCTTCCCCGAGCAGGTAATTTAAAATAACAAATATGCAACTCAGTATTTAATGTAGAAAATTAGTCATCTGCTAGAAAAAGAAACAGTTAATATTTCAGATCAATTACAGCTTTTGATGAAGGTTCTTCAATCTGAGAAATTAGCTATTTCTCTATCCACAGATTCTGCCCGACCTGCTAAGTGCTCCATTATTTTCTGTTTTCGTTTGCCTAGAATATCTATCAAAAGCCTTTGGCTATCTTAAAAAGTGCTTTACAAATAATTCAATGCAGCAAGCAATTAGTATAATAAAGGATCACAGAATCTAAAATCTAATAACTTTCTTCCCTGGATTAGCTGCCAAATTTACTACATAACACTGACTAACCTTCAAAAGTACTCCACTGACTGTAAAACACTGTAGAATGTCTTGAGGTCATGAAAAGTTCTTGAAAAAAAACTTGCATTCCAATTTTAAATTACCGTATTTCCCAGCAATGAATACGCACCACCATTTTGAGTTGCTAAATACTGACAAAAGGCTGGCCAGGACATAGAAGTTCTCACACTCAAAAAAATAAAAATAAAAATAAAGAAAGTAACAATTCAATTTGCCCAAGGCTTCCAGATCTCCTCCATTCTGATTGCGTAGGGGGTGGAGGGTGATGGCAGGTGGAGAGATAGTGGGGAAAAACAGGACATGTTGAATCAGTTGTGATCTTATTGAATGACAATACTAGTTCAAGGGACCAATTGGGGGGAGAGTTCCTTTCGCAGCATGTGCACAGTCTGGCCCGGGTCAGCACAGGCAGGAGCGTTGAGAAGGAGGGGTTGAGGATCCCCAGCAACTCTCTCACTCATCGCCAAAGATCATAGAGCAGAGCAAGATAGTCCACTCGTCAAAAAAGCCGTAGTAGGTCATGGGTAATCCTCAGCGCCATTTCCGTAACCGGCTTCGGTCTCCGCTCCAATCTTTTATCATGTCGTCTCTTCTGGACCCTTCTCACCGAGGTGTTAGATAAAGTTAATTATTTTTATTTTGATTTCCTATAATTGTGCCGTGCTCTAAACCTGCAGACGCTAGCTTGTGCTCCTTGCTCAATATGTATGAAATTGTTACAATGCAGAACACAGTTCTGAATCGCTAAAGACCGATGCATTTAATTTGCCCATTTGGGTGCTGCACTCAGGACATTTTTCCTCAATTTCTGTTTTGGGAAAATATCATTGGTTTCTATTTCAAATGGTTTACACTGTTAACTAATCACAACTGAAGTAATCTCTTTTAAAAACATGTTGTTCCTGTAATTTTCATTTACGCGGTTTAAAAAAAAAAGAATACCAATTAGCAGAATAAAGGATAACCAGCTACAACCATGTGTAACTATTTATTTTACAGCAAAGAAATATTTAGATTTTAAAACACTGGCATTTTAAGCTTCGGATTTCAGCGACGGTGCCTCGACATTAAGTGTTCCAAAATGCTACCCATAATAAAAAAAATTTCAAATTCCGTGAAAACTTCTATTACTTTTAATTATTCGATCCTAAATGAAAAGGCAAAATGCTAATAAAATGCTAATCATTACATGTTTTTTTGGTTGTTCGTGGCAAGGATCTTCATGTTGTATTGTCATTTGCTTTTATGTGCATTGAAACGAGTAACGAAAATAACTCTACTGGGCTAAGTGCAGCGAGATTCGAAATCGCTGTATTTTTCACCCATTCAAACGGGCCCCAAAGCATCGTGTGCGCCGATTTTAGAAACTGTCATACAAGTAAAGAAAAGAGGGGAATGAAGTGTGTATTTACTGGTGATTAATACACCCCGGGATCGGTTTCAACGCGGGATGAAATTAAGTACATAAACTGGGGCCAGGTGCATTAATCATCCGCGAACATTTGCTGTTGTATTTCGATTGCCAATTGTACCCTCGACTGGACAGACTGATGTGTGTATAGGATGGAACTGTAGATGCTGGTTTAAACCGAAGATAGACACAAAATGCTGGAGTAACTCAGCAGGATAGGCAGCATCTCTGGAGAGAAGGAATGGGTGACATTTCAGATCCGAAATATCACCCATTCCTTCTCTCCAGAGATGCCGCCTGTCCCACTGAGTTACTCCAGCATTCTTTGTCTATCTTCAGTTTAAGCCAGCATCTGCAGTTCCTTCCTAAGCATTACCCTCTCCTTCATGCCATTTTTAATGTTCGAATTGCAGATAATGCAGGCTACTGAAATATTAGTCTGACAGCAAGCAAACATTTGCTAAAATTAATTCCATCCTGGGCTGTAAGCCAAAGCTCTCATCCGTCCTCCTCAAAAAAGACAATGGTTACATGCTCCAATTCCATTCTAAGTTAGTATTTCAGAAAGTTTTCAATTACCATACCAAATCATTCCCTTGATAGTCTTCCTCATTTCTATTTTCAAATAAAGAAACCAACCCGACTTGATAATGCTCTATGATCTTTACTGAGTACACATTCCACGGAAGTCGGGTCAGGTTTGCTAAAATGGCGGACATCCCGCCCCGCTCCGTAGTACACGTTAGTTCATTGGATTTTGCAGGAGTGGACCATCTTGCTCTGCTCTATGATCTTTGCTCATTGCTCCTGCGGCACTCCAGGCGCAGAGCCACCGCAGTGTGGTCGGGGAGGGAAGTAGCTCGGGTGGCTGCGAGTGGCTGCCGTTCCTTAAATTCCGACTGCCGCCGGGAGCAGGACATGGCCTCACTTGCTGCACTGGGTGACACTGCATGGCATTCACTGCCCGGGGACCAGTTCAAGAGCAAAGATCGTAGAGCGGAGCGGGTTAACGGGCAATGGATAACAGGACAGAGGGCGGTGGTGCTTACTCCTGTGTCGGCGTGATCAAGGAACTAATTGAGGTTACTTGCGCTGACACAGGAATAAGCTCCATCTCCCGCTGTACCGTTATCCATCGCCCGCTGACCCGGTCCGCTCTATGATCTTTGCTCTTGAGCTGGTCCCCTCATTGGCCAGTCTCAATTGAAAGACACGGGCAGTGAATGCCATGCAGTGTCACGTCAGCAAGTGAGGCCATGTCCTGCTCCCGGCGGCAGTTGGAATGTAAGTAACGGCGACCACTCACAGCCACCCAAGCTACTTCCCTCCCCGGGCACAATGCGGTGGCTCCGCGCCTGGAGCACCACGCCAGTTGTGAGTTGCTGGCATGGTCCCAGACCCCCTTCTTCTCAACGCTCCTGCCCATGCTGACCCGGGCCAGACTTCCCACACGCTGTGAAAGGAACACTCCCCACCTCCCCCCCCCCAACAGTGCTGTCCTTTTACAGCCGCTTCCCACTTTACAACCACTTCCCATCAGCTGCCAGCAATGAGGGATAGACTTGACTATCCCTCTGTACAGCAACATCGTTCTTAATGTTGTGTACTGAGGGATAGCCAAGTCTTTCTTGGCTAACAACCTAACCTTCAGCCTCCAAGATGCAGGTAAATTCTCGTGCCTTATTTTGGGGTAAAAAATAGCGTCTTCATTATCGGGAAATACGGCAGGTCACATCTGCATGATCAAGAAAATATTTTTTTGAATAGCTACAAACAGATTATTTTAATTGTATGTACACTGATAATTTAAAAATGCAATACTAAGGTGGCTTTTCTCAAATGAGATGTCAGCGACCGAATTAGCTCTCGGATGTTAAAGACCCTTTGTACAATATTTAAGATGGGGGAAAGCTATATCACATGCTCCTGGATATTATCTAGCACTCAAAATTGTCAAAGGAACCACAAGGGATATGTGCAGCAAGTTTCTTTTAAAGAAACACAGCAATAGGTGCCTGCAATACACTGCCAAAGGGGGCTTCCTTCTTCTTCTTGCGCATGGCGACTTACGTAGGACAACTTCTTGCGTAGGACAACTTGGTCAATTTGATTGCGCACGCCGGGTTGATTGCATTCGTCAAAACAGGGCAGTCAAAGGGGATGTTAGAAGCAGATACAATAGCGATGTTTAAGAGGCTTGTAGATAAGCACATGAACGTGGAAGGAATGAAAGGACATGGATCATGTGAAGACAAAATGGTTTGTTTAATTTGGCACAGACATAGTCAATCGAAAGGCCTGTTCTCTTCCATATTCCAAGCTGAACCAATGTCATAGACATGCAATTGATAAAGATGGTAAAATCAAGTAACCTGACATTGTCAAATTCTATGTCGAATCCATAAGGGTACAACATGCCCAGATGCAAGGGAAGGCATTGTTCCTCAAACTTGCTTTGGGCCTTACTGTTACTGTGCAGGAGTCCACAGGCTGGCAACACAGAATTGGGAGTGGGATGGAGAATTAAAGTAGTACCTTAACTTGCGGTGCCAGGCATGTCATCCGGCTCTGCATTTTACAATGCCCACATTCTTGTCTCTGTTCTTGCTCTCCAACTGTCCCATTTACTCATTAACCAGATAATCTTGTTTATAGCTATCCGCACAGTTACCCCAATTTTACCCGATCATAGACATCCCCTCCCCCAGCATCCCTGCTATTTAGCCGACTTATTTTGTCTACTTTCCGAAGTAGGGTTGAACACAGTCCAACGTTGAATACGTCCAGCATTTTCCGGCTTGTCAAAAGGTAGTCATTTAAAATATCCAACAAAATGATTATAAAAATCAATTTTTCAGTCCATATTTTAAGAAATCCTAGACCAAGTGCAGAGTCTACTCCCCAACACAATATTCAGGCACTCACCCATTCCCCCAACGCAACACGGGGGCATGTGGAGGGGCAAAGGGGTATTTGGGGGGGGGGGGGAATGTGGCCGACGGAGGGGGTGTAAGGGATAACTTTATGGCTTTGCAATTTTGGTCCTTCTCTTGCACAGAGCAAATTTCAGAACTATCTGCATTGAAGTCTCTAGAGTTTCTGAGCTGTTGTCAGGAATGTGAAGTTGGAGAATGACCTTGAATAACTTTACAAGCTGGTCTGCATGTGGGATTTAATTCCTTTATCACGGTGTTGACAGTTGGCCGTATTACTTTCAATTTATATTTGGTCCACGATGGGAAGTGTGTGGGAGAGAGGAAGGGGCGGCGACGAGGGAGCACCGCGCTGTTGGAGGGAGGGAGGCCGCGGGCGGGCGTGGACCCAAGTGAGGGTGTGGGCGGGCGAGGACCCGAGCAAGGGCGCGTACCCGAGCGAGGCTGCGGGCAGGCATGAACCCGAGCAAGGCTCGGGCAGGCTTGAGCCCGAGTGGCCATGGACCCGAGGAATCGAGCGAGGCCGTGGGCCAGCATGGACCCGAGGATCCGAGCGAAGCCGCGGGCCAGCATGGACCCGAGTGAGGCCACGGGCGGGCGTGTGTGAAATGGGCAGAGACCCGAGCCATGGTGCCTGCCCACCTCATTGTGATGTCATCAGTTGAATCTGGTTGAAGAATCTGTGTGTGAAAGGCGGTTGAAAAGGCCGTTTTGTGTTTTTTATTTAAATTTTATTCACCAATAACTTGTGAAATATAGGATCTAATCTTAAGTGAACCTAATCACTGCATGGATGGGGAAAATGCGAGTCAGAATATGTAAAAAGCGCTGCCGCAAGGTGTTTTAGCAAAAAACACATTCGCACACACACACACGCAAGATGAGACTTTTATAGGTATAGAGATAGAATGACAAACTGCAAAGGAACAGCTTTGGCGATGTCATGGTTTAAATCATCATAAATCACCTCATGGTCATGTTGCAGTTGTACAAAAACTTGGTGAGGCCGCATTTAGAGTATTGTGTTCAGTTCTGGGCACCATGTTATAGGAAAGTTGTTGTCAAGGGTACAGAGAAGATTTATGAGAATGTTGTCAGGACGAGAGGGTCTGAGCTCTAGGGAGAGCTTGAGCAGGCTGGGACTATTCCTTGGAGTGCAGGAGGATGAGGGGTGATCTTATAGAAGTGTATAAAATCATGAGAGAAATAGATCTCATCTTGTGCCCAGATCAGGTAGGAATAGATTGCACACTCTTGTCTTCTATTTAAATAGAAGACAAGACTAAATAGGTTTAAGGTGAAGGGGAAAAGATTTAATAGGAATCTGAGACTAGAATTGGTGGTGGGTGAATGGAACAAGCTGCCAGAGGAGGTAATGAAGGCAGGGAATATCCCAACGTTCAAGAAACAGTAAGACAGGTACATGGAGAGGACAGGTTGAGGAATATGGACCAAACATGGACAGGTCAAATTAGAGTAGTTGGGACATGTTGGCCAGTGTGAGCAAGTTGGGTTGAACAGGGCTCTCGCTTAACTTTTTTTCCCCGTTGCCAGCCAGGCACCTTGGCAGCTTTTTGGGTTGCCAAATGACAATTTAGGTGGTCATTTAGGATGGCTTGCATGACACGTGCTCGGATGAAGTGCGTAGTTACCAGTCGGAATTATGCTCAATGAAGCATTCACATATTATTTTTGCTTCAAATAAAGTCAAAAACTAACATATTAACCAATCAAGACCTGATATATACCACAATGACATGCAGCAAAATTATAATACAGTATCTCAACTCTTTTTACACATTGCAATTAACGCCATTTTTATTATTTCTTTCCACTTCAAAACAAAAATGTGCGTCAATAAATCTTGGACATTGATAACATATATGCTTAATCATGCACACTTCAGTTTGATGCAAGCATGTTTTCTGTGAAGGACCGCAAATGACCATGACATGGCCATAGCACGGGTCGTTATTGCTATTGGTACAGAAACACTCTCGCTTCCCACATAATTTATCCACAACAAAATATACAGGTTGCAAAGAATTTTCTAAAGGCATTTTATGATAATTGCTGTTAAAACTGACTATACCCATCTGACAGGTTAAACATTACACTAACTAACAAGAGAAGGCCAAAGGACCTAAATGCAGCAAATGGTCTGTTGGTAATATATTTAAAGGTGTCAAGACGCCACATTACTGGACATTCAAATTAGATGTATGTGTTGTGTACAGCAATGAAGATACCCAGTTTGTAAGCAACATTTTTTTTTTTTTTTAATTGTTGTTAAATGCTTTTTCCATCATTCCCACTTCAGAATTAACGTTAAAATTTCAACTGAAATATCTCCTGACCAAATTTGTGATGTATATGACTGACTGTAGAACTAAAACCAGGATAAATGTATAGTTGTGAACTAGACCAAGTGGGACCCGTTGGGTTCTTGGGGTGGCACCTCAGTCCCTCAAGCCTGATGTGTTGGTAGCTCACTCACGGCTGGTGGGCTGGCAGTTGACTCATGGCTATTCCTTGAAATTCAATTCCAGGCAGGGTGCAAGGCCATCAAATTCAAATCCAATTTCCTACCATTTCAAGTAGGGTGCAAGGCCACCAAATTCAAGTGCAGTTTCTTACCACTTCGAACAGGGTGCAAGGCCACCAAATTCAAGTGCAGTTTCCTACCATTTCAAGCAGGGTGCAAGGCCACCTAATTCAAGTGCAGTTTCCAACTACTTCAAGCAGGGTGCAAGGCCACCGAATTCAAGTGCAGTTTCCTACCACTTCAAGCAGGGTGCAAGGCCACCGAATTCAAGTGCAGTTTCCAACCACTTCAAGCAGGATGCAAGGCCACTGAATTCACGTGCAGTTTCATACCATTTCAAGCAGGGTGCAAGGCTAACAAATTCAAGTGCAGTTTCATTCCACTTTAAGCAGGGTACAAGGCCACCAAATTCAATTGCAGTTTCATACCACTTTCAGCAGGGTACAAGACCACCAAATTCAAATACAGTTTCATACCATTTCAAGCAGGGTGAAACCAGCATTAAACCACACAATACACCAAACTCACAGTTCAGTAGACAGTCAGTGTGTTCAGTTGATTCACAGCTCAGACAGAGTCGTGACCTCTCCCTCCCCCATCACGCAGAGACTGAGCCACACCCACACTTCCGGGTTTTATTACCCCCCCCCCCCCCCCGGAAAACGTGTGGTCTTCATGGCGTGATTGACAGGAGAGAGATTCTCAACATTTTTTAAACACTAATAACACTTTTATTTTTCATTCATGGGAAGAATCCTCTGCACCTACAGAGCGGAGGGGGACTGAGTAAGATGGCCAAAAATCACAGCCGCAAGTGGTAGCGTTTCATCTAAAATCAATATACAGTGCAAACAGGAAGTTACCCAAAGCACGCAACCACCATTTGCAGTAGTGCCTTTTAACTTCAACCCAAACCACCATTTGCAGTAGTGCCTTTTAACTTCAACCCAAAGCACCCAAACCACCATTTGCAGTAGTGCCTTTTAACTTCAGCCCAAAGCACCCAAACCACCATTTGCAGCAGTGCCTTTTAACTTAAGCCCAACTCACCCAAACTACCATTTGCAGTAAAGCCTTTTTACTTCAACCCAAAGCACCCAAACCACTACTTGCAGTAGAGCCTTTTTATTTCAACCCAAAGCACCCAAACCACCATTTGCTGTGCTCTTTACTTCAAACCAACCATATTTTCATTTTGAAACCACATTAAGGGCACTGAAGGCAAGTAAAACCACACTCACAATTTAGTAGACATGTGTTCACTGTTATTCACAGCTCAGACTGAGAAACATGACCCTCTCACTTTCCCTCATCTTGCAGAGACTGACTGAGGCACAACACGTCCGGGTTTTGTAGTCCCTCCCCCCAGCAGGGGCAGCAGAGAGAATGCCAACATTTTTAAAAACATTAATAAGTCTTTTATGTTTCATCGATGGGAAAAATCCTCTGGTCCAGGAAGGTGGAGGGGGGCTCTGATTGAGGTGGCCAAAAATGACGGCCGTAGTTGGCAGCGTTCTCTCAGAAATCACAGCTCAGTGAGCCAAAGGCGGTCAAGATTAGACTTTTAGTAATATATATAAATGTTGCTCATTAAATAACTACAGTACTGATACACCATATTAAGAGCATTGATTTGCCATTAAAATGAATTCTGTAATAACGTGTTAACGGTAGCAGTGACAAACGAACAATACGGTTTTAATGTTTCACGTGTTCACAATTTAATTAATCCATCTTTATGGATTAAAACAAATAATAACATTGGGAATTAAAACATATTTGATTGACTATGTTTGATAATGGAATGCAATGTTAGCTCTGGAGACATTTCCAGCACTATAAGGTCGATGGTGGAGGGGGTGGGGGGGGGGTAGATGAGGAGGGGAGCACAGGGGATGTCAGTGAGGACTGAATAGAGGCAGGAATGGGGATCAGTGCAGGATGGAGAGGAGGGTTCTCAGGATAAGGGGGGTGGAGGGGGCGTACAAGAGAAAGACAGAGAGGGAGAGGAAGGGGCAGGGGAGGTGGGAAGGAACAACACCAGCATCATCGCTCAAATCACTATCAAAATATGGAGGGAACCGGGGGACACAATATCTTGGCGGCCGCACGCGCGCGCATGCGCACACTGACACGCGAGGCTTCGGACGTTCAATCCAGTGCTAAATGCAGCTCAATTCTGCCCGTCTCGCCTGGTCATGCCTGGACTGATGACATATTTCCCGTAAACCCAGGCAGGGTTAGCCTGGTGGGAGAGGCAGAATTGAACTGGGTTTAGCGCTGCTTCTCTGCGCTGGCTGTGGGCCTGGGGGCACCGCGCCCGTCTGACTCCCGATGCCTCTGGCCACCCCCGGGCGTAGGGGGGCCCTTGGGTGGGGACGGGGATGGTCCAGTGGCGGTTCGGCAGCGATTGCAGCGCCGGAGAGCGGGATCGATCCTGGCTGCGGTGCAGGTCTGCCGAGAGTGTTTTGGCACGTCTCCCTCCTCCAATCACCGCGCACTATCCTCAGTCCCACCCCCCCCCACCACTTCAGCCTCTGTACCGACACCTCCCTGCTCCAAGGGTTTGTTTTGAAAGCGCTGTTGGAGGAGTGGCAGCAGCGGCCGTTATCAGCAAAGATCCTATAGCGTTATCAGGCCAGGCGGGGTGCAGGAGGAGGAGGAGATGGAACCACCGCTGCTGCTGTGCGGGGCCAGTCATTCACTCCGAACCTCCGTCACGCCACACTTAACATCTTTCCCACGGTATAAACCAAGTTGCCAAGCCGGGCAAAATGACTCGCCGTTTAGGTTGCCCGGCAGCACTTTGAGTGGTCAGCGGCACCCGGGCAACCGCTAATTTCGAGCCCTGCTGAAGGGCATGTTTCCACGATGCATCAATCTACGACTAAATCAAACAAATAAAACACATTAATAACTCCAATGTTGTACAATTTAACATTATTTTCTTTTGTACAAAACAAAATTTGTAACTAGTTCTCTTGATAGGATTTGCAATAAAAATGTGATAAATGTGTTATGGATGGAATGGATACATATTGTCAGGAGACATACCGAGGGAAAGTGGGGAGTGGTTATGTGGAATCCAAATACTTTTCTTACTTTCCCAACACTATTGAGAAATATGACTACACCATAATCTCTATGCAACTGCAAAACTTAAACCAAGTGTCAACAAATGCTCAAATTCAAAAGACAACATTCTTACAAAAAAAACTGAAAAGGAAACTGAACGGGTTAATTTCAACGCAATGCAAAAGATTTTCAAATCCACAGATCTTGCAAGCTAAGATTTAAGTAACAATTTTCTCTTTACCTTTAAAACCTCAATAAAATGGTTGCTGGATATCCTTCTGGGTCAATACATGAATTACATTTTTTGTTTGTCTTGGCACTATTTTTCAAATTATCTGGTATCAGTATACACCTTCATAAAGTCAACAGTAGCAAAAACTTTCACCCAACTGTAATTCAACCTAGCTTGAAAGACTTGCAATAGAGCAATAATGACTATTCCTGCAGGATGCAATCCGCGACACTTCATACTTTCTCACTCTGACAGTAGAGGCAGGCCAGGACAGAAAGATCAGTATGGGAATGGAGGAGTTAAAGTGTTTCGCATCCAGGAGATCGCGTAGGTCCAGGTAAACCGAGCTAAAGTGTTCAGCGAAACGATTATCCTTTCTGCACTTGGTGTTGCCATTATATAGGAGTCCACATCTAGAACACAGTAGATTAGTTGACAGAGGTTTACTTGCACCTCTTCCAACCTCATCTACTGTAAGCAGAGCTTCCCTTGCACCTCCTCCTCCAACCTCATCTATTGGATCCGCGGTTCTAGGTGTGGACTGCGATACATCAGCCAGACCAAATGCAGACTGGGCGATTGTTTTGCTGAACACCTTCCCTCAGTCCACCTGGCCCTACGTGATCTCCCAGTTGCAAAGCACTTTTACTCCCCTTCCCATACTGACCTCTGTCCTGAGCCTCCTCCATTGTCAGAGTGAGACCTAACACAAATTGGAGGATCAGTACCTCATATTTCACTTGGGCAGCTTATGTATGTGGTATGAATATTGCTTTCCTTTTCACTGGATCCCTCCCCAACCTAATTCTCCTACTAGCTTCATTGTCCTCCTGGTTAATTTTGCTGTTTGTTTGCCTTGTTGTCACCTTCCCCATAGACAACAATGAACCATTGTACATTTCCATAATAAGGTCTGCTTTGATTGGTCCTTTTCACATTTTGCATGCTCTTTGTACCCTTCCATATCTCTAGTTTCCCTCTCCCCGACTCTCAGCCTGAAGCAGGGTCTCGACTCAAAATATCACTCAAACCATCTCTCTAGAGCTGCTGCCTGTCCCCTTGAGTTACTCCAGTATTTTGTGTCTATTTGGTGTAAACCAGCATCTGCACTTCCTTCCTACACTTCCCTCTTCCGTATGGGGCCCAAGACTGCTCACAATACTCCAAATGTGGTCTAACCAGTGCCTTGTAAAGCTGCATTACACCCCAGCTTTCATATTCTGGTCCTCTCAAAATGAATGCTAACATTGCATTTGCCTTCCTTACTACTGATTCAACCTGCAAATTAATCTGTTGGGAATCCTGCACCAGCACTCTCAAGTGTATTTGCACCTCCGATGTCCGAATCCACTCCCCATTTAGAAAATAATCTATGCCTTTATTCCTGCCAAAGTGCTTGTCCGCACACTTTTCCAACATTGTATTCCATCTGCCACTTCTTTGCCCATTCCTTTCCTCCTCTACACAACCTGCCCCTCCACCTATCTTCATATCGTCCACAAACCTGGCCACAAAGCCATCAATTCCATGATCCAAATCATTACTACACAATGAGAAAAATAGCAGGCCCAATACCAGCCCCTGCGGAACACCACTAGTCACTGGCAGCCAACCACGAAAAGTCCCCTTTATTCTCACGGTCTTCTGCCATTCAGCCAACCACCCGCTACAATTCGCATACTGTCCGAACAGATCCACGAACGATGCGGTCTCCCAGGTTCTGCACACCGCTCTTTCTCATCTCGACAGCCAGAAGGGGGGCTACGTGAGGATGCTGTTCATAGACTTCAGTTCAGCCTTCAACACGATAGTGCCCACCAGACTGGCCGAGAAGCTGCTGGAATTGGGGCTCAACAACGCCCTGTGTGCCTGCGTCCTGGACTTTCTCACGACTAGGCCCCAGGTAGTCAAGATGGGGGAAAATACATCGAAGTCCCTCACCCCGAGCACAGGATCCCCCCCCAGGGTTGCGTCCTCAGCCCTCTACTGTACCCCCTGTACACACAGGACTGTGTCTAGGTTCAGCTCCAACTCTATAATCAAGTTTGCTGATGACACTGTGGTGGGCCTGATCACAGATAACAATGAGAAGGCCTACCAGGAGGAGGTGGCTGATCTGGCACTGGTGTCAGGACAACAGCCTCATAAGGAATATCAAAAAAAAGAGCTGATCGTGGACTTTAGGTGGGCACATCATCTGAGGACGTACACACCATTGAAGATAAATGGGGATACGGTGGATAGGGAGAGCCGTTTTAAATACCTGGGAGTCCACATCTCAGAGAATATGACATGCTCACGAGTGCTGCAGCGTGTGATGACCAAGGCAAGGCAGCGCCTCTACCACCTCGGACAATTGAGGAAATTCAGAGTGTCTCTGAGGATCCTCCAGTGCTTCTACTAAGCGGCTTTGGAAAGCATCTTGTCCGGAAATATCACGATTTGGTTTGGGAACTGCTCTGCCCAGGACAAGAAGGCTCTGCAGAGAGTAGTGCGTTCGGCCGAATGCACTTTGGGAACTACACTTGCCCCCCTGCAAGAACTATACATCAGAAGGTGCAAGTCCAGAGCAAACAGGATCATGGGAGACCCCTTCCACCCCAGCAATGGACCGTTCCAGCTGCTACGATCAGGCAAATGCCTCCTTGCCATGCTGTGAGAACGGAGAGGATGAGAAGGAGTTTCTTCCCAGAGGCCATTAGGACTGTAAACTCCTATCTCACCTGGGTCTAACTTTACTGGACTATTACAGTTTTTTAAAATTGCTGTTCTTTTTTGGACTTTTTTTTCTTTCCTCCCACAAATATGTAATATTTTAAATATGTGAGTGTTCCATTCTGTTTGTAGTTTGTTTGTTTTTTTTTGCACAATCCGCGAGCATTGCCACTTTTCATTTCACTGCACATCTCGTATGTGTATGTGACGAATAATCTAAACTTGAACTTGAACCTTCTATCTATGCTAGTATCTTTCCTCTAATACCAAGGGCTCTCGTCTTGTTCAGCAGCCTCACTTGCGGTACTTTATAAAAGGCCTTCTGAAAATCCAAGTAAACAACACCCACTGATTACCCTTTGTCCATCCTGCTATTTAGTTCCTTACAAATTCCAACATTTTTCAGGCAGAATCTCCCTTTCACAAAACCATGCTGGCTTTGCCCATTTTATTATGTGCTTCCAAGTACCCCGAAACTTCATACTTTTTAAATGACTAAACTCTTACCAACTACTGAAGACAGACCAACAGGGTGGTGCAGCGGTAGAATTGCTGCCTTACAGTGCCAGAAAAGGGTTTGAACCCAACTACGGGTGCTGTCTGTACAGAGCTTGTATGTTCTCTCCGTGACCTCATGGGTTTTTCTCCAAGATCTGCTGTTTTCTCCCACACTCCAAAGATGTACAGGTTTGTAGTTTAATTGGCTTGGTATAAATGCAAATCACTGTGTAGGCTAGTTTAAGTGTACAGGGTGATCGCTGGTGTGTAGGATAGTGTTCATGCGTGTGGATCGCTGGTCTGTGCAGACTCGGTCTGAAGGGGCTATTTCGGAACTGTAACGCAGAACTATACTAACTGGCCTATAATTTCCCTTCTTTTGTCTTGCTTCCTTCATAAACAGTGCAGTTACATTTGCGATTTTCCAGCCCTCTGGAACCAATCCCGATTCTAGAGATAATTGAAAGATTACTACTAATGCACAATCTACTAACTGCGTACACAATCTACAGCTACTGCTTTCGGAACCCTGGGATGTAGTCCATCAGGTCTAGGTGACCTATCTAACTTCAGATTTTTCAGCTTCCCAAGCACTTATCTTTGCCCTAACACTTGAATTTCTGGCAGTTTGCTGCTGTCTTCCATTGTGAAGACTGATGCAAAAAAATATTCAATTCATGCACCATTTCTTTATGCCTCATTCCTCCGGTGTCATTTTACAGCAGTCCAATGTCCAATCTTGCCTTTATATATCTGAAAAACATTTGGTATCCAGTTTTATATTATTGGCTAGTTTACCTTCATATTTTCTCCCCATTGCCTTCTGTTGGTTTTTAAAAGGTCCCAATCCTCAAGCTTCCTGCTAATCTTTGCCATATTATACATGCTTTCCCCTTCAGTTTTATGCTGTCTTTGACTACCTTTGTCAGTCATGGTCATCTCATACTTCCTTTAGAATCTTTCTTCACATTTGGGATGAAAAGATCCTGCGTCTTCCAAATTACTCCCTTTCCAATCATCTTTAAACCAGCTCCTCCCTCATGTCTCTATAGTTACCTTTACTCAACAAAAAATCTGATTTCATCTATCCCTCTCAATCGGCAGGTTGAATTTGTATCATATTATGGTCACTATCTCCGAGTTACCTTTCACCTTAAGTTCCCTAATCAATTTATTTGTCACTGGTATAAGAGTGACATGGTCATGACCAGGGAGTAGTTGGTATACAATGGCAACCTTTGTATTTGCAGAAATCACATATAAAAGGTATATTCACCCTTCATGGCATTGTGATCAAGACTGCCAGCAAACCGAACAACTGCCAGATAATGCACAAGTCCATCTTTTCCTTCACAAACTTTGAAATGGCATTATTAAATCTGCGTGGTGTCCTCTAGTTATTTAGACCGAACCCGTCACTTCACATATCTGACACTTGACTACCCAATCTGCCCACTATCTTTATGCACCTGTACATTTTTTCTTTTTTAACTCTTCGTTTCACTATGTTCATTTCGAAGTTGCAAATTTCACCTGCACACATTATATATAGTGGTTGTAGCAACAACCACACAAAATCACCACTGTCAACAACACTCCAGTTTACCATGACTATTTTCTGACTTGACGCCATTTTTGTTTAATTCATGCTATACTTTTTCCAATTGGCCTTAACTTTGCGAACCATTCTTTGAAGTGGTACTCTTCCAAAGTCTCTGAAAAACTGTGGAATCATAAAGCTTTATACCTTTTGCAGTAAAGTAGTTTAAAAGGAAGCATACACAAATACACAGGAATTCAAGTCTGAGAAATCACAAGCAAATAGTGAGCATAAAGTATATCTAATTTATTCATATTCTTCTGCAAAATATCATTCTCAATTACACGCTAAAGAATAAACACAAAGCAAATAACATTCATACATAAACAAACCTTATTTCTAATTAACAGAAATTGAATTCAATGCTCTGCATTCAGCATCAAGTTTCTGATCCTTCATTTTAGAAATAATCATCTGATTATTGCTACACTTAAATTAACAAGTTTTAATTAGTTTGCGGTTTTTAAAGTAAAAGATTCAAAAGGAAAAAAATGAGAAAAAACTTTAATATAAAAAGTAATGTCTCATGAACAAAGTCGTTTAATGCTGAAAAAGATTTTGTATGCTAGTTTCCTATTAAGCACTCAGTTAGAATGGTCTTAAAATATCACTCCAATGCTCCAACTATTTCATTTCATAATGGAGATGAAAAGGCAGCATCTGAAACAAAAATCAATTTCAACCAGTTTCCTTGACATCTTGACCAGTTTTCTTAACAAATCAAATGTATCCTGATCATGGTACATTAGAATTATTACGGTGGAAAATGAGCAACAGTTGAAGTGGGAATTTAAAAAAAGATAAAGTACTAGAGCGAGTCAAGCAACATCTCAAGAGATCATGGACAGGTGACATTTCAGGTCAGGCCCCTTCTTTACTCAATGGAAGTGATAAAGTAAAAATAATTGCTTCATTATTTTTACTGCTTACTAGAAAAGTTAGTAAGTGAATTTAATACAGAGGATATACTTATTTTATCATTTTGACATTATTTGCTATTTGAAGATGTCATTGTTTTCTGCAACCATTGAATATTTACAAAGAATAAATATTATTTATAAAAACAAGGTTTAAATATATTGCAGTGCATATTCAATTGGATCACTTAATATAATTGAATCATAGTAAACCAACCTTAAATACAATGTAAATTTTAAAGAAAACACAAGTGTGTGCATATACACACACAAGTTTGCATGGCATGGGGAGAGAGACAACGAGAGGGCTGGAAAGGGGTCAGGAATAAGCAGACAGATCCCAGTGCAGTTCCTTGTGGATATTTAATGTGCATTGATGATACCATAGAGATCACATCTCCTCTCTTAGTCATTTGGATAAGAGAAATGAAAGGAAATTATAGTCTAAGGACTCTTATTGACTATTGTGAAACATTAATAACCTAATTAGAATTTTAATTCCCGATTTTTTAATGTAATGGAGAAAGGGGGGGGGAGGTCTGAATACTGTATAAAACCCATAATTAAGTTGTATTAAACATAATGCAGCATATTTATGGTCCATAATCTCCAATCCATATAATTAATTGAATAAGAAAAACACAAAATGGATTGTAAAATGGGAATTTGACGTATTTTCCTTCCAGTTTACTCTAGAAAATCTACGGGGGGATGGGGACAGGGAACTACAGCAAATAGTCATAACGTTGGTGCAAATCCAAGAGATACTACTCTGTTAATGTTCAAACACATTCTGTCTTTGCCATTTCTCCCCCGAATAAAAGTCAGGGACAGATTCGGTAAATTGACCAGAGCCAAAATATAAGCTGCAGTAATATTATTCACACTCCAAATCACACAACAAAGACCATGACCACCACTTGCGAAAATCGGGGAAGAATGATAAAGCAAACACCGCTGCTCTTTCCACATGAAATGCTTTGCCCACTCACCTGGTTCATGTCCTCGTCCGTCAGAAGGTGCACCTCCCGGGGCTTGAAGCAATTCTGACATTTGCTCTTATTGAAAATATTGGCTTGGAATTTGCGGCACGGATTGTCCTTGGCCCCGGCCAACATCTCGGCGAAATGAAAGACAAATCCCACCGTTGCAGCGAAATTAAAAGGCAATTGATGGACTTTAAAAGGGAATAAAAATAATAAATCACAGCGGGGGCCGGTGCTGCAGCTCGCCAAACAGGCCGATCGTCACCCGGTTTAAATCCTCTGCGGTCGCCGGCTCATCGCCGTTTACGGTACCCGCGGCCTGGGCCTGGTGTGCGAGCGGTTCCCGGCACGGCAGGGCCGCACTCGGCTCCCCTGCTGCTGGCGGCAGATCCCACGCCCGCTTCCCCGGGCTTCACTCCATGGCAGCACTGGGCCGCAGCGGCGGCGCTTGCAGACGGCGGGGGCACTGAGAGGGGGGGGGGGGGGGGGAGGGGGAGCTGCGCGGGGTGTGAGGGCGGGGGAGAAGCTGCGCGGGGGAGGAGGCAGATTTAGACCAGGTTCAGCTCGTCTCGAGCTCCAGAACCCTCTGCCCGAGACAGACAGACAGACGGACGGACTCTGCGCCGTTGTGCCGATCGCTCGTGCGCGCTGCTCTGCCCGGCTCGCGCGCTGCCCCTCCGCTTTTATCGTTCCCTACAGACAGCGCCGCCACCAGGCAGCGCCACGCAGGGTCTGCACACAGTGGACACACGCACCACTTGAATAAAATAAAACCCCCGGCAACACAACAGTGTGCATCAAAGATCATGCACCTTGATGCAACACTCGCCCTGTACACAGGACAGGTGTACACCACCAGGATACGACCCCAGGCATGCACACAGTGTACATAACCTGGGCATAACTCTGGCCGTACACACAGTGGACACAACACTCACACCTGGAAATAACACACACCATGCACAGTGTACATCACCCAGTTGTGCATGCGACGTACAACCATTTAACCACGTTGGGCGTGGGTACTGACACCGCACGTGGTATAAATACCTTGTACAATGATAGGCACAACAATGAATAAGAAAATATTGTTTTCTTATTCAAACAATAAGAAATGTATAGAAGGGTCTTGACCGAAGCAAGCAAGTTTATTTATATAGCGCATTTCAGCAACAAGGCAATTCAATGTGCTTTACACGAAGCATTAAAAAGCAATCAAAAGCAATTAAGAACAGTCAATAAAAAGAATAGAATAAGACAAGTAAAAAACACAAGAATAAAAATTACAGTGAAGTGTTAGAAATGAATAATTATTTCATTTAATTAAAAGTAAAAGTAATTAAACATCACCTATTCCATTTCTCCGGAGATGCTGTCCGACCCGCTGCGATACTACAGCTTTTTGTGTCTACCTTAGATTTTGATCATGCAGTGTTGGCCTTGCACAGTATACAGCAATGACTGTTCATCCACTCCGTGTTCCATTATGCAATGGAGTCATTAGTATGGAAAGATACCTTTAAGCCCATCCACACCAACCAGGTTTTTTACTTGAGCTAGTCCCATTTGCTTGCATTTACCCCATATGCCTCCAAACCTTTCCTATACACATACCTGTTCAAATGACATGTTAATTATATCCATAATCTATAACCTAATGCTTGCCATATTTACAGCTATCCCATGGACATTAGGCTTGTCACAACTAGGTTTTGTATACCATACAGTACTACACGTCAAGCATTGACCATTGTAATAATGTAGTACATTAATGCAGTAATGTCTGACAATCGTCCACCTCATTCATTGGATATATTTATTGCTGAGCCTGATGAATGCTTGGACTAAGAGAATGAAGGGTAGGGAGAGGAATTTTGGACTAAGGGAATGAAGTTAGCAAAATAGACCAGGCACGATCAATCATATTACTATATGGTTGAACACGCACAAGGGGCTATATGACTTACTGTCTAGTTTATTGCCATGAGACTGTACAACTGGCAAATTCTGGCATCGTTAACTTGAAACAACCAATCACAATCATCTTTGGAGGTACTGTTCCTGAGGTTGGACCAATTTTCCCCTTGATGCACATTGCCCCTGGTTCTAGGAGGTGTCCTCAATGTCACGCGTGATCTCATGAATACCTTGACGACAGGGGGGTGCTCACTCTCATCTCACAAGCCTGGAATTCGTCTCTTTTGTATGTTTGGACCATGGCTTCAAAATTCAAACAAAAAGTGTGGGAGATCATCAGTAGGTCAAGAAACATCTGTGGAAAGACAAACAGAGTTAATGTTGCTGATGTTGCAAAACTTTCATTAGAACAAGGAGCAGTGGAAAGAAAAAGAGGATGTTTAGCATAGGGTGGTTATCGAAACTTGCTGTTGGAACGCATAGTGAACATCAGTGAGCAGGTTATTAATGAGCAGTGCCACTTAGAATTCCCATTCATTCTCTTTGCTGGTGAATAAGAGCACACCAGGCAGTAATTAACCCATTTTGACTTGTCCTGCATTTTATGGACAAGCTATATCTGGGTAATTACCACATAGTCAGGTAGATGCCAGTATTGTACTGACAAATTGCAACTTGTCTTGAGGGGTAGTTAGTTATAGAGCAGCTAGGATATCATTGGGTCCAAAAGTTTATTCTGTATCCAGTGCTTAGTTGTTTCTTAACATCAGGTTGAATGAATTCGCTGAAGATTACCTTCTCTGATGGTGGAGATCTCAGGAGAAGTTTGAGAAAGTCAATGTTGACCATGTACATGCTCCCTGAGCTCCCCACCCCTGGCCTGCTCTAGTTCCCTCACATATCCCAAAGATGTACTGGTTGTTAAGTAAATTGACACCTGTAAATTACCCCTACTGGAGATGGATAGCAGGAGAGTCAATGTGTGGGAGAATAGGTTTCAGCACTTCATGGGTACCTAATTTTCAGCTGTCAAATCTTTCCTGAATCTCTCCCATTAAGACAATAGTCTTGCCACAAGGCATGTTGAAAGGTGCAGCAGTGTGATGCAGAAGCATACTCACTGAGAAACTCAATTTTGCTTGAGTTCATAAAGCATTTATAAGCAAAAAATACACTGCTGTAAAATATCCACTGTTGATTTCAAATATAATTCAATGCCATCTCACAACTGCTTTTGAGAATGTCTGCTACTTAACTATGGATAGCTTGAAGGATTTGGTATAATGGAAAATATTGCACCGTATAATGATGTCCGCCTCACATGCTACAGGAAAATTAAAATTTTCACATACAATTAAATATTTAAATGACGGTAGAATGTTTGCATTTTAAATCTTATTTATAATCTCTAACATTCTATATAACTGAAGTCATAAAAGGAAAGTTGAAATGAACCAGTGATGCAAAGGCTGGTTGCAATTTCCAGTATGTTAAATAGGTTGTCTACACTTGATCACTAATAAGGACAGATCCCTGGTCCAGAAAACACAGAGATAATTTAGGTTATCCCAGTGGATTTAAACAATTCATCTCCATTTATAGGTGTATGCTAGAAAAAAAAGTCTGGGTTGTCTGCCATATAAGAAGGTGGAAGAAGAGTGCAGTTACATTTGTGTATCCACTCATAATACTTCAATCAATTATTGAACACAGAAATAAAATTGCGATCAAATCTTGACATAGTTTTAAGTGGTGAATTATGGATTTGATTGATTCCCTCCATTCATTTTGAGAGACCCGAATGACAGTTGTCTTAAAGGTATCTTGATATATGGGATTAGTGAGAGGAAGTGATGCCTGATCATTGATGGTGGAGTAAGCATGAGGGGCTGATTGCCTTGTTTTTGCTTCTATATTTCTTGCATTGTGTTTCCTATGTTATTTTACCTTCAGTACTGGAAATGCAAACAACACCAAGTTGTATACACAGCACTTGCTTAACATAGAGCTTTACATTTTACATATCACCCTCTGCAGTTACATATATATTACATCTTAATGGGAGAGATTCGGGAAAGATTTGACAGCTGAAAATTAGGTACCCATGAAGTGCGGTAACCTATTCTCCCACACATATCACACTATGCAGTTACATATAAAATCATAAACATTTATAGCAGAAAATGAATAGTTCACTCCAATATGTTAATGCTGAGAGCTATTGAGACCAGTGACAATTTCCATGTCCAGGTCTATGTCCTTTCAGGTAATGGCACATTAACTCCTCATTCAGATGATGACAGATTATGATGAGGGATTCTGCCAGATTTGACTTTTCAGCCAGTAAGTTCCAAGTTCTTTATATGTAAAATAAATTCTTCAATTTCTCTCCAATTCTTCTAATAGTTACCTTAAATATATACACTCTAGTTAATTAGGTCTTTGCTAAGGGTAGCACAACCTTCTTATTTGCCCTATTTAAAATTTAGCCCTAAAATGCTTGACATTACTTACAATGTACAATTCATGACCAATGAAGTCTTTTACAGCAGTAACCATATGTATGCTACAATTCTACACCAATCCTAATACAGATATAACATCAGACATATCAATCCTGATGCAGGACTTCAAACTGAAATACCAATCATTCCTTTTCACCCACAGTGTTGCTCGACCCACTGCATCTGCAGTTTCTTATGTGTTCGGAAGCTGATGAGACATGTATATAAGGTTTCAAATAGTAATAATATGCAAGGCAAAATATAAATAAGGAAAAAAGAGTTGCAAGTGAGAACAATAATACAATAATCTTGGGAGATCTTGAGTTATGGTTACAGTCAAGACAGTATAGTCTGAACAGTATTTGTGTGGCAGATGAACTTGTGGAATGAGTACAGGATTGTTTCCCAGCATAAATTATAAGATGTGAGATGTTGGTGGGCTATGGTAGATTGGGAACCCACAATAAAAAGTGGGCGAGGGGGAAGAGAAACAGATATGAAACCAGGGCACTAGGAAGAGAGCGGAAAGCAAAGGGGGGAGGGGGATGAAAGGGGGGGGGATGGGTTGTTTCTAGGTCAGTTATCTAAAATTTGAGAATTCAATTAAGTACCATTCGGCTGTAAGCCATTGAAGCAGAATATGAGGTGCTGTTCCTTCAGTTTGCAAGTGCTCGCATTCTGGCAATGGAGGGGGATCAGGATGGATAAGGTCAGTATGGGAATGGGAATAGTAGTGTTTAGCAACTAGGAGATCCTGCAGGCCTCGGAGGACCAAGCACAAGTGTCTGGCGAAATAGTTGCTTACTCTACATTTGGTATTGCTGATGTAAAGGAGGCTACATCGGGACTACTGAGTGCAGTAGATGAGGTTAGAGGCAGTGCTCGCGAGCCTTTGCCTCACCTTGAAGGACTGCTGGGGTCCCTGGATGGATGTGAGGGAGGAGGAGTAGGGACAGGCGTTACATCTCCTGCATTACAGATTAGAAATATCCCTTTAAATCTAAAACAACAATAACAGGAAAAGTGATCCTGTGTGGCAAGAAGGAGAAGTTAAAAATAACACAAAATCATAGAAGTCTTGTAATTTGACAAGAAGAAACAGGAAGCCTGATGATTGAATAAATCTCATGATAGTAATGAATTATGAATTATGTCTAACATTAGCAGCAGGTAAAATGCTGAATTCTATTATTGAGGAAATGCCAAATGTCTGCAGAATGCTTCCGGGATTGGAACCCCAGAGTGAAAAATGACCCTATGTGCAGAGTCCAGCAGTCCATGCAATTTGTAAGCCTCAGTCAAGGGCTCCATAGGTGACAAATTTCAGAGGTGGTGACCTTGGCAATGCTGAGCATCTAACGATTCTGTTTCTCAGGAATGTCAAGAATAGGATGATAGTTGCCTATAGTTTTTGAGCAGGGTAGGTTTCTCAGTAATGAGCCTTTCTGCACCTCCTCCAACGGAATACACAAGCATTCAAATCAATTCAATTGTTTATCAATTCAATTGCCCTTTATTGTCATTCAAGCAAGCAAGGTTTGAATGAAATTTCGTTCCTGCAGTCATAATAGCAAAAAACAAACAAAACCCACAATTAACACAGTTCCACATAAACATCCATCACAGTAAATTTCCAAACACCTCCTCACTGTGATGGAAGGCAAAAGTCTTAAGGGCCTGTCCCACCAGCATGCGACTGCATGCGGTGAGCGCGACCAAACGTGGTGGCTTGAGCCGTACGGCCTCGCGGGGCCGGTTCTACTTCGAACCGCGGAGGCGTATGGAGTTGTGCGGGGCTGGTCCCATTCACTCATAGCAAGTCTGCTGTGGTTGAAATCATGTCCTTTAAATCATGGAGCTACAGAGCAAAATATTTGTGTGGTCTATGATTGGCACATTTTCTTACAGTATGATTCAATTTCCAAAGGAGAATTTGGAGATTGGCTTTGCACTGCTTAATGATCTCATAGAATGCAGATCATTAAGGATCTCGACCCGAAACGTCCCTTATTCCTTCGCCCTATAGATGCTGCCTCACCCGCCGAGTTTCTCCAGCTTTTTGGTCTACCTTAACAGAATGCATAAAATAACATCAAAAACAGTTCGTGCAAGCAAGCACATGTCCACAGAGGAAGTTCTAAGATGAACTTCCAGAAGAGCATAATGTGATTTGGAAATGGGTACAATCATGTTCACTCTATGTGAAAACCATTTTGAAACACGTAGTATTTAATATATAACCATATAACAATTACAGCACGGAAACAGGCCATCTCGGCCCTTCAAGTCCGTGCCGAACAACTTTTTTCCCTTAGTCCCACCTGCCTGCACTCATACCATAACCCTCCATACCCTTCTCATCCATATGCCTATCCAATTTATTTTTAAATGATACCAACGAACCTGCCGCCACCACTTCCACTGGAAGCTCATTCCACATATAATAGCACTAAGTGAATCCAACATTCAGCTTCTTATATATTCTCTTAATTGACATATTGAGCTTTGGTTAGCTTTAAAAGGAAGAAGACAGAACTTAATGGTGTTGCATAAATTAGTGGCATTTCCCAGTGTCCATTTAAAGTAGATTTTCTTACTAAAGAATTGTTACTGTTGTAATAATTTTGTTATGGTATTGCTTTTATCAGTGATTATTGTTTCCCATATTGATCTTATTATTTTATTATTGGTTTCTTTAGCATCAATTTCTATGTAAAATATGTTGCCCGCCTTGATTTATTCTGCCAATTTCTTCTTGCCTCAATTTTATTCGAAGAAGGGTTCCAACCCGAAATGTCACCTATTCTTTTCCTTCAGAGATGTTGCCTGACGCACTGAGTTAATCTAGCATTTTGAGTCCATCTGCACATCACTAGTCAGCTCCAAGGTGGCCTGGGGTAACTACAAGCCACGTAATTTCCTTGATTGCTAGCGAAGCACCCCATTTATTCGGATATCCCCAAATACTTTATTTATAACTGTTTTAGATATATGTTGTAGTTGTAGTATGAATGAATGAATGAATGAATAAGTGATACCCATGATAGGCTTCCCTTCCGTTAAATACCATCTGGGTCCTTTGCATGTGATAGACCTTTGAATTACATATCAGCCTGTCCCTGGATTACATAAACGTTCCATTCCTGTGAACTGTCCATATGGTGATTTCTCCATGTTAGAAATATTTGTTTTCTAAAGTTATGCACATTGTATCCCTCTACATACTCTTTAATTCCTCTATTTTCAAACTTATGGAATATTTGCCATGCCCAGTTATTAATGAAACCCACAAAGCATTTTAATATTAATATTGCTTGCATGAAAATGCATTAAAATGTGTGGGAGGTCAGATTTCTGCAGCTCAGGTATTTCATAATCCGGAAGCCTTTGTATCAAAGATCCTATAGCGGAACTCCGCTAGAGGATCTTTGCTTTGTATCTTCATAGTTCCCACTTGATTCAGGCAGCTCAGAGATCAATGGCAGTGGAGGAGAAATAAATCGTGTCCACCATTTCTATTTTATCTTTCTGCATCCTGTTTTGCTTGGTGTTGGGAATTGAAAATCTCTTGTTACTGTGTTTTTGATTTATTGGTTTGTTGAAACTGAAATCTGTATTTTGCTCATTGTCTGACCCTCACAGTTATCATCCAAGGTTGGTAATTGTTAAACTGTATCACAAAAGATTTACTTACAGAAACTGGCACTCTGCTCTTCATGTCCTTGACAGTGTTTATGTATTACACAAGCTTCCTCTTACTTCTCTTTATCTAAACCCAGTGAGAAATCCGTGTATACCTATCTCCCTAGTGCTCTTATCTCGTTTCCTCTTGATTGCATCTATATAACAATTATTGAATTGCCACTGAATGAATGTACAATCGTGTTTAACTCTTTCTTCTGACTTTTGAAAATATTATGCATTGTCCTTCAATTGCTTTGATCGTGACAACAATCAAGAAAATCTGTCCAGCATTGGAATGTGAGAATGGTGCAGCGGTAGAGTTGCTGCCTTACAGCGAATGCAGTGCTGGAGACCTGGGTTCGATCCCGATTATGGGTGCTGCCTGTACGGAGTTTGTACGTTCTCCCCATGACCTGTGTGGGTTTTCTCCGAGATCTTCGGTTTCCTCCCACATTCCAAAGACGTACAGGTTTGTAGTTTAATTGGCTTGGTAAATGTAAAAATTGTCCCTAGTGGGTTTTGGGGAAAGTGTTAATGTGCGGGGATCGCAGGTTGGCACGTACTCGGTGGGCCAAAGGGTCTGTTTCTGTGCTGTATCTCTAAACTAAACTAAGCTAAACTATAAACTAAACTAGGATCCTCTGGTAGTTAGAATATTTCATTGGAATAAAACATTTTTTTAAAAATTGCGGAGCATGCCAATATTCCCAGCATTGATATTCTTGATGCATATTCCAAAATTTGTAAACCTCATGTGAAATGTGGTAAGACAACTCCGACTTTCATTTGAACAGTTTTCAGAATTCAGCAACCTAAAACATAGAACAATGTAGCACAGCATAGGAACAGGCCCTTCAGCTCACATCGTTTGCGCCCACTGTGATGCCAATCTGAAATAATTCCATCTATAACCCTCCATGCTCTGCCTGTTCATGTATCTGTCAACAGTGAAAGAATTTCAGACTTTCTCTACTCTTATCCACTGACTTCATTTGAAGTAGGGAAGCAGATGGATTTTAAACACAATATCAAATTTAAACACAGAGATAAAATATGGTTGAGGTATGGAAAAATGCACAAGGCTCAGTTGTGCCATTCTCTTCAGAAGCAGTTTAACAGGCATTAGGTTTATCTACCTCATAAGCACATAACTCCCTAGAAGAGATGAACAAAAAGACAATTTTAATAGTAACCTCAATAAAATGAAAATTGTTTGTCGTTGTGAGGGAGTAAATTTCATAGATGGCTTTTGAGCTCTCGCAGCAATCACTGCAAAACACAGAGCCAAATATTTACATTTAGCAATTCATATCCATGCAGCGTAGAAAAGGTTGCCCTGTTATTATCAACAGCCCCAGACCACCCACGACGTGTTGTATTCTAATTAATGAAAGGCAGATTGAGATTATTTAAAATTGTGAAGCTTGGAATATTCTTGAGAATCTCCAGAGAGGTTGGTGAAACAATTTACATTTTAAAAACACGTAATTAGACTAATTTTCTAAAAGTTAAGGCTACTGTACTGGTATCACTTTTGGTTAACATAGCTCTTATTTGAAAGATGTGTATGGATATATTTTAAATTATTTTTCTCATTCATTCACAGGCAAGGCCAACATTATTTGGCAAGTCCTAATTGCCCGTGAGACCTGCTGCATTGAACAGTTGTATTCATTGTAGTGAAGATATTCCCTAAAGGCTGTTAGGTAGGAAATTCCAAAATTCCCAGCAACAGTGAAAAAAGTGTAATGTACTTCCAAGTCAGGATGGCGTATGGTTTGGAATGATCTTGCAAGTGGCAGGGTTCCATGTGTCTGTTCTTGCTTTTCTTCGTGGAAGACATTATGGATTTAATTGTTCTTTAAAGAAACTTTGGCAAGATGTTGTCATGTGGCTTTTAGATATTAGATACATGCTACAAATGTGCTGGTTGTGGATGGTCAGATTGGTGGATGGTGTGCCAATCGAGTGGTTACTTTGCCTTGGACTGCATGAAGCTTCTTAAATATTGTCAGAGTTTAGTTTAATTTAGAGATACAGCGTGCAAACAGGCCCTTCAGCCCACCAAGTCAGCACCGACCAGCATTCCCCGCACATTAACACTATCCTACACACACTAGGGACAAATTACACATACACCAAGCCAATTAACCTACACACCTGTACGTCTTTGGAGTGTGGGAGGAAACCGAAGATCTCGGAGAAAACCCACACGGTCACCGGCAGAAAATACAAACTCCATACAGACAGTATCCGTAGTCGGGATCGAACTCGGGTCTCAAGTGCTGCAAGCGCTTTTCCGCTGCGCAAACGTGCCTCCCAAGTTTGTTTTGTTTAGTTTAGTAGGTATGTTACAAAACTTACCTTCAGCGGCGTTGCAGTTCTACCGCTGGTCGTGTGCGCGACTTTGGTGCCTTGGGGGGGGGGGGGGGGGGGGCAGGGTTAAAATGCGGTTTTCCCCTACCTTCCGGAATTATATTTTCTCGGAGTGCGAGCTTTTTCTGGAGATTCGTTCCGACTGCCGGTAAGTGACATTTTTTTTTTTTAATCGCCCGGCTATTTCAGCGCTGGAGTAAAATAAAAATTAGCTTCTAATGCCGTGAACGCCGACAACGGAGACGGATTTTACGTAGGGGACAGGTAAAGGAAAGCTGGATATTTTTTCATATAAACTTGCCTGTTTAGATGACCTTAATCAAACTTTCATGTTGCAAAACGGTGATTTATTCGCCATAAGATCCGGCAGTATTTCTCCTGCCGATATGGGGTTTAAATTCACCACAACCGCAACGTTCCAATCCATTGCGTTCCATAAAATCCCACTCGCAAGCTGATTTAAATGGCCATTAATTTATGGGCATTAAACACTAAATTCCTTCAATTTGGCCTATAAATTCATAACAATGAGATTTAAAAATCATGTTATATTGTGAATTCTTGTGTGAATGTAAATTTGGACACTTAGGCATTTAAAAAAATGTTATTATTTTCTTAAGAAATGGATAGATGTTTAGATCTAGTAATTGAATTTTGTAATTGGCTACAATTGGGTAACTAACTAATTATATGCTTTAATTTCAGGTCATCCAAGTAAGATTGTTTCATATTTGTTTCAGAATGTTTCAATCTACAATACCTGAACATTTCTTTCAGTTCTCTTAATTTTTATGGGCTTTTCACTGTCAATAGAAAAGCAATAGGGAACATGATGCTAATTTCCGAGTATGAAAATGTCCATAACTTTTTTAATACTGAAGATATGAAAGTGAATTAGGTGTCAAATTAAACTTCTTTTTATGCTTTATCTGATGGGATAAATTGCAGACTTGATTTTTAAAATCTCAAAATTTTGTAACATTGCTAAGTTTAGTTTATTATTGTCATGTGTACCAAGGTAGAGTGAAAAGCCTTTGTTGTGTGCAATCCAATCAGCTGAAAGATTGTACATGATTACAATCAAGATGTTCACAGCATATAGATACAGGATTAAGGGAATAACGTTTAGTGCAAGATAAAGTTCAGTAAAGTCCGATTAAAGATAGTCCGAGGGTCTACAAGGAAGTAAATGGTGGGTCAGGACCATTTTCTAGTTGGTAATCGGATCGTTCAGTTGTCTGATAACAGCGGAAGAAACTGTCCTTGTATCTGGAGGTGTGTTTCACACTTCTGTATCTGTTGCCTGAGGGGAGAGGGGAGAAGGGGGAGTGACAGGTGTGAGATTAATCCTTGAATATCCATGGTTATGGTTGCTGAGGCAGTGTGAAGTGTAGATGGAGTCAATGGAAGAGGTTGGTTTGTGTGATGGTCTGGGCTACGTCTACAATTCTTTGCAATTTCATGTGGTCTTGGATGGAGCTTTTCCCAAACCATGCTGTGATGCATTCCAATAAAATGCTTTCGATGGTGCATCTGTAGATGTTGGTGAGAGTTGTTGGGGCTTACGGAATACAATGTAGAACATTGAAGTTGTTGGCTAAACAAACGGAGAGTGCCCATTATGCTCCTGTTTTTTGACAGGTTGGATGATGTTATCTAGCACTTTAATGACATGAATATCATTTGCCACTACTCTACTGAAGCCTGAATGTTGCCCAGGCTTTCTGTAGGTGGACATAGTCAGATGCATTATATGACATTACCAAATCAAAAACAATACCATGTGAAGGTTTAAAGTGATTCACTGCAGCATTGATACAAATTTCATATAAATCCTTGGGAGCTCCAAATGAAATCCCTACCATTGCTTCAGTGAATTTACATGCACGTGGAATGGTTTGAATTTGCTATTCTCAGTTGGGAATTACGTACCAATGAGCACTTGAAATGCTTTGAGAGGTTGATCATGGCGCAAACCATATGCAAATATATTAATTCTAGCAGGCCAAACTAACATATGTAAATAGTATAGTTATGACTTTTCTTCATGGACATCGCTCGGTCCAGGAGCTTCAATAACATCCACTGTTTCCGCTTACAGAATACAACATAGCACATTGAACATTTACTGTTATTTCAATGTCAATGGAGTCACAGTCAATCAGTCTTTCTTCATTTATCTAAATTTTTCCATTCTTGTTTATCTTTTGGATTGGGCTCAGCAGTATGGATCTTAACTTATCATTCCAGGTGCTTTGCGCCAAATTCTTATGGACAGCCTTTGCAGGTGGAATGGTATTTCCTCATCACATTCCAAGCAGCACCTCAAGGTCTGGTATTAAGATATTTCATTACAGGACACTGAAACTACCATCTTGTTACACTTCTAGTGTAAGCAGACTTTGTAACCAGGTGCAGTAGCCTCAATGCTTGCAGAAATAGATGATCAAACCAGGAGAGCATCAATTGTATTCATGAATAGATAGGATGAATGCACATAGTTCTTTTCCCAGGGTAGGGGAATCAGAGGATATAGGTTTAAGGTGAGATGGGAAAGATTGAATAGGAACCTGAGGGGCCATTTTCTCACAGAGGGTGTTGGGTATATGGAACAGGATGCCAGAGGAAGGTAAAATAACAACATTTAAAATAAATGTGGACAGGTACGTGGATTGGAATGATTTACGAAGGTATGGGCCAAATGTGGGAATATGGGGCAACATGGTCGACATGGGCAAGTTCGGCTGAGGGCCTATTTTTGCATTCCACGACGTTTATGTTCCAAGTAGATTCTCAGTACCATTGCATTTGTTTAGTAAAATAGCTTCACTTGTTCATGCTTCTGTTTACACATTATCACCACTGAATGGAAGAAGAAGGTACTACAATCATTCAGTTGAATCCACTCTTTGCTACTTATTCCTTGACTGATAGATGACATATCATTGATTGTTTCCATCAGGCTTACCTGACACTCAAGATTAGAGCACTAGAGCCAGTTAGACTCACAGCATGGAACCAGGCCTTTTGACCCGCTGAATATGCACTGACTGGCAACCATCCATTTACATTAAATCCTATTTTATTAGCCCCATTTTAATTATCCCGATATACCACCAACCCCCACTTGCTACGTCATTTATTTATGCCCAATTATTTATTTAAATTATATTTATGTTAATTTCACAATTATATACAGTTCCATAACATCGGAGCTTTTCGTTTTCCCCCTCCTAGATGAAAATGTAACATTTGTACACGATTAAGCTTTTTCCCAATGTATGAAGGATAACCAAGAGTCAAGAGTTTTTATTTGTTATATGTACTGTAAAACAGAACAATGGCATTTTTACTTACAACTGCATAACAGGTCTGTAAACACAGTACTCAAAGATAACATAACAAGCGAAAAAAGTCTGGTGGGTTACACAAAAAGCTGGAGAAACTCAGCGGGTGCAGCAGCATCTAAAGAGCGAAGGAGATAGGCGACGTTTCAGGTCGAGACCCTTCTTCAGACTGGTCAGGGATCAGGGAAACGAGAGATATAGACGGTGATGTGGAGAGATAAAGAACAATGAATGAAAGATATGCAAAAAAGTCTGGTGTTTTTTGACCACGGCATGTAGCTCCTCCAGTGCCAGACGGTAAAATCCTGCCTGGGGTGGGATGTAGACCGCGGTCGTCAGGATGATGGAGGTGAATTCCCTTGGGAGGTAGAAGGAACGGCACTTCACCGCCAATGTTTCAGGTGTGGAGAGCAGGAGTTGGACAGGACTGCCATGTCTGAGCAGCACGCAGAGTTGGCCATGAGGCAGACGCCCCCTCCTCTCCCTTTCCCAGTCGGGGGTTTCACAGCGAGCGTGGGAAAGTTTAAAGTCCGGGGCTCCTGCAGCTGCGGGAGATCCTTCAGGTACCCAAGCAGCTTGTCCGAAACAGCACCGATTTCTGCCGTTTCCCTGATGTGGGTGAGTTGTTGGAAGTTATAGGTTAACCTTTTATGTTCTTGCGCTCCGCAAAAGTCGCCGCAGGCAGGCGCCATCTTGTCTGCCCCCGAGGCATTTACTACCATTGCTGGGGACTTCAATAAGGCAAACCTCAAGAAAGCTCTCCCTAACTTCCACCAACATGTCTCCTGCTGCTCCAAAGGACCAAACACCCTCGACCACAGCTACACCACCATTAAGGATGCCTATCGCTCTATCCCTCGCCCTCACTTCGGTAAATCCGACCATACCACGGTGCTGCCTCTTCCTGCCTACAGGCAGCAATTAAAGAGCGCACCCCCAGTGGTGAGGACAGTACAGAGCTGGCCGGGGGGGGGGGCAGAGGAACAACCCCAGGACTGTTTGGAGTCTGTAGACTGAGCAATGCTCAAGGACTCGGCAACGGACTTGAACGAATATGCCACAGTCATTGCAGACTTCATAAAGAAATGTGTGGAGGACTGCATCCTCACAAAAACCTTCCGAGTGTTTCCCAATCAGAAACCTTGGATGAACTTTGAGATCCGCATTCTTCTGAAGACCAGTCGCTGGGCATTCATGTCTGATGATACAGAGGTCTACAAGAAGTCCAGATATGACCCTGGTAAGGCCATCAAAAAGGCCAAAAGGGACTACTGCTCCAAACTGGAGGATGAGACAGATGTTCGGCAGCTCTGGCAGGGCCTGAATGCAATCACCTCCTACAAGGCGAAATCAGGAGGCAGCTCGAGTGTCGGCGAAACATCACTCCCTGACGAGCTCAATGCGTTTTACGCACGCTTTGATAGGGAGAATACTGATGTGCCTTCCCAAGCCCCCATTCGCCGTGATGGTATTGCAGTCACAGTCAGAGAGGCCGACGTCAGGAAATCCTTCAGAGGGGTGAACCCTCGAAAGGCGCCCGGACCTGATGGTATACCGGTCGTGTTCTAAAAACCTGTGCGGATCAACTGGCTGGAGTTTTTACGGACATTTTCAACCTCTCACTTCTGAGGTCTGAGTTTCCCACCTGCTTTAAAAGGGCATCAATTATACCGGTGCCCAAGAAGAGCAAGGTGACGTGCCTCAATGACTATCGACCAGTGGCACTAACGTCTGTGCTGATGAAGTGCTTTGAGAGGTTGATCATGGCGCAAATCAACTCCTACCTCGACAAAAACCTGGACCCACTGCAGTTCGTTTACCGCCACAACAGATCAACAGTGGATGCGATCTCGTTGGCTCTCCACTCAGTTCTGGACCACTTGCACAACAAAAACATATGTCAGGCTGTTATTCATTGATTACAGCTCGGCATTTAATACAATCATCCCCTCCAAGCTGGTTACCAAACTCGCAGAACTGGGTCTCTGCGTTTCCCTCTGCAATTGAATCCTTGACTTCCTCATTCACAGACATTAGTCTGTTCGTATTGGTGGAAATGTGTCAGCCTCGATAACGATCAGCACGGGAGCAACTCAAGGCTACGTGCTCAGCCCCCTGCTATACTCACTCTATACTCATGACTGCATAGCCGGCCATAGTGCAAACTCCATCATCAAGTTCGCTGATGACCCCACTGTTGTGGGACGTATTACTGATGGGGATGAGTCGGAATATAGAAGAGAGATCAAGCGACTGCCCATATGGTGCCAGCACAATAAACTGGCCCTCAACAGGTTTATATCAACGGGTCGATGGTTGAAAGGGTGAAGAGCTTCAAATTCCTGGGCATGTACATCTCTGAAGATCTTTCCTGGTCCGAGAACACTGATGCAATTATTAAGAAAATACATCAGCGCCTCTACTTCCTGAGAAGATTACGGAGAGTCGGTATGTCAAGAAGGACTCTCTCTAACTTCTACAGGTGCACAGTAGAGAGCATGTTGGCCGGTTGCTTCGTGGCTTGGTTCGGCAACTTGTGCGCCCTGGAGCGGGCTAAAAGTAGTAAACACTGCCCAGTCCATCATCGGCTCTGACCTCCCTTCCATCGAGTGGATTTATCGCAGTCGCAGCCTCAAAAAGGCTGGCAGTATCATCAAGGACCCACACCATTCTGGCCACACACTCATCTCCCCGCTACCTTCAGGTAGAAGGTACAGGAGCCTGAAGACTGCACCAATCAGGTTCAGGAATAGCTACTTCTAAACAGCCATCAGGCTATTAAACTTGGCTCGGACAAAACTCTGAACATTAATAGTTTATTAGCACTTTATCAGTTTATTTATTCATGTGTGTATATATTTATATAATGGTATATGGACACACTGATCTGTTCTGTAGTCATGCCTACTATGTTCTGTTGTGCTGAAGCAAAGCAATAATTTCCTTGTCCTATCAGGGACACATGACAATAAACTCTCTTGAATCTCTTGAATCTTGAATCTTGAAGTTCAATAAATAAAAATAAGCAGCTTCCAGTCACCTGCCACTTTAATTCTTCACCACATTTCCTTCTGAATAAGAGTCTCGACCCAAAACGTTACTTATTCCTTTTCTCCAGAGATGCTTTCTGACCGCTGAGTTACTCCAGCTTTTAATGTCTTCCTTCTGACTTCTCTGCTTTGAAGCCCTCACTGGTCCGCAGCACCTCATTTTCCATCTGGGCATAATGCAGCCCTCAGAACCCAAAAATGAATTCCGTATGTTCGGCATGGACTTGAAGGGCCGAGATGGCCTGTTTCCGTGCTGTAATTGTTATATGGTTAAATGCTGGGCTGGGAAGATGGAAATTATCCTTTAAATAGATTCCTGGGATCATTTATGTCCACACGAAAGAGCTGATGGTGCCATATTTTCATGTCTCATCCAAAAAGGCAGTGCTGGCTCGAAGGGCAGAATGGCCTTCTCCTGCACCTATTTTCTATGTTTCTATCTTTCTAAAATATTACATGTGTGACAGTGCAGGAATGACCCTTAGGACTGCACTGAGGTGTCAAACTAGATTTTGTGTTTATGCTTTTGATTTGATGAGATCGTTTTCAGATTCAGTCTTACAAATGCTACCCCTAAAATGTAGCTGACATTTTTTATCTTATTGTTTATGCTTTACCAATTTTTAAAATCATTTCTAGAGATGATAATTCACATAATTATATTTTGCAAGTTCCTGACACTGCATTTTTGAGGTACACTATATAAAATGCTAAAAGGATAACAAACTGGATTATATTTCAATTAATCTATCACAAGAAATTGGTTAAATTATTTTTCTCCAGAAATGTATAGATTTCCATTGATACTTGCTAATAGTGATATAATTCCAATATCAAGTATCTCATATTAGTGATTGTAATACTCATTTGATCCTTGATGGCTTTTCACATGGGATATCAGTGCTTACTTTCCAACAAGAGTAACTGTAGATAATCGAAAGGGTGAACCTTGGCTAATTTATCTCTGGCTAAAATGCCAATTATGGTGGCCCAGCTGTGATCTACTAAACCCGTTGAGATCGGATATGGTTTGCTATTACATTTGCTCATCCACTTATTCGCTGAGCCATTAATGGGTTCAAGTCATTTTCCACTCAGTGGCTACAATGTCAGATGATGATTAATGCATATAAGTAAGACAGTGAACAATTTGAATTATTTTTTATTATAATTAGTGTATGTTGATGGTTTAATGGAACTGAAAAATTGAATTATATTGTACCTAATGGACTGTGCTTTTCACTAGTAATCAAAATAAGCTAATGGCTAAGATGCTGCACCCGTTTTCCCAGAGGACTCGAGTCCAGGTTGCTGTTGCAGGACGACAGTATTTATTGACTGAGGCATTGAAAATGATACCTGATTGCCAACTCTTCAACATGTTTGTTTTTGTCTGCAATGGAAATGTCGACCACTCGATGAAACAGATAGATATAAATCTGCTTTTCCATTAACTACATTTAAATATGGCATAGCAGAAAGAATCAGCAAAATAATGGACACAAAAAGCTGGAGTAACTCAGCGGGTCAGGCAGCATCTCTGGAGACATTTTGCTTCGCAAAGCTTTTCCAGAAGTAAATTGAGGACTGGATGTGTCTTTTCTTAAAAAAAAAAGACTTTAAAAATCATTTAGCATGGGAACATCTTCTAAAATTCTATCTAATCAGGCAAAAATAATCGGGAATCATTTTGGGGCAGCGTTTTTTTTTCTAGGAGGTTGTAATTTAAATAGTCTACAGTTCATATTCAGTTCAAGAGCCATTAATAAATAAAATCATTGTTTTGTGTCTTCAGAGATGATTCATCTTTACTTGATGTGCCTAGTTTAGAAATACAGCGTGAAAAACAGGCTCTTTGGCCCCTGTAGACTAGCACTATCCTGTAGAAAACTAGCTCCTGGAGAAAACCCAAGTAGTCACGGGGAGAACATACAAACTCTGTACAGACAGCACCCGTAGTCAGGATCTAACCCGTGTCCCTAGCCCTGTAAGGTAGCAACTCTGCTGCTGCCGCCCTCATGGTTGATTCTTAACTGGTACCTAGACATTCATCTGCAACTTGGGAAAGGGGTCCACATAGTATTAGATAATAAATGTTAGTCTTGCCAGCAGAGCCCACTTAATTGGAATATGGGAATATGTTGTCAAAAGTCCATATTGTTGGAAACAAAATAGAAAATGTCAGCATTTGTCAACCTGAAGAAAGAGAGGAGCCCACATAAAGTCTTTCAGTTTTATTGTAATGTTGAACAGAAAATTATGATGGCTGATAAGCTCCTAAAATCTAACCTGGATGTACATCTTTGTTTGAAGAAACCGGATTGACATCATATCCAGTGTGCTTTAATAATTTTGTGTCAGCTGTAAGAAGGTAAAAAATGTGCATATATGAATAATTCAAACCTGAATTCTTTCACACCACTCCTTTCACACCCACTTAAAAAATACTTGCCTGCTATAACTTGGAACAGCCTCTGGCATTTCAATCAACCGACAATACTTTATGTGTCGATTTATGCATGTCTCTCATTTCACTATGTTTATAGTTGTCTATGTGGATAACCTACAGCATGAAATATAGATTTTATTAAAGTTACTTTAGAAACGATGCATAAAGAAGCAGCAACCGTAGAAATGAATAGATCCCTGATTGACAAATAGGTTCATATTCAACCGATGGCTTGGCTGGCTTACCACTTTTCCATGAAAGATGTATTAAAGTATTTTCTAGTGGTAAATTGTTCTATCCATCTTTAAAATTTCAGTATTTGTTAAAATACCCAAATGACGGCCTCCACAGCCTTCTGTGCAAATGAATTCCACAAATTCACCACAGTCTGTCTAAGGAGGTTCCTCCTCCTGCATCTAAAGATATTTTTATCCCGAGGCTGTGCCCTCTGAGACTTTCCCACTAGTGGCAACATCCTCTCCACATCCACTCTACCTAGACCTTTCATTATTCAGTAGGTTTCAATCAGACCCCCCCCTCCACCTTCTAAACGCCAGTGAGTACAGGCCGACAGCCGTCAAAATCTTCACATACTGTGCGTTAACCCAATCATCCCCAGGATCATCCTTCCTCAGAAATGTGGCCCAAAACGGCTCACAATATTCAAAATGTGGTCTGACCATCGTCATATCAAGCCTCAGCATTTCATGTGTACGAAGGATCTGCAGATGCCGACTTAAACTGCAGATAGACACAAAATGCTGGAGTAACTCAGCAGGACAGGAAGCATCTCTGGAGAGAAGGAATAGGCTCCTATTCAGACCCGAAACGTCACCCATTCCTTCTCTTCAGAGATGACCCTTCTTCAGGCTGAGCATCGGGGGAAAGGGAAACGAGAGATATAGATGGTGATGTAGAGAGATATAGAACAAATCAATGAAAGATATGCAAAAAGTATCAATGATTACTTTTACTTAACTGTTTTGCATTTCTTTCGGGAATGGGTGACGTTTTGGGTCGAGACCCTTCTTCAGACTGCATCACTTTGTATCCAGACACCAATGGTGAGTAGAGCATTTGCATCCCTTTGAATCCAGACACCAATGGTGAGCAGGATATCTGCACCCCTTTGTACCCAGACACTAATAGTGAGCAGGGTATCAGTATCCCATTGTACCCACACTAATAGTGAGCAGTGTATCTGCATCCCTTTGTACCCAGACACTAATAGTGAGCAGGGTATCTGCATCCCTTTGTACCCAGACACTAATAGTAGGTATGTTACAATACCTACCTTTAGCAGTGCTGCAGTTCTGCCGCTCCCCGTGTGCGCGACTTTGGCGCCTTTCAGAGGGGGGCGGGTTTAAAATGCCGATTTTTTTTCTAGATAGTCCAAAACGATCCATGTCGGGCGATTTCGTCGCTAAAGGGAAATCGCTCCGACATTTCATTCGTAAAGGTATTTTTAAACTATGCTAGATTATTTATTAACTAGAGTAGTTTAAAAACCATCTTCTAAAGCTCTGAATGGTAACAGCGGAACGGACTTAAGGTAGGCGATAAAAGAAGCTACACAGTTTATTTTTACATAAAAACTTGGTTATTAGGAAGGCTTTAATCACATTTTCATGTTGCGAAAAGGGGACAAAAAAAATGTATGAACCGGTTGTATTTTTCATACTGACTTCACCGCAAACCGCAATGTTCTAATCCACCAGATTCCACTAAAACCCACTCGCTTGTTGATTTAAATGGCCAATAATTTACAGGCATTAAACACTAAATTCTTTCCATTTGGCCTATAAATTCATGAAAGTGAGATTTAAAAATTATGTTATATTGTGGATTATTGTGTGAATGTTATTTGGACACTTAGGCAATTGAAAAAAAGTTTATCTTTTCTTAAGAAATGGATAGATGTTTAGATCTACTCATTGAATTTTGTAATTAGCTACGATTAGATAACTAACTAATTATATGCTTTAATTTCAGGTCATCCAAGTAAGATTGTTTCATATTTGTTTCAGAATGCTTCAATCTATAATAACTGAAAATTTCATTGAGTTCTCTTAATTTTAAAGAAAGTTATGGGCTTTTAACTGTTCTAGATCACAGCTTTTGAGTTAAGTCAATTGAAAGGCAATGGGGAACTAGATGCTAATTTCCAAGTATGAAAATGGTTATAACTTTTTTAATACTTAAGATATGAAAGTGAATTAGGTGTCAAATTAAACTTCTTGGTGTGCTTTATCTGATGGGATAAATTGCAGACTTGACTTTTAAAATCTTAAAATGTTGTAACGTTGCTACTAATAGTGAGCAGGGTATCTGCATCCCTTGGTTCTTGGTCCTCCAAAATATTCCAAATGGAATTTAAACTGGAGGTGGAGGATAAACAATGCCTCTCTACATCACCATCTATATCTCTCGTTTCTCTTTCCCCCGACGCTCAGCCTGAAGAAGGGTCATCTCTGAAGAGAAGGAATGGGTGACGTTTCGGGTCTGAATAAGAGCCCATTCCTTCTCTCCAGAGATGTTGCCTGCTGAGTTACTCCAGCATTTTGTGTCTATCTTCAGTTAAAGTCGGCATCTGCAGATTCTTCGTACACATGAAATGCTGAGGCTTGATATGACAATGGTCAGATCCCTTTGTACCCAGTCACTAACAGTGAGCAGAGTATCTGCAAGCCATTGTATCAGTTTGGGAAGTCAACACATTGCGACCCCCACCTTCTGCAAGGGATGCTTCTCACACGCGTGCGCACGTTGCCCCAAAGGCGGAGCACCTTCCCATCATGCTCGGCGGGAGTTGCGGACGGCGCGCGTCTGTTGCCAGGCAACGGCGCCAGGGACCGGAGCACACAGGCCCGCCCGCTGCCGGATCCACGCACAACCAACGACACTGGAGCAAGATCTATGATCTTTGGGCACAACGCTCCGTCTCAGGCAGCAATGGCGAAGAGTCAAGTTGGAGCCGCGTCCTCAGTGGAGTAAGGCAATATAATTCGGAACCCGTGCCGGGTCCCCGATATTGGGCAGTGGGGAAGAGCAGTGGAATTCGGTGGGATTGGGTCGAGGGCCAACACTACAGCCTTGGTGGATGGTATGGGGTGGAGTGGGCTGGAGGGCAGATGCCGTGTCCAGGATCGTATGATGTGGGTGGAGTGTGTTGGGGTGCCAGTACTGTATCTAAATGGATGATATGGTGTGGGTGGAGATGTTTCAAAGGTCTTTTATTAGCACATGTACCAATTAAGGTACAGACAGTGATATGCGAATTACCATACAGCATACGAAAAAAAAGCAACAAGACACACAGATACATAAAAGTTAACATAATCATCCACCACAGTGGATTCACCACATTCCTCACTGTGATGGAAGGCAAAAAAGTCCAACCTTCTTCCTCTTTATTCTCACGCGGTAGGGGCAGTCGAACTATCCGTCGGGGCGTTCAAAGTTCTCGCAGCCGGCGATCGAAGCTCCTGCATCGGGCGATCGAAACTCCTGCGGCTTGGAGTTCCCAATGTCGGTCTCTGCCCAGAGACCGTGGGCTCCATGAATTTATGTCCGCAAGCACCCACGGTTGGAGCTCCGAGGCCAATCCCTGACAAAGGGATCACGGGCTCCATGTTAAAGTCCCATAGGCACCCGCGGTGGAGCTCTCGAAATCAGTCTTCAGCAGAGGCCGCCAATTCCTCGATGTTAGGCCGCAGTGTGGACGGACATACGATATGGAAAAAAAATTGCAATTTGGAGGTAAGAGATTAGAAAAAGTTTCTC
The DNA here is from genome assembly GCA_963514005.1 of Raja brachyura. The sequence continues at coordinate 30,405,784 of OY740803.1, forward strand.
CCAACCCCCTCCCCACATAAAACAAGCTAAAGAACACTAAAAACATACATTTAACATATACTATTAAAAACACGACAGACAGACTCTTGGCGAGGCAGCCATTGGAGTGCCAGTACCGTGTTTAGGTGGATGTAAGTATGGAGTGGGTTGGGGAGCTAATACCGTATGTAGGTGGATGGTATGGGATGAGGTGGGGTCGGGTGTCAATACTGTGTCTGGATGGACGGCTGGGATGTGTTTAACCTTGTGCCTGGATAAATGGGGTTTGCTTGGAGTGCCCATCTGTGCCTGGGTGGTGGGGTGGGCAGAGGTGGAGTGGCAATACTCTGGACGGGGTGTGCTGGAGTGTCAACATTATGCCTGGGTTGATGGGATAGGTTGGTGCCCAGACTGTGCCTGGTTGGGGGACTGCCTAATACTCCACTCAGATCAAGTGGAATTGCCAGAACAGTACATGGCAGGAATGGAGTACCTGAGATGGCGTTTGATCTTATGCTTGTGGAGACAGGGGACAATACTTTGCCAGGCTGATTCCAATATTGAGTCCAACTGGAGTGGAGAAAGGATCGTGCTAATGGAAAGTAGGGTGTGCAGCATCCGTACCACAACCATTTGAGGGAGTGATGGTGAGCCCACAGCATATCTGGATAGGCCCAATATTGTAGCCAGGTTGGAATGGTAGTTTATTGGTGGATTTATTATTACCAAATTAGGTAAGCCAAATGCCATGCTTGGATGAGACATATGATGGTGGGCCCAATATTGTACCTGCATAGGAAGCGGGCTTGATAATAAACGGAAATTTGAATAGGATAGACCACGACTATGCCCAGATTGGCACAGTAGGCCTAACGTTGCACCTGTTATCTGATAGGACTAACATAACATCTGGATGAAAGTCAGCTCCATACTGGTTGTTCATAGGCTATACACAAGGTTTGGATGAAGTACCATTATGGGAGGTATAATTTGGGCCCAGTACAGTAGGGGTTTGTGTTAACCCAATACTGTACTTGGGGTTGAGGGATAATGGATGGATCTAGCTGTAACCAATTATGCTCAGTACTGCATTTGGATGGGTAGATGAGCAGGGGCCACAGCATGTCCAGGTCAAAGTGGAGGATGGGGCCAATACTGTGTCCAAGTATTGGGATTGTTAAAAGGAACCTTTAGTTAACAAGTTGGTTCTAGGGTAGGTTCGTAGCTCATTTTATGGACCTGTGTTTGGAGCGTAGTTAAGAACATAAGAGAAGCAAGAGAGGGTCATTAGATCCATTGAGCCAGTACAATCATGCAGTAAGATCAAGGCCCGGTTCATAGCTCAGGTTTTGTTGTTTGTCATTTGTTCTTGAGTAAAACCATGACCACTAGTCTATGGTGATGCGGTATGTTCCGAGATGATCAATTGTTAGATAATTAGACCAATATGGGTTTAAATATTCCTCCCACACAGTTAACAGAGGTGTACAGCTGCTGTACTTTAGTTTAATTTTAGTTTAGAGATACAGCGTGGAAACAGGCCTTCAGCCCACTGAGTCCACACCAACCCGCACGTTAGTTTTATGTTATCCCACTTACTCATCCTACACACTAGGGGCAATGTGCAAACTCACAGGCATAAGGTGCAAACTCTGCACAAACAGCATCCATAGTCAGGATCGAACCTAGGTCTCTGGCGCTGTGAGGCAGCAGCTCTATTACTGTGCCACTGTACTGCCCTGATTTCTTGATTCTAGTTCTTGATTGATGAGATTCTCTTTTCTTCATTTTTTCCTCCAGTCTAGTTTCCTCGTGTTAGCAAGCACCCGTTTTTATGTGGGGTTCGCTAAACAGCTTGTTACCCACAGTGGTGTGTGTCAAATGTTGAAACTCTTCAGAGATGTTCTCGGATAATCTCTGAATCTGTTTCTTTCCACCACATGATCGTTTACCCTCAGTCGGCTCTCCAAAAAGTAGCTGCCTCGGTATTCTACCATCAGACATTTTCCAGACTTGTCTTGCCCACCTGATCTGTGATTTTTTTCAGTAATGTGTAGATGCTGAATCAGAATCTGTGTTTCTGGCATCCTGCCTTGCCACATGCTGTGAAGCATTCTGTACAGACAGGTTGTGAGGAAGTGGTTAACCTGTCTGGTATGTCTGCTGTGTATCTGGCATGTCTCTCAATCATGTAGAAAGATGAGTATGACAACAGTCATTTCTTTGACTTCATCATAAGTGATGATTGATGTTGTGGGGCAAGATTCATGAACTTGTTCACTACTGAAAAGCTCTGACGAAGCTGTTTGGTTCTGTATACAAGATGCCTGGTATTGGTTGGGGTTAGTTTAGTTTATGATTGTCACGTTTTCTGAGCAACAGTGATGAGACAGAGCTTGCATTGAGTGCACAGTTGTCATAAAGAGTAAGTCCCTTAATGAGGTTTCTCATATTTTGGTTTTGGTTGAGAGTCTCCTTGGGTTAAAAAGAGCACTGTCAGTTTTGTTTCTAAGGTTGATTACAGCTTCTTAATCAGGGTAGATATCAGACAGCATTGCAGAGAACATCATAATAAACTGTATGTCAGCAAGCACATCACCTTGTTGCGCACCACTGGTGACTAGGAACGGGTGTGCAGACATTCTGTCATCCATTACTCTGGTCATCATACTGTTGAGGAATTGTCAGACAATTGACATGAACTTTTCGGTGCAGCCATCCTTTGCCATGATATTCCATTAGCCCTCATGACAAAGAGTTGTTGAAAACTTCCGTGTGATCGACAAAGGTGGTGAACAAGTTGCAGTTTTATTTTTGTTACTTATCTGGAGTTTTCTTGTTGTGAAGAGCATGTCTACTGTTCCACATCTTATTTAAAGCTTGCGGAGAATCTCCAGAGATGTTGCCTGACCTGCTGAGTCAATTCTGCACTTTGTGTCCTTTTTTCATAAACCAGCATCTGCAGTTCCTTTCTTCTATATAAAACTCACATTTGCTTTGCGGAGTAAGGAACTGCAGATGCTGGAAGTAGGCCTCCCTCAATGTGAGTGATCAGCCTATTTAACAGGATGCTAATAAGAATTTTACTGGTGACAAAAAGCAAATAATTTTCTCTGATTATCACAGACGTGATGGTTCTAATGCTTGTATAAATGGGTAATTGAAGCATCCATAAAGTCCTGGATTGCTATTGATATGCAACATTGTAAAGGATAATTATGGATATGTTCAAGAACCCAATGGAGTTAAAGGAACTAAGCTTGAAAGTGAAGCAGTAGAATTATACCGGATGGAGCTGCACAATAAAGGGCAGAAAATGTTGAAGGGAGAGATCCATAGGTCTCCAAACCATAGTAGTATTGTCGGCCATTGAATAAAACAAGATATTAGGGGTACAGTGGAAATGTTGGAGACATTACAATTGGAGAGAATTAGATTTATCCTAATGGATAAACCTGAGATTTTTGAACAAATATGGTCTCCATTCAGTGATTATATGAAGGGGTAGCTGGGCTCAGCATAGAAACTCAATGAGTACCCGGTGGAAAGATCAAACAAAAATGTTTAAGATCAGATTTATATACTTGTCTCTATATATTATAATTAGAAATTGTTCCACTCATTGATAAGTTGTATACCGTTTTCTTTTCCACAAGTATTTTTATTTTTATTTTTTTGTTTTTTGTTTTTTGTTTTTGTTTATTTTATTTTATTTTATTTTTATTTTTTTTCTTCTCTCTCTTCTTTATATTAATCAACTATAATCATACTCTTATAATTATTCACTATTCTTTCTTTATACTTTTTTCACTCTATAAAAAAAAGTGAGGCCAATATATATATTTTGTTAACATTTATATAATCTTGGAAAGATGTATCAACTATATTTGGAAAAAAATGCTATATTATTTGTTATATGTATGGCCTCTAATAAAAATATATTCAAAAAAAAAGATATTAGGGGTGCATGCAATAGGATAAAAGCATAATCATGGAGAATTTTAATCTACGTTGAATTAGCAGTTGTAGTGTGAGGGATATATGTGTCAGAGATGACTTTCCACGTTGGTATGTTGAGAAATAAATAAGGAAACTGATTTTTTTTTAGACCTAATAATGGACACCCATAAAGGGTTGTAATAATCTGATATTTCAACCTCGAGGAAAGTGTCACCATAATTTCATAGAATTTAAAAATGAAAAATGAAAGTGATTTGGTTCAATCTGAAACCAGATTTTAAATCTGAACACGCTAAAAGATGTGAAATGGCTTTTGTAAATTTGGAAACTACAGTAAAAGACATAGTTATAAACAAGCAATCGTTAACAATTAAAACATGAATCCTTAGTTTACAACATATATCCCTTGAAGACACAGTTCAAAAGGAAAACAGGTCCAGCTGTGGCTAACGAGAAGTTAGAGCTATTAATAGATCAAAGGAAAAGGCTTAAAAAGTTGCCAAAAAGTGAAATAAGCCTGCGGATTGGAAACATTTATGTATTCAGCAAAGGATAAGGAAAGGGAAAGTAGAATATGTGAGTAATTTAGCAAGTAACATAAAGTAGACCGCAAAAGCTTCTTTTGGAAAGATTAGCTAAGTTTAAAGGAGAGGAGAAATTGTATTAGGGAAGAGAAGAGCAAGGTATCGGGTGCTGTTTGTGTTCAATTCGTACGTTCTCCTAGTTACCTCATAGGTTTTCTCCGGATGCTCCAGTTTCCTCCCATATTCCAAAGACGTGCAGGTTTGTAGGTTCATTGGCCTCTGTAAATTGCCCCTAGTATGTGGGACACAAAAATGGGCCAGCATAGAACTAGTGTAAGGGTGATCGATGGTCGATGCAGACCCGGTGGGCTTAAGGACATGTTTACACTCTGTATCTCTGAACTATACAGGCAAGTACAGGGCTCTCACTTAACCTTTTTTCTCTGTTTCCAGCCAGGCAAACTAGGCTTCTCCAGCATCTCGATTCTCCAGCATCTGCAGTTCCTTCTTTAAAACTAGGCAGTTTTTTAGGTTACCAAATGACAGTTTAGGTGGTCATTCTATCTTTGTCCCGCCCCTTCCCCTGACATTAGTCAGAAGAAGGGTCTTGACACGAACTGTCGCCCATTCCTTCTCTCCATAGATGCTGCCTCACCCACTGAGTTACTCCAGCAATTTGTGTCTCCCTTCAATTTTACCAGCATCTGCAGTTCTTTCTTACTCAGTTAACCTGACATTGGAAGTAGGCAAATGTTGAAATCTATTATGAAAGAGAAAATAATAATAAAAATGGGGTGAGTCGACAGCAATTTATGAAAGATAAATCATGTTTGTCAAGTCGATTCGATGTTGTTTCACTTTGTACTGAAAAAATATTGAAGGGTAGATAAGGGGGAAATTATGTAACATTATTGGGCACGTGGAATTATGTTGAATTTTTTAGTAGCCAGAAAAATGGAAAAAGTGGAGTTTTGTTTGAAATGCAAAGACATTGAAGATGTGTTGTACCCATATCAATGAAAATTTAACACGCAGCCACACCAAGCAATTAGGAAGGAAAATTGCTCTCTATTCCAGAAGGATACGAGTTCAAGAGGAAAGGATGCAATTAGTTACTGCAACCTTTTAAGAGCACTGCATCTGGAATATTGTCTATACATCTGATTTTATCTACATGTAAGAGTGAAGGCAACAAAAGATTCTGATGTGTTAAATGAGGCCAAGTTATGCAGAATAGGCCTGTACAAATTCCCTATGGGATTTCACAAAGTAGATGCAGAGTTGCTGTTTCTCCTGTCGACCTGTTTGGATCTCTAATCCAAACAGCTGTCAAGGCTTAGTTGTACAGTTCATTCCAGACAGGAATTGATAGATTTTAGGATATAGGATGATCACTGGTAAAGATCTAATTGAATGGTGGAGCAGGTTCAAGGGGCCAAATTGCCCACTCTCACTTCTTATGAACCTAAACTTCATCAAGGAAGCTGGAATATTTAAATTCTGGTATGAAAGCAGCAATTGGAGATTTCAAAAGGCTGTGTGAGTCTATTTCAGTGTAAGAGCAACAGCAGGAGATTTTAAAAGGCAGGCGTTGGATTGGAGACTCGTTAGTTAGGGTGACTAACAGGAGATTCTGTGGCAGCAATGCAGACTTGCTATTCTTGCTAATGAGGGTGTGCAGCGTAGGTTTACAAGGTTAATTCCAGGGATGGCGGGACTGTCATATGCTGAACGGTTGGGCTTGTACACTCTGGAGTTTAGAAGGATGAGAGGGGATCTTATTGAAACATATAAGATTGTTAAGGGTTTGGACATGCTGGAGGCAGGAAACATGTTCCTGTTGTTGGGGGAGTCCAGAACCAGGGGCCACCGTTTAAGAATAAGGGGTAAGCCATTTAGAACGGAGATGAGGAAACACATTTTCTCACAGAGAGATGTGAGTCTGTGGAATTCTCGGCCTCAGAGTCTGTGTGAGAGTCTGGATACTTTCAAGAGAGAGCTAGATAGGGCTCTTAAAGATAGCAGAGTTAGGGGATATGGGGAGAAGGCAGGAACGGGGTACTGATTGGGGATGATCAGCCATGATCTCATTGAATGGCAGTGCTGGCTCGAAGGGCCGAATGGCCTACTCCTACACCTATTGTCTAATGTCTATTGTCTATTGACTCCAGGATGGTCGTTGCCTCCCCTGTGGCAGATCCCAGGATGTCCTGGTGGGCTGCATGACATTCTCAAGGGGGAGGGGACAGAAGTCATTGTGCCTGTTGACACAACTGACATGTAGGAAAAGGGAAGAGATCCTGATAAATTAATATAACGAGTTAGGCAAAGGGTTGAAAAGCAGGATCTCCAGGGTAGTGATCCCTGGATTACTCCTGGTGCCACTTGCCAGTGAGGGTAAAAACAGGAAGATAGGACAATGAATGAGTAGCTGAGCTGAATGCAGTGGGCGTGGATTAAAATTGGGATCTCTCTGGGGCAGACGTAAATTGTACAAGGGGGACGAGTTGCACCTGAACTGGAGAGGCACCAATATCCTGGCAGGTTTGCTAGTGCTACTTGGGTAAGTTTAAATAGATTGGCAGGGGACCAGATCCAGGTAGGTGACTGAGGTAGGTGAGAGTCTGAAAGTCGGTATAGAAGATGATGAAAGAAAGCTCAGTGGACAGGATAGGCAGGAGCATAGCTGGGAGCAAGGAAGGACTGTTGGATTGAATTGCATTTATTTTAATGGGAGAGGGCTGACAGATAAGGCGTGTGAAATGGGTACATGAGAGTGAGATGTTGTAGCCGTTACGGAAATTTGGCTAAAGGAGGGACTGGCAGCTTAATGTTTCAGGGTACAGATGCTATAGGCGTGATAGAGGCGGGGTAAAATAGGAGCGGTTGCCACTTTATTGATTAAGGAAAATGTTCTGTTGGCTTTAAAATAATTATGAATGAAGACTTATGTGGGAAACAAGAGATGAAATGGAATGAACCTTGGGTGAAATATATGAATCATCATTAGGCACGAGTGATGAAGACTGGAGTGTGGTTAACATTGTGCCTCCGGTTAAGATGGGCTGCAAAGAAAAACTTTGATAACTATAGACCAATGTGCTTAACATCTGTGGTGTTAGAAGGCAGAATGCCTATGAGATTGCTTCTTAGAACAGATTGTGTTTGACCCCACGAGGGAAATGGCAATTTTGGATTTGGTGGGTTACACAAAAAGCTGGAGAAACTCAGCGGGTGCAGCAGCATCTAAGGAGCGAAGGAGATAGGCGACGTTTCGGGTCGAGACCCTTCTTCAGTGTTGTGCATTGAACCAGACTTGATTAGGGAGCTTAATGTGAAGGCACCCTTAGGAGACAGGGATCATAATATGATAGAATTCAACCTGCAGTTTAAGAGGGAGGTGCGGAAATCGGTTGCATTAGTATTATTGTTGAGCAAAGGTAACTGTGGAGGCATGAGGGAGGAGCTGGCTAAAGTTGATTGGAAGTGGACCCTAGTAGGAATGACGTTGGAGTTTCTGGGAGTAATTCTGGAGGCTCAGGATCTTTTTATCCCAAAGAGGAAGAAACATACCAAGAGATGATTGAGACCATCGTGGCTGACAAAGGAAGTCAAAGCTAACATAAAAGAAAAAGAGAAGACATAGAACATGGCAAAGATTATTGGGGAGCTAGAGGATTGGGAACATTTATAAAGATGAAATTAAACAAGCAATAATGGGAGAAAAGATGAAACATGAAGATAGGCTAACAAATCATATAAATATAAAGATGATTCTGTGGCGTCAGCCTAAACACGGGCCACTTATGCTCGAACCCTCGTCAGGAGATATGAGGGCAGGCACGTGACGTCATGGGCTAGAGGGAGTGTCCTGGTACTTAAGGTCTCTCACCTCGAGACCTTAGAGGAGTCAACAGGTAGCTGAGCCCGAGAATACAACCTCGCTCAGCTACAGCAACATTGTAATACGGTTAGCGCACCAACTTAACGTGCCACCACTGAATAAACAACACTTTGAACCGGCTTGACATCTCACCTTTATTCACCACGCTTGGTGCCGCTACATTGGTGACCCCCGACTGTCCGAATTGAAATTTGGATACTCCTGAAGCACGCAGCCTCGGGAGACCTGCAGAAGCCCAGCCCTGCAGAACTACGCTGCCGCCAACCAGGCCCTGCAGTGAGGTATGCCGCCTCTGCCCCACCAGCTGCTGCTCACCGGAGCTGAGAAGCCGCAGCTGCTGCTGCTCTCCTGCTCCCGGCAATGGGGCACACCCCGCTTCCAAACCCCACACCGCTCCAGGCCTTGTGTGACGGCTGCCGAGCTCCTCCGCATGACCTGCCCAGAACCGACCACCGAAGCGGAGAGGTTGTACCAGCCGCCGCTGCCCCACCAGCTGCTGCAGGAGCTACGTGCGTAGCAGCCTCCTGCCCACAGCAAGGCCGACACACGCCCGACGGCCCTGGGAGCAGAGAGAGAGTACCTGCCGCTCTCCCGCTCCTGACAACGGACCCGGGCCCAGCCTCGCACCGCGAATATGGCTCCAGGCCCGGCACTGCACGAGGCCCCACAGCTCCAGGCCCTGCACTGGCCTCACCTCACCCGTACTGCACCGGGCCTCACCACTCCAGACCCGGCACCGCAACAGGCCTCACCGCGGCCACGGCTTCACGCCCTGCCCTGCAACGCGCCTGGCCCTGCCAGCTGCTGCCCAGTGCCTAGCCACCCGATAGGGTGGGCTTACCTGGGACGACCGCCGAAGACGCCCTTCTGCTCTTCACCGGTCTTGAATCACTCCACCAGTCCACTTCAGCCGGCCGGCAAAATGGCCGCCGCGGCCTCCTGAACAAGCGACTACAAAAATGGCCACCATAGCCGGCCAGAAGAGAAACTCGAACTTACCGTCCACAGCGCACCTTCCGGCCGGATGCCGTCCCTGCAGCCTGACCACCGGCAACAGCGCCACCGTCAGCTCGGCTGCCATCACTGCAGCCTCACCGCCGACCACAGCGCCATCTTCTGAATGGATGCCGTCACTGCAGCCTCACCGTCGTCCATAACGCCACCTTCCAGCCGGATGCAGTCCCTGCAGCCTGACCACCGGCAACAGCGCCTCATGCAGACCAGAGGCTGTCACTGCAACACTATTCTGCAGTATGAACACTGGACAATTTGAACTTTGGACACTGATTGCACTGTAATTTGTCTTTTTACTGTTCATTTTTGTGTTCACTGCATTTCCACGCTCGGTTCAGAAAACAGTTTATTTATTTTATTTAGTTTTTTTCCCCCTCATCGTGGCTGGGGGCCGTATTTCACAGGACACTCTCCCTTAGCTGGTCGAGGAGATGCGACCGTGTCTCTTTTGTCCGGCGGCTTCTGTATCTGTCTCCTCGCACCCCTCGGTACCTCGGAATCGCCCATGCAGAGCGTCAATGCGCCCGTGGAGCCCTCCGTCCCGACCCACGCCCAGGGTGTCCCAGACCCACATGCAGGAGCCGCCCTCAACCATGCTATTCCTTCCTCCGGTTCTGTGGGGGGTCCTGTGGCGTCAGCCTAAACACGGGCCACTTGTGCTCGAACCCTCGTCAGGAGATACGAGGTCGGACACGTGACGTCATGGGCTAGATGGAGTGTCCTGGTACTTAAGGTCTCTCACCTCGAGACCTTAGAGGAGTCAACAGGTAGCTGAGCCCGAGAATACCTCGCTCAGCTACAGCAACATTGTAATATGGTTAGTGCACCAACTTAACGTGTCACCACTGAATAAACAACACTTTGAACCGGCCCGACGTCTCACCTTTATTCACCACGTTTGGTGCCGCTACAATACAAAGATAGATGGAGGGGCAGGTAGTCTTGAGGAAGCAGGGAGGCTGCCGAAGGATTTGGAAAGATTGGGTGAGTGGGTAAAGAAGTGGCAAATAGAACACAGTGCAGCAAAGTGTATGGTCATGTGCTTTGGTAGAAGGAATAAATGTGTAGACTGCTTTCTATAGGGAGAGATTTCAGAAATCAGAGTTACAAAGGAACTTGGGAGTGCTGTGCTGGTATAAGATTCCCAAAATGTTAATTTGCAGTTTGACTCAGTAGTACGGAAGCAAATGCAATGTGAGCATTAATTTCAAGGGGACTAGAATATAAAAGCAATGATTGTAATGCTGAGACTTTTCGGGTGCTGGTGAGGCCACATTTGGAATATTGAGAGCAATTTTGGGCCCCATATCATAGGAAGGATGCGCTGGCTCTGGACTAAGTCCAAAGGAGGATTACGAGAATGATTCTGGGGATGACTGCGTTCATGTATGAGAATCATTTGAAGTCTCAGGGACTGCATTTGCTGGGGTTTAGAAAGACGAGGGAGGATCTCATTGAAACTTACTGGATAATTAAAGGCCTAAATTGAGTGGACGTGGAAAGGATGTTTCCAGCAATGGTAGAATCCAGAACCAGAGGTCACAGCCTCAGAATAAAAGGACGTACCTTCAGAATGGAGATGAGGAGAAATGTCTTTAGCCAGAGGGTGGTGAATCCATGGAATTCATTGTCACAGAAAGCTGTGGAGGAAAGTGATTGGGTATTTTTAAAGCAGAGAGTGATAGATTCTTGATTAGTAAGGGTGTCAAAGGTTATGGGGAGAATTTGATTTTTATTACATGAAATTTTATTACTTGAGAAGGCAGGAGAATGGGATTGAATGGGAAAAATAGATCAGCCATGATCGAATGCCCGATGGGCTGAATGGCCTAATTATGCTCCTATGTCATGGTCTCATGGCAAGTTATCGGCGAGGATTCTGAGGGATAAGATATATACATGCATTTGGATAGACGGGCTGATTAGTAATAGTCAACATAGTTTTGTACTTGGAGATTGTGTGTTATGATTCTGAGTTTTTTGAAGAAGTAATCAAAAAGCTTGACTATATGGACATCAGCAAGGCATTTGTCAAGGTTCTATGTGGTAGACTGCTTTGGAAGGTTGCATTGCATGGGATCCAGGGAGAGCTAGATAACTGGATAGTGATTTTTTATTTTAATTGGTTACCTAAATTGTTTTAATCTTTTAATTTGGTGTCTGTTTAATAATGGTCATTGCAGCAATGCTGCAACACCAGTGGAGATGTACATGAATGATTAAGGATGGGGTATAAATAAGTGGGCCAATTTGTTCTGGATGATGTCAAATCTGCTTGAGGTTCTTTGGGGCTTTCAAGGAAGCAGCAAATATCCCACTTTGCTCCTGACTTCAGCCTTATAGATGGTAAAAATACTTTATGGTGCCAATGTTGACTCACAGAATGTGGATGTTTGGTGCATGCAGGCATGACTTTCATTTATTGAGGAATTACAAATTGGGTAGAATTGAACATTACATAATCACCAGCAAACACTCCGACTTTGTGGATAGGTGAAAATGTTTAGACCTGGAATGCTGTCCTGAAGACCTGTTGCCTGGGCTGGAATGAAAGAACAATAACAATCATCTTCCTTTTGACAACCACGGAACTAGTTCCCCCTTGATGCCCAACAAAAGTGCAATAATTTCCTCTGGACTAGAATTCTGCTCTTTCATCCATTTTTGGACCTATGTTGTAGTGAAGTCTGAAGTTGATATGTTCTGAAAAATCTTAAATTGGACATCAGTAACCAATTATTAGAATAAAAGGGGCCACCAATAACAGTATCATGTGACAACATGGGCGGCACGGTGGCGCAGTGGTGGAGTTGCTGCCTTACAGTGCTTACAGTACTAGAGACCCAGGTTCGATCCCGACTATGGGTGCTCTCTGTACGGAGTTTATACATTCTCTCCATGAGCACGTGGGATTTCTCTGAGATCTTCAGTTTCCTCCCACAATCCAAAGATGTACAGGTTTGTAGGTTAATTGGCTTGGTGTAAAAGTAAAATTGCCCCTAGTGTGTGCAGGATGGTGTTAATGTGCGAGGATCGCTGGTTGGTGTGGACTCGGTGGGCCAAAGGGCCTGTTTCTGCGCTGTATCTCTAAACTAAACTAAACGAAACTAATCTTCAGCAATAACTTTGCTCTCTATAAATAGGTTCTTTGGACCCAGATGAATGAAGGTATGCGGGAATTGCAGATGGCAACTCCAGGTGGCTGGCTGGGTTCAGCATGATATTAAAATGATTAAAAATAAATTAATCATATAGAAAATTCAAGACATAATTTATTTAAATTATTTCAGTTAATTGAAAAATAATGCAATTCACCTGAAACTTTATTATCTTCTATTTACCCATTTCCTCTGCATCAGATTAATGTAATCAGAATAAGTTGATGAATATGCATAAAGTTATACGTTAAGTAAATTTAGTGAGCTGATTTGTAAGTGTAGCATCTGGGAAATTGCATGACGTTGTTGCTCTGCCACTGGACTCCACAGGAAGTCCAACTTCCATATGTATTTGGAGTGACTGCAGATTCAAGACTTCTGCGCCTCTGAAAATATCTGTTGGAAGTGTTTTTATTAGCCAGCTTGGCTCTCCCTGCAAAATAAAATGATTACCGCAGGTCCAATGTGTATGATTGCAGTAATTGACCATGTCTTTTCTCTTCAAGAGGCAAGGAAGGGTGGTAAATGGGAAGGTCAAATAAACAGAATAAGATCTTGGGGTTAACTATATTGTCTGTTAACTCTGATTTCTAATTTGTTTCAAAGTTAATGTTGATGTATCTTTTATGTATTTCCAAAAAGCCAGACCAATGTGAAAAGAAAATATAGCACTCATGTTACAAGATCAACCAATTCTGGAAGAAAGTCTTCTGCTTCTGTTAAAGGTGTTATGGCAACCAATAAGGATAATTCAAAATGCCAGGTTAGTGGAATGTTATTACAGCAACATTTGAACATTATTATAATTCATGTGCCTGTAACAATACCTGTATCTACCTATAGTTGTCCTACACAAATTCACTACACTGCTCAATATGCCTTGCTTATTTCTTCCTGTCATTATACTACTGCGCCACCATTTCTGGTGGATCTATCATGTGAGCGGAACAGGGCCTGCACAGAATTTGTGGTAAAATAATCTAGCATGAGTGTCAGGTTATCACTTGTTTAGTTTTGGGTATGGATACCGCCTTCCCTAGTTCATTTTTCAAGACCACCACGGCCTTGACTGGATTTGGTACCTACTGTAGGTCAAAGAAAGGTGACTATCCGGTTTTATCCCTTCTTCATTTGGCAGTTGTGATATAACAGAGTAACTTGCCAAATCATTTGAGAGGGCACATTTTTACAGGTCACATATACTTCAGATCAGGTAAAGATAGGTTTCCTCTCTTGAGGGATGTTTGTAAACCTGACAATCCATCATTACTAAGAGTTACTGTTTTGTTTTTCAAACTTCATAATTAACAGGTGGAATTTAAACTCATAGCTCTGGTTTGTTATGCCCCTGTCCCACTTAGGAAACCTGAAAGGAAACTCTGGTGACCTTGCCCGCGACCCAAGGTTTCCATGAGGTCGCCGGAGATTTTGGTCACTCTCCCTAATGGTCGAAAGTGGTTTCCGCGGGGTCGAGGCTTCTTCTAGGTTGCTTCGATTGTTTCAACAAAATCAAAACCGGCCTCGACTAAAAATAGGTTGTCGTTTGGTTGAAGCCAGTGGAATAGGGTCACTATTTACTTACAGGCAGTCGAAGGCCATCTCCTTCGCTGACTGGCCATTTTGATTGGCTCATTGGAGTTTTCAGGACCTAGAAGACCCGCCTGTAGGTAAAATGCCTGCTAACTTTATTAAACTTCTTAAAACTGTCTCCACTCCTTCTCCCCCCACCTTCCATCCCCTTCTCCTCCACTTCTCTCCCCTTCTCCCCATTTCTCCCCCCTTCTCTCTCCCCTTCTCTCTCCTTCATCGCCCCTTCTCTCCCCCCCTCCCCCGCGCTCTCTAAAGGACTTACCGTGCTCTGTGGCAGCCGTTTACCTTCCTCTTCATCGCGCAGACAGCGCTCCTCCTCTCTCCATGGCCCCCACCTTCGCGATGTGTTTGTGTGTGTGTGTATGTGCGGTCGGTAGCAAAGATCCTATAGGATCTTTGGTCGGTAGATGCAGCTCATGCTTCAGTCAATCCAGGTCGAGGCTTTCCAGGCGAGTGACCAAAACCTCCGGCGACCTCATGGAAACCTTGGGTCACAGGCAAGGTCACCAGAGGTTTCCCTTCAGGTTTCCTAAGTGGGACAGGGGCATTAGTCTGGGCTTAAGCGTAACTGGTCTGGTCTTCTTCTGCATATGGCATGCACAGCCTAAAGTTGTAGGTCAACTTGTTTTATTTGATCTATTTGTTTGTGTACGTCGGGTTGATTTCATTAGTCGAAACAGGGTGGACCACGTGAAGGTTGCAATCTCCCACCCCACTGGTCTGGTAACTTATTCACTGTATAACTACAGTACTGTGGCGTGAGCCTAAACACGGGCCACTTATGCTCGAACCCTCATCAGGAGATACGAGGGCGGGCACGTAACGTCATGGACTAGAGGGAGTGTCCTGGTACTTAAGGTCTCTTACCTCGAGACCTAGAGTAGTCAACAGGTAGCTGAGCTCAGCTACAGCAACATTGTAATATGGTTAGCGCACCAACTTAACGTGTCACCACTGAATAAACAACACTTTGAACCAGCCTGATGTCTCACCGTTATTCACCACGTATGGTGCCGCTACATTGGTGACCCCCGACTGTCCGAATTTAAATTTGGACTCACCTGAAGCACGCAGCCTCGGGAGACCTGATGTCTGCAGCCGGCTGCCCAGCCCTGCAGAACTACGCTGCTGCCAACCAGGCCCTGCAGTGAGGTATGCCGCCTCTGCCCCACCAGCTGCTGCTCACCGGAGCTGAGAAGCCGCGGCTGCCGCCGCTCTCACACTCCCGGCAACGGGGCAGGCCTCGCTTCCAACCCCCACACCGCTCCAGGCCTTGTGTGACGGCCGCTGAGCTCCTCTGCATGACCTGCCAGGAACCGACCACCGGAGCGGAGATTTGATTATCCAGTGCACACATACTTTGAATGGTGGCTGGATTTGGATTTCTCTCTAAGCCAATTATGATAGACAGAAAATCCTAGCTTTATGGCTGTCTACTGTAATTCTTTCCCTCCAACTAATGCATTCTAACAGCTGTTATCCCTCCAGGCTCTTATCAGCAATGTGAAGGACATCTGTTTCTAAGTGAGATTGCCAATTAGGACACTTTCATTCTTTCGGATACCGAAATGTAAATCCCAAACCCATTTCGTTTATAATCCTTGTGGCTTGTATGTTGGTGAAAATGATACAAAAAATGAAAAATGACTGATTGATCTGCTATATCCAGATGCGCTCTCAGCTGTAAAGAATAATATTTAATTAACAGGCTGTTTAATTTTTTTCATGTTTTTGACACAGCAATTGGGTGGATGTGAGAGCATCAATATATTAGATCTACATGGAAAAGGAATTAAGAAGATACAGAAGTTTGATATTGTAAGCATTCACAACTTATTTATTATTCATGACTGCTTGTGAATTAAGTGTGAACTTTGGAATGATGGTTGCAATTTTTAGTACTAATATTCCCATAAGGAACTGCATATGCTGGTTTACAAAAACGCAAAATGCTGGAGTAATACAGCAGGTCAGGCAGCATCTCTGAATTGGAGAATTCAATGTTCTGAAGAAGGGTCTCGACGCGAAACGTCACCCATTCCTTCTCCCCAGAGATGCTGCCTGTCCTGCTCATTTACTCCAGCTTTTTGTGTTTATCAATGTTCATACCATTGGGTTGTAAGCACTCAACCCAATGCTACTTACAATCCAGTGTACACTGAATTCTCCAATTTTAGATTACACCCCACCTCTCCCTCCACCCTTCCCCTTCCCCTCCATTCCCTTCCATCTATTTACCTTCCTCTTGTTTCATATTTCACTCCTCTTCTCTCTTTATCTTACACCCTTTTGTCTCCATTTTATCTCTAGTTTTTGTCCACCCATCTGTCAGTAAAACCTCCCTCACTTATATTCACCCATTACTTGCCTGGTTTTGTCCCACTACCACTTATTTTCCAGCTGTCACCCCACTACTGCAATCAGCCTAAAGAAGGGTCCCAACCCGAAACTCCACCTATTCATGACTTCTAGGGATGCTACCTGACCTGCTGTGTTACACCAGCACTTTGTGGGTTTTTTTCTAGTTTCCTTTCACAAATTCAAAGGCCATTTGGCCCATCGAGTCTACTCCGTCATTCAATCATGGCTGATCACTGCCTCCTAATCCCATTTTCTTGCCTTCTCCCCATAACCCTTGACACCCGTCTGATCGTTTGTCTATCTTTACCTTATAAAAATCCAGTGAGGATATTTGGGCTCCAAAAATATCCAGTGAGGACTTGGGCTCCACAGCCCTCTGTGGCAATGAGTTCCACAGATTAACTACCCACTAACTAAAGACGTCTTTTCCTTAGTCTTTTCCAAGGTAACTCTTCAATGGTACATCATTGGACACCTTTATGTTACCAGATTTAGTACTGGATAAGCATTTAGCTCTTTCAAAATGCCTGCTCATTTGTAGGCTGATTGGTCTACTTCTATATCAATTCTAGTTCAATCTTATTAGGTGGTGGGGTGGGAAATCTAAGAAGTATTAGAAGAGAGAAAATGGAGGTTTATTCAAAAAATGTCCCTGATTCAGACCAGCTACGATTGTCATTGAAAATAAGTGAATATAAATTTTTATAAATTCTTTAGGTAAATAGTTTTTTTAACATTTAGAATTTTTTGGATGCTTATGAAGAATAATAAAAGTAATAAACTGGTCCTATTAAAATGTGGTGAAATCAAAATAGTTAAATTTACCACTTATATAGTGCTGTTACTGTAAATTTTCAATTTTTCAGTCCTCTGAAATCATTGCTGACACTAGTGATTCTAAAAAGATCACTACTAATGCCTGCACAATCTCTATGGCTACCTTTTTCAGAACACTGGGGTATAGTCCATCTGGTCCAAGTGATTTATCCACCTTCATACCTTTCAGATTTTCAAGTACCTTCTCCTCAGTAATGGCGACTGCACTCACTTCTGCCCCCTGACAATCTTGAATTTCGGGCACATTGTTGGTATATTTCACTATGAGGACTGACAGACGAAACATATTCATTTTATCTTCCATTTCTTTGTTCCCCTTACTATTTATCCAGTGCTATTTTCCAGCGGTCCAATGTCTACTCATGCCTCTCTTTTATTCTTTATACAGTGGCTTGCAAAAGTTTTCATACCGCTTGAACGTTTCCACACTTTGTCACGTTACAACCACAAACATAAATGTATTTTATTGGGATTTTATGTGATAGACCAACACAAAGTGGTGCATAATTATGAAGTGGAAGGAAATTTTTTTCCATGGTTTCCAAATTTTATTACAAATAAAAATCTGAAAAGTGTGGCGTGCAAAAGTATTCAGACCCCCTGAGTCAATACTTTGTAGAACCACCTTTCGCTGCAATTACAGTTGCAAGTCTTTTGGGGTATGTCTCTACCAGCTTTGCACATCTAGAGACTGAAATTTTTGCCCATTCTTCTTTGCAAAATAGCTCAAGCTCAGTCAGATTGGATGGAGAGCGTCTGTGAACCGCAATTTGCAAGTCTTGCCAAAGATTCTCAATTGGATTTAGGTCTGGACTTTGACTGGGCCATTCTCACATGAATATGCTTTGATCTAAACTATTCCATTGTAGCTCTGGCTGTATGTTTAGGATTGTTGTCCTGCTGGAAGGTGAACCTCCGCCCCAGTCTCAAGTCTTTTGCAGGCTCTAACAGGTTTTCTTCCAAGATTACCCTGTATTTGGCTCCATCCATCTTCCCATCAACTATGACCAGCTTCCCTGTCCCTGCTGAAGAAAAGCATCCCCACAGCATGATGCTGCCACCACCATGTTTCACAGTGGGGATGGTGTGTTCAGGGTGATGTGCATGTTAGTTTTCCGCCACACATAGCATTTTGCATTTAGGCCAAAAACTTCAATTTTGGTCTTATCAGACCAGAGTACCTTCCTCCACATGTTTGCTGTGTCCCCCACATGGCTTGTGGCAAACTGTAAATGAGACTTCTTATGGCTTTGTTTCAACAATGGCTTTCTTCTTGCCACTCTTCCGTAAAGGCCCGATTTGTGGAGTGCATGACTAATAGTTGTCCTGTGGACACATTCTCCCACCTGAGCTGTGGATCTCTGCAGCTCCTCCAGAGTTACCATGGGCCTCTTGGCTGCGTCTCTGATCAATGCTCTCCTTGCCCGCCCTGTCAGTTTAGGTGGACGGCCACGTCTTGGTAGGTTTGCAGTTGTGCCATACTCTTTCCATTTTCAGATGATGGATTGAACAGTGCTCCGTGAGATGTTCAAAGCTTGGGATATTTTTTTATAACCTAACCCTGCTTTAAACTTCTCCACAACTTTATCCCTGACCTGTCTGGTGTGTTCCTTGGGGTTCATGATGCTGTTTGTTCACTAATGTTCTCTAACAAACCTCTGAGGTCTTCACAGAACAGCTGAGATTAGATTAGACACAAGTGGACTCTATTTACTAATTAGGTGACTTCTGAAGTCAATTCGTTGCACTGGATTTTATTTAGGGGTATCAGAGTAAAGGGGGCTGAATACATTTGCACACCACACTTTTCAGTTTTTTATTTGTAAAAAAATTTGAAAACTGTGTATCATTTTCCTTCCACTTCACAATTATGCGCCATTTTGTGTTGGTCTATCACATAAAATCCCAATAAAATACATTTACGTTTGTGGTTGTAACGTGACAAAATGTGGAAAAGTTCAAGGGGTATGAAAACTTTTGCAAGCCACTGTATATCTGAATAAAAACTTTTAGTATCCTCTTTTATATTATTGGCTAGCCTACCTTCACATTTTATCTTTTGTTCCTATATTATTTTTTTTAGTTGCCTTCTGTTCCAATCCTCTAGCTTCCCACTAATCTTTCCCATGCTATTTCTTCTCTTTTTCTTTTATGCTATCTTTGCCTTCCCTTGTGAGCCATGATGGCCTCATTCTATCCTTGGTAGATTTCTTCCTATTTGGGATGAAAAGATCATGTGGCTTCTGAATTACTCTCAGGAACTCCTGCCATTGCTTCTCCATGGTCATTCCTGCTAGGGTCCTCTTCCAATCAATGTAGCCAGCTCCTCCCTCGTGCCTCTGTTGCCGTTGCTCAACATAACAGTATTACTGATATATCCGATTTCATCTTCTCCCTCTCAACTGCAGGTTAAATTCTACTATATTAGGATCACTGCCTCCGAGGGGTTCCTTCACGTTAAACTCCCACATCAAGTCTGGTTGTTTATCCAACACCAAATCCAGAATTGCATTTTTCCCTAGTGGGCTTGACAACAAGCTGCTCTAAAAAGCGATCTCATAGGCATTCTACAAATTCCTTCTCTTGGAACCCTGTACCAACCTGATGTTTTCCCAGTCTACTTGCATGTTGAAATCCCCATGACGAATGTACCATTGTCTTTCTTATGTGCCTTTTGTATTTCCTGATGTACTTTGTGCCTTACAGATTGACTATTATTTGGAGGCCTATATACAACTTCCATCAGGATATTATTACCCTTCAATTTCTTAACTCTACCCAAAAGGATTCTACATATTCTCATCTTATGTTGTTTCTTGCTAAGGATTGGATTTTGTCCCTTACCAATGGGGCACGCCACCCCCTCTGCCCACATGCCTGTTTTATCGATAGTTAAATCAAATTTATGTCAATTCACTTGTGGCTCAGGTGGCAATACAGAGATTATTATCGTTTTGGTTCTACTTGTTAATATAGTTTCTAGCTGCTCAAATGCCATCAGCAGAATCTCTTTCCTTGTTTTACCTTTGGCATTGGTACTTGCCCCGGTGTCCATTCCCCTGACTCCACTGTCTCAAATTACTGTCTCTTCTGCACCCTCCTTCCCACACCACCTCCACACTTAAATGACTCCCTCATCCACGGTACCATGGTTAAGTTGCTCATCCTTCCTGCAACCCCCACTCTTTTCCGCACAGGGTGAAAGACCCTCAGATCAAGCTCAGAAGAAAACTCAGAAGAAAATAAAGCTACAATAATCTGAATTTCATATGAAATGCATCTTATCATGTTTTATATGCCTGTTGCTTTATTACATTTTACCAGTATTCCATATCAGTCATAATTGTTTGAAGTTTTTTATGCCCCTCTGCTGCAGTATCTCTGTGATATTCTGAAATTCCTGTTTATTTGTTAATATAGAGTGGAACTAGGCTGATGTGAATAAATTATTTGTCTACCCATGTTGCAAAATTTCACGTCTAATTTTCTTATAACAGGCTCTGATAAATAAATGTAACTGTACTCTATATTCTGAAATCCTGCTGTTTATTTTGATGCAGTTGAAAGGAATAAAGATATTGGACCTTTCCTGTAACTTCATTGAAGAAATTGAGAATTTAGAGAATACATATGAAATTACTGAACTCAAACTATATGGTAACTACATTAGACACATCAATAATCTAGACAGGTTGGTGTCAATGATCATAAGCATATTATATGATGTATGTTTTTTTTGCCATCTCTCATTGTTTAAATTGCATTTTTAATCTTAAATATTTAATCTGATATGATGTGACAGATGGTCTTTAGATATTTAAAGGCATCTTAAACTAGACTGTATTTCAATGATGTCTATTCAGAAAACATTTGATGTACAACGTGAGAATGTCATTATTTAAGACAATAAATGACATTCCAATAAAATGGTCATGTATCTATCTGGATGTGGAAGCTGCTGGCTAGAAACAGAGGGGAATGGTTTCATTGCAAGGTTTTAAATATTTTTGAACATATTCCATCGTGAAGCCTGAAACTTTTACCGGTGTGGTAGGATATCTGATCATCCAGGAATATATTGCTATTTCTGGCTGAATCTCTGGATGTTTGCTATTTTAATTACAAGGGGCAGGGGATTTGCGTCAAACAAAGAGAGATTTGCTCTGGTACATCAATAGTGGAGGGGGATCAAAGTTTATGAGATGGCTGGAGAATGTGGTTGAGAGGAATTAATAGATCAGCCATGATTGATTGGAGGGTCGATGGGCTGAATGGCCTAATTCTGCTCCTGGTGTCTTATTTCAAACACACACAGATCTTAAGACAAGCCTAAAGATCAGAAAGCATATAAATGTTCTGGCAAGGAACATGAGCTTGGCACCCACTCAGTGTTGGTGACGTGTATTATTCCATAATTCAACCCATCCTTCATATTTTCTATTTACAAAATGTACATCTTATTAATTAATTGGTTGCAGATTTATATCCTACAATTTGATCACGTTAATGAAAAATTCACAGGGAGAATTATTTTCAGGAGATGTTTTATTCAGTGTATTGAATGCTAAATCTTGAGAGATAGTAAAAAGAGAGGCACATCACAATAGCCATGAAGTTTAGGAAGAAACTGCAGATGCTGGTTTACACCAAAGATAGACATAAAATGCCAGAATAACTTAGTGGGTCAGGCTGCATCTCTGGAGAAAAGGAATAGGTGACGTTTCAGGTCTGAAGAAGGGTCTCAACTCAAAACGTCACCTATTCCTTTTCTACAGAGATGCTGCCTGACCAGCTGAGTTACTCCAGCATTTTGTGTCTATAAAAGCCATGATGTTACATTCATAGTCCTTGGCCGTTCCGCCCTATGCATATCTTTGAATGATAACATTATCTCAATGCTCATATATTTTGAAGAAATGTGCTGAGAGCATTTGGACAAGATTACAAACATTGATAAAATTATTTGTTACATTGGAAACATTTGTTGTAAACACAGTGTACATAACATAATGTGAATCATCTTTTCAATTATCCTGAAGACACAAGTTCCACGGTCGCAGACATGACTTAAGTGGTCATTATTCATATATTGAATTAAACAGCTTAACCAAGGGTGGCTTTGAATCTGAGCCTGACCTGGTTGTTAAGCCTATGGGGCAAGTAGGAACAGAGTAACGCTTTGCAAAATATGCTTTTAAGAAAATAAATTCACTGGGTACAATTCAGAAACTGGCAAGCTTATGATTTTTTTGCACTTTTTAATTCAAGAGTTAGTGGCATAATTTAAACATTATGTTGCCATGACTGCTGCAGTCAGATACAGCCATTCACTGGAAACAAATGTAGTGGTTTTGCCGGGTTTTTTAAAGTGCCATATTAGTTGGTGCTTTGACCTTCTGGGTCATGATAAGCCTCTCAATTGAACAATGTTGTTGTACTTGCTGCTCTGACTGCCTCTTTGTCTCTCTGTGCCAGATTCTATAACTTTTGTGGTGCAGTAAAACAAAGAAACTGTATGTCACATAAATGTGGAGGTCTAGAATGTATTTATTTGTATGCAAAGCGCAAAATATTTAATAAAGGCATCATGAACCCTTATTTTAGGGTTTTGACGTATTTTACATATCTACATATAGTCACAAGATCTTTGTATTTTATGTTTCAGGTAGTTATGCTTAATGGGCCCTAAATCTTGCTGACAGTTTATTATCTAAACGAGTGGCAGATATAAAGCATAAGAACATGGGAAATGAGAGCCGACATACAAATTCTCTGAGCATATTTTTGCCATTCATTTGCATCATGGCTAATCCTCCGCTCAACTCAAATTTTCTACACAATCCCCACATCCCATGATTCCTTTCAACCAACAAAAAGAATCAGTCTTTGGTTTGTATATACTCAATAGCATATCTGGGATAAACAATCCTCTGCTTGAATAAAGTTCTTATTTTTCCCCAAAAAAGGACAGCTTCTAATCCTGTAGCTATTCTCACGTCTGGTCAGACAGATGAAATAACCTCTCAGCAAAAGTCTCCCAAGTCCTCTCAAAATCTCAATGGAATTGCTTCTCATTTTTCCATGAACGAGTTTGTACAAGCCAATCTCTCTTCTTATAACAACTCACTCACCTCAGGAACTGATCTAAAGTGTTTATATTTCAAATACTTCTAAGCTAAATATACCTTTTTTAGGTAAGGAGACCAACAGGGGAAGGGTCTCGACTGGAAACCTCACGGATTCCTTCTCTCCAGAGATACTGCCTGTCCTGCTGAGATAATCAAGCATTTTGTTTCTGTCATTTTTCAGGTGATCTCATTAAGTCAAGGCACAAACCTCCATAATCTCCAGACTCATTTCATTAATGCCATCGAGAAGAAGGTATAGGAGCCTGAAAACTGTAATGTCCAAGTTCAGAAGCAGCTTCTCCCTAACAACCATCAGGCTATTAACCACTACAACTTCCAAATAAGCTCCGAATGACATAGACTTGGGGGAGAAAAATCTTTAAACTTTCGAGATACATCGCGGAAACAGGCCCTTCCGCCCATCGAGTTCACGCCAACCAGTGATCAATCATACACGAACGCTATCTTACACACTAAGGACAATTAACAATCTTTACAAAGAAAATTCACCTACAAACCCGTACATCTTTGGATTGTGGGAGGAAATCAGAACACTTGAGGAAAATCCACATGGTCACAGGGAGAAGGTACAAACGGCGTACAGACAGCACCTGTAGTCAGGATCAAACCTGGGTCTCTAGCACTGTAAGGCACCACTCTACCGCCCTTATATAATTGATATAGATATATATACTGAACTTTTTTTGTTGTTAATTGTGTTTTTTACAGAATACTATGTTTAGTATATTACTTATATATAGATATATAATGAGACACTTTGTAATTCTCAATATATATGTACTTCAATGACAAACGTTTCACAAGACGGTTGATTCATCTGTGGCCAACGAAGGAAATTAAAGATGGTACCTAAAAAAGAAGTGAGTGGCTAAACTGGTCCCTCGTTAAATTAAGGAATTAATAGGGAAATAAGACAATGGCAGAGACTTTGGAAAAATATATTTTCTATCTCTCTTCATGATAGAAAATCCAAGGTTAATACACCAACTGTTGTAAAAACAATAGTTCTGTTCAAACTAATAGTACCAAATACATAGAAACATAGAAATATAGAAATTAGGTGCAGGAGTAGGCCATTCGGCCCTTCGAGCCTGCACCGCCATTCAATATGATCATGGCTGATCATCCAACTCAGTATCCCGTACCTGCCTTCTCTCCATACCCTCTGATCCCCTTAGCCACAAGGGCCACATCTAACTCCCTCTTAAATATAGCCAATGAACTGGCCTCAACTACCCTCTGTGGCAGAGAGTTCCAGAGACCCACCACTCTCTGTGTGAAAAAATTCCTTCTCATCTCAATCCTAAAGGATTTCCCCCTTATCCTTAAGCTGTGACCCCTTGTCCTGGACCTCCCCAACATCAGGAACAATCTTCCTGCATCTAGCCTGTCCAACCCCTTAAGAATTTTGTACGTTTCTATAAGATCCCCTCTCAATCTCCTAAATTCTAGAGAGTATAAACCGAGTCTATGCAGTCTTTGTTCATAAGACAGTCCTGACATCCCAGGAATCAGTCTGGTGAACCTTCTCTGCACTCCCTCTATGGCAATAATGTCCTTCCTCAGATTTGGAGACCAGAACTGCACGCAATACTCCAGGTGTGGCCTCACCAAGACCCTATACAACTGAAGTAGAACCTCCCTGTTCCTATACTCAAATCCTTTTGCTATGAAAGCTAACATACCATTCGCTTTCTTCACTGCCTGCTGTAACTGCATGCCTACTTTCAATGACTGGTGTACCATGACACCCAGGTCGTGCTGCATCTCCCCTTTTCCTAATCGGCCTCCATTTAGATAATAGTCTGTTTTCCTATTTTTGCCACCAAAGTGGATAACCTCACATTTATCCACATTATACTGCATCTGCCAAACATTTGCCCACTCACCCAGCCTATCCAAGTCACCTTGCAGTCTCCTAGCATCCTCCTCACAGCTAACACTGCCCCCCAGCTTAGTGTCATCCGCAAACTTGGAGATATTGCCTTCAATTCCCTCATCCAGATCATTTATGTATATTGTAAATAGCTGGGGTCCCAGCACTGAGCCTTGCGGTACCCCACTAGTCACTGCCTGCCATTATGAAAACGACCCGTTTACTCCTACTCTTTGCTTCCTGTTTGCCAGCCAGCTCTCTATCCACATCAATACTGAACCCCCAATGCCGTATGCTTTATGTTTATATACTAATCTCTTATGTGGGACCTTGTCGAAAGCCTTCTGGAAGTCCAGATACACCACATCCACTGGTTCTCCCCTATCCACGCTACTAGTTACATCCTCGAAAAATTCCACAAGATTCGTCAGACATGATTTACCTTTCGTAAATCCATGCTGACTTTGTCCAATGATTTCACCACTTTCCAAATGTGCTGCTATCCCATCTTTAATAACTGACTTTAGCAGTTTCCCCACTACCGATGTTAGACTAACTGGTCTGTAATTCCCCGTTTTCTCTCTCCCCCCTTCTTAAAAAGAGGGGTTGCGTTTGCTACCCGCCAATCCTCAGGAACTACTCCAGAATCTAAAGAGTTGTGAAAGATTATCACTAATGCATCCACTATTTCCGGAGCTACTTCCTTAAGTACTCTGGGATGCAGCCTATCTGGCCCTGGGGATTTATCGGCCTTTAATCCATTCAATTTACCCAACACCACTTCCTGACTAACCTGGATTTCACTCAAGTACTCCTTTGACCCGCGGTCCCCTGCTATTTCCGGCAGATTATTTAGATTCCTTAGTGAAGACGGAACCAAAGTAGTTATTCAATTGGTCCGCCATATCCTTGTTCCCCATGATCAACTCACCTGTTTCTGACTGCAAGGGACCTACATTTGTTTTAACTAATCTCTTTCTCTTCACATATCTATAAAAACTTTTGCAGTCAGTTTTTATGTTCCCTGCCAGTTTTCTTTCATAATCTATTTTTCCTTTCCTAATCAAGCCCTTTGTCCTTCTCTGCTGGTCTCTGAATTTCTCCCAGTCCTCTGGTATGCTGCTTTTTCTGGCTACTTTGTACGCATCATCTTTTGCTTTGATACTATCCCTGATTTCCCTTGTTATCCACGGATGCACTACCTTCCCTGATCTATTATTTTGCCAAACTGGGATGAACAATTTTTGTAGTTCATCCATGCAGTCTTTAAATGTCTTCTATTGCGTATCCACCGTCAACCCTTTTAGAATTGATTGCCAGTCAATCTTGGCCAATTCACGTCTCATACCCTCAAAGTTACCTTTCTTTAATTTCAGAACCCTTGTTTCTGAATTAACAATGTCACTCTCCATCCTAATGAACAACTCGACCATATTATGGTCACTCTTGCCCAAGGGGGCACGCACAATAAGACTGCAAACTAACCCTTCCTCATTACTCAATACCCAGTCTAAAATAGCCTGCTCTCTCGTTGGTTCCTCTACATGTTGATTTAGATAACTATCCTGCATACTTTCCAAAAAATCCTCTTCCTCAGCGCCCCTGCCAATACCAACGGATTCCCTGGATCTGAATGCCTTATTCTCTTGATCTTAAAAAAGTGGCAGTGGAGATTGTTGTAATCATTCAAAATTCCCATGAATTTGGAAAGATCCCAGCAGTTTAGAAAACGGCAAGTTGATCACCCCTATTCAACAAAGGAGGGAGAAGAATGTAGAAAACTATTACCTGGAAAGCCTGATACTTATTATTAGGAAAGTGCCAAAATCCGTTATTAAGGAAGTGGTAGAAGAAGAAAATATAATACAATGAAGCAGAGTCAAAATGATTTTATGAAAGAGAAATTGTGTTTAACATGTTTTGTTTTCTTTTTGAGGAAGTTATTTTGAGGAAGTTATGACCATGGTGATTAGTAGGAAATGAATAGAAGGAATTGGGTTTCCAAAAGTCTTTCAAAAAGGTGCCTCATAAATGGTGACAGCGCAAGGTACGAGGTCATGGCATTTGGGGAGGGGTAAATATCAGAGAATTCGTTCGCTAACTGTAAATAAAATTAGCATTAAGGGATAATTCTTTGGTTGCCATGCTATCACTAATGGAGAACAGAGATGAGTTCTAAATTAATTACGCAGATGTAGGGACGGAGTATACTGTAGTCATATTTGCTTATAATACAAATGTTAGAAAAGCAACTTATTGTGAGGCTGCAAAATATCTCTACGGAACATTAATAGATTAAATTAGTGGGTAAAACATTTGATAATAGAATATAATGTAAGAAAAGGGGATACAATTGATTAAAAAATCTGAACAAAATAAAGTGGGATTTGAATGGTACAATTGATAGGGTATCCTTGTGAATAAAAAGCAGAAAGTTAACCTGCACATAGAGTAAATCTAAAGGGAAAGGAATACTAAAGGAAGGAAATTTTACCACAGCTGTATAAGATGTTGTTGTCACCAAATCTGTAAAACTGCGTACGATTTAAGTTGTCTTATTTTAAAAGTGATAGACTTGCATCGATAGGCATCTAAGTTCTGGGGTACACTAGGTTGCTAAGTTTGCCGGCAAGTAGTTTAAGAATATTTGATAAGAGTCAAGAGTGATTGATTGTCATATATACCGACAATGGAATAGTAAAATTCTTACTTACTGCAGTATAACAGGCCTGTATGCACAAACACAGAGATAATATATAATAAATTAAAAAATCAATAAATTAAAAATCCCAATATGAGTGCAACAAAATAATCTGATGCCCTTAATGCAACCAAAAACTATCCATAGTTCATAGTTGAGGTAAACGTTGTCGTTTTCAAGAGCCTTGTCGTTGTTGGCAAGATGGTATACTTGAACCTGGTGGTTATGGTTTTTAGACGCCTATGCCTTCTTCCCAACAGTAGGAGTGAAATGAAAGCATGACCAGGGTGTTGTGTGTCCTTGATGCTACTGGCTGTTTTTTTGAGGAAGCGACTGCGATAGATTCAATCAATAGTGGGGAAGTCAGTACCCTGTAATGGACCGACACCACTACTGCTCTCTGTAATCTCCTTTGTTCCATATGCGTTTGTGCTGTTGAACCAAGCCATGATGCAACCGGTCAATATGCTCTCTACCATAAACTTGTTGAAGTTCAAGAGAATATTAATTGACGTACTGAATCTCCTCAATCTTCTAAGGGAGTAAAGGTTTCAATGTGTTTTCTTTATAATTGCATCAATGTATATGACTCTGGACAGATCTTCAGTGATCATGCCCATGAACTTGAACTTATCGATTCTCTTCACCTCCAATCCATCAGTTCCTTGGTCTTGCGGACGTTGAGAGTAAGATTGTTCTGGCATCATTCAATCAGATTTTCAATCTACCTCCTATACTCTGTCTCATCATTACCTGTTATTCATCCAACAAAAATGGTATTGTTGGCAAATTTAAAAACAGTATTAGATCTGTGTCTGGTTGCACAGTCATGGGTATCGAGTAAGTAGAGCATGGGATTGAATGTACAGCCCTTAGGTGGTGCTGCACTGATGGTTGATTAGGAAGAAGTGTTGGATAAATGGGAAGGAACACACTGAAACTTAAGTTTAACAGATTGGAATTCAGAGAGGAAAATAAGTTTTAAAGAACTTTGCGGGATTTATAATTTGTGTTATTTTTTAATGGTTTAAGGAGATGAAAATGTGATTGTAACCGTTCTTAATTCCCTCATGTTTTTATTTATAGCCTTCAAGAGCTCCGTGTTCTTCAGTTGCAGTATAATCACATAACAAGTATAAGTAAGTAAAGCCAGCAATTTTCAGGGTCAGGAAAGGCAAGGAAAATGAGGGACTGGTATATGTTTTAAATTAAGTTAGATTTCCAGTCACAAGTGTAGCAAATGTGCCCAATGGATTGCATCTTGGGCTCAAATAATTCTATCAGTGTAGATCTTATATCCAATTAAGTGTTTGTGGTTAGTATCTAAATGAAATAACGCAACACAGACCTCCCAGAAAACCTAAGACTAAAGACTAATGCTCCCTATAATTTAAATTTCAGATTTCCCAATGTCATTTGCAATTAAAGTCGTTCTGTGTGATCTCTAATGTCCATTAACAAAAATATTAGCGAGCTAGCTGTAGAGCCAATCAAAACAAACATTTCTCATGGACACAAAAATATAAAAAATTGAAATAATTAAGTGTAATCAATCCTCACATATATAATGTTGTAATTTCATGGCAGACGATATTGTTAATCTGATTATAGATTTAGAATTAGGTTTTTGGAACTTGCAGCTTATACATCAAAGAATGTCGTTTTAGAATTGTGGACATTGAGATTGCTATGTATATATCTGAAATCCTTGTCCATTAACTAATGTCTTTAGATCATGCGGAGAAGAAGGAAATCCTGGACAGAAATTTCAGATTTCAGTATTAACTGCAAATGAGTACACTGCAGAAGTTGTTGTCAGACTTTCCTCATTATGGTAGTGGGTTCATAACTCCAGTATTGTTTCTTGTCATAAACTATGGGTAAAGGAGATTTTTAAGATGTTAACTCATCATTACCAGGATTCAGATAAATGTAATAATCAATTAAACCTATCTTTAATAAGCCGATAAGGTCATAATTATTTGGAACCAAATGATTGGAAGTGTGAGATCTTGTACATAAATGAAAAAACAGATTATTATCCAAATGGAGAGTGACTGAATGTGAGTGCAGTATAGAGGGATCTAAGTGTTCTAGAGCATGGATCACAAAAATGTAACAAGTAGTTGAGAAAACAATTTTGGCCTTCATTTGAAATGGGTTGGAATTTAAAAACACAAAGGTTTTGTTGCAATTGTACAGTGACAGCGAGGCCTGATTGGGAATAGTGTATACAGCTTTGGGCCCTTATCTAAAAAAGGATGTAGGAACTGTGGAGGTAGTACAAAGAACATTTACCAGGCTATTCCTAGGATGAGAGCGTTGTCCCACAAAGAGAGACTAAATAGTTTGGGTGTTTATTCCTTGGGAGTTTAGAA
The DNA here is from genome assembly GCA_963514005.1 of Raja brachyura. The sequence continues at coordinate 30,436,215 of OY740803.1, forward strand.
GAATGAGGGTTGACCTTATTCAAACATGTAAGATCCTAATTGGGTTTGATGTATGATTCTTTTCACGGAGGGGGTGAATCTCATTTCAGTTTTCAGCCTCAGTGGGTGGGGGATGCTGGATCATTAAAAATATTCAAAGTAGAGGTAAACAAAAATTTGATAGACTGAGAAATAGCATGGTATGCAGAAATTACACAGACAATGAGTTGAGGCCAGCATTGATCAGCCATGATCATATTAAGGGTGGGACTGCACCTGGTCCTACTTTTGTGTGTCGTTTTTCCTAGGCTGCACCCATGTATTGTGTATGCAGTATCTACATTGAAACCGTGCAATTACAAAATAAGAACATTTGAAAGATTTTATAAAGAAAACTGTGTATTAAAAATATCCCTTGATATATTCAGGAATGGTAATTTGCTGACATTAGATTCATACATAGCACTTTAATCCAAATGTCTAATAGAAACATAGAAAATAGGTGCAGGAGTAGGCCATTCGGCCCTTCGAGCCTGCACCGTCATTCAATATGATCATGGCTGGTCATCAACTCAGTATCCTGTACCTGCCTTCTCTTCATACCCCCTGATCCCTTTAGCCACAAGGGCCACATCTAACTCCCTATAGAATATAGACAATGAACTGGCCTCAACTACCTTCTGTGGCAGAGAATTCCACAGATTCACCACTCTCTGTGTGAAAAATGTTTTTCTCATCTCGGTCCTAAAAGACTTCCCCCTTATCCTTAAACTGTGACCCCTTATTCTGGACTTCCCCAACAACACCACACCTCAGTAACCTGATTTTAAATGAGACATTTTTTGTTACCTTTGTTAGTTATGCTATAGTTATTAGACACATTTAAAACAAATATTCACAGCTAGGTGTCCTAACACCAACAAAATGCTTCCTTTTAAGAACTTCTTAATAGCCTGGAAATGGACAGTGACAATGGACATAGTGAGAATTTTGATTACATTGATCAGAGGCATCACCAGTTTTGATAATGGAATAAGCTCATATTGTACGTTTTTTTTCAAAAGCTGGAAGGATTGTGACAATTAATTTTATGCTGAATGCAATTTGCACTTAATTCAATGATTATTTTTAAGCCAAATACTGATGAATTTTAAACAAAAATATGGATCTTAACAGAAACTGCGGTTCAACACAGCCGAGACTAATGAAATATGCATGTTTTCTCAAAGAAGAGATTTTTTGGGTTGAGAATGCCATGGAAAAATTATTTAGGTGCTGTGCAGTTGAAAATGGGCTTAATCCAGATAAATGCAATATTGCCCTCACTTATGATTAATTTTGAGTCCAAGGGTCACCATTGTTGCATTCCAGATATAAAAAGTCAATGAGGGCAACAATTGTTGTAGGCTTGTACCTGGGGCTTGTGGGCAGCATCACAAGAAGCCCATGATATAACAGAAGTCCTGGGAGCAGCTCAGGCTCATTGAGCCAAAAGGACTCTTGTAATTATGGATGTATGATGGAGAATAGAGCGTGTGTGAGCAAATGGAGCAGTGAGAGAGGAAGGCCAGGATAAGACTTTTATCTTGGACTTTTTTTCAGGACAAGCTATGCTCCGTAATGGCTAATGTGTTTTCTCTAATAATGATATACAGTGGCTTGCAAAAGTATTCGTACAAACGTTTCCACATTTTGTCACGTTACAACCACAAACGTAAATGTATTTTATTGGGATTTTATGTGATAGACCAACACAAAGTGGTGCATAATTGTGAAGTGGAAGGAAAATGATACATGGTTTTCAAATTTTATTACAAATAAAAAACTGAAAAGTGTGGCGTGCAAAAGTATTCAGCCCCCCTGAGTCAATACTTTGTAGAACCACTTTTCGCTGCAATTACAGTTGCAAGTCTTTTGGGGTATGTCTCTACCAGCTTTGCACATCTAGAGACTGAAATTTATGCCCATTCTTCTTTGCAAAATAGCTCAAGCTCAGTCAGATTGGATGGAGAGCGTCTGTGAACAGCAATTTTCAAGTCTTGCCAGAGATTCTCAATTGGATTTAGGTCTGGACTTTGACTGGGCCATTCTAACACATGAATATGCTTTGATCTAAACCGTTCCATTGTAGCTCTGGCTGTATGTTTAGGATCGTTGTCCTGCTGGAAGGTGAACCTCCGCCCCAGTCTCAAGTCTTTTGCAGACTCTAACAGGTTTTCTTCCAAGATTGCCCTGTATTTGGCTCCATCCATCTTCCCATCAACTATGACCAGCTTCCCTGTCCCTGCTGAAGAAAAGCATCCCCACAGCATGATGCTGCCACCACCATGTTTCACAGTGGGGATGGTGTGTTCAGGGTGATGTGCAGTGTTAGTTTTCCGCCACACATAGCGTTTTGCATTTAGGTCAAAAACTACCATTTTGGTCTCATCAGACCAGAGCACCTTCCTCCACATGTTTTCTGTGTCCCCCACATGGCTTGTGGCAAACTGTAAATGGGACTTCTTATGGCTTTGTTTCAACAATGACTTTCTTCTTGCCACTCTTCCATAAAGGCCCGATTTGTGGAGTGCACAACTAATAGTTGTCCTGTGGACAGATTCTCCCACCTGAGCTGTGGATCTCTGCAGCTCCTCCAGAGTTACCATGGGCCTCTTGGCTGCTTCTCTGATCAATGCTCTCCTTGCCCGGCCTGTCTGTTTAGGAGGACGGCCATGTCTTGGTAGGTTTGCAGTTGTGCCATACTCTTTCCATTTTCGGATGATAGATTGAACAGTGCTCCGTGAGATGTTCAAAGCTTGGGATATCTTTTTATAACCTAACCCTGCTTTAAACATCTCCACAACTTTATCCCTGACCTGTCTGGTGTGTTCCTTGGGCTTCGTGATGCTGTTTGTTCACTAATGTTCTCTAACAAACCTCTGAGGCCTTCACAGAACAGCTGTATTTATACTGAGATTAGATTAGACACAAGTGGACTCTATTTACTAATTAGTTGACTTCTGAAGGCAATTGGTTGCACTGGATTTTATTTAGCCTGAATACTTCTGCACGCCACACTTTTCAGTTTTTTATTTGTAAAAAAATTGGAAAACCATGTATCATTTTCCTTCCACTTCACAATTATGCGCCACTTTGTTTTGGTCTATCACATAAAATCCCAATAAAATACATTTATGTTTGTGGTTGTAACGTGACAAAATGTGGAAAAGTTCAAGGGGTATGAAAAGTTTTGCAAGCCACTGTACCTTTAAAAGTATCTCATTGATTGTAAGATACTTACTTGTTAAGCTCTTGTTGGAGCCCCAATGAGCATTTTTCTTTATGCAAACAGTACTGGATATAAGAAATTCATTGCTGACTGAAATATAGGATCAAGTATAAAATGTCATTTGTTCAACATTCTCTTTCACATTTAGGAAAAGGTTTGCTCAAACTCCGGAAACTGCAGAGATTGAGACTGGATAGCAACCAGCTGATATGTGTGGAGTCACGGGAGTTTTCAGGACTAAGTCAACTGACATCTCTGGATATCAGCCATAACCAGCTAACTGACATCACTGTAAGGATGACCAAAACAATACAGGAGTCTGACAAATGGTTTAACAGATTCTTCCCACCTCTGACTTTTGTTTAGATATCACAAATACATTTACTGCTTTTCAGAGGTAAATTGATTTGAAGTTCACCAATCGTCATCAAGAACATTTGAAACCAATAATTGGAATTTAAGAAACATATTCTTGGTGTTTTAAAAACCCTGACCACAATCAATATCTCATCTACTCATTCATTCATTTCCATTTACCTTGCAACATACGGATAAGCCATGCCACCCATCTAGTCTACACTGGGTCTCAAAGCAATTCCTTTCTCCTACTAATTGTCATGGTAACCTATTCCTCACACATTTTTATTCTGTTTACAAGAAAGGCAATCACCTTACTTTGCTTGTCTTTTGTATGTGGGAAGCAACTGGAGTATCCAGAGGAAACCCATATGGTCGAAGAGAGAATGTGCAAACTCTGCTAGACAGCACAGGAGGCCTATAAAAGTGTACAGAAAAGGAAACCTTGAAGAAAAAGATATCTAATGAACAAATGTGTATTCAGTCGAGAAAGGCAATCCCCTCTTATGGATTCAGTTTTATCTATCCTTCTGCAATCCCTCCATCTTTTAAAAAATATTTATTTCATTTGTATTATTACACTCATCATGTCCCAGGATCCCTCCTTGGTTTCCTATTCATCCTAGATGAGTTTAGACCACTGATAGCAGTTATCTGGATCTGGCCTGAAGGTTTCATCAGCTTTGAGGTTGCATCTTTTGCTAAATCAGGTGGGATGCATACTAGACATTTTAATTCATCATGAGCTGAATCTTTAACTCCATACCTGAGCAGGCACAAAGTGGAACTGAACTAGCAGTCATTTGTATGAATTCCATGAGTTTGTTAGAGACAAATCATTTTGAATATATTTGATCGTTTTTTGGTGTACCTAGAGAATTGATGAGGGAAATGCAGTTATTATTATTAAAGTACTATTATGATTATGAATATAGGCTCGCAAAAAACATTTGATAAAGTGGCAAATAATCGTCATCATCAATATTAAATCCATGGAACAAAGTGATCTAAAATAGCAAGATAGAAAATGGGCTAAATAATAGGAAACAATGAGCTATAAAGAAAAATTGTAAAATTGCAACTTTACCAGCTGCACCACTTTTCTGCCCACAAAGTCAATGGTAGGCCTTAGAAGGAAGTTAGGTATATAAAATAAATGAATTTGCAGTGCTATGGTGAGTGGGCAGCATAATGAGCGTGAATGGATTTGATAGACTGTATAACCTCCTTCCATGATACACTATTTTGTGATTGCAATAATTCTCTGAAAACCCCTACAATATCCTTTCATCCTTTTTCTATCTTTATTTCATCTTCTCCTGCTGCAATCTTAGTTCAGGTTTTCATTTTTTTCTGGATTGTGTTCCCCAACCTTTGCCCACCTGCCTACCAGATACATATTTCACCTTCACGTCAGTGTCCTCTATCGAAATATAACATGATCATCAACATTAATAATATTAGCTCCAATTTAAAATGAGATACACCTGTTGGGTTTTTGGGTATTTCCAGGTTAATTTAAATCTAGTCAGTGTTGGAACAAAAGTTAGTCAGTGACCTCATTTACGTAACATTCAAAAATCGAGTTTTGTAGAAATAGCGTTTCACTGATAGTCATAACTAAATCTTTCTTTATTCAGGCTGTGAATGGATTGCCCTGTCTCGAGGAGCTGTTTGCATCCCACAACAAGTTGTATGGGGTTGTTGATCTCAGTAGATGTAATAAGGTCAGTAGTGAAAGTACAAAATGCAAAAAAAATCTGTTTTTTTGTTTTATCTTAACTATGACAATAACTGCATTGATAAATTGCATTGATCTGCTTGCAGAAGGACATTATGCAATTTGTGAAGCCAAAGAGCATTTCAAATCATTTAACTCCGAACTAATCCTTTAATGTTCCAAGAGATTTATAAAGTATTCTGTGATTTTAAGAAGATAGCCTGTCCAGTCCAAATAATCTCTGTCCTTAAATAGATTATGTAGGTCTTTCTTGGTAGTAAGTTATGGCTATGATTCTAATATAGCCAGTAAACCCACAATTTAATAGACCCTTTTATAACAGATTTTGGTTATAGCGGACAGACTTGCCCACGCCATTCCCATTTCACACCACCTCCCCACCCTCTTCCAGCTTTGGCCACCCACAGCCCGCACGGTCAAGTTGACGCAGCTGTTTTTGTGGCTCACGTGTAGCCCCTGGGGACTACGCTTTCTTCAGGCCGTCGCCAATAACAGGACAGCTCGGTCAGCGTGGGGTTCATCCCCTCCCACCTGCTGCTGCTACTTCCTGTCGGTCCGAGGTCACTCCCCACCTCAATGCCACCTCGTCCTCCACCCATTGCTCTGATGACTCAGTCTCTTCCACCACCCTCCCCTCCACTGCCGCCTTCTCCTCCTTCTTCCCCAGAGTTGCCGATATACTTCACCTTGGAAGATGTAGGTGATTGCAGGGGAGAAGGAAGAGAAGACAGCGGTGGAGCAAGGGGAGAGGCTGTATGGACAAAGCAACGGGAGAACGGGCGTAGTGGGTGAGTGGGCAGAGTAACATAAAAAGGGAGGCAGAGGAACATGGAGTGAATAAATCAGGAAGGAAGGGAGCCCATGGCGACTGAGCATGTCCTGTCGGTGACAGTGGCCATAAGAAAGCACTGTGCCAAGAGGCTACAAAGTGAGCTGCAATAACAGCAGCTTCAATGGATGGTGTGGTAACTGGTGAAGAAGGACTTGCTGGTGCAGTCCAACGGCATTGGCGCGTAGTTTTAAGGTGAAAAATGCTGGAGTAATGTAGCAGACTGAATCAGTCTGAAGAATGGTCCCAACGTCACCTATCCATGTTTTCCAGAGATGCTGCCTGACCCGCTGAGTTACTCCAGCATTTTGTGTCGTTTTATGTATTAACCAGCATCTGCAGTTCTTTGCTTCAACTACATGCAATTATAATACCTTACTCTGTTATAGCGGACTATCGCAATAGCGGACACCATTCCCGTCTCCATGGTCTGTTATAACAAGGGTTTACTGTACAGTCAGGAGAAGCAGTTGAGCCTGCTCTAGTTTCCTACCAGATGAGAAACTATGCCAATGAACAATTTCAGTTTTGCTTGTCTTAGACTTCTCATAATTGATTCCTTGGCTGCATGAAGTACCTTCAAGAAACATGGAAGCCTGGTATAGTTTCTCCTGAGCTAGCTAAGAATGGAAGTATGCACAAGGTGCCACTCAATACTTGAATGGTTCACCCAAGCCTGGACTGCTTCTAAATGATGCCAGCAAACATAAAGATTCTTCAAGGCATAACAATGTGGATTCTGAAAGGATGTTTCCTTTTGAGGTTGGATCTAGAATTTAGAGTACAATTTCAGAATAAGGTAATTGCACATTTTGGAGAGCAGAGGAATTTCAGCCCTCAGATGTTTGTCAATCTTTGGAAATTTTTGTCCTGGATGCTAAATTTTGAATATGGTTAACATTTAGATAGATATTTGGACTATAGGGTAACCACCAATTAAGAGAGCAGGCAGGAAATTGGAGCTGTGGCAAAATCAAATAAGCCATGAATTTATTAAATAGCAAAGCAGGCTCAAGAGGAGATATGGCCTTCTGCTCGTTTGTATGTAACAAGCTGCAGGCAGCTACTGGGTGTCACTAGGGACCTAATTGACAACGACTATGGTACTCCATAGTTTGCAGTGGCTTACAAATGCTTACAAAGAAAATAATTAGTAGGGGCATCCAGGGTGAGTAGGTGTTTGGTAAAAGATTAGTGTTTAAAATCTGAGCCGTGTTTAGAGAAGCAGTTTTAATATCACTTCTCCCAGCTCCACAATCAGGTCTTTATCTTTTAATGTTAAAGAAGGAACTGCAGATGCTGGAGAATCGAGGGTTACACAAAAAGCTGGAGAAACTCAGCGGGTGCAGCAGCATCTAAGGAGTGAAGGAGATAGGCGACGTTTCGGGTCGAGACCCTTCTTCAGACTGGTCAGGGATCAGGGAAACGAGAGATATAAACAGTGATATGGAGAGATAAAGCAAGAACAATGAGTGAAAGATATGCAAAAAAGTATTGGTGATAAGGAAAGCAGGCCATTGTAAGCTGTTTCTGGTGTGAAAATGAGAAGCTAGTGCGACTTGGGGGGGGGGGGGGAGATGGTGAAGGAATGTCAGGGCCCGAGGGCTGAGGGAGAGGTGGGGGGGGTGGGGGGAAAGGAGCAGTCTGGGTTAACAGAATTGAGAAAATTCAATGTTTAAGCCCAGAGGATGCAGACTCCCCAAGCGGAATATGAGATGTTGTTCCTCAAACTTGCGGTGTTGTTCACTCTGGCCATGGAGGAGGCCCAGGACCGAGAGGTCGGATACGGAGTGGGAGGGGGAGTTGAAGTGCTGAGCCACCGGGAGGTCGGGTTGGTTATTGCGGACCGAGCGGAGGTGTTCGGCGAAACGATCGCCTAGCCTCCGCTTGGTCTCACCGATGTAGATTAGCTGGCATCTGGAGCAACGGATGCAGTAGACGAGGTTGGAGGAGGTGCAGGTGAACCTCTGTCGGACTTGGAATGACTGCTTGGGTCCCTGAAAGGAGTGGATGGGGGAGGTGAAGGAACAAGTGTAGCATCTCTTGCGGTTGCAAGGGAAAGTGCCCGGGGAAGAAGTGGAGCAGGAGGGAAGGGAAGAATTGACGAGGGAGTTGCGGAGGGAGCGGTCTTTGCGGAAGGCAGATAGGGGGGGAGATGGGAAGATGTGGCGAGTGGAGGGGTCACGTTGGAGGTGGCGAAACTGGCGGAGGACTATCTGTTGTATGCGCTGGCTGGTGGGGTGAAAGGTGAGGACCAGGGGGACTCGGCCCTTGTTGTGAGTGGGGGAATGGGGAGAGAGGGCAGTGTTGCGGGGTATGGAGGAGACCCTGGTGCGAGCCTCATCGATAGTGGGGGAGGGGAAACCCCGTTCTCTGAAGAACGAGGACATTTGCGATGACCTGGTGTGGAACACGTCATCCTGGTACACTCAAATATACTTGGACCATTTCCGACATTTCCCTACCATTCCTTGACCTCACCATCTCTATTGCAGGTGACACACTCCTGACTGACATCCACTACAAACCAACTGACTCCCACAGCTACCTGGACTACTCTTCCTCCCACCCTGCTTCCTGTAAGGACTCCATCCCCTATTCCCAATTCCTCCGACTACGCCGCATCTGCTCCCAGGATGACGTGTTCCACACCAGGTCATCGCAAATGTCCTCGTTCTTCAGAGAACGGGGTTTCCCCTCCCCCACTATCGATGAGGCTCGCACCAGGGTCTCCTCCATACCCCGCAACACTGCCCTCTCTCCCCATTCCCCCACTCACAACAAGGGCCGAGTCCCCCTGGTCCTCACCTTTCACCCCACCAGCCAGCGCATACAACAGATAGTCCTCCGCCAGTTTCGCCACCTCCAACGTGACCCCTCCACTCGCCACATCTTCCCATCTCCCCCCCTATCTGCCTTCCGCAAAGACCGCTCCCTCCGCAACTCCCTCGTCAATTCTTCCCTTCCCTCCTGCTCCACTCCTTCCCCGGGCACTTTCCCTTGCAACCGCAAGAGATGCTACACTTGTTCCTTCACCTCCCCCATCCACTCCTTTCAGGGACCCAAGCAGTCATTCCAAGTCCGACAGAGGTTCACCTGCACCTCCTCCAACCTCGTCTACTGCATCCGTTGCTCCAGATGCCAGCTAATCTACATCGGTGAGACCAAGCGGAGGCTAGGCGATCGTTTCGCCGAACACCTCCGCTCGGTCCGCAATAACCAACCCGACCTCCCGGTGGCTCAGCACTTCAACTCCCCCTCCCACTCCGTATCCGACCTCTCGGTCCTGGGCCTCCTCCATGGCCAGAGTGAACAACACCGCAAGTTTGAGGAACAACATCTCATATTCCGCTTGGGGAGTCTGCATCCTCTGGGCTTAAACATTGAATTTTCTCAATTCTGTTAACCCAGACTGCTCCTTTCCCCCCACCCCCCCCCACCTCTCCCTCAGCCCTCGGGCCCTGACATTCCTTCACCATCTCCCCCCCCCCCCCCCAAGTCGCACTAGCTTCTCATTTTCACACCAGAAACAGCTTACAATGGCCTGCTTTCCTTATCACCAATACTTTTTTGCATATCTTTCACTCATTGTTCTTGCTTTATCTCTCCATATCACTGTTTATATCTCTCGTTTCCCTGATCCCTGACCAGTCTGAAGAAGGGTCTCGACCCGAAACGTCGCCTATCTCCTTCACTCCTTAGATGCTGCTGCACCCGCTGAGTTTCTCCAGCTTTTTGTGTAACCCTTTATCTTTTAATGTTGCTTGGAAGTGATCCATTTTAGAACAATCAATCAGGTGGCATGACATATGTGATACCCTTGGGAAAAAGGGGAGAAAAAAACATAGCAGACAACTGCAAACCTGTCAGTTTAACCTTGGTAGTGAACCTTGTAAAAACAATCATAAGGGAAAAAATTGATAAGCGCTTAGAGAAGTTTGTGTTAAAAGAGAGCCAATTCACAGATCAAAGGCAAATTATCTTTGACTAATCTGATTAAATCTTTTAGGTAACAGAAAAGGTTGAAGCAAAAGTTGTTAAATTTTACAAAGGCAGTTGGCTAAACCCCACACAAAAAACCACACACAAAAAGACCATGAGGTAAAAAATGAATTGTCAGCTTAGACAAGGAATTAACTCAAGGACAACATGCAATGCGTCATTGTAAATCATTGTTTTTCATACAGGAGCATTGTGGAAGTGGTTTTCCTCGGAAGTTGAGGCAATGAATACAACTTATTGGATGTGGGCACAAGAGACTAGATGCTGGAATCTTGAGTGAAAAAACGTACTGTTGGAGGAACTCAGCGGATCAGGCAGCATCTGTGGAGGGACACTGTCAGACAATGTTTTGTGTCCGGACCCTTCAGATTGATGAAACATCCCAACCCAAAACGTTGTTTGCCCTTTTCTCTGCACAGATGTTGCCTGACCCACTGAGTTCCTCCAGCAGTTTGTATTTTACTTGTAGCATGTACTGTATATTAATAAGTTCTATATGGATGTACAGGTTAACATTTTGGAATTTGCAGATGGTATTAAGCTGGAAATGTGTAGAAGATTAAAAAGCTTGTCCTCATAGGCCAAAATATTGATTATAAGAATGGGACATCATGTTGCAGCTGTGCATAGCATTGATTAGACCGCACTCATAATAATATGTATAGTATTGATCACCGCGTTGCGAGAAGGATCTGTTCGCAATAGAGAGTGCAGTAGAACTTCACGATTATGGTCTTGAATGGAGGGCTGTTGCTGTAAAGTGAGATTGAATAGGCTAGGTCTATTCGAGAGTGAAGCTGGCTAGGAAGAAACAATACAGAGGTTTATAAAATTTTAAAGGGCATTGACTCTTTTGTTGCAGGTCAGCAAAGTTTAGAACTAGAGGGCACAGGTTTAAGGTGGAAGTGGAGAAAAATAAAGGTGCTCAGAGCAGTAAAGTTTTCACACGAAGGATGGTGCTTAACTGGAATGAGCTGCCAAAGGAGGTTTAGTTTAAACCTGCACCAATGTAAAGCACTTTATTCAACGAGAGTTATTTTTAAATGTGCTATAGAAATAAAATTGACTTGACTTGACTAGTTTAGTTTAGTCATAAAGCGTGGAAACCTACCCTTCGGCCCACCAAGTCTGCACCGACAAGCAATCACCGCACACTAGTTCTATCCAACACAATATGGACAAGTTTTTTACAGAAGCCAATCAACCTGCAAAACTGGAACACCTCATCCTGGGTGCAGATGTGGTGTAGACGGGGGAATTGGGAGTAGGGCATGGATCCTTACAGGAAGCAGGGTGGGAAGAAGTGTAGTCACCCAGGATGAAGTGTTCCACACCAGGGCATCGGAGATGTCCTCATTCTTCAGGGAACAGGGGCTCCCCTCTTCTACTATAGATGAGGCTCTCACCAGGGTCTCTTCTATACCCCGTAACTCTGCTCTCACTCCCCATCCCCCCACTCGAAGCAAGGGCAGTCTCCCCTTTGTCCTCACCTTCCACCCTACCAGCCGTCAGATACAACAAATAATCCACCAACATTTTCGCCACCTCCAACAGGATCCCACCACTGGCCACATCTTCCCATCTCCTCCCCTGTCTGCTTTTCGCAAAGACCGCTCCCTCTGTAACTCCCTGGTCGATATTTCCCTTCCCACCCAAACCACCCCCTCTTCTGGCACTTTCCCTTGCAATCGCAGGAAATGCCACACTTGTCGCTTTACCTCCCCCCTTGACTCTATTCGACCCAAGCAGTCTTTCCAGGTGCGGCAGAGGTTCACCTGCACCTCCTTCAACCTCATCTATTACATCAGCTGCTCTACATCGGTGAAACCAAGTGTAGGCTTGGCGATCGCTTCGCCCAGCACCTCCGCTCGGTTCGCATTAACCTACCTGATCTCCTGGTGGCTCAGCACATCAACTCCCCCTCCCATTCCGAATCCGACCTTTCTGTCCTGGGCCTCCTCCATGGCCAGAGTGAGGACCACTGTAAATTGGAGGAGCAGCACCTCATATTTTGCTTGGGCAGTTTACACCCCAGTGGTATGAACATTGACCTCTAATTTCAGGTAGTCCCTGCTTTCTCCTCCCCTTCTCAGCTCTCCCTCAGCCCACTGTCTCCGTCTCTTCCTTTCTTCTTCCCGCCCCCCCACACTCACATCAGTCTGAAGAAGGGTCTCGAACCGAAACGTTGCCTATTTCCTTCGCTCCATAGATGCTGCCTCACCCGCTGAGTTTCTCCAGCATTTTTTTCTACCTTCGATTTTCCGGCATCTGCAGTTCCTTCTTAAACATGATGCGAAAGTGTTTACTGAAGCATATGGAAATCTTGGCTTTATAAACAGAGGGCAGTAAAAGCAGGAAGGTTAAGATGTAGCTGTAAAACATGGCAAAAATTCTGGTCTTCTCACGAAGGGAAGGTGTGAAGGTCTTGGAAAGATTATGGAATGGATTCACGAGAATGGTTCCAGGGATGAGTATATATATTAGAGAAGCTGAGCTTGTTGTTTTTGGATAAAGAGGATTAGGGTGAGTAAAAAAACAAAATGTGGAGAAACTCAGCAGGTTAGGCAGCATCTGTATTGAGAAATGGACACAACTTTTCAGGTCAGCTATTTCTTCAGACCCTGTATACCAAGAGATTTGCAATGAGGAATAAAAAATGTAGCAGTTGCTAAAGTAAAGTATATCACAAACATGATTTCACATCATGGTTTAAATGTCATAAAACTATTTATGTATATTAAGCTGTTTTTCGTTGCATGAAATAAATATGCCTGATAACCTTTGCTAATTGTTGACAGAATTGAATTTTGCTGAAGACATTGAGAGATATGGGGAAAGGAGGAGTGCATGAAGTTTGGACATAGATCAGCTTACCTCATAGAATAGTGACACTATATCGCCTGCTGTTCCTATGTTTGTTTTCAATTATTTGTGTGTGGATAGAATTTTTAGAACAAAGTGAACCAACGTACCACTATTTTAAACTGTATATCTATATATGGACATTTCGTTTGTTAATTTTGTTCTGAATTGTTCCGAATTGTTCAGTTTTCGGTAAATGAGAGTAATTTGTAGGCTTGAATTTTGATTAATTCTATCTTTTTGATTGTTGGTGGATGTAGTGTGAATTCTATATGAGCTGCAAATTACATGTACTATACAGTATATCTTCACCCTTTTCTGTGCAACCTAATTTGTATACTATTTAATCACTGTGGCTACAATCTGTTGTAAATAATCTGCTATGACTATTAGTTTAGTTGAGTTTAGAGATAGAGCGTGGAAACGGGCCTTTGGACCTAACGAGTCTGCGCTGACCAACAATTACCCTGTACACTAGTTCTATCGTACACTTTGCGACAATTTGCAGAAACCAATTAATCTACAAACTCGCACATCTTTGGCATGTGGGAGGAACCCGGAGAAAACCCACACAGTTACGGGGAGAACGTCTGAACGCCGTACAGACAGCACCCGTAATCAGAATCGAACCCCGGTCTCTGGCGCTGTAAGGCAGCAAAATTACCGCTACTGTGCCATCCCGATTAGTATAGAGTGTAATACCATTTAACAATTGCCAGTTTTTGCTAACTACTCATGATTATGTTGTGTGATTGTGCTAAAATCTGCAGTCAAGATATTCCACTGCACATTAAAGGATATGTTGGAATAGTGTTAATACAGTGGAATAACAACCAGTTTGGTTGTGGTCACGTTGCATGAAAATTCATACGGCCGAAGGCTTTGTCACAAGATACTGGGTCTTGCACATTTCACCCGTGAAAACGTGCCAGCCTGTACTCCATTCTTGAGATTGGATGTGGTTGTCTGTGGTTGGTGAGTGTTACTTGGGGTGTGTTTACCAACATCGGGAGGTTCTGTTTTTTGGAGGTGGGATAGGGGGTGGCGGGTGATGTGAATATGCCAAACACCTGTGTGATGGGGAGAGGACTAAGTATAATGTAAATGTAACATTTAATTCTTTAATTCATCTTCTAAGATGTTCTTTTTCACATCAGTTACAGGAACTGGATTTATCCAACAACAAAATTTCAGAGGTCCATGGACTATCTTTGCTGGAAACTTTAACAGTAAGTGTTTGTAAAAAACAGTTATCCCATTGAAACAATTTTCATATATGTTAACAGACCGTCACTGTCGATGTGAATTATGTTTTGTTGTCCTTTCCACAGTCCGTAGATCTGTCCAGCAATGTCGTGCGCAGTACTGAAAGGCTTGGAATTTTGAGGTTTGTGGATTTATTCTATAAAACTATTGAGAAAGCTTGGATCAAGAAAAGGCATCCTTCGTCCACAATCTGTGTTTGTTGGCCTTAAGGGCCTGTCCCACTTACGCGACCTTGGCTCGCAAATTACGCAACCTCGTGGTCGCTTGAGGCGTACGGGCGCCGCATGGCCGCGTGGGGCCGGTCCTACTTAGAAGCGCGGAGTTGTGCGGGGCTGGTCCCGACATCTCGCGGGGCTCCGAAATTCTGGCAGTGGCCAAAATCTTCGCGCGCCAATGGCCTTTCGGCACGCAGGCGCATTGCGGTCATACGCAACGTCTTGACGTCGTACGCAGCGTCTTGACAGCGTACGCCTAGCCCGTGGAGTTGCGTGATGACGTCACTGCCCGACATGGCGTTGCGTGATGACGTCACCGCCCGACGCCTTGCGACGCCCAAATTCAATTGGCCCGCCTCCTGCCCGGTTGATTGGTAAGCACGACGCAAATGACGTCACGTGCGAACTTAGCGCCTACTTAGCGCGAACGGACAGGCCCTTTAATCATAAATTAGATTATCTTTCTCCCACATATCTCACCTTCACCCTGCCCCACCTAACGCAAACTTTGAAAATGGTGGATTCAAATCAGAGTTAGAAAAAATCATGTCATAGAATAGATGCTCCCTGTCCCGCTGAGTTACTCCAGCTATTTCTGTCTACCAATCGAATATATTTAATGGGGATGAGTTCCTGGCTGAACTAAATGTAGCAAAACTGTAAAAATGTTTGTATGTAACGTTGATTATTTGGATGCCCTTGTTGTGCAAGTGAAATATCCACAAGTATCTTGTCTCCCATTTTATTTTTTACATACTTATTGATCCAGTCTCTCTTCCAAGTGCAGCTGTTTATGTTTTAATATTATGTCCAGTCTTAGTATTTAATAATATTTACTTGATGGCATAAATTAAACGTATCAACTAAATAAGCTAACAAATTATTATTCCATCTCCATATTGCTAATTGGGCCATAGTAAATATTTGATAATGGACACAACATTTGTCATACTACTACGAGCCTTATCCAATCCTTATATACATAATAAACAATATTAAATTATCAAGAGTCCCATGATTTTATTTCAGCCATTCAGTACTCATAGCAAGTATTATTAAAAAAAGAATTATTTAAAATGTATTCCCCTTCTTGAGCTTTAATCTCCCCTATTTGTGTGTGCACCAGATGGAGGATTGGTAGATAATTAATCATCCTGTCCTCTGGCAGCCCCAGCTGCTTGCTGATGTACTGTTAGAAAAATTATTCATGCTTCACTTTACATTTCTTTCATGTGTCATCATTCTGAACCGAGGAGACTGATGAACAAGCCAGAGGATCGCCACAATTGTTCCCACTGTAAATTGTAAATACTGGCTACATTATACAGAGCATTTTTCATACTGCTTAAAGATAACCTATATTTTTAGGACAGATTTATCGTTTGATTTGATGTAGAAATTTAGGATTTGACTTCTAAATTGAGGTTGGTTATGTGCATCAGGGGTGTAAAATAGGGTAGAAGTTGAAAATTGAAGCATTTTAAACAATCGGGGATTGGAATGAGTGCCTGGTCCCCTCCAATTACTCGCTTAAAAGGTAATTGTTGATTGGTGTATCCAGATGGTGATTTGATGCAGTATTTCAATACAAACAGCCAGATTGAAACCAGATATTCACTCATGACTTCCCATTCCCCGCCCATCCTATGATGACTCAACAATCTCCAATGTTTGCTTTGTCCCATCATATGCATTTGGCTTCCCCCCCCCCCCCCCCCCCACCTCATTGTCTCCTTTCTCCCTTTTTCATTTACACATCCCCTCACTTGCACTGCTCTCCCCATGCACTCTCCCACCCCTCCCCCTCATGCTCCCACCCTCCCCCTCGCTCACTCACCCCCCCTCGCCCACCCACCTACCCCTCACTCTCCCACCCGTCCCCCCGCTCTCCCACACCCCCACCCCCACCCGTCCCCCTCACTCTCCCACCCTCCCCCTTGCTCACCCATCTCCCCCCTCGCTCTCCCACCCGTCCCCCCGCTCTCCCACCCCCCCACCCCCACCCATCCCCCTTGCTCTCCCACCCCTCACCCTCGCTCCCACCCCTCCCCGTTCTACCACCCCTCCCCCTCGCTCTCTCACCCCCCTCATTCTTCCACCCCTCCCCTCGCTCTCCCACCCCTCCCCCACTCTGCCACCCACTCCACCACCCCTCCCCGTGCTCTCCCACCCCTCCCCCTCACTCTCTCACCCCCCGTCGCTTTCCCACCCCTTCCCCTTGCAATCCCCCCCTCACATTTCCCCCTTCGTATCCCACCCCATCTGCTACTCATTTCCCTTCCTGTCCCCCCTTTTAGCCTTCCTCCCCCCATCCTCTCGCTTCACAATCTCTCACCTTTCTCCTCCTCGCCCACTCCCCTTCTTCCCCCTCTAACCCTCCTCCCCGTCTATCCTCTTGGCTTCCTCCCCTCCCCTCGCCTTTCTCCCCCTCCCCCTCTCGTCTTTCTCCCTCTTGCCCCTTGCTCCTTTCAATCCCCCTCTCGTCTTCCTCCCTCCCCGGTCCCTTCCTCTGCCTTCCCCCTCTCCCTTCCCCCTCTCTCTTCCCCTCTCCCCTTCCATCCTCGCCCTTTCCATCCCCTCCCTTCCTCTTCCACCATTTTCCTTCCCCCTTCCGTTCCCTCCTTCCTCACCCCTCCCACGCTCCCTCGTCTTCCTTTCTCCCCACCCCCTTCCTTTCTCCCCACCCCCTTCCTTTCTCCCCACCCCCTTCCTTTCTCCCCACCCCCTTCCTTTCTCTCCACCCCCTTCCTTTCTCCCGCACCCCTCTCCCATCCCTCTCCCTTCCTCCCACCCCCCCTCCCTTCCTCTCCCACCCCCTCTCCCTTCCTCCCCCTCCCCTCCCCCTCCCCTCCCCTCCCCCACCACCTCTCCCTTTATCCCCCACACCCTCCCTTTCTCCCCTCTTTTTCACCTTCTCTCTCTCCCTCTAGCCTACCTCCTCCCTCTTTTACCTTCCTCCCTTTCCTCCTCGTACACCTTCCACCCCTCCGCCTTGCTCGCTTTGCTTCTCGCTCACCTTCCCACCCCTTCCTAATGCAATTCCTCTCCCTTCCCCTTCACTTGCTTATATACCCGTTCTCTCTTTCCTCATTCACTTTCTGCCCTCTCCTTGCTCTGTTTCTCCTCTCCCTGTTGCTTGCAATTCTAGAGCAATCAAATATATTCATTAATAAGAACAGGGACTTGATTCTGTTTCAAGAGCCAAGTAAGCAAGGTTATATAGAGTTCAGATTCTAATCTAAAAAAACTACACTTTTAACTTTTCTCCCGAGATCCTTTTTGTCTGTTTCAAATGCCAAAACGTCAGTGTCGTTGAAGTGGAATGGGCAGTGACAATGGGATTATTTGAACTTTGAGAAATGCTTTGAAGTTCATTTTGTTTAGAGTTGTTGCCTTTCTGGTTTCCTTGGTGGGGCAATATTTTTGACTCTTTGTTTGAAATTTCTGCAGTTTGGAATTGTTAGCTTTAAACTCCAGATATCAATTTGGCTCAAGGTCCAGTTCTACTTGTAGAAACAAAGAATTGTTAATACACAAAAGGACAAAAAGTTCTGGAGTAACTCAGCAGGTCAGGCATCGTTTCTGGAGAACATGGATAAGTGACATTTCAGTCGAGACCCTTCTCCATATTTAAAGAAGGGTCTTGACCCGAAACGTCACCAATCCATGTTCTCCAGAGATGCTGCCTGAACGGCTGAGTTACTCCAGCACATTGTGTCTGTTCCAGTTCTACTTTCTTATTTCATTTTATGATCCATTGAAATCAGTATAAAATGTGATAGGGTGCTCAGTAAGGATGTAAAGTTCAAACAGAGAATAAGAACGTTTTTGAACAGTTCATTTTTCTCGTTCTATGATGAGCAACGTGGAAACAGTAGTTGTCCAATTTATTTAATATTTCAAATTAATTTCAATGTGAGTCGTCTTCATAATCAAGACATTATCTCACTTTCTTTCCTGTCCAAGATTGTCTTGGACAGAGAAAGGCAGGAAAACCAGTTGCAAATTAAACTGGCAAAGATTCTTAAAAATAAACTGCGTTTGTGAAGGCTAACCTAAGTCTCTGTGCTGCAGTACCTTGGCACCATTTGTCTATGGTGATGTATTGTTTAAAACTCCATTTATTGAGTCAACTCTCTGAAGATTAATATTTTTTTTGTGAATTCAAGAGTTGAGAAGTTTAATGTGAAATCTGCATACATGTATGAAATTACTTAAGTTTTATCATCTGCAGTCAAATCCCATTGATTTACAACAACATTTTTTTCCATTAAATAAATATAAGAGCTGATATATTACTTGCTTATTTGTTACTTTTCCACACAAGCTTTAAAGCTTTTCATTCTGTTACAGTTTGTTTTTAATCCATTAGTTAATTTACAATTGATAACCTTGCCATTGATATTTCATTTGTTTGAGTTAGAATGGCTCTTTAAGGCATATTGTTCTTTATTACATTATAGAGTTGTTTAAGGGCCTGTCCCACTTAGGCAATTTTTTAGGCGACTACAGGTGACTAGGCGGTCGCCACTTGCTCGCCTGGGAGTCGCCTGTATGGTTGTGAGTACTCTCCTCAGTCGCCCAAAGAATCATAGCGTTTTTCTGGTCACCGCTAGACTTTGAAATGTTCAAAACTTTTCGGTGACAGTTAGCTTGACGCCAATGAGCATAGCTTAACTTCTCCTGATGTAGGCGCTGTCGTAAGTTGTCGCCAGGATGACATAGGTTGTAGCTAGGTGACGTAGGTTGTCGCCAGTGCTGACTTTGGTGAATTCTATTGGCGACGACCTACGTCAAAAAATGTCAACCGGCGACAGGTACCGGCGACTGAATTTCTTAAGTAGTCCTCAGTTGTCGCCGACAGGGTCGTACCTTGTTCGCGGGTGGACGTAGGTTGTCATAGGTGGACGTCCTAATGGGTCGCCGGTTGTCAGTAGCTTGCCATAGCTTGACGTCGACTAGGTGGTAGGTTGTTGTAGATATTGTCGTAGGTGAGTCCAGTTGCCGTTTTTTCGGCGATCTGCCACGACTATGGCAGTCGCTGGCAGTCACCGAAAAATCGCATAAGTGGGACCCGGCCCATTATGTTGTGTTGGCGGCAATTCAAGTCAAAGTTTATGTTCTGTCTTGACACCAGCCAAAGGATAAGAAATAATTGACAACCTTAGATTCTTATATCACAATGTTTTTAGCCAAGTCTTGGCTCAATTCTTTGCCTCTCTGGTAGATTAAAACCCAACGCCCCTTGACAATCTTTGTTTATATTTCTCAATGCACTTCTTTCAGCTCAGTGTCAGTTGCGGTAAATGCTTTTGAGATGTGTGTTGAGTGGTTGTATTATGTTAAAGGTGCTAATAAATACAACTTGTTTTTCTTGTTGTGAGGAAAGTTCTTCTGAAAAGAATTTGCGTTTTCTTTTCCGGCTTTCCTCCTTGTTTGCTTGCAGGGTTTTTCTGCTTCATCATCCCACTCCCCCCAAATATTGCAAAGCAACCATAATACTGCAGAGATGACAAGTTCTGTAAATCAATCAAGATCCAAATTCTGATCCATTATCTCGCAGGATGATGAAAAGCATGATAAAATTATTTTTATAATCACTTTCCTGATCCAGGGGAGTTACAAGATGATGAGTTTCTTCATCTTATAAGATTGTCTTTGCATCATCTTTGGGTTCTTTTTTTTTGCACACCAAAATGTTGCAGCTTATTACAACATAATCTCTTTGTGTTATATATTCAGGCAAATCAAGTGATCAAATTATTTTCAGCTACTACGTATATGTTACTTGTGATCTCCATGTGATTAGCATTTTGGGAATAGAAATCTAGGTTAATGATTTGAAAGTATAATCTGCAAAAACAATAAAGAAAATCACCCAAATGCCAAAAACACACTGTTTTGTTGAATTATCTTTTACTTGCTCCATTTGTAATGCAAATGGCCCGAAATATGCAATGGAAAAATAATGTGTAAATGAATGGTTTTAAATTAATGGTTTTATGTTTTAAATTTGTAACAGTCGTAAGGTCATAAGTGATAGGAGCAGAATTAGGCCTTTCGGCTCATCAAGTCTACTCCGCCATTCAATCATGGCTGATCTATCTCTCCCTCCATACCCCATTCTCCTGCCTTTTCCCCATAACCCCTGACACCCGTACTAATCAAGAATCTATCTATCTCTGCTTTAAAAATATCCATTGACTTGACCTCCACAGCCTTCTGAGGCAAAGAATTCCACAGATTTACCACCACCAAATTCCTTCTCATCTCCTCCCTAAAGGAACGTCCTTTAATTCTGAGGCTATGACCTCTGGTCCAAGAGTCTCCCATGTGGAATCATCCTCTCCACATCCACTCTATCCAAGCCTTTCACTATTTGCTACGTTTCAATGAGGTCCCCCCTCATGCTTCTAAACTCCAGCGAGTACAGGCCTAGTGCCGTCAAACACTCTCATTCCTGGGATCATTCTTGCAAACCTCTCTTGTAAATCCAGTAAATACCATCCAGTTTGGGTTTTGCTTGCATATAGATTTTTCAGCCAAAAACTCTTAATTGGTGGCAGGTGGAGAATTGTAGGAATGATGACCTTGTATATTTGTGTCAGAAAGTTGTTGCTCAAAATGTACTTTGAATACTCAAGATTGACCGACATCTATATATAGTTTTTGCTTAAGTGAATCAAGCAGATTCCATGACACTGTTGGAAGAGCAGGGTCTTTCCCTTGTGTAACATTCTTTCTTCAATCAACTCCAGAGATTCTGCATTCACATGATGACTGTGAAACTTTGTTGTGTTCAATTAAGTGATTTCATTTAGAATAATCATTTTCTTGTAAGTAACCTTGGTAAAATTTAAA
Organism: Raja brachyura; assembly: GCA_963514005.1. Next base: position 30,457,598 of record OY740803.1, read on the forward strand.
GTTGACTGATAAAAATAGATTTTATTTTTAACCATCTATTTGGATTTTTTAAATCAATTTGAACCCTTTTTATTTCCTGATTATGTTATTTTCTTAGAACTGAATACTGCAATTTGCTGGTGAAATTTTAAATTTCGACTTGACATTTCTATCATATCTAAGTTACAGAATGGACCCAAGTGATGTTTTCATGCAGTGCAATAACCCACAGTAAACATTTTATTGATCTTATTTATCTTTTTTATGATGAAGCAGAATATCACAACATTCGCTTGTCCATCTATATAATCTGCGTAATTTCAACAACAAAAAAATCACTTTTCAGATAAATAAAAATATTAAAAGATTAATATTCAATAATGCACCTGTAACATTTAAAAGCTATTAATTTTATGATGTTTGCATATTTATTAAGAATGTACACATTCTTCCTTCCTGTGATTTCTCAGTCTCTTAGCTTTTATTTTTATGACACTCACAGTTGGTGCTTCTCAGTTCCTTGCAGGAGTTGAATCTTGCCAATAATCAGCTGAAGTCTGTTTGCAGCTTTTCCAAACAATTCCCTAATCTTGAAGTCCTTAACATAGCCAATAACTGCATTGACTTGAAGGACGAACTTGTGAGTATTATTGAATCCTCTTATAGTGTGGGGTTATAAATAGTTTTTTTATTATTTTAGTTTGCATGTGTGTTTATATTTTCAACCAAATTTGCAGCAAAAATAAATGTATTATGTGCATAGATTTGCATATTATGTAGATTGAAATGTCTGTCTAACGAAAACAGCATTTGACCTTTAAAAAACTCGATAAATTGCAGTTGCTAAGGGAGTGACGAGAGTGAAGTTATTTTTGTCATTCTTCCTTTCCTCAGAGATTGCTGGCACAGTGCTGCCACCTACAGGATCTACATTTAACTGGTAACAACACTGGGACTTCCGAAGAAGAACAAAATGAGTGAGAACCATGTTATGTACCTGTAGGAACTTTAATTTACTCACAAAGAATGTCGGCGACTGTATTGTTTTATAATTATATTTTCTTTCCTTATAATGGGGCAAAACCACAGGAATGATCATGTGTGTATAGCCTTTCTTAATTGTTAGCCATGTTAAAATGTGCAAATGGTTACTATATAATTGAGAATGACTATTATCTATTTCTTGGTTATAAGAGCTGATAGTCCACTACACAAGCTTGTCATCGAATCAGAGAAATGTAGGACCCAGGAGGATCCATTTGTTCCAATGAGTCCTTGATGACCAAGGGAAATGATCGTAACCAATCTTACATTCCATCTTTGTTCCAGAACTTTGTAGGCTATAACGTATTGGGCGCTCACCCAAATAGTGTTTAAATGGTTTCTACAACCCTTTTAGGCATTTTCATTTCAGACCTACATCAGTCTTTAGGTGAAAAAATTATTCAACTCTCCTCTAACGTAATTTTTCAACTATTTACATTAGGGTTATTAAATTCACACCTTTTCTTGGACTATTTTTGTTTTTGCTGCCACTTAAGCCCCCTTCCCATTCCAAAGTAACCAAATGCATATAGCTAATCTTCCCCGTTAAATAAAACACTCGTCATGGCAATTGATGTCTGTATAGTCCAGATAAAGATGAATGGTCTCGATTGTTCATTTCAGATGCTGCCTCCCCCGCTGAGTTCCTCCAGCAGTTTGTTTTTTGCTGCAAATGACAACATAGAAACATAGAAACATAGAAATTAAGTGTAGGAGTAAGCCATTCGGCCCTTCGAGCCTGCACCGCCATTCAATATGATCATGGCTGATCATCCAACTCAGTATCCCGTACCTGCCTTCTCTCCATACCCTCTGATCCCCTTCGCCACAAGGGCCACATCTAACTCCCTCTTAAATATAGCCAATGAACTGGCCTCAACTACCCTCTGTGGCAGAGAGTTCCAGAGACCCACCACTCTCTGTGTGAAAAAATTCCTTCTCATCTCGGTCCTAAAGGTTTTCCCCCTTATCCTTAAGCTGTGACCCCTTGTCCTGGGCCTCCCCAACATCGGGAACAATCTTCCTGCATCTAGCCTGTCCAACCCCTTAAGAATTTTGTAAGTTTCTATAAGATCCCCTCTCAATCTCCTAAATTCTAGAGCGTATACACCGAGTCTATGCAGTCTTTGTTCATAAGACAGTCCTGACATCCCAGGAATCAGTCTGGTGAACCTTCTCTGCACTCCCTCTATGGCAATAATGTCCTTCCTCAGATTTGGAGACCAGAACTGTACGCAATACTCCAGGTGTGGCCTCACCAAGACCCTATACAACTGAAGTAGAACCTCCCTGCTCCTATACTCAAATCCTTTTGCTATGAAAGCTAACATACCATTCGCTTTCTTCACTGCCTGCTGTACCTGCATGCCTACTTTCAATGACTGGTGTACCATGACACCCAGGTCGCGCTGCATCTCCCCTTTTCCTAATCGGCCTCCATTTAGATAATAGTCTGTTTTCCTATTTTTGCCACCAAAGTGGATAACCTCGCATTTATCCACATTATACTGCATCTGACAAACATTTGCCCACTCACCCAGCCTATCCAAGTCACCTTGCAGTCTCCTAGCATCCTCCTGACAGCTAACACTGCCCCCCAGCTTAGTGTCATCCGCAAACTTGGAGATATTGCCTTCAATTCCCTCATCCAGATCATTTATGTATATTGTAAATAGCTGGGGTCCCAGCACTGAGCCTTGCGGTACCCCACTAGTCACTGCCTGCCATTGTGAAAACGACCCGTTTACTCCTACTCTTTGCTTCCTGTTTGCCAGCCAGTTCTCTATCCATATCAATACTGAACACCCAATGCCGCATGCTTTAAGACAACAACTGCAGTCTCTTGTGTCTCTTTACTCTCTATATTACTTTCCCATTCTCCCTGTTCAGAGTTGTGTGCCATACTTCAGTTGTAGCCTAGCTTGTGTTCTCTACTTTTATAGGATAACCTTTCTGTCTTTTATTATTGGCCTCAACCAGCATAGGCAGGTGTTTAATATGCCTTCCTAACCAATTTATCTTACTGGTCCTAATACATTTGGGGTTTATGGATAGAGATTCTAAGAACCTTTTGCAGTCTCACCTTGATTGTGTTCCCCAAAAATTCCATCATGTTTTTCTGGACTGAATTCCATTTGCCATTTTCATCTTTACTTGACTGGCTAATCGATTTTTTTTCCCCTCCTCACTTTTCAACCTTTTCCATACTATCCATTACGTGCCAGTTTTGATACTGTATACATCATCTCTGGCATTTAAAAGTGTCATTAATATATACCTCAACAAGCAAGGGCAAATGCATTGAGCTCATCAATCTTCCAGTCAACAAAACACCACTTTTGCTGTGGTCACTATTTCCCTTTGCTTTCTGTCACTCAATGATGATTTCAAGTTCCCTATTTCTCTTGAATCTGATGGGTTATAATTTTTTTGATCAGTCAGTTACATGTCTCCATGCCTAAAGCCATGATAATATTCATGTAGACTACAACTGCGTTATATTTATTGATTCTCATTATTGCCTCAAAATATTCAATTACCTTAATCAGATATACAAGATACAGATACAAGATACAAATAATTTATTTGCCAGGTATGTAAGAACATACAAGGAATTTGATTTGCCATACAGTCATACCAAAAAAGCAGCAAGACACACAACTACATAAAAATGAACATAAACATCCACCACAGCGCACTGTGATGGAAGGCAATAACGTATTATCTTATTCCATCCTTTTCGCCCGCGGTCAGGGCTGTCGAACCATCTGCAGCCGGCGATCGAAGCTCCTGCATCTTGGAGCTCCTGAAGTCGGTCCCTAACCAAGAGACCGCCAGCTCCACAATGTTAGGCTGCAGTCGGACAGAGATACGATACAGAAAAAGTCGCATCTCCTTCAAGGAAAGAGATTTAAAAAGTTTCCCCCACCCCCCACATAATACAAAACTAAAGACACACTAAAACATACATTAAACAACAAAAACAACAAAAGAAGAAAAGGACAAGACAGACTGTTAGCGAGGCTGCCATCGTATGGCGCTACCCGGTGGATAACCTTTTCATGCTGACTGCTCTTGATACTTGTCTTTCCAAATTATGATTTATATTATTTCTCAGAATTTTTCAATGTTGGCTGATCTATAATTAATCAGTCCATCCTATTTGAATAATAATACCACGTTTACTGCTTTCCATCCTCTGGCACCAGGCTTTGGCTTTTGGCTGGGGATGACTGAAAAATGTTTTTTTGCCACCCCTGCTTTTTTTTTTTCAGTTAGGGAGATTTTTTATCTTAACCCGGCAATTTATCTATTTTTAAACATGTTAAATGCCTGAATATTTCCTTGCTCTCTATGTTTATCACATCTGGTATTTTTCACTTTTTAATTGCAAAGCCTGTACCATAGCCATCTTTTGTGAAAACGGGTTATTCATTAAGTATCATGTCTATGCCTTCCGCCTCCATACACAGATTACCTTTGGTCCCTAAGAGCCCTTATTATTTCAATTGTTATCCTCCTGCTGTTTATATATTTATAGAACATTATTGGGTTTTTGTTGATTTTATCTGCTTATTTTTCAGATCCTCTCTTTGCCTCTTAATGACCATTTCAATTTCAACCTTGCACGTTCTATACATCGAGCAACCGTGTAGGTTCAATGATCTCTGGAAAAAAGGTGGTAGGGGTGGTCCAGATTTAGGAATATCACCCTTTTTCTTTGAGTGGATGTATTTATTACAAAGTTGCTATCTTTTGCTTGCTTGCTTTCTGATACTGATTTACTTCCAGTGCACCTTTGCTGAATTCCTTGCTGGTGTATTAAAACTGGGCTTTTTACCAAATGAAAAATGTTACTCCCAGTCTTTCTTTGCTCTTTTCGTATCTACACCAAATCTGCTCTGTAAACACGATCATTGAAATGTGCTCACATTGATATCACTGCCAGCTGCCCAATTCACTAAAACTATCTCTTTTATTGTTTAGCCTATGACATGCTGATTAAAACGTGCTAAATGCATTTTAAGATATCTTCTGCTTCTCCAACGTTCTTCCTATCCCAGTTACTGTTAAGATAGTAGTTGAAATTTCTCACTATTGATATCTCAGACATTTTTCAGACATACTTATTCTTCTTTCTTCCACTGATTGTTTGGGGATCTATAGAACATTTCCAGCTGTTAAATGCCTCATTTAGGTTCCTTTGTTCAACCCATGCAGTCTAATTTGTTGATATTTCTTGCATATCACCCTTCTTAAGAGCCACATTTACTTCCTTAACCAATATTGTAACCCTGCCTCTCCTTTTATTTACTTCCCTCTCTCTATCTTGCCTGATAATCATGTATCTGGGAGTGAAAAAAAGATGTACAGTTGTAGACACGCGAGTCAGCCAGCCAGCCAGCATCTGTAGCGAGTGAAGCAGTTATCTTTCAGGTTGATTACCTTTTATCAGAGCCTTTACCCTATTCTTTTGAAAAGCCATCAACCTGAAAGGTCAATTCTGTTTCCCTCTCCACAGATGCTGCCTGACTTGCTGATTATTTCTAACACTTTTTAGTTTAGATTAGTTTAGAGATACAGCTTGGGAACACTCCTGAAACCATGCTGACCATTGATCACAAAGTCATTGGGATGCGGGAGGAAACCGGAGCACCCGGAGGAAACCATGTGGTTATAGGGAGAATGTGCAAGCTCCACATAGATGGCACCTGGGACCTGGGTTTCTGGCACTGTGAAGTAGCAGCCCTACCAGCTGTACCACTGTGCTGTACTTTCTCTTTCGGTTTTGCTTCAGATTGCCAGTAACTCTAGTTTTGGGGGCTTTTAAATGTAACCAAGAGTTTTGAACTACCATTCTCTACTCCAGAGAGCTGTAGATGATCAATCACTGAACATATTTAAGACGAGATGTCTGAACATCATGGGAATTAACGGATAGGGCATAATTCAGATAGACTATAGCCTACTTCTTAATCAATGGCAGAGCTGGTATTGAATTTTACACTGTTACATTTATTTAATCTAATGTCATCTCTTGTTTAATTAATGACTTTTCCTAGGCATCTGATGCAGATCTCTCTTCTCATGCCTCAGCTTAACAGTTTGGATGAGGTATGTTGAAGATTGTCATCACGATTAGGTGAAACCTTAAAGTCTCATGAATTTGGATAAAAACTCCTTTTTCAGTTTGCTCCTTCGCATCAAATCATGATGCTGGTTGACCTTGGTTCCAGATGCATATGTAAAACAGAGCTACATCGTACATGCATATCAGCACTTTGCACTGATGTAGTTTTAATTAACTGATGATTCAATGTGCTGTTCAGTCCCTACAAGCTGTGGTTTCAATCTTCACTCTGTGCCAAAGTTAACCCGTTTGATTTATTTAGGCAATTGGACACTGACGCTGACTGCAACTCCATGTGATGGCAGGAAGGGGGATTGGGGACTGCTGCTTATGATCAAGAAATGCTGACAAGGATGGTTGTGTAATGACAGCTGGTTTAGGTTTGACTGCAGTAATTTAGTTAAGTGGACCACATAGAACATACTTCAGTACACTACAGGAATAGGCCCTTCAGCCCACAAAGTGGCAAGCATGATGCCAAGACCAACTCTTATCTGCTTGCACATAATCCATATTTCTCCATTCCCTGCATATCCATATATCATTCCGAAAGTCTCTTAAATGCCACTGCATCCATGACCATCACTGGTAGCACATTCCAGGCACTCACCACTTTCTCTGCACAAAGAAACTTACTAACACATCTCCCTTAAACTTTGCCTCTCTCACCATAAAGCTGTGCCCTCTAAGATTTGATATTTCCATCCTGAGAAAAGGTTCCCACTGTCTACCTCATCTATGTTTTCATAATTTTATATACACCCCTCAACCTCCAGTGTTTCAGTGAAAACAATCCAAGACTGTTGAACCTTTCCTTGTAACTAATCCAGGCATCATTCTGGTAAACCACCCTTTCAAAAGCCTCCACATCCCTCCTTTATTAGGGCTAGGGTGCACCAGAACAGCATCCAATACTTCAAATAACCAAAGTCCTATAAAGCTGCATAAGGACTTCCTCATATGCCATGCCCTGACCAATGAATGCAAGAATACCATATGCTATTTTTATCCCTCTATCAACATATCTGGCCACTTTGAGAGAGTTATGGACTTGGCCCCCAACATCTTTCTTTTCATCAATGCTGTTAAGGGTATTAAGGGTTTTGCCATTCATTCTATACTTTGCCCTTGCATTTTACTTCCCCAAGTGCATCACTTCACAATAGCTCAGATTAAACTCCATCTGCCATTTCTCGACCCATTTCAGATTCTAAATCCTGCTGTATTCTTTGACAGCCTTCCTTACAGTCCGTGACCCCAGCAATCTTGGTGTCATCTGCAAATTTACTAACTGAACGTCCACACTGGTCAAAGTCCTGCAGTCTGAATATTCTCCTCCAACCATAACCTTTTGTCTTCTATCAGTAAACCAGTTCCAAATCCATACGACTAAGTCACGATTAATCCTGTGCATCTTAATCTCCTGGATCAGCCTACTATGGGGGAATTTATCAAATGCTTTACTAAAATCCATACAGACAACATACACCGTCCTACACTCAACAACCTCCCAAAGTTCACCACCTCACACTAGTTCGAATTAAACTCCATCTGCCATTTCTCCACCTATTTCTGTAGCTGATCTATATCCCATTGTGTACCTTAGCAACCTTCCTTGCAATCCATAATCCTAGCAATCTTGCTGCGGAACTCCTCTGGTCACAGACCTCCAACCTGAATATTGTTCTTCCACCACAACCCGCTGTCTTCTATCAGTAAGCCTGTTTTGAAATCATACAACCAAGTTACTGCTAATCCCGTCCATTTTAATCTTCTGGATCAGTTTACCATGGGGAACTTTAGCATACGTCTTACTAAAATCTATATAGACAACATTGACTGCCATACCCTCATCACCTCCTCCTTAATCTCAAACTGCCCTTGCATTTAGTATTCTCCACGTTGAATACTCCATATCCGTTTAGTACCTCGCCTACATCTCCTGATTCCAAGCACAAATTCCCTCCTTTATCTTTTTTCAAATAATAAAAATAGAGGGATTCTCATATTGATAACCTTTAAAGGTTAGTCACAAAATTGTTTGTACAAAGGTTGACAAGTCAGTATGGGAATGGGAAGAGGAATTAAACTGTCTCACAACTGGAAGCTGCAGTTGGCCCGGGCGGACTGAGTGCAAGTGTTTGGTGAACCAGTTGCCTCGTCTACACTTGGTCTCAGCGTTCATAGAGGAGGCCAAATGCTATAAATGAGGTTAGAGGGGCTGCATGTAAACCTCTGTCTCACCTGGAAGGGCTGTTGGGGTCCCTGAATGGAGGTGAGAAAGGAGATATAGCAACAGTGTTTCACCTCCTACGGTTGCAGGGTAAAGTGCTTGGTAAGCGGTGGAGAGGAATGAGCAAATCAAGGAATCATGGAAAGAGTGGTCTCTACTGAAAGCAGAAATGGGTGGGGGTGAGAAGATGTGACTCATAGTGGTCAAGTACTAGATACCCTAACTGATGAATGTAAATGTGCCAAACACCTACTTCCAATCTTCTCTATATGTTTTACTACTTTCATGGAATTATGTACCAGCACCTCTTGGTTTCTGTTATACACGTATTTGCAAAATCTTGTGTGTGTGTTACAGCAGGTGGCAGCTACTGCTATAAAAGGAAGGTGACTAAATTATCATTGTTGTTCTTTTGTAGGTTATACTTAACAATTCTAACAAAGAGCAGAATGCTCCAGTTCCAAAAACAGCATTGGCCAACGGTAAGGTACCCTGTAAGAATGACAATGAAGCGAATGCATTTAATACAGCCATAATTTAGGTTTAATTACAGTTAGCCCCTAACATTACTGGAGTCTCCATCATCTTTCACAGAACATAATACTTAGAACAGTAAAGCACAAGATCAGGCCCTCAGTCCATAATGTCGGTACTGAGCATGATGATAAGACCATCACTTGGCTCCCTGCACATAATTCATCTCCATCCATTTCCTGCATATCCATATGTCGATCCAAAAGTCTCTTAAATGACACCGCGTCTCAAGAAGTTTGCAAGAGTATTCGGTGACCTTTGAAGTTAACGATTATTTCTTTGGTTTCGTTGTTGTTGAGTGAGAGGTTGATGTGATACCACTCAAACAGGTGCTCTATTTCTGTATGCTGACTCATCACAATCTGTGATTCGGCCTATAGTAGTGGTGCCTTTGGACCTACGCTCACACAGTTGTGGGTGTTAAAAGAACTGAGCAGTGGGCTAAGCATGAATCCTTGAGGTGAACTTGTGTTGATAGTCAGTGAGGAGATGTTACCAATTTGCACAAATTGAGGTCTGCCAATAAGAAAGTCGATGATCGAATTGTAAAGGGATGTACAGAGTTCCAGGTATTGGATCTTAGTGATGAGTTTGGAGGGGATGATAGCATTGAATGTCGGCCTGTAGTTTAGTTTAGAGATACAACGTGGATACAGGGCCTTTTGGGCCACCGAGCCTGCACCAAACAGCGATCCCAGCACATTAACACAATCCTACACATATTAGGGACAATTTACATTTATATCAAGCCCATTAACCTACAAACCTGTACGTCTTTGGTGTGTGGGTGGAAACCGAAGATCTCGGAGAAACCCCACGCGGTCACGGGGAGAACGTACAAACTCCGTACAGACAGCACCCGTAGTCAGGATTGAACCCGGGTCTCCGACATTGCCAGTGCTATAAGGCAGCAACTCCACCGTGCCACCCGTTGATGAATAGCAATCTGCTGCACGGGGTTCCTCTTACCCAAATGGTCCAGAGCAGAATGGAGAGGCCAGTGAATTAGCATCCACTGTTGACCTTTTGTGGCGATATGCAAATTGAAGCAGATCCAGGTAATTTGTAAATCAGGGATTGATTTTGCCATACCAACCTCTCAAAGTACCTCATTATGGTGGATGTAAATTCTACCATGCAGTGGTCATGGAGATCGGTTGCCATGCTCTTGTTGAGATCCAGCACAATAGATGCCCTTGCTCAAGTCAGAGGTTGAAGAATGTCCATGAATACTCCAGTTAGTTGGCTGCACAGGTCTTTAGCACTCATCCAGGTACACGATCTGGACCAGATGTTTTACGTAGATTTACACGCTTGAATCCACCGGGTGGCGTCAGCAATGTCTGCCTCGCCAACAATCTGTCCTTTCCTTCATTGTGTTTTAATTGCATCTGTTAAATGTATGTTTTCGGTGTTCTTTAGCTTGTTTTATGTGGGGGGTGGGTGGTAGAGGGAAACTTTTTCTAATCTCTCACCTGGACGGAGATAGGATTATTTTCCATATCATATCTCTGTCCACACTGCGGCCTAACATCGACGAGTTGGCTGGAGACTGATTTTGAGAGCTCCACCGCGGTCGCCTGCAGACTTACCATCGCGGAGCCCGCGATCTCTTTGCCAGGGATAGAGCTCGAAGTGCCAACCGTGGGTGCTTGCGGACTGCTCAGAGACCGTCTTCGGGAACTCCAAGTCTCTGGAGTTTCGACTGCCCCGACGCAGGTGTTTTGATGCCCCGACACAGGAGCTTCGATAGCCTCGAAGGATGGTTCGACTGGCCCGACTGCGGGAGAATAAAGAGGAAGAAGATTGGACTTTTTTGCCTTCCATCACAGTGAGGAATGTGGGGAATCCACTGTGGTGGATGATTATGTTAACTTCTATGTAGTTGTTGCTTTTTATTTCGTATGGCTGTACGGTAATTCACAGATCACTATACCTTAATTGGTACATGTGACAATAAAAGACCTTTGAAACCTTTCAAGGATGTTCTGACATTGGACGCAGAGACTGAGCTCATAGGGTTGTCAAGGACTATCAAGGCTTATGCAAATGTGTCGTTGTTGGTTATGAATTGAACCAAATGCAATATTTGGTTGTTAACATTGTTTCTACTTTAGTTTGTGCTATGTGCTTCTGCCACATTTCAGGTGAAAGCCATCAACTGTGAACTACTGATTGAAAGTGTTGGGTGTGATTTAGGGAAGTATTGATCCCTATGTAGCTTATATTTCAATATTGTACCGATACCACAGATAGAAAGTGAGGTTCCTTGCATATAACGCACACAAAGACTGTCCTGAGTAAAGGCAATTAGAAGTCTAGTTGTGCAGTTGATGGTTTGTATTTGGCAGATTTCATCCAGCTCCACGCCACATAGAGATTTATCTAATACCAAATCACTCACAGACACATCATCGACTGCCTCTGTACACCGAGCCCCAACCTTGCTTCACTGCACCTTCTGCATGTCTTTCATCCGCATGAAGCAGCACCTTTCCATATTGATTGAAAAACAAACAGACATTTGTCACATTTTGAATGATTCTTGGCTCAGTTATTCAACCTTTTTTTCTGAACTGCAATATGTTTATAATTAATAAATGTAAGCAATTAAAAGATCATTAAAAATAGTTTAAAAAAATATTCTGCGTTTTTTCTACAACATATTGGTTGAAACCGTGCTCTGGGGATAAATCTTTAATTCCGCGAGAGTCTAAGACTATCCTGGAGATTGCCAGCTTCATGCCTAAGATAGACACAAAAAGCTGGAGTGACAGCGGGACAGGCAGCATCTCTGGAGAGAAGGAATAGGTGATGTTTCGGGCCGAGACCCTTCTTCGTCTGTACCGCCTGTGCCTCCCAGTTACTCCTGGTTTTTGTACCCATCTTCAGTTTAAACCAGCATCTGCAGTTCCTTCCTATATATTTTGCCAGCTTCATGCCTGCTGGATTCACAGAAAGATTTCATCATTCACACAATCTATCACTTCAGTAATGGCTTTACAATCAGGCTGCCAACACCTTCTGCTCCCACTGACAAATTCCTTGCCTCATTTCTAACAAGTCTATTTATAATTTACATAGCAATTACACATCAACATCTTTCAAGGTCAGAATCTACTCCATGATTTTTATAATAAACTTCAGGAAATGTTTCTATGTCTTTGTGCATTGTGGCTTGCTTCCTTAGTTTCCATTTGCTAAAATTAAATATTTTTAAAACACAGTTTCCCTGGAGAGTGTGCAGAAAATCACAAGCTGTTTGATGGATTTTGAGTCTGAAATGGAGGATCTACAACAATCACTTGTCGGAAGGTAATAAGTCCTCTAAAAGACATTGAAATAACGGAATTCTTGGGTTTCCTTCAAGGAAGGCAACATATTGGCCATACCTGCAGATTTTGATAAGAGTCCTTCGTAAATAAAGTGGCATTGATGAAGATAGGCTGAAGACCACATTCCTGTAATTATCATTGAATGTAAAAAGTTCTATCTGATGGAGGTTGAACAATCAGAATAGTATTTGTTTCCATTATGGATAGTAGAATTGATTGGTTGTAACTTTTTCTTAATTTTACATTATTATTTACATTACATATCTTCGGATTTGGCATTATCAGACAGCTCCATAAGTGGATCTCAGCAGGCAGCATCTCTGGAGAACAACTCTTCAAGGTAGTTTAGTTTATTGTCACATGTACTGAGGTACAGTGAAAAGCTTTGCAAGATATGCCTACTTTGAAGATGTGATTTCTGTGAGAGCCTCTCTCACTACTTCCTCTCTGATTCCTGCTGCTCTCTAACCAGGTTCTGACCCAGATGCTGGTTAAGCCTGCTTTACAACCAGGTTCTGACCCAGACTCGATACCGCAGCCACATGTTCCTCAATACTTCCCTGCACCGCCATCTATGCCTCGTGGCTTCCAGCTCCAGTTCCAGGACCCAAACCAGATTTTGGGTACCTGTACTCAATCTACTGCTTCTCACAACTGTTCTCCTTTAGTACTATTCATGTTCTCCAGAGATGCTGCCTGATGTGCTGAGTTACTCCAGCACTTTGTGTCCTTTTGTATATTAACCAGCATCTGCAGTTCCTTATTTCTTCATAAGTGGACCAGTATTCTCTGCAATCTGGAGTCAATGGCATACTGACCTGAAATGCTAATCCAATTTCTCTCTCAACAAATGCTTCCTGGACCTGCTGCAGTGAGAGTTTCCTACATTTTCTATTTCACATTTTCAGCATCTGCTTAGCAGTTCTTAGCTTTTTATTCACGGTCAATATTTATGCAATTGCATGATGTAGAGCATGCAATGTAAATGCACCAGCTTTCACAATCATGGATACCACAAGATGCTGTTGGATAACATGTAATTTGCTTTCCAGATAATATATAAACAAATAATACTTAAGATTTGCTAATTTCCCATGTGCCTCACTTAATGAAAGATTTAATGAAACAATGCTCACTCAGTGGCTCTCCACTCCGCATTGGACCACTTGGACAATAAAAACACTTACGTCAGCTGTTGTTTATAGACTAAGCTTGGCGTTCAATACTATCATCCCTTCCAAGCTGGTTACCAAGCTCACGGAACTGGGTCTCTGCACATCCCTCTGCAATTGGATCCTCGACTTCCTCATTCACACACCACAGTCTGTTCGAATTGGCAGAAATACTTGTTCCCCATTAACAATCAGTATGGGAGCACCTCAAGGCTGCGTGCTCAGCGCCCTGCTCTACTCACTCTATAATTGTGACTGCGTAGCTGGACACAGTACAACCTCCATCTTCAAGTTCGCCGATGACACCACCATTGTTGGACTAATTACAGATGGTGATGTGTCAGAGTATAGAAGTGAGATCGACTGAGTGACCAAATGGTGCAAGCAAACAACCTGGCTCTCAATATCAGTAAAACCAATGAACTGATTGTGGACTTTGGAAGAGGAAGGATGAGGACCCACAAGCCTGTTTATATCAATGGGACAATGGTGGAGAGAGTGAAAGACTTTAAATTTCTGGGCGTGCATATTTCCGAAGATCTTTCCTGGACCCAGCACACTGATGCAATTATAAATAAAGCACATCACTCCACTACTTCCTGAGAAGATTAAGGAGATTCGGAATGTCAGAGAGGATTCTACAGGTGTACAGCAGAGAGCACATTGACTGGTTGCATCATGGCCTGGTTCTGCAACTTGAATGCCCGGGAGCGGAAAAGACTGCAAAAAGTTGTGAACACTGCCCAGTCCATCACCGGCTCTGACCTCCTCACCATCGAAGGGATTTATCGGAGTCGCTGCCTTAGAAAGGCAGCCAGCATCATCAGAGACCCACACTGGCCACACACTCATTTTACCTCTGCCATCATGAAGAAGGTACAGGGGCCTGAAAACTGTAACGTCCAGGTTCAGGAACAGCTTCTTCCCTACTGCAATCAGGCTATTAAAACACTACAACCTCAAATAAGCTCTGAACTACAATAGACTTATTATTATTATTGCAGTACTATTGGGTTTTTTTTTTTAAGTGTGTGTGTGTGTGTGTGTGTGTGTGTGTGTGTGTGTGTGTGTGTGTGTGTGTGTGTGTGTATATATATATATATATATATATATATATGTGAGTGTACTTGTGAGTATGTGCATATATATACACACTGATTTTTCTCTCTCTCTCATTTACTATATTGTTTACAGTGTACTATGTTTACATATTCTGTTGTGCTGCAGCAAGTAAGAATTTCATTGTTCTATCTGGGACATATGACAATAAAACACTCTTGACTTGATTCATTTGCGCACAGGCAGTTTTGCTTCACTTTCCTTTGATGTTTGAATAGGATATACAAGCTGCTTCCACTCTCATTGTATATGTACCAATGCTCGTCTAAATACACCATAATACTCATGTCATCTTTTAACTATTGCTGTAATTTAAATCCATGTTCTTTGAGTAATGACCCTGCTGCCAGCGAAAACATTGGAAACATAAACCACAGAAGGAGGCTATTCAGCTTATAGAGCCTCTACCAGCTTTACAAATGAATTATCCAGTATTTCCAAATTCACTGTTAATTCCCAAACCCGCAATAATTTCCATTTCAAATACAAACCCAATATGATTAAGTATGTGTACTATTGCCTCTGCTTTTACTTTTCTATTTTTTTTTAAATTCATAGTGATCTCCAATTTTGATTAATTTATTTAAGGTTTTATTATTTCAAATAGTTAAAATGCCATATTTCAAGATTATATAATTAAATCTTAGTAAATACTGAAACAAAGTAATTATTATTTCAATTACTTCCATTTGCTGGCTATGATGTTATCAAGTTGTGTAATTAACCCATTCCCACCTATTTGCATTTCTATGAATACTGTGTTTATAAATAGCAATGTCTGCACGCTACATATCATTTTTATTTAGTAGATTATCCTGCAGTTATGGAAAATAGTCTTGGTTCCACTGTGATGTAAATTATTACAATAATAAAAATATGTAAAATAAACTCACAAATATATATAAAATTAAAGTTAAAGTTAAATTATATTAAAAAAATTACTTGCCTTTAATTCATAAGTGGGGCCCCCAATCCTACACTAAGTTTGTCCTAATAGAGGATCAGAGCAGTAATTTCCTCGGTATAATACTGGGGAAGTCTGCGCTCTACTGTTGGACAAGGGTAGTAAATCATGGAATTCTAGCAGGTCAGACAGACTAAGTCTTAGATTCACTACAATACGAATGGCTGCATGCTGTTGTACTCCTGTAGAACTACTAGTCTCAGCCAGCATGATGACACATTTTAGTTCTTTGATCAGCTTCCGCAATGAATTCACACTTTATTTGCTGCATTTTGTCAGTTCTTTATTTGTTATGTTTTATGCTCTCTGAACTCAGGTTTGGTGAGGTGAAGGATTTGCTTGAGACTCTACCAAAGCAGTTGCCATGGAGATCATGTGAGTAACTGTTTAGTTTTTTTTTAACTTCTGGACCTTTATAATATTAAATGGCAAGTTCACTAGCATGATATTATATAATGAAAAAAGGGTTTAAATGTCAACTACAGCCCCAGGTTTGTATTCTAATTGTCATTACCTTCCTAGCATCTTTAATTATTTCACGTACAATTTAACTTTGAAATCTGGCTATGTATAAAATTAAGGTTTAGGACTTTTTACAAACCTTCAAGAGCAATAAAAATAAATGAAAACACCAATTTAGGTAGTCAGAGTTATATTGTTCAACTCGATAATGCTAACCAAGTTGTCTAACCAAGCTTGTCCCATTAGTCTGTATCTGGCATATATCCCTCCAAACATTTCCTATCTACATGCCTATTGGAGTGCGTTTTCAATGTTATAAATGAACCCCCTTTTACCACTTCTTCTGACAGCTCATTCCACACTTGCTAATTACGTGGTAAAAGATGCCCTCGCATCCCTTTTAAGTCAAGTCAGAAGTGTTTAATTGTCATATGTACCGACAATAGAACAATGAAATTCTTACATGTCGTAACATGGCAGGCCTGTAAATGCAATTAACAGATAATTAATAACTAAATTCAATAAATTAATAACCTTATTCTTCTTGCGAATGAAACATAAACCAAAGGAATAGTTCGATCTCAAGCCGGGTGTTGAGCAGCTTTAATAACCAGTGCATAAAAAACACCAAAGTCCTAGTGCAACCAAACAGAGATTGAAAAAGGAGAGGTACCAGAGATAGTGAGATGGTGACTGGATGATCTCTTTGAGTGATGTCAATTGAGATAAAAATTGCTCTGAACAGTGAGGCTCTCCCATTTTTTAAAAAGTATCATGGAATCAGTTACATCCAGCTGAGAAAGCAGGCTGGGCCTCAGTTAACATTCAAAAGATGGCACTTCCAACTATATGACATATTCTCCCAGGACTGAAGTGTGAGTTCTGTGATATGTGCTCAACTCTACAGTAATACATTGATCTGCAACTTCCTGATTGAAAAGCGAACATTCTACTTCAGAACCATGGCTAATGATATTAATGATGTGAATGGTGTTGATCAGGACACTAAAAGTTGTCAGGCTCTTCAAACAGTGGATTAATAGAGATCTAAATAACGGAAATAGGTGCACTTGGAAATTGGTTTAAGTGAAAAACCAATTGATTTAGTGTGGAACAGTGGCACAGCTAGGAGAGTCGTTGCTGTTCAACCCTGACATCAGATGCTGTCTGTGTGGAATTTGCATGTTGAACACATACATTTCCTTCCACTTCTTGAACATTTGTAGGTTGGTATGTTAATCGGCAACTGTAAAATGCCCATGGTATAAGCGAGTGGTAGAGACTCTAAAATGTTGATGGAATTATGGGGAGGATAAAAAATGGGATTGGCGTATGATGGTTCATATGGACTCAAGGGTGGAAGGGCCTGCCTCTGTATGATTCTAAGAACAGTCATCATCACTATTGGTTTCAGTCTGGAACAGAACTTTAATCTATAATCTTTGACATGACAGTGCAAAAATTCCCAGAAGAACCAAGTCAATCCAATCTGGGTGGCAAAGAAATACGTTTTCAGTCATAACTTATTTAATTATCAAAATGAGCTAGTAGAACTGCCACAAAAATGTCACAGAGTCATAAAGCTATAGAGCATGCATATTGGCCCTTCAGCCCAACTTGTCGTGAAGTCATAGTGTGATACAGTGTGGCCAACATGTCCCAGCTACACTAGTCCCACCTGCCTGCATTTGGTCCATATCCCACCAAACTTGTCCTATCCATGTAAATGTCTAATTGTTTTTTAATCGTGGGAATAGTCCCAGCCTCAACTACCTCCTCTGGCAGCTGGTTCCATACACCCACCACCCTTTGTATGAAAAAGTTTCCTATTAAATCTTTTCCCCTTCACCTTGAACCTATGTCCTCTGGTCCTCGATTCCCCTACTCCAGGCAAGAGATTCTGTGCATCCATCTGATTTATTCCTCTCATGATTTTATACATCTCTATAAGATCACCTCTCATCCTGTGCTCCAATGAATAGAGACCTAGGCTAGTCAACCTCTCCCTAGAGCTCAGACCCACTAGTCCTGGCATCTTCTCTGAATACTTTCAAGTTTGACAATATCTTTCCTATAACATGGTGCCCAAAACTGAACACAATACTCTAAATGCGGTCTCACCAATGTCTTATACAACTGCAACATGACCTCCGAACTTCTAATTATGTTGGCATTCTGCTAGTCCCATTTGTCTTTATTTAGCCCATGTTCTTCTAAACCCTTTTGAAAAAGGAAACTTTTAAGCAAATGAAATACTTCTGAAGGCAAACCCTAGTACGAAGTAAGATGTAAAGGACATTAGCTAAAAGAGACTTTCAATTTTAATTCTAGTTCAAAAAACACGCACTTTCCATACATACACATAGCACTTTATTCTTTACCATTATTCCTGGAACATTGATTTCCCCAATGTTAAGGATCTATCAGAACTTTATTCCTTCTGTACTTTTCTTATCATATAACCATATAACAATTACAGCACGGAAACAGGCCATCTCGGCCCTTCAAGTCCGTGCCGAACAACTTTTTTCCCTTAGTCCCACCTGCCTGCACTCATACCATAACCCTCCATACCCTTCTCATCCATATGCCTATCCAATTTATTTTTAAATGATACCAACGAACCTGCCGCCACCACTTCCACTGGAAGCTCATTCCACACCGCTACCACTCTCTGAGTAAAGAAGTTCCCCCTCATGTTACCCCTAAACCTCTGTCCCTTAATTCTAAAGTCATGTCCTCGTGTTTGAATCCTCCCTATTCTCAAAGGGAAAAGCTTGTCCACATTAACTCTGTCTATCCCTCTCATCATTTTAAAGACCTCTATCAAGTCCCCCCTTAACCTTCTGCGCACCAGAGAATAAAGACCTAACTTATTTAACCTATCTCTGTAACTTAGCTGTTGAAACCCAGGCAACATTCTAGTAAATCTCCTCTGTACCCTCTCTATTTTGTTGACATCCTTCCTATAATTGGGCGACCAAAATTGTACACCATACTCCAGATTTGGTCTCACCAACGCCTTGTACAATTTTAACATTACATCCCAGCTTCTATACTCAATGCTCTGATTTATAAAGGCTAGCATATCAAAAGCTTTCTTTACCACCCTATCTATATGAGATTCCACCTTCAAGGAACTATGCACGGTTATTCCCAGATCCCTCTGTTCAACTGTATTCTTCAATTCCCTACCGTTTACCATGTACGTCCTATTTTGATCAGCATTAAACTCCATCTGCCATCTTTCAGCCCATTTTTCCAACTGGCCTAAATCACTCTGTAGACTTTGGAAATCCTCTTCATTATCCACAACACCCCCTATCTTGGTATCATCTGCATACTTACTAATCCAATTTACCACCCCTTCATCCAGATCATTGATGTACATGACAAACAACAAAGGACCCAACACAGATCCCTGAGGCACCCCACTAGTCACCTGCCTCCAACCCGACAAACAACCATCCACCATTACCCTCTGGCTTCTCCCATTCAGCCACTGTTGAATCCATCTTGCTATTCCTGCATTTATACCCAACAGTTGAACCTTCTTAACCAACCTTCCATGAGGAACCTTGTCAAAGGCCTTACTGAAGTCCATATAGATAACATCCACTGCTTTACCCTCGTCAAACTTCCCTAGTAACCTCTTCAAAAAATTCAAGAAGATTAGTCAAACATGACCTTCCAGGCATAAATCCATGTTGACTGTTCCTAATTACACCCTCTTTATCCAGATACTTATATATATTATCTCTAAGTATCTTTTCCATTAATTTGCCCACCACTGAAGTCAAACTAATCGGTCTATAATTGCTAGGTTTACTTTTAGAACCCTTTTTAAACAATGGAACAACATGCGCAGTACGCCAATCCTCGGGGACTATTCCCGTTTCTAATGACATTTGAAAT
The DNA here is from genome assembly GCA_963514005.1 of Raja brachyura. The sequence continues at coordinate 30,477,486 of OY740803.1, forward strand.
ATTTCTGTCATAGCCCCGGCTATTTCTACACTAACTTCCCTCAATGTCCTAGGGAATATCCTGTCAGGACCTGGAGACTTATCCACTTTTATATTTTTCAAAAGTTCCAGTACTTCTTTTACTTTGAAACTCATAGTATCCATAGCTACTCTACTAGTATCCCTTACCTCACATAATTCAATATCCTTCTCCTTGGTGAATACCGAAGAAAAGAAATTGTTCAATATCTCCCCCATCTCTTTTGGCTCTGCAGATAGCTGTCCACTCGGTCTTTCCAATGGACCAATTTTATCCCTTGTTATCCTTTTGCTATTAATATAGCTGTAGAAACCCTTTGGATTTACTTTCACCTTACTTGCCAAAGCAACCTCATATCTTCTTTTAGCTTTTCTAATTTCTTTCTTAAGATTCTTAGCTTTTCTAATTTCTTTCTTAAGATTCTTATCTTTATCGTTGAGGTCAGCATCCGGTTGCCGGCCTGATTAAAAGACCGCTCATCCAATTTATTTTGTTTAATAAAGAACCTGGATATATTGTATGTTCCATCGAAAAGCACCAGAGAGAATATTACAGCTAATGCTCAAGTGTTCTTTTTTCATTTAATAACTAGCACTTCCAATCCTTATTGATACTATGTTTTTCTTGTGTTTACAATTATACTGTGTTTGTACAAAAACCTGCAGATACAACAGCACCAGCAAGGTTGACCTCAGTGGAAAACTATGGACCCCGTCCACAGACACGCTGCAGCAGGTAAGGGACACATTTTGAGCTGGAAAACGCATGTTCGATATTATACTTATACTATATCTCGGGATTTATCTTTTATTACTGGTTAGTAATGTGTCTTGTTCTTCCATTGTGTCTTTGCTCATTTTTCCTGCTCTATCTCAATAACCAAGTGCTCAATAACCTTGCATTAGTGGTGCATAATTAAGGGGATTAGTTTACACATTATTGTTCCATCTTAATCAAATCAATATATTATGACTCAAAATAGGTTCATGAAACCTTGAAGTTCAATGACTCGTTAAACTTAATTTTTGGGTGCAGACAAAAACACAAGCACATTTGGACGAACCTTCTGCTGACAGAAATTGCTGTCCACCCTTGTTCTGGACACAGTCTTTTCCTGCAAGCACAGCTCCCGGTACTTCAAGATGGCTGAATTCAGTATATGGGCTCTCGCAGTGGAGCCAGCCAACTGTTTTTTGAGGACGATGTATTGACTACGATGCTGGGCAAACTCCAGCGGTCATCTTTAGAAAAATGATGGGATCCATGTTGTCCACTTGAGAGGCTAGATAGGATCTTGGTTTAATGTCTGTTCCAAATAAAACAATTCTAATAATGTAGCACTCTGTCTACAGCTGTGGAAGGCCAAGAATCTGGAGTGGAGTGTTCATAATTTTCTCAAAGTTGAGTTCAAACTAATCCTTTGTGATGTAATATAGCCCTGCATAAAGAGTCCACTAGCACTCATTGAATAAATCGACGCTCACTAATCAGAACAGCAATGTAAATTTCTATTACTCATAATTAATATTGTCTATTACTTATCACAATCTTTGTTCATGACTGAATGTTCTAAATAATAAGTTTAATGTTTTCATGGATAGTTCCTTTTTGTGGGACAGTTGTCCTTGCACCCATATTCAGAGACCAGTGCACATAAGTTTGTCTCCAATTAAACATGCGATTAGTTAATGTTAAAGTTTTCCTGGGCAGTGGGAGGCAATCTCAGCACAAAGATTTCCACTTACAATTTATTTGCATTTAAATTTAACATCACAACCCATTACCCGAAGAAAAACACCTTTCCACTATTAAGATTGATACGTAACAGTTTTGATACACTAGTTAGAAAAATTAAGAACAAAGAGTTACTACTAACTACATATTCACCAAAACATGTTCTCACCAGTGTGTTTGTATGGAATGCTAACCTTTAGGGAAACATCAGTGAGATTTTGTTCTCACCTTATCCAATTCAGTTTCCACTTCAGCCCATGGGTGAGGGGCTCAGCTTTATAGGAGAGCATTTCTACAATCATTGAAGGGTATCGACCCGAAACGTCACCCATTCCTTCTCTCCAGAGAAGCTGCCTGTCCCGCTGAGTTACTCCAGCATTGTGTGTCTATCTTCGATTTAAACCAGCATCTGCAGTTCCTTCCTACACATTCCTCTACAATCATTGTGTTCTTTAGTCATTATCTGTGATGCCAGGCTCTGCGCAAGACTTATCCTGTTAATTAAGGGACTAAAATTGTCACAAACCGAAGAGAAATAGTCCATGCTGTACTGCGTGTATAATTTTGGCATTATTATTGGCATTCAGCAAACAGATAATGAGCATTCACTTCATTTGTATAGACAGTTGGGAGTTACATAAATCATCTCCAGTCACCAGCAGACTCAGGTAGGGCTGTGTATAACCCCTACCTGTTCAGTCGCTGACATGCTACAGACTCCTTCCCTGACTGTGATACCAGGATTCAAACCAGATATTTGGCTGGTAACTAGATGACTGCTTAAACTACACATTTAATGAGGGATCCAGGCTGAGGTCTGTGCAAAATAAACTGATCATAGTTGATGCCACACTACCGTTTCATGCAAGACTTAAAAGAGCAACAAGAAACAGTTCTGCACTCTGATAATGTGGAAAAAAAAAGTTTGGAGAGAAAGCCACAAGAACAGCATTGGTGACATCTTACCTTTCCTCTCCACTTTTTTTCTATCCCTGGTATGAATTAAAAACAGGATTATCTGCCCTTGAAATGCCTACCTTGCAGATTAAAACACAGCTCTGAACATGAAGCTGAATGGAGATTGCTCCCAGTATGGAGGCAAAGGATAGGTTTTTGAAAGGTCATGGCTAAATTTTCCCAATTGCTCAAGGATCTTTGTTGAGGATAATAACCTTGTTTCCTATACCGTTGTTGTAAACCAAAGTGACATAATTGATAAGCAAAATCAAAGTGCTGGAATAATTCAGTGGGTCAGGCAACATCTGTGAAAGGAATGGACAATGTTACAGTGTTAAAGAAGGAACTGCAGATGCTGGAAAATCGAGGGTACACAAAAAGCTGGAGAAACTCAGTGGGTGCAGCAGCATCCAAGGAGCGAAGGAGATAGGCAACGTTTCGGGCCCAAACCCTTCTTCAGACCGTTTGACGCCGGGGGCGCCGTCCTGTATGGTATGGCTGCCCAGCCTGCAGCTGTATGTCTTTCCCCCTTTTCTTTTTTTTTTTAGTGTGTTAAAGTGTTTTGTTTTGGAGCCTATTCTTTTTTATGTGGGGGTGAGGGGGGGGGGGGGGGGGGGGGAAGGGGGAAACTGCTTTTCCTGGTCCCTACCTGGTTGGAGAGGCAGCTTTTCTCCGGGCTGCATCTTTGACCCGTCCTCGCGGCCTACCAGCTGGCCTGGAGCGGCGTTTCCTGAGGGGACCGCCCAGAACCTCGGCTTCGGCAGCGGTGGAGCGCCATCGTGGGACGGAGCGGGTGATGCCTTGCCTGGGTCGCCGCACTGGAACTCCGGTGAGCTGAGACCGCCGAGACAAACATCGTGGAGCCGCGGGTCTGCGGAGCGGCCGGCGGCGCTGAACTTTAACATCGGGAGCCAGTGGGGGAGCTCCATTCAGCGCGGCCTTGTCGGCTTTGGAAGCCGCAGACTCCAGTAGGAAGCGGCCGTTCCGGGTGTCCCAAGCCGCTGAGAGGATTCTCCCGACGCCGGAGCACCGTCACCCGGCGAGAACGGCCTGGAACATCGGGCCTCCGTGAAGGCAACTATGGAGGCCTCAATATGCCTGACTATGGGTGGACATGGGTTGGGGACTGGACATTGTGCCTTCCCTCATAATGGGAACCATTGTGGGGTGATGTTTTTATGTTTAAATCTCTTTATTAGTGTTGTGTCTGTATTCTTTATTTTATGTGCTGCATGGCAAGAAGCATTTCACTACACCAATTGGTGTACGTGACAAATAAACTAACCTTGAACCTTGAAGAAGGGTTTCGGCACGAAACGTTGCCTATCTCCTTCTCTCCTTAGATGCTGCTACACCCGCTGAGTTTCTCCAGCCTTTTGTGTACCGGACAATGTTACAGGTTGGGACCCTTCGACCCGAAACTTAATCTGCCTACTCCTCAACAAATGCTGCCTGACTTGCTGAGTTTCTCCAACACTTTGCAGATGCTGGAATTGTGAGCAAAAAGTTTTACATAGCTTAGACTTTTCTGAATCTATGAATTAAGTTACTGTTGTGAGACATCATATTGAGTAGGAGCTGTGGTGCTTTAGTTGACTGCAGCATCTCTTGATTAAGACTTACATTTATATAGAAACATAGAAATTAGGTGCAGGAGTAGGCTATTCGGCCCTTCAAGCCTCCACCGCCATTCAATATGATCATCCAACTCAGTATCCCGTACCTGCCTTCTCTCCATACCCTCTGATCCCCTTAGCCACAAGGGCCATATCTAACTCCCTCTTAAATATAGCCAATGAACTGGCCTCAACTACCCTCTGTGGCAGAGAGTTCCAGAGACCCACCACTCTCTGTGAGGAAAAAGTCCTTCTCATCTCGGTCCTAAAGGATTTCCCCCTTATCCTTAAGCTGTGACCCCCTTGTCCTGGACCTCCCCAACATCGGGAACAATCTTCCTGCATCTAGCCTGTCCAACCCCTTAAGGATTTTGTAAGTTTCTATCAGATCCCCTCTCAATCTCCTAAATTCCAGAGAGTATAAACCGAGTCTATCCAGTCTTTCTTCATAAGACAGTCCTGACATCCCAGGAATCAGTCTGGTGAACCTTCTCTGCACTCCCTCTATGGCAATAATGTCCTTCCTCAGATTTGGAGACCAGAACTGTACGCAATACTCCAGGTGTGGTCTCACCAAGCCCCTATACAACTGAAGCAGAACCTCCCTGCTCCTATTCAAATGCTTTTGCTGTAAAAGCTAACATACCATTCACTTTCTTCACTGCCTGCTGCACCTGCATGCCTACTTTCAATGACTGGTGTACCATGACACCTAGGTCGCGCTGCATCTCCCCTTTTCCTAATCGGCCACCATTTAGATAATAGTCTGCTTTCCTGTTTTTGCCACCAAAGTGGATAACCTCACATTTATCCACATTATACTGCATCTGCCAACCATTTGCCCACTCACCCAGCCTATCCAAGTCACCTTGCAGTCTCCTAGCATCCTCCTCACAGCTAACACTGCCCCCCAGCTTAGTGTAATCCGCAAACTTGGAGATATTGCCTTCAATTCTCTCATCCAGATCATTAATGTATATTGTAAATAGCTGGGGTCCCAGCACTGAGCCTTGCGGAACCCCACTAGTCATTGCCTGCCATTGTGAAAAGGGCCCATTTACTCCTACTCTTTGCTTCCTGTTTGCCAGCCAGTTCTCTATTCACATCAATACTGAACCCCCAATGCCGTATGCTTTAAGTTTGTATAGTAATCTCTTATGTGGGACCCTGTCGAAAGCCTTCTGGAAGTCCAGATACACCACATCCACTGGTTCTCCCCTATCCACGCTACTAGTTACAGCCTCGAAAAATTCCACAAGATTTGTCAGACATGATTTACCTTTCGTAAATCCATGCTGACTTTGTCCATGATTTCACCACTTTCCAAATGTGCTGCTATCCCATCTTTAATAACTAACTCTAGCAGTTTCCCCACTACCGATGTTAGACTAACTGGTCTGTAATTCCCCGTTTTCTCTCTCCCTCCCTTCTTAAAAAGAGTTACGTTTGCTACCCGCCAATCCTCAGGAACTACTCCAGAATCTAAAGAGTTTTGAAAGATTATCACTAATGCATCCACTATTTTCGGAGCTACTTCCTTAAGTACTCTGGGATGCAGCCTATCTGGCCCTGGGGATTTATCGGCCTTTAATCCATTCATCCACACAGATGCACTACCTTCCCTGATTTATTATTTTGCCAAACTGGGATGAACAATTTTTGTAGTTCATCCATGCAGTCTTTAAATGTCTTCCATTGCATATCGACCGTCAACCCTTTTAGAATTGATTGCCAGTCAATCTTGGCCCATTCACGTCTCATACCCTCAAAGTTACCTTTCCTTAAGTTCAGAACCATTGTTTCTGAATTAACAATGTCACTCTACATCCTAATGAAGAACTCGACCATATTATGGTCACTCTTGCCCAGGGGGGCACGCACAACAAGACTGCTAACTAACCCTTCCTCATTACTCAATACCCAGTCTAAAATAGCCTGCTCTCTCATTGGTTGCTCTACATGTTGATTTAGATAACCATCCCGCATACATTCCAAAAAATCCTCTTCCTCAGCGCCCCTGCCAATTTGATTCACCCAATCTATACATGTAGATTGAAGTCACCCATTATAACTGTTTTGCCTTTGTCACACGCATTTCCAATTTCCTGTTTGATACCATCCCCAACTTCACTACTACTGTTAGGTGGCCTGTACACAACACCCACCAGAGTTTTTTGCCCCTTAGTGTTTCGCAGCTCTACCCATACCGATTCCACATCCTCCAAGCTAATGTCCTTCCTTTCCATTGCGTTAATCTCCTCTCTAACCAGCAACGCTACCCCACCTCCTTTTCCTTTCTCTCTATCCCTCCTGAATATTGAATATCCATGGATGTTCAGCTCCCAGCCTTGGTTTACATATTGCCTTTGCTTAAAATAAGACAATTCAGCTATTTTGCACTGTGCTGAAATTCAGCAAGATTTTGGGTAATTTCCCCCAAAGGCATCATAATTCTCGTACCCTGTGCTAGAAATGAACTGAGAATTCTCCTGAATGTACTTCATAAATTCTCCACCCTCTGCCTTTTATTTCAATACAATTCCAGTCAATACTGGTGCAATCAAAATTCCCCGTTAGAGCCACTACTGTTCTTGAACATCTGCAAATTCACAATTCACTTTGTGCCCTCCATAATGTTTGGGACAACGACCAATCATTTATTTATTTGCCTCCGTACTCCACAATTTGAGATTTGTAATAGAAAGAAAATCACATGTGGTTAAAATGCACATTGTCATATTTTAATAAAGGCCATTTTTATACATTTTGGTTTTAACATGATGTAGAAATTACAGCAGTGTTTATACATAGTCTCCCCATTTCAGGGCACCAAATGTTTTGGACACAGCAATGTCATGTAAATGAAAGTGGTCATGTTTAGTATGTTGTTGCATATTCTTTGCTGCTTTGTGGACATCACCAGTTGCTGGGTGTCTTCTCTGGTGATGCTCTGCCAGGCCTGTATTGCAGACATCTTTAGCTTATGCTTGTGTGGAAGAAATTAATTTAGAGAGAAATGAAAGGAAAAACGAAAAGTTAGACTATGCAGGTTTGCTTCAAGAGACATTATTGCATGATATCATGGAAAAATGGTGACAGAAAACTGCTCACCAGTTCTCTGACTTCACAGCAGAATTAGCCGACAGTTATATTGTGCAGTAAACAACTTTTGTTTTCGTTAAATACAGCTATACGAAAAATATAATCTATCTTCTATCAATTATTTCATTATTCATAACATACTTTTCGCTTATGTTAAACTTATTCAACAACAGATGGTTAATACAAGTCAAACACAATACAAGAGCATCTTGACATTATTCTATCTCACCTTTCAGACGGCCCACGCCACCATCCCCTTTCCGAGCCAAGCCCTGCCATTTACATTAACATTTCTATGTTACTAGCGTGGCTGATCTACTGCAACTCCTCCGAAAGGAAAACAAACTTTCTTATCTCCTCTACTATTTCATGTTTACATTTATCATCCACACATTCCCAGAAGAGGTAATACGTCTAATCTTACCTGCCGATTCCCCCAATCGCTTCTGCACCTGGTCAAGCGAGAGCTGGCAATTGTCACATCCAAAACACCCTTTTGTTACCTTGTTCAATTCCAATCAAAATTAAAAGTAAGGAAGGATATTAATTTTAGATCAATATTAGATCACTTGACAGGAATGGAAGCATTCTTACAAAAATGCAACCTTAAAGGGTTAGATTTGAAAGATAGAGAATCACTAGACGCTGAAATAACAGTAAAAGAAATTGAAGAATCTATTAGATCTCTAAAAAACAGTAAGGCCCCGGGTCCTGACGGTATAAGCTCTGAATTCTATTAAAAAAAATATCTGATCACTACGCGTTTAAAGACACTGTATGAACATATCTATACGCAACAGAAACTACCAGAAAGGCTAAATTAATCTATAATAATACTTATACCAAAAATAGATAAGGACCTGGAAGATCCAGGTTCACATAGAGCTATAGCTCTCTTAAACACTGATCAAAAAATATTAACTAAAATCCTAGCACAAAGATTAAGCACAGTGATTAATTAATACGCGCTGACCAAACAGGATTTATACCAAAACGCTATTCATCATATAACCCGAGACGATTATTCAATGTTATATACTCAAAGAGAAGTACTAACGAAGATCTAGCAATTATTTCATTAGATGCTGAGAAAGCATTTGACCAGGTGGAATGGCCCTATTGATTCTCGGTTATGGATAATGTTCAATTGGGCGAGAAGTTTAGTACATGGGTAAAACTTTTATATACTAATCCAACAGCTAGAATATCAACAAACCAAATGTTATCAGCTAAATTTAATTTATCTAGAGGCTGTAGACAAGGATGCCCTTTATCTCCATTATTATTCGCACTTGCAATAGAGCCACTAGCAGAAAGTGTTAGGTCCCATCCTGAAATATACGGGTATAATACTAAAAACACTGAGAATAAAATTTCCTTACAGCAGATGATGTATTAATCTACATTACAAAACCTGAATTTAGTATTCCTAACCTATTAAATTTAACTCGTCAATTTGGCTCGTTCTTGGGATACAGAATTAACTGGAATAAAAGTGAAATCATGCCAATAATGGAAAGCAATCCACATATACTACAACAATTTCCCTTCAAAATAGTAAATGATAAAATATCTTGGAATTTATGTAACAGAGACATATACTTCTTTATTTAAACTAAGCTTTCCACCTTTATTGAACAAATTACATAAGAATATTCTATATTTGAAAACACTACCCATCTCAATGTTTGGTAGAATTAATGCAATAAAAATGATTTTTCTCCCGCAATTACTGTATCTTTTTCAATCAATCCCGAAATATCTTCCAAACACTTTTTTTAAAAAGGTTGACTAATTTTTCGACTCGTCACTAATTTTATCTGGGATTATAAGAATCAAATAAATAAAAAGCACTTATGTCAATCAAAAATAAATGGAGGTTTAGCCCTACCGAATTTTATGCTCTATTTCTGGGCAGTTAACTTTAAAAATATGAATTTGTGGTTGGAAGAACTGGTCCAACAACCAGATTGGTTAAAAGGAAGACTGTTTACCCTTTGAAACTGGGTCGATTTTGTTTGCTACTACTAAATTAAGCAAAAAAACCTATAGTGAAAACCCCTTAGTAGCAATGTTACAAAATTTTGAGATTTTAAAAATCAAGTCTGTAATTTATCCCATCAGATAAAGCATAACAAGAAGTTTAATTTGACACCTAATTTACTTTCATAACTTCAGTATTAAGAAAGTTATGGCCATTTTCATGCTCGGAAATGAGTATCTTGCTTCCCATTGCCTTTCAATTGACTTAACTCAAAAGCTGTGATCTGGAAAAATTAAAAGCCCATAACTTTATTAAAAATTAAGAGAACTCAATGAAATTTTCAGTCATTATAGATTGAAGCATTCTGAAACAAATATTAAACAATCTTACTTGGATTACCTGAAATTAAAGTATATACTTAGTTAGTTATCTAATTGTAGCTAATTACAAAATTCAATGAGTAGATCTAAACATCTATCAATTTCTTAAGAAAAGATAAACTTTTTTTTAATTGCCTAAGTGTCCAAATAACATTCACACAATAATCCACAATATAACATAATTTTTAAATCTCATTTTCATGAATTTCTGGGCCAAATGGAAGGAATTTAGTGTTTAATGCCTGTAAATAAATGGCCATTTAAATCAACTAGCGAGTGGGTTTTAGTGGAATGCGGTGGATTGGAACGTTGCGGTTAGCGGTGAAGTCGGGGGGAAAAATACTGGGGGTTCATACATTTTTTGGGGACCCCATTTCGCAACATTAAAATAGTATTTATGCCTCCCAAAAAACCAACTTTTAATAAAAAAATAAAGTATTTACCTTTTTTTCTCCCCTACGCAAAATGCTTCCGGTGGTCTTCGGTCACGGCTTTTGAAGGTGATTTTTAAATTACTCTAGTTAACAAATAACTTAGAGTAATTTAAAAATACCTTAATGGATGAAATGTCGGAGCGATTTTTCTTCCGCAATTAAATCGCCCGACATTCATCGATTATCCTGGTCTGGTGAAAATCGGCACTTTAAGCCCGCCCCCCTCTGAAAGGCGCTAAAGTCGCGCACACGGGGAGCGGCAGAAGTGCAGCGCCGCTAAAGGTAAGTTTTGTAACATACCTACCCTTAGTATACAGTGGAATACGCATTTGGAAACAATTAAAAAAGACACTAAAATTGGATAATCTATCACTACTCCTTCCCATTGTAAACAACCCTACATTTAAACCCTCAATGATGGATAAAGGTTTTCTACAATGGAAAAGTCACGGATTTAAAAAGATGGGCCATCTTTATAGGAAAGGCACATTCCTCTCATTCCAGGAGTTACAACAAATTTATGGACTTTACTCAAATGACTATTTCAGATACCTACAACTTAGAGATTATGCTAAATCAAATATACAGGACTATAGAAATAGAAATACAGAAATTCTTGATGAATGCTTGAACAAACACCCTAACACAGAAAAATTAATATCTTATATCTATAATATCCTATTAGACAGTGATGCACCCACAACGGAAATATATAGGCAATCATGGGATAATGAACCAGGGCAACCAATAATGCAAGATATTTGGGACAAAAGCTTACAACATATACATCACAGTTCGTTAAATGCTAGACATTCCTGAATACAATTGAAAGTATTACATAGATTACATTATTCAAAAATGAAATTAAATAGGAGATATACTTGGGAAAATTCTATCTGTGAAAAATGTCAGCACTTAGAGGCTAACCTAACGTATACATTTTTAAATTGTATAAAAATTAATTATTTTTGGATGGAAATTTTTAAGATAATTTCGGAAGTTGTAAACATCCAATTGGACCCCGACTCAAAACTAATAATATTAGAACAAAATCAAATATTTACAACAAACCAAAGAGACTTTATCAACTACAGTATAATAATCGGGACAAAATTAATATTAAAATTTTGGAAAGGTCCTATAACCCCCACAATTAAAATGTGGACTATGGAAATGTCGGAGACCCTACACTTGGAAAGAATAAGATTTGTCTTAATGGACAAACAACTTCTTATCAGAATATTGACTATTTGAAGGGGCAAACCGGTTCGGCATGAGAACCTGACTGAAACCCGAATTAAGAATTAGATGAAGTTACATTTTATAATTCACGGACATATCTCCAATGATGTATAATTAGTTAATTATTCCATTCTCTTTTATTATACCTTCTGTTTTTTAAATTTTTTTTTTGGTTTATTTTCTCTATTATTTTCTATTTATATTAAAAAATTTAAAATATATAGAAGTACAACTATTAAATAATTGATAATATTGACAATATTAATAATGTATGACCACCACAAACAAAATGTTTTTTATTATGTACTTCTAATAAAAACATTTATATAAAAAAGATATTATTTTTTCTTCCATAGCTTGTTTTGGGGGCTAGTACCCTTCAGTTTTCTCTTCAGCATATAAAAGACATGCTCAATAAGCGAGTTTGGTATTCCGATATACGCAAGGGATCATGGGATTTGGCAAAGGTCATTCGGGAAATAAAGCAAATGCAGCGCTGTATAAACTGTGTGTAGCTATTCTCCCAATTAATTTATCTAGAATTCTGTCAACTCAATAGCTTCCTTTCTTGTTCTGCTGTTCACACACTACTTACACAGTCCCAGTTCTAGTTCAGTTCATTAATCTTCAATTATGAGATATTCAAAAAGTTAAAGAATTTATTATTTTCATTTAATCCTTAATCTGTTTGCTACTGGAATAAGAAAATATTACTTGTGTTTGAAACATTTTCTTTTCTTTATTCATAATTTATGTGTAAAAATATATTTTATCTGAAGCCGGCAGCGGCCGTATTAGTGTGATGTGGGCTGATGCTTTACCAACAGGCGGTGTGAATGTATTGTTAAGGCAGGGGGCGGCAACCTACCGGCCCACGGGCCGGATTCGGCCCATAACCCAAAATCATCCGGCCCGCAGGTGTATATTTTTTAGTGACTAGAATGTTGTTCTTATCTTCAGTGGGACCTTGCCCAGAGTTGTCCCTGTGTTCGGGCAAGTTAGCTCTCCGGGACGGTTGTGACTGGGATAGTTTTACATTGTGAAGTTCACCGTGCCAGAGTTATTGATCAGAGTGAACACCCGCTCCTGTGGACATGTTTCACTGTGGAGTCGGTCACAGACGGATTCCGCCGCCTGTTGGTCAATAATTGGATCGATCTCTTTAACTAGTGGCCGCGGAGCTACTGGCGTGTGTTCTTTCCAAACTGAACTCACTGTGGATTGAATCCATTAACTGACCCACTCTGCTGCCATATTCTAAGTTGTTCATGCCTTCCCTCTGGAGCCCTCCTCGTCCCTATCAAATGGCGAGTTCCCAGAGTCCGGCAGGTCACGGTTCAGTCTGTGAAACCGGCCCCATCAGGGACTGCGGGCAGGATTAACTAAAGAAAGGACCATCCCGCCTATTGTAGCGGGTGGCTGTTTGTGAGTGAGTGGAGCGAGATTTAATTGCCAGCCGCATGTAAATGATGGACCCACAAGGGTTAACACTGCAACAGTAGTAGCGAGAGCGTGTTTCAAAAGTTTTTTTTTCAGCTGAGTTTTTTTTTATATAAAGCAACCCGAATGATCGCCGCATTTTCTGCCAATGTCCTACATACTGCCATTGATAGTTACATTACTATACCGCAAGGAGTGAACAAATCCAAATATATCAAAACTATAGGAACTATATAGAAAACTGTAAAAGCTTGTTTGCCGAAGTTCTTACCAGGCACACCAATAACTGTTATAACAGTGTCTGAAATGTTCAGTGGACATAATATTGCTTAAAGCAATAAAACCACAAAATCATCGTAGTTTTGTACAAATGAACCATAAATATACCGAGTTAATAGTTTTGAAAGCAGTATTTTCTTACCTCGAAGCAAAACTGGAAAATACGGATGCAACGCAGGTAGACAAAACGCATGAATACGGATGAAACACAGGTAGACAGGTAGGTAAACACACGTCCATATACACACAGCAACTCAGCTGGCGAGAATGTTTATCGCGAATGACCTAGGCATGCGCAGTTGAAATATCGAATTCACTTATTTGGTTCAGATTGGTGATTGACTTGGCCACTCAAGAATTGACCATTTTTTTGCTTTGAAAAACTCCTTTGGTGCTTTAGCAATATGTTTGGGATCATTGTCTTGCTGCAGAATGAACTGACGGCCAATGAGCTTTGAGGCATTTGTTTGAACTTGAGCAGATACGTTGTGTCTATACACTTCAGAATTCATTAAATTACTACCATCAGCAGTTGTATTATCAATGAAGATAAGAGTCAGTACCTTCAGCAGCCATACATGCCCAAGCCATTAACACCCCCACCACTGTTTCACAGATGAGGTGGTATGCTTTGGATCTTGGGCAGTTCCTTCTCTCCTCCATGCTTTGCTCTTGCCATCACTCTGATATAAATTAATCTTCATCTCATCAGTCCACAAGAATTTTTTCCAGAACTGTGGTTGCTCTTTTAAGTACTTCTTGGCAAACTGTAACCTGGCCATCCTATTTTTACGGCTAACCAGTGGTTTGCATCTTGCAGTGTAGCCTCTGTATTTCTGTTCATGAAGTATTCTGCAGACAGTGGTCATTGACAAATGCACACCTGACTCCTGAAAAGTTTTTCTGATCTGTCACTGATGTTTGGCTTTGACTTTCATTGGCACAACCTTTGGTCCTCATGTTGATAAACAGCAATACGTTTCCAAAGGTGATGAAAAGACTGGGAGAAAGACTAGGTGCTGAGAGCTCTCTTATACCTGCATTAAAGAGGCAATTAAACACATCTGAGCAATTACAAACAACTGTGAAGCCATGTGTCCCAAGCATTATGGTGCCCTGAAATGGGGGGACTGTATAAACACAGCTGTAATTTCTACATGGTGAAACCAAAATGTATAAAAATGGCCTTTATTAACATCTGATTTTGTGCACTTTATCCACATGGTTTTTTTAATATTAAAAATCTCAAAATTGTGGAGTACAAATGATAGGTCTTTGTCCCAAACATTATTGAGGGCACTAATATATTTTGATATTTACTATCTATTGATACAAGTAGAGGTAATTAATCCCAGTGTAACTAGATCAAAGATAGACAAAATGCTGGAGTAACTCAGCGGGACAGGCAGCATCTCTGGAAATAAGGAATGGGTGACGTTTCTGATTGAGACCCTTCAGACTGATGTCTGTGGAGAGGGAGATACATAGATAAGGAAGTGTAAGGTGTGAAACTAGGGCAAAGGGAATGGAGATCATGGAAACTGTAGAATAGATTATTGTTAGCTGGGAGAAGGTAACAGCAAAGCAAGCAGAGATAAAATGTAGTCCGTGAGACAGTAAGACTACATTTAAGTGAGACTAAACTGTAAGGAGAGAGAACTGTGAAGGGGGAGGGATGGAGAGAGGGGGATAGCAAAGTTACTTGAAGTCAGAGAAGTTAATGGTCATATCACTGGGGTATATGCTTCCCAAGCGAAATACGAGGTGTTGTTCCTCCAATTTGCGTAGGGCCTCACTCTGTCAATGGAATGGGAGGGGGAAGTTAAAGTATTTAGCAACCAGGAGATCAGGTAGGTTTAGGCAGACTGAGCGGAGGTTTTCAGCAAAACGGTTGCCAAGCCTGTGCTTGGTCACACCGATACATATGGAAGTGCACATCTAGAACAGTAGATGAGGTTGGAGGAGGTACATTTGAATCTTTGCCTCACCTGAAAAGACTGTGGGGGAGGGAGTCGAGGGGGGAGGTACAGGGGCAGTCGTGGCATCTCCTGCAGTTACAGGGAAAAGTACCTGGGGGAAGGGGGTGGTTTGGGTTCTTTTTGCACAGCCTTTTTTCTTTGCAGTCTTGCATTTCATTATACCTGTATTTCACTGTGCTAGTGCATATGACAATAACCTGCAGATGAGAACTAAGTGTTAAGACTTGCAGTATCCCTTCAGTTACAAAGGCAAAATGTTGTGATTGATTGGAATCTGAAAAATGTTGCAAATGAAAAAGTGCAAAATGATTAGATCAGGCAGTTCTGTGGAACAGAAAAGGGGTAACAATTCAATGATCATTCAACAGGCAGGCTGTAAATTCTGGATACGCCACTATGCTTTTATTTCAGATTCCTTGCATCCATCATATACTGGTGATGTAAAAATATAGTTAGCAATATAGTCACAAATTCATTGGCCAAACATAATTTTTTAATTGTAAATATAAGTTCTTGTTTTAATCAAGTTTGTAAAGAGCCCACTGTAATGTTGTCTGTATGTGCTATCAGTGTTAAAACCAATGTTAATGACAAAAACAACTCTGATACTGTGAACTGGATATAACACAGCTGATGAATTAGAAAACACTATTTACATTATGCAGACCAAATTGGTTATAATGCAATTTCAATTGGGAACTAGAGAACACTTAAGTTCCTATGGAAATTGATCAGTAGAAAAAACTTGAAAAGAAAAAATCCAGGAAAAAAAGGTTTATGTCATCTATGGGCAGTAATCAGTCACCATTGTCTCAAGAACAGGTGTCAATTTCACCCAAGTGGCCATTGAAGTTAACAAACAATCCCTTCTATTGATACATGCAAAGTTGAAATCATGCAATATACACCATTTAGTATTTATAGCAGTAGCAAAAATAAACAGCTAGTAAAAAACCTTTATTTTTGAAAGTTCTGCAGGGATAAAGTTACTGCATGTCTGAAATTCTTTAGCCCCTCACCCCTTTTATGCAACTGTTTTCTAACATGATTTTCTCCAACAAAGGGGTTCTATAATCACGTTATAGCAGAAATACTTGTATTCCACATAAACGCTGAAACAACTATACTCCACTTTTCTACCATTATATTTTATTTATATTTGTCCCAGAATTATAATTAGAAAAATAATCTATAGTTACATGGTAAAGCAAACAGTACTGCTATCAATCAAATCAATTGTAGCTTAGGCACTACACAAGAATTGTCAAATATGTTAAACTTGGTTTACAGTTAGCTCTTTGCACTCCACTATGTAGATAGTGCAGATTTGAGACAGTGGAGATTTGCCTTGTGCTATCTCAGTGTCACCCCCCTCACATCCAACCCACTAGGTCCTTCTGGGAATTTTCCTGTCTTGTGAATGGAGGATATTTCTCTTCCTCAGAAAATGTCAGCTGCTGGCTTTTGAAGCAGGAATTGACGTAGAATCGATACTATCCAGCACTCACCCCCTGTAAAATGTATAATGCTGTGGAACAAACACACATATCTACATAATTTGTACAAAATTATACCAATAACTAAACGTTTCAAAAGTATGGATATTGTGCTCGTTTTTGAAGAATGCTAAACATTAAAAAAACATTTAAAAAAAATACACAAAGCCATTGTTTGAAGCAAACTATGATAGGGTAGATGTTTTGCAGCTACCAGGTGCACTAAGCAACACCTAGAATAGCCTGCAAAATTCTACTGTCATCATCTGTAGTGTCTAAAATACCAATGACTTGATAAAAAAACAGTACACCTTTCTTTTATAAAGCATACAAATATATCATGATTCTAAAGATTTAAATCTAGGGCACATAAAACAAAACCACAGAAATTCTAGCATATTCAACACTTAAATAAAAAATGATAGCCAAGTTTGAAAAAATTGTTTATTCCACGGGTGTCAGACACAATGACAAATGTGGGACTATTCGTCGTTTGGAGGAGGAATACAATTGGACTAATTTTAAATCTGCAAGGTGTAACTTGTTAGTTTGTTCCTGTTTAAGAGAGAATTAGATATAGCTCTTAGAGCTAACAGAATCAAGGGATAAGGAGGAACGGGGTCTGATTTTGGATGATCAGCCATGATCATATTGAATGGCGGTGCTGGCTCGAAGAGCCGATTGGCCTACTCCTGCACCTATTCTCTATGTTTCTATGAATTATCCGTTGTGGTGTTCCCACTGCTCGATAGTCTTGGTAGTACAGAACAATTTGATAAGCATTATTTCTGTCCTAATCCAGTAATAATACATGTCTGTTTACAGTCGCTCCAGAATTGAAGACGCCAGATCGTATGCTGCCCAACACTTTGGGAAGAAATAACATGATCGCTGGATGTCCAGAAGAATAAGAGTCAAAACAAAGAGAGGAGAAAAGTTGTTACTGGTCCAGACTACCTTAACAAGCTTTGATGCATAACCAGCACAACTCATTTTCCATTCCAAAAGTTTATTAGTTGAAACCAGCTACAGTGTTCAAATACTGGTTTCACCAGGCTGACTGAATCAGCTATTACAGAATTTGCTGTTCTCCCCCCCCATCCCACAAAAGCCAAAAGGCCCAACACTATAAAAAAGATACAATTCCATTTACAAGTTGTTTTGCTATTACAGTTCCTGCAACATGGATCTTCACCCAGAACACTAACGACATCAAGACATTCGTGCTAAAAATAAACTGAATTTGACTACTACAAACTACTCAAACCTCTGCCATTTTATACAAATCTAGTTGTAACTATAAACAAAGCTTTAGTCAGAAATGTAGACAGCAAGGTGGCTGCATGTTGTTAGAAGTCACGTCTGTGGTACAGTTCTGGGTCATAATACTTAGTTACAACAACTCTGTTGGCAAACTTTCGCCCCGTTAGTGCTTGCATTGCTTTTTGGCAGTCCAGAGGAGAGATAAATTCTACAAATATCTGTTAAAAAAAATGACCAGTGAGCACAATGAACTGGAAATACAATGGTAAATGAGCATTATAATAAAGGACAACCCTATCTCAACTATATAAAGCCTAGGCTTTGACCTGTTTTTTCAGTTATTAGCCACGATAATTAATAACATACTGACTGGATTTTCTCCTTTTTCCATTTAATTATTTACTGTATCACTGCTTTTACACAAGGCTCGTTCTCCATTCACCTTTACCCAAAACACTAAATAATAAAGGCAGCATGCCCTGTAAAAATTAACCCCATCTTTAATCCCAAGTCTAAAGCTTGGAGCAGGGTGTGTTGGGGTGGATGGGAAAGATAAACAGTGAAAATACATGGATAAGCCTGCATTTAAGATCCAAGATTAAATATTATATCCATTGAGCGTGAAAGAAATCTGACGGAACTAATCAGAACATAATATGTTTACTTTTATATTTGTATAAACATTATTAGAAAATAAAATGATGACGGAACCTTTTCCCCCATGATGGAAAAAAAATCAAATACTAGAGGGCAAAGCTTTAGGGTGAGAGGGGCTTACATATATATACCCAGAGGGTGGTGAATGCCTGGAACACCCTGTTTGGGGTGGTGGTTGAGGCAGATATGTCTGGCATTTAAGAGACTTCTGGAGAGGCATGTGGATATGCAGGGATATGGATTATGTGCAGGCAGATAGAAGATGCTCTTGGCAGAGATGGTATAGAACGAATCCCAACTATAAAGTTAGTTGCACCAGAATAAAATTAATAATTCCTGATATTAAAAATTTAAATCACCCTGCTGCTTGCCAACTTGATGTATACAGTAAAATGTTGCAATTTGAACATTGAAGCTTCACATTTTGATTGCCATTCATTTACCTTGCCACAGCCAGGCACTTCTAGTCCATCCAAAGGTCGAGGGATTTCAATTGATTTCACAGTTCCATATTTGCTGCACTCTTCTCTGATGTCTTCCAAGATTTCCTCATACTCTTCATCATCGATAAGTTCATCTGGTGACACCATGTTTAGCAGGCAGAGCACATCGGTGGGCAGCCCTGTGTTCTGAACTTGCATTGTTGGAAGGCCTGGCACCTGCACTGTCACTGGGGTTTGAATAATGGCATTCTGCAACAACAACAACGACAAATCTAAATCTGCAGTACAACTCCAACTGTACATCTGATGGCCATCCCATGACATTGCACTGGGAGGGTGAGAGTGGGACAGATTTGGGTGGGAAGAAATAGTTTTTATTGCTGCTACTGAATATTCCCAGTAACAATGCCAAAAATAGAAGTGGTTAAAGTTCTGAGATAAATTCAAAGTAAAGCATTCCACTGCATCAAGCAAATATGTAACCCTGGTGGGAAATTCCAGTCAACCAAATGATATCTAGTATTTTTTGGGAGAAATTACTATAATTTACTGTCACATTCAGAAAGTGTTACGTTAAAAGTTGACTGATTTGCAAATCAAAACTGTACTTAAAAGGCACATATTTTACCCACCAAACTGACAAAGGTGAAATGGCTGAAGAAAGATAAATCAAAAAAAATTGTATTATATTGTGTAACACATTAGCACCAATGGCTACAATTGTGGGCAAGCTAAAAAATCTTATACATTTTGATAGCAATCATTTGCCAACTCCTTGAAAGGGCTGTTCAATTTGGTCCTACAATGTTTTGTTCATTACCTGGCTTCTGAAGTTCTCAAGTGATCAGATTCCATGATGAAGGTGGAGTACTGCAGCCCCACCTCTACATGTTTCTCCTTTTTCACCCCCATATAGTTCTATTAATTTTCAACAATGATCCCTAAGTATCCCCCACTTGCCAGAGCAGTTCCCTGCATCCCCAAGCTCAATCAAACTCGACGATTTTATCACCATCAGTTTTTTTTTTCCACAGCCTTCTCTGCTTTAAAGAATCCAAGCTACTCTGGTCTTGTCACATAATTGGAATACCAACATGGTTTAGAGTACAAGACATTGGGTATGAGTCAGGAAGTCATGTTGCAGCTTTATAAACATTTGGTCGGGCTGCATTTGGAGTATTGTGTGCAGTTCTGGTTGCCCTATTACAGGAACGATGTGAAAGCTTGAGAGGGTGTAGTACATTTACCAGAATGTTGCTTAAATTGGAAGGCATTAACTGCAAGGAGAAATTGAACAAACTTGGATTGGTTTCTCATGAGCATTAAAAGTTAGGGGGAAACCCTAGTATATAAAATGACTAGAGGCATAAATAGGATACTGTCAGAAACATTTCTCCAAAGCGGAAATTTCAAAGGCTAGAAGGTAAAAATATACTGTTGAAGAGGGAAAGTTTAAAGGAGACTTGCAGATAATTAAAAAAACACATAAAGTGGTGAGCACCTGGAACACGCTGCCAGGGATGGTGGAGGTATTAAGATAGTGCCATTTAAGTAACTTTTAGATAGGCACATGGGTATGCAGGGAATGGGAAGGGATATGGATCACATGCAGGTTGATGAGATTAACGGTATTATGTTTGGCACAGGAACTATGGATCAAAAGGCCTATTCCTGTGCTGCACTGTTCTGTTTCGCATTCCTGACTCTTGCATCTTAGTCAAACTAATTCTCAGGTGAAATGGTAAACAATACCTTTCACTTCTCAATATAAACTAATTTAAATGGATTTTTTTTTCTGCAAAATTTCTCGTTTATAAATATGCTTGGACGAGGTTGACTTTCTTCAAAATAAACATCCTTCAGCAGGATGAAGCAGAAGCTGGTCTTCTGCTTAAGGATATTTATTTTGAAGAAAGACAAACTCGGCCAAGCATATTTATAAATGAGAAATTTTGCAGAAAAAAAATCAATTTTTTCAGGAGATCTCTTGGCAGAAGAAGCTGGTCTTCTGCCTAGCTAAGTAAAAGTGCCCGATTTCTGAAAGACACATTTGAGCATCTGAACTTTATGATACCAAAACTTTCAATTTGGATAGTCACTCTGTGCTGAACTGACAGCAGACAAAGTGCTGGGACATAACAATTGGCCTTGTTTTTTCCTTTCCCAGACTTGAGAGTAAAAAGTTCCATTGCTGATTGCTAACTAGTGGCTTCTTATGAAATCAGATGTGAACCATGGACTTCAAGTTACCACATATTGCAGACAAGGAGACAACCTTTTAAAGCTTTTGTAATTAGCCACAAGAAAGTATTAAGACAAATATCTTCTTAGGCCCCCTTCGGTCATGGCTGACCATGGGTGTCTCCCGGGTGCTATTCTCTATATGGAGGACACCTGTGCGTAACTTTGTTTAACGTGGGGAGACTGGTGCACAGACAGCCACCCCACGGTCCTTGACAGATCTGGATCCAGTGCCATGGAGTCCAAGACGACCGGAGACCCTTTTCTGTTGCAGCCTTCAACCACCTTCCCAGCTGTTGGGACGCTCCACTAAGGTCAGCCATCGTCAATAGACGCAGGAGTAGGCCATTCGGCTCTTCGAGCCAGCACCGCCATTCAATGTGATCGTGGCTAATCATCCACAATCAGTATACAAGCCCAGCCGCTCCAATCTATCAACATATGACAGTCTCGCCATCCCGGGAATTAACCTCGTGAACCTACGCTGCATTCCCTCAATAGCAAGAATGTCCTTCCTCAAATTTGGAGACCAAAACTGCACACAATACTCCAGGTGTGCTCTCACTAGGGCCCTGTGCAACTGCAGGACCTCTTTGCTCCTATACTCAACTCCTCGTCATGAAGGCCAACATGCCATTTGCTTTCTTCACTGCCTGCTGTACCTGCATGCTTACTTTCAGTGACTGATGAACAAGGACCCTCAGATCCCGTTGTACTTCCCCTTTTCCCAACCTGACACCAT
This sequence comes from Raja brachyura, assembly GCA_963514005.1. The sequence goes on from OY740803.1 coordinate 30,499,493, forward strand.
TTAGATAATAATCTGCCTTCCTGTTTTTGCCAACAAAGTGGATAACCTCACATTTATCCACATTAAACTGCATCTGCCATGCATCTGCCCACTCACCCAACCTGTCCAAGTAGCTCTGAATCCTCATTACATCCTCCTCAGTTCACACTGCCACCCAAGTTTGTGTCATCTGCAAATTTGCTAATGCTACTTTTAATCCCTTCATCCAAATCATTAATATGTTGTAAATAGCTGTGGTCCCAGCACTGAGCCTTGTGGTACGCCACTAGTCACTGCCTGCCATTCTGAAAGGGACCCGTTAATTCCTACCCTTTGTTTCCTGTCTGCCAACCAATTTTCTATCCGTCATCACCCTACCCACAATACCATGTCCTCTAATTTTGCTCACTAATCTCCTATATGGGACCTTATCAAATGCTTTCTGAAAGTCCAGGTACATTATATCCACTGGCTCTCCTTTGTCCATTATCCTGGTTACATCCTCATTCACCCTCCGCCTGTTCCACCGTTGAGGTCTTGGTTGGATTGCTCTTTGTAAGAGACCTTCCCCTCGACCTTCCTGCCATGGGTGGCACTACCAGGAGCGTAGCTCCAGACAGCATAGCTCTCAGAATCTCAGGTCCACACAAGCTTCTCCACCAGGGCAAGGATAAAACGTGGCCACAGAAGCCAATGCAACTCACAAACCAAAACAGACACGGTTACTAATTTTCTTTAGGTAACCGATTCTACTCAAAAATCTTCTAATTAATGACTTGCATATATTAATCCCATTTAAATGTGTCAGGTATTCTAGGTTGCATGAAAAAGCAGTATTTTAAGCACCCAATTAAACCAAACAGTAGATTCTAATAAGCACTTGCGTGCCAGTAAACACACATAATGTCAATAGCACAAAACTAGAATTATCAAATGTTGGTCTTGTGTGTACCCAAACACAAGGTTTCTGAGGATTGCCACCTTGTCATGATGGACAAATTTAGGCATGCCGAAGATCCGGAGAGCTAAACCATCTGGAGCTATCCGTCTGGAAATAGCAGGAAGGTTGATGGGGAGGTTCTTACCCAAAGCTTGGCCCATGCTGAAACAGGTGGAAGATGGTGGCTGGCTAGTAGGTGGAACCCCTCAACTTCTGAGATGGTGGAAGATTGCAGCTGGGAGAGTTTCCTAACTGTCATGGAATCCATGCAGTTGGACCGGATCTGTTTCTACCAAGGACTGTGTGGTGGCTGTCCTTGCAGCAGTATCTTCAATATTAAAAGATGTCAAGCACAGGGTCCACCTGGAGGGACATATCAAGTCTGTGGCTCCAGAATCGGCCTCTTCAACCCTCAAGACCCACAGAAAGAAACCAAGAGGAGAACAATCGTTGATGATAGTCTCACGTGTGCCCAGATAAACTTTTATTCAAGTCAAGTCAACTTTATCTGTCACATACATACAAGATGTACAGTGAAATGTAAGTGGCAATGCCTGTGGGATTGTGCAAAAACAGAACAAAACAAGTATTTGCATTAAAAAAAGACACAACAGTAATTACTCCCTGGTGAGATAAGAGTTTACAGTCCTGATGGCCTGTGAGAAGAAACTCCGTCTCATCCTCTCTGTTTTCGCAGCGTGACAGTGGAGGAGCTTGCGTGACTGTAGCAGTTGCAACAGTCCGCTGCTGGGGTGGTAGGGTCCTTCATTATCTTGCTGGCTCTGGATCTGCACCTCCTGGTGTATATGTCCTGCAGGGGGGTGAGTGTAGTTCCCATGGTGCTTTCTGCCGAACACACTACTCTCTGCAGAGCCTTCCTGCCCTGGGCAGAGCCGTTTCCAAACCAGATCGAGATGTTTCCAGACAGGATGCTTTCTACAGCACCAGAGTAGAAGGATTGAAGGATCCTCAGAGAGACTCTGAATTTCTTCAGCTGCCTGAGGTGGTAAAGGCGCTGCCTTGCCTTTCTCACCAGTGCGGCAGTGTGGGTTGTCCATGTCAGATCCTCTGTGATGTGGACTCCCAGGTATTTAAAGCTGCTCACCCTATCCACAGTAGTCCCATTTATCCCCAGGGGCGTGTATGTCCCCGGTTGTTGTGCCCTTCTAAAGTCCACAATCAGCTCCTTAGTTTTTGTGACATTCAAGAGGAGGCTGTTGTTCTGACACCAGAGTGCCAGGTCAGCCACCTCCTCCTGGTAGGCCTTCTCATAGTTATTGGAGATCAGGCCCACCACCACAGCGTCATCAGAAAACGTGATGGAGTTGGAGCTGAACTTGGCCACAGTCATGTGTGTACAGGGAGTACAGTGGGGGCTGAGGACACACCCCTGGGGGGATACTGTGTTCAGGGTGATGGGGTTGGAGGTATGTCTCCCCATTCTGTCACAGAACTTTAATCATCTCTTCATATTTTCTTCAAAATGATTAAAATCAGATCAACCAGTCACAGGGACAAAGGTTTTGCCTTAGTGATGAATTTAAGCAACATAAACATTTTAAAGCATAGGAGAAACAAAAGATGTAGATGGCAGGAAGAGCCCAATGGAGAAGACAACCTGCAGCACAACTACCAGACTGAGAACATTTGGACCACAATTTAGTTACCGGGTTAGCATTCTTTGCACCAACACTGGCCCTCTGTACGATAAGCTTCTTATCTCCAAGCTGCATTCCATTCAATCCTGCAATAGCCTAAACAGAAAATATATTATTTAGGATAGGCAGGGAACAATTTTGTTAAAAAAAAAAAATTATGAATTGCATCAGTTTTCTATTTTTAAAAATGAGGATAATGGGGAAGATAATGTGCATAATGGGGAAGATATTTGTGCTACTAATCTGTTTTAAAAAAAATATAATCCAGTTTACAATTTCACTAAACGTAACAAATCAGCATTCCCAAGAAAATCTTCAATTTGATAAAAACCTGATGACTGAAAAATCACAAGCTGCAACAGATATTGCTGACTACAGCACAAATTATGTTCCATGTCTCAAATTAGTTTTCCACAAACATTAGCAGTTCATTAGATTTTCTTCTGCCCATTTGGAAACTAAATTCCCTGCTGATACTCATTGTATTAAACCTACCAATAGCAGACAAATGAAACTGTGGGCTTCCCTGCAAGGGACAGCTGGTAGGAAGTAGACATACCTGAAGCCCCCGGTGGAGACCCAGCAGAAAACTGATGAAACTCATCATGCTCAAGATTGGCAGACTTGAGTGTTGGTCTCCACAGAAGTTTATGCTTGCAACCAGAGATGCAATGACAATCCAGGCTGTAAGAACCAAACGGCTGGCCTCACCAAGCTCTCCTAGAAGCCAATGACTAAGGTATTCTTGACTTAGGATGGTGGTCCTCTTACCTGTGGCCCACAGGAGATATCTGCCACTCCATCTACACAGGCCAGCGCAGAGAAGAAACAAATATGAGCGTGTGCAGGAGTGCGGGAATGACTGGCAAGAGGACATTGCTTAGACAATGGCATCAGAAATTAAAACTACTGGCCACAGAATGACAGTAGTTTATGTTAGTAATAGATGTCGCAAACAAAATGCATATTAGAGAGCCAGGTGTTCTGAAATGGCCTATACTTATTCCCAAATATTTTTGTTCGCAAATATATCTCACATAATCCCACAAATTATAAATTATATATACATAATGAGAATCCATGGTTATCCTGTGAACCTGCTCAATTCATGCATTTTCTCGAAGTATAAATAGCTGGGATTTTAAAAACTGAATAAGGCCCAGCATCACCAGGTTAGCACCATCTGTTTCAAGAGTTATTGTCGCCCGTGTTATATGTTAGGATTTATGCACGGATACCAGTTGCAGTCAGCTTAAATACAAATGTGTTGGCCGAAAGCAATAAAAATGAAGCGATACAAAGGAAAAATACCCAACATGCAAAACATAGTGGGAAGTATCTAGTGCGATCATGTATTACAGAAACCGCAAATAAATGCTGAAATTAAGTGTATCTATGTAGTTTGGAGAGAAGCAGTGTGCCCAAAGAAAAATTAAAAAAAGGTAGGATCCAAAATTCAAAAAGGTAAGAGAAGCACACAGCATGAAAATTGGCATGCTGCAGCCTTGGAATTATACATTCCTTAATTTGAATAATTTAAAATTGAAACATATTTAAAATATTTTCCTTACCTTTTATTATCTGGTACATCCCAGGTTCAATTGTTCATCATTTGGCCTCACACTAGAAAATTACCTCCAAAATGCCACCACCCCCGAGCAGTCATTTGAATTCGACAAAACTGGTTGTATTATGGGCACAACCACTTAAATTCTCACCATGAAATTACAACCTTTTTCACCGCGCAAGTTCACTGCTTCATGGCCTATACTTTGAATGGTACGCAAAGGGTTTTCTCTCAACCTTATATTTATCCAATTAATCAAAATTGGATCTTCGATTATATTCATTCAGCTCTGATCTGAATGCCTGTGGCAATTCCAATAATATAAATAATTTGTACCTGATCAGTAACATTGACATCCACATATTCACAGAAGGCATAGCCCTTGGACAGAGATGTTGCACTGTCCTTCACTAGGTTAAAAGCTTTCAGAGGGCCAAATGAAGTCAGAAGTTCTTTAACCTGTAAGCCAAAGTCAACAGCAGAACAGTGAATAAGAATCTATTCAGAATCTGTTAAAAAGCAAAATATGTGAAAAAAATCATAACTCTTAAACATTTGGGATCATAAAGTCCTTTAAATTTTTCAGAGACGGCATTGAATGTTGGATCAGCCAATTCAAGAAACCATTTCTACCATTGGTATGACTGCAATTGAATTGTTGCTTAGTTAAAATTTCAGTTGTAGGTAGATAATCAGAAAAACAAGCCTTGGGTCAGCTCTTAGCAATTGAAATCAAGGTGAAAACATTCCCAGCTTATTCAAAGCAACAAGACCCAGCACCAAACAATGTTACACATTTAGATTTGTTAGAACAGCGATCCTGTAATTCCATTTTGAACAAAAATAATCCAAATGCTAAAAATTAAACCAAGAGTTGGCCACCACTTGCTTGCACATGACAAATCTCTTGGTGCTAAGCAACTTTATTAAAGAAGATTTGCAAGTCAGTTTAAAATAAAAACTAAGTTCTTCTATGACCCACTTAAATTATTGAATTAACTAAAAACTAAAATGCTATGTGCTATGCTACTGTGGATATGCAAAATGGACGGTGCAATTTCACTAGCTAAATCTGACAGAAGTAATTTTCAAAGCAGTGAACTACTGTACAGGATTCACAACAGTAAAGCCCAAAAGGTGTACATCTTCGATCCAGCAACAATTATTTTGCCAAATATTTTCTGTATGAATATATGTAATTTGATTGCAGACCACTTATGACGATTGATCGAAATAAATGGAACTTGGGCAATTACCTAATGTGGACTATTTTAAGATATGCATGGACTAGAGGTGCAGCATAGGAACATCCTGTGACCACAAAAGGGTTTATATGAAACCATATAATCAGACCAGATTTCAATCAGTTCTGACGAGTGAGACACAAACAATCAGAAAATGTTAAGCAATAGTCACCCCCATCAACTCCAACCCCATCCTTATGCTCAAACTGAACTTCAGGCTCCAATATTCTGCATGTCTTCCCCTTTCGCACTCCAGCCATTAGCCTACATCAATATTAATTCAGCCAAGTTAAATGCCTGACAAAGGGAATCCCACTAAATTTCACAATAGATGAAGAATCTCCACGGAAAACATGACTGGAGGCCAGTGATCGGCTAACTAGCTTATTCTCATCTTTTTCTAAACACATGGCCATATCATGTAAAGACAGCATAAGACATGTCAGACAGCATTTTTCTGAAGGAAAAGCTAGTTTGTTTTAATTCCAGTCTATGTCAACTTGGTTAACAATAAAATAACAACACATTGGCTTCTTTAACAGACATGGCTGCAGTTGCCAGCATTTACAACAGTTATGAGATTCACCAAAACAGCAGGTTAATTCGAGAGTTTGCTGCTGCTATTCTTCTCCCAACAGTTCAACCAAATGCATATATTCCATCTGAAGGCCAGCTTAAAAAAATTGTTGAAACTTAATTATCTTAATGACAGGGAGGTTGTCTGCTGCTCAAGTTACCAGGCTACATACCAATGCAGATTAAAACAACAATCAAAAATGTAAACGAGCAAGTGTTCCTACAAGTCCTCAGAATCCATTTAAAAATGGAATCTCTTTCCAATATTGTCATTGCCCCAGATGTACTTCATTATTAAGGAAGTATTTCCATAATTATTCTGATTGGATCACAAATTTTGAAATGCAAGGCAAAAGTCATGGACATGAAGAACAAATACATTTTTACTTCACAAACTTATATGATTTCAAAGGGTTTGCATCGTGGATCAAATCAAGCCCAGGGTTATCAAAATAAATGGCTTAATAGAAAAGCAAACATCAATCTAGATTTATTTTGTCCTCCTGCACATGCCTTCAACTCACTCTTCCATACCCAAAATATTAAAAGGATTTTAGGTAAATTCATACTTTTACGGAACTCCAGACACAATTTTGTTTATTTAAAGAAACTTCATTTCAGGCCTCCAAAGATGAACCCATTGAGGACATCAATTTAGTTGAAGAATGTTATATTAATTATGCTATGGGCATTTTATTCTTGCTGTTTTATGCAATGAAACTGGAAAGTCATAAAAACGTTCATAAAATCAACCAGCACAAAGTAAACCTGGTTGTCAAAGGGTTAATCATGGCATTTTTAGTTCACTAAGCTCAAAAATATAAAAACGTATGGAGAAAGAACACTGTAGAAGCAATCCTCAAATACAGAAAAATGGTTGGAAAAGTCTTACCTCCTATAGGTATATATATACACCATAGGTATATGTACTACTTACACCACAACTTTCAGTGGTTTATTCATTTGTACCAAGAACAAATTAATTTGTTTTCTCTTTTTTAGGTGTACCCTCAAAGCCAGCAAATACTCTCAGGTAGGCTGGACAGGTTCTATAGTTGAGGGGAGTGCACAGCAACTGGCTCCGAGGGTATCCGAATGCGGGACATGAGCTCTTACTTGCCTTGTCTTACAGGTTGGCATGGCAGCAGTAGATCAGTACTACTGAACAAACTATGCGCCAAGACTTACGATCTTACAGGCCCCTAGCTGGGGACAAAGTGGGGGAACAAAAATGAAAGAGCCATGAGTATCAACCAGCAGTGACTACAAAGGAGTCAGTATAACACTGGCTCACAAATTTAGAATTAGAAAGCAAAACTCCCTGTTCTCAACAAACCGTGCATTTCAGACTTTCTAATGTCGAATATTAATTACAGATTTCATAAAATCAGTTTCTCCAATTGATTTCTCTGCCCAGTTTAGGTGAGTGTTAAGATAATTGATATAAATAGCTAAAAAAATAAATAAAGTGCCACCACGGATCATATCAAGTTTTTGTAATATAATTCAATATCTATTAAAAATTCAAATGAAGATTGGAAAGGGATTGCAGCTTAGATGCCACAAGTACAAAGAATCCACGATCATTTCAGAATTAAAATAATCAATGAAAAAAAATCAAATGATTGATGCAAGGTACATATAGATCAAGGCTTGAAATTAATAGTGATGCGGTAAATTTTACATAGTACCAATAGTTTCTTTTTAAAAAAAATAAAAAAGCTTTCCTTAGCTTTCCATCAACCAATCAACAAATTTTACAAGTAGTAAAAACTAATGTTTTAGGCTGTAAATTCAAGATCTACTTACAACTATCATCCATAATTAGTTTACCTATCTATTTGACTGATAGTGCTGCAGCCCCACTTTCCGATTTTAATCTATTACAAAAAAAATTTCAGCCAGGCACAAAGCTATCCTTCGGGAATATCAAATTATTTATGCAATTTACAGTGCCCTCAATAATGTTTGGGACAAAGACTTATCATTTATTTATTTGCCTCCGTACTCAACAATTTGAGATTTGTAATAGAAAAAAAATTACATGTGGTTAAAGTGCACAATGTCAGACTTTAATAAATGCCATTTTTATACATTTTGGTTTCACCATGTAGAAATTACAGCAGTGTTTATACATAGTCTTCCCCCATTATAGGGCACCATAATGTTTGGGACACAGCAATGTTGTGTAAATGAAAGTAGTCATATTTAGTATTTTGTTGCATATCCTTTGCAAGCAATGACTGCTTGAAGTCTGTGATGCAATAATTGACCATTTTTTAGCTTTTGAAAAACTCCTTTCTTGCTTTAGCAGTATGTTTGGGATCATTGTCTTGGTGTAGGATGAACTGCGGGTAAATATTAATTTTGAGGCATTTGTTTGAACTTGAATAGATAGTATATGTCTATGCTTGTCAGAATTCATTATGCTACTACCATCAGCAGTTGTATCAATGAAGATAAGTGAGCCAGTACCTTCAGCAGCCTTACATGCCCAGGCCATAACACCCTCACCACCGTGTTTGCACAGATGAGGTGGTATGCTTTTTCTCCTCCATACGCTTTTGCCATCACTCTGATACAAGTTATTCTTCGTCTCATTTGTCCACAAGACCTTTCTCTAGAACTGTGGTTGCTCTTTTAAGTACTTCTTGGCAAACTGTAACCTGGCCATCCTATTTTTGCAGCTAACCAGTGGTTTGCATCTTGCAGTGTAGCCTTCTGTATTTCTGTTCATGAAGTCTTCTGTGGACAGTGGTAATTGACAAATCCACACCTGACTCCTGAAGAGTGTTTCTGATCTGTCGGACAGGTGTTTGGGGATTTTTTTAAATAGAGATAATTCTTCTGTCATCGGCTGTGGAGGTCTTCTTTGGCCTCCCAGTCCCTTTGCGATTAGTAAACTCACCAGTGCTCTCTTTCTTCTTAATGATGTTCAAAACAGTTGATTTTGGTAAGCCTAAGGTTTGGCTGATGTCTTTTAACAGTTTTATTCTCGTTTCTCAATCTCATAATGGATTATTTGACGTTCATTGGCACAACATGGGTCCTCATGCTGATAAACAGCAATGAAAGTTTCCAAAGGTGATGGAAAGACTGGAGGAAAGGCTAGATGCCAAGAGCTCTTATACATGCATTAAGGAGGCAATTAAATACACCTGAGCAATTACAAACACCTATGAAGCCATGTGTCCCAAACATGATGGTGCCCTGCAATGGGGGGGGACTATAACACAGCTGTAATTTCTACATGGTGAAACCAAAATGTATAAAAATGGCCTTTATTAAAATCTGACAATGTGCACTTTAACCACATGTGATTTTTTTCTATTACAAAGTGCAAATTGTGGAGTACAGTGGCAAATAAATAAATGATGGGTATTTGTCCCAAACATTATGAAGAGCACTGTATTTTTTGGTTGTTAAGATTGTAATATTCAATTAAAAAAAGTTTGAACTTGTCAATGAGATAGTGATTTTAATATCATGGTCAGTGTACACAATTGGATTCAAATTAAGTTTCAGCTTCAGTCGTGTGTCCCCTACGGCGTGTTATTTTTAGTTTAAATTATATAAAAAGGACATTATTAATTAGGAAAACAACTTGATATGACCCTTCAAAGGCAATTTTATTGTAAACCAAGCTTGAACGACACAAATTTATTGAAAAAGTGTTTTAAACACTGCATATCATAAGGTAGTAAATAAATTGACTGTAATTGCATCTCACCTTTATGTGCCCAACGGTTTGGGGATAAAAAACCTGTAAAAACTGAACTGCTGTGAAAAGAAAAGGGGGGCTAGAACAAAAAGCTTTACCACTGTAAACAAAAAGGCCAACTTGGTGAACTGAATTCAATTCAAAATACCTACTCTATTTTACAACCAAAATCGAAACAATGTAAAAATCGTAAGCCACTTCCAACAGTCCTAAATGAATGAAAGAAAGCAAATTCCTACAAAGGGGGAGAAAGGCCCTCATAGGATATAAATTATCTGGTAATATTGATACAGAATGGACTTCACTTTCTGGTTTCATTTGAGGTGCTGGTTTTGCAGATCTGGATCTTTAAGGCACTTTGACACCCTTCAGCGGCCCAAGCTGCTTTTTTTCCCCTTGCTGCAAAAAGGAAGTGGTGAAGTTTGCTTGAACAAAAATGCCGATATGTTTAGTTGGGTACAAATTGTCAGCCAGCTATTTTATGTAATCAATATTTTCACACAAGCAATTTCACCTATTCAAAATTTTCAGGGAGGAAGTGAGGGGATGGGGTTGAGGAGGAGAAAGAACAAAACAAAAACAGGCAATGACAATCTGATTTACCCATCTTCATTGCAAAGTAGACATCCCTTGTTCAGTGTTTTGCCCACAAAAAAATTCTATCTTGGCCTAATTTCAAAGCTTCTCATGAGAAGGACTAGCCCAATTACACTGGTCAATAAGAACTTCAAAGTGGTTTGAGTAAAGCCTTCAAAATTTGCATTGGAAAAAGCAAACTCTCGTTGAACAGTCAACCAACTGCAACATAACCAAGATAACAGCCACATTTGATCAATGGCCCAAATCAAGGCAGCTTTGGATATATGAAATCGAAGAGGAGAAAATGCAGAACAATATAGTCAGCTTTCTCCAAGTGGGTTATATCCGTAGCTACCTGATCATCATTGAGGTAATTGGGCAAACCGCCAATGAATAGCTTGTGCGGAGAATCTGGAACCACCGTGGAGACAACACCTAAAAGAAAAACAAGAGAAACAAACATGGCAATTTAAACAACTTGGACCAAAAGCTACAAAGAACACAACAAAACTATCTCTTAAAAAATAATTAAAAAAAAAAAAATCAGGATCACACAAAGCATTCACTTTGGGTGATAAGTAGGGGATTTTTAATATCTGTATCACCGTGCTACTTGCTGCATAGGAAGACATGCTGCAGGGAGATGTAAAGTAGCTACCATTAAGGAGCGAAACAATCGGCTTCCATGTGGTACACAAGTGCAGCTGAAAATATGATAATAGTCATGCTTGCGGATCGCGTCAGCCATGACTGGTCCACAAAACCAACTGCAGGGGTACAAGATGTGTATCTTAAGGGGACAAGAGAAGGGTTCAGATAATGGACTTTATTTATGTTTTGCATTGTAGGCAAAAGGTAAACATGGAAGTACATGTTGTCAGTTTTAGTTTGAATGAACTCACCCTTTTTTATGAAAAACAAAATAAAATAAGCAAGCCACATATGAGTCAGAGGCAAGCAGAAGCATAACTGGAAAAACCTTCTAACTTACAGTATTGCGAATGTGGCCCTAGTAACATGTACACGCTCCCAGGCTGGCGTAGAATCTTGCTGCGCCAGCTGCTCCAACCCGGAACATAAAGACTCTGCAGGTTTCCAAAATTCACAAGTGAGTGAACTTTAACAGATGCAGGGATTAAGAACTGGTGAGGATGGAAAGATTAAAACGAAGAAAAAGTCGAGAAAAATATTTCTAATGGGAAAAAAAATAAAGCAAAAAAATGGAGCAAAAGTGAAGGTGAATTCTCAATGTAGTCTCCCAACCACCCCATCCCCCTCCATACGACACGAGCAGTTTGTTTTTGTTTAATTGCAAACCTTAAATAGAGGCTAATGACTTTTGCATTATAAAAATTAAACATTATCTGAACCCATTTAGTATTATAACTTAATCTGTTCGTGTAATTTCTTATCATTTAAGAAAAAGCGTTGGGGCCAAGTCGAATAAATAGTTAAATCTTCTCATGGCTTGGCTAAGGGTGCATTGATATACCCAAAGCAGACACTAAGCAATAAGTGCTGCTAGTGTTCTGGGCACTTGAGTTTGGCATTTACAACATTCCTTCTAAAATGGTAGCTGGCAGAATCAAAAGTACAATACAATCTTTAATCAAGTTTTGATCATTGTAAATATAACTCTACCCCTCCAAAAAAAAACTTCAGTTACCTGCTGCAACAAGAACAATGTACATGTTTTCCCGACCCAAAAATATCATTTCTGATGTCAACATAAAATGTTCCTCTTTTCAGGTTGCAACTCAGAATGTCCATGCATTCGAGCAGACAGCGACTGAGATTTTCATCCACAGAATTAAAATTCTGCTGTGCGTGTTCTGACACTGACTTTCCTTGCATATTGTTTGTAACAGTATCTGCATTGTTTAATTTTGTTTTGTAAGATTGAATTTTCTCCATTTTAGCCAACAAATAGCTAATACAAATAACATTTTGGTGTCCTGGCATTACATCAGATACATGCAGTATACTTAAACCTGCAAAGGAAGTCCAGCACACAGATGTTGCATTTTTTGACGGACCTGGAACATGGAAAGAAGGTTGCTCAGACATGCCTGGCAGAGGTTGGTAATCATGGGGACGTCGGATCTTCAAAGATTGACCCTGGAAAATGATGCCATCGAATGCCATGGCTTGTGTAGTTTCATCAACCGAACGGAACTAGGAAAACATAATATTAGAAATACCATGAGAAAAATAAAACACAGATCGAATGGAATTAAACACAGAGTCACAAAATGTTGCATATTCCGATGAAGCAGTTCTACATTAAAGAAATGCAGCACCAACTTTGTCCTCTTAAACTACCAGAGTGAGAAGAGAAACTGGATCGCAAATCAAGCCAGCTTCCACTTCCACTTCATGCAGTAACAGCTTTAAAACCAGCAGAGTCTGATTTAGGAAACAGTTTGCCTATTTTCTAAAGTCAAATATAGCAATAAACAACCCAAGATGGAAAATGATGGAATTCTTACATTAAAATTGAAAAAGCGATTCTACTAGACACACAAAATAAATGCACTTTGCAAACAAATTTATTCATTCATTGCCTATGATCTTTTTCACCAGCTATCAATGTGACTGCATAATGTACCATGTTACTGCGTTTTCAGTATATTTTGTTCTATAATTGGACATACAGATATCCTCAAAGAGTTATTCAAAGCTGTACATCTATATCACATCTCTCTTTGGAAACAAACCATCTTTACCAATCAAACAGATTGCTTTATTCAATTAACTATGTCACGCCACTCAACCAATTGAACGTTTAACAAAGATGACAACAAAATAATATAGGAATGGAAGACATAAGTTTACCTCAAGAAAAGCGAAATTTTTATCTTGGTTGATCTGTACAGCCAAGACAGGGTTCCCCGGAGCCTGCGACAACCCAGCAAGGCGCATCTGAGCATTAAAGAAGTCTGCCATGGCTTCCTAAAGGAAACAAAAAGATTATTCAGTCACGGAAATGCATTAATGGAGTATGAATTTCCACATTCCGACATGTTATCCGCATGATGCAAAAATTAATGGCAGCACAGTTTTCTACTAAATTTATACAGTTTTACCCAATGAGGAAAGTCAAAATCTTCACAATTTAAAAATATATCTTGAGCAAATGAAGAATCACATCTAAAATGCAACAGACAAATAGCTCAGAAATAGGATAACTAAAGCATCTCCGTTTCCTGACAAGTTAAGATTTTTCCTCTTCCTTTATCGAGTTCCTAATGGGGCAGGCATGGCAGTTCGAGGAGCAGTATGCTGGGAGACGAGTCTAATGTCTCTGATGACTTTGTCTGCGGGAAGATTGTTCAGCTACAGCTCTTCTCAGATCGCATAAACGATTTGCAACAGTGGTTGGACAATGAGGAGCATACAGGAGGCAGTGAGTGTTATAGATAAGAGTTTCATGGAGGTGACCACATTACAATTTAGACAGAGATGGACGACTGCCAGGTGTTATAGGAATCTTTGTGGATGCTCCTCTCTCAAACAAGTAATACTGTGTTCTGAAGCCTTTTTTTTGGGGGGGGGGGGGGGGAGAGAGAAAGAAGAAAATATGTCCCAGGAGAAAGTGACAACAGCAACCAGGTCAGTGGCATCTCAACTGGCTCTGTTGGTCAGTTGGGTGGGTCAAAGACAAAGCTAGCAAGCTTGATAGGGGACTCAATAGTCAAGGCTTCAGACAGGCATTTCTGTCGCCACAAACAAGACTTCCAGATGGCGTGTTGCTGTCCGGGTGCCAGGTTCAAGGACATCTCTTAGAGTGGGCATAGGACTTTCTGAAAAGGGAGAGTGAGCAGTCAGAAGTCAAGGAAAAGCTGCCAAGGTAGTTGGTGGAAGCAGACACAAAAGCAATGTTCAAGGCATTTTTAGACACATACGAGCAGAATGAATGAATGCTTTGTCACATGTGACAAGTCACAGTGAAATTCTTTGCTTGCATACCTGGCCAAGGTATGCAATAGTCACCCAGACAGGCAGTGAATGGAATATAGATTAAGTGCAGGCAGGATTAGTTTAAATTGGCATCATGTTTGGCACAGGCATTGTGGGCCGAACTGCCTGTTCCTGTGATGTACAGTTTGGTTCTAGTCACACATACAGAATGGTCACCATGATAAATTTGACTCTCTGATCATGTTTCTAATTGCAAAAGCTTATGGTGCACAAATTGGCTACTCAATGTCTTGAGTTACAATAGCCAATACACTTCAGAAGCACTCACTGACTATACAGCACTTTGGAACATCCCAAAGTAACAATAAATTCCAATAAATACAATTATTTCTTCCCTAATAGGTTTGTGGTCCTTAGATCCAATTTAAACGTAAAAGAAGCCACAAATCACCCTTGCCTTTTCCCAATCACTGGTAATCGCAATGTTTAAATTCCATAGTCTAACTCTAACTCTGTTAAATGAGAATGAAAACAGAGAAGTGTCTAGCAAACACTCGGGTAGAATATTTGACAGCTACATCACAAACCAAAAGATATTAGCACATTTCGAAAATTTGCACTTGCCTCCGTGACACCAAAGGGGATGTTGCCAACATAGAGTCGCCTAGCTTGCCTGGTCATCTGACTGCCAATGATTGGAACTTGCGTGGGTGTGATCGTCACACCACCTACTGTAGAGGTCGCCAACAATGCTGTGGCTGGGATCTGTCCCGCAGCTACAGAAAAACAAAGGTAGAGGCAGATTATTTTCCTTAGTATAATATAGATGCAGTCCAACTGCATGTCTGGAACTAGTTATGTCTGGAACTAGTTTTCATTAAACCAGACATAATAAAAACTGGAAGAATTTACCTTGCATTGCCTTGTACTGCATTGGCGTAATGTGCTCAAAGCCTGGTGGAGGAACATCCCAGTATCTATAGGGTTTCTTTCTCCGAGAACGACGAGGAGACCGACTACATTGACAAAACAAACACAATTCAGTCTCAGAGAAATGTGTGGTACCAATATCAGAGGCTATACCACACACCAATCATTTATCTGCAATATCATGTATATTATGTAGACTACAAATTGGAAAAAAGGCGTCTTTTGCTCAAGTAACCATACAATTTGGGTAGGAATATACAAAAACCTCCCCACGAATTAAAACTCACAAAATTTAGGTTGACAGAATCGGGTATCTGATACTTTACAATCAGATAATGTAAACTCACCTATTTTTACTATCATACACTCTTTTTCCAAGTATATTTAGGGAATTAATTTAAGTCAAAGATACAGCTAATAACTTAAAATGTTCCATACTTTCCAATCTTGACCAGAGTCCTTCAGATTGGGAAGTTTTGCTGCAATCTGAGAATTGCATCGGTCTTAATTTTGCAAAAGATGGTTCTTTTGCATTCATAACCACAATTCCTTGGTTTACTGCTCCTAGCCTCTCCTCAGTCATTCCACAGGCAGTCTAAAGACAAGATCAGACTCCAAACAAACAGCAAATGACTCCAATCACTGCAGTCATCTGCAGCTCGTTTACAGTCACATGTATCTATTTCAGAAAAGGCATCCTGTCCGTAAGTTCCAGCAAGAACAATGTGGCATCTGCTTCATAAAATTGAAAAAGCACTTAACTGGATAATCTGTTAGCAGCATCACACAACTCAACCTTATCTTAGAATACATTATCACATTGGGATTCACCAAAAATGTCTGGGAGTTATCTGTCACGTTGCTGCAATTAGAAGATTCTACTCTAGAATGTGTGACAATATATCCATTGCTCATGGACCAATGCATTATATTTTATCAAAGGTATGCAGTGTTAATTGAAGAGTCAAAACTTGTTGGGGGGCTCAGATGTGACAGAAGGCCTCTCAATTTATCAGGATTTGTAACCTACTATGTACATGGAACCATTAAAAGTCAAGAGAGTCAAGAGTGTTTTATTGTCATATGTCCCAGACAGGACAATGAAATACTTGCTTGCTGCAGCACAACAGCATATGTAAACATAGTACATAACGGGAGAAGAAAAAAAGTTCAGTGAGTGTATATACATGCACACATACTCAATCTCAATAAATAATAAATATAGTAATGCTATTATTGCCCCTAGAAATAAACATGAAATAAGGCAAAGTAGAGGAACTAGATACTGCAGGAAAACAATCAAGATGGGTTGAAATGTTTCCCTTGTGAATTTTAATGTTGAAGATAGAATGTGAACATAGCTTTCACTCAAATTGTCAAGCACGTTGTGATGGACCAATGAAATTGCCCAACAATATTCAGTCTTTTCTGAGCTAGTTTCCCAGAAGGATGACGACTGTCATAACAACATATTAGGGAAGGGGCAGATAATCATCGATCAGACACCTAGTTTCCTGAAATTATACTCAATTGAGTGTAATTAAAGGTGTCAGTGTAACAGTAAACTACACAAAAAACACTCTGTGCTGGCACTGGGTGACAAGCACGGACAGTTTAGTTTAATGGCTCAGGTACAGTGGCGCAGCGGTAGAGTGGCTCCCTTAGATCGCCAGAGACCCGGGTTTGATCCTGACTACGAGTGCTATCTGTACAGAGCTTGAACACTCTCCCTGTGACCGCGTGGGTTTACTCTGGGTACTTTTGTTTCTTCCCACACTCCAAAGGCACAGGATTTTAGTTTAATTGGCTTTGGTAAAAGTTATAAATCACTTCTAACGTGTAAGATAGTGCTACTATATGGGGCAATTACTGGTCAGCGCGGACAAGGTGGGGCGAAGGGCCTATTTCCACACTGTATCTCTAAAGTCTAAAGGCTCAGCTGCAGCATGTTGCACGGAGTTTTATTCACTAGAAAACTACCTCACAGGTAGAAAAGAAATCAAATATAGTGTATTGGTGAACATAATACTATAATTGCATACTGGTCTCTGCAGCCAATTCACTTTCAGCACACTCTGATGCAGCAGTGGAACGTCTGTTGGCAATAATATCTCTTGTTCTGTTTGTGGGAACGCCCGTTCTTTGTAAAGATTCTATATTAACAATCTTGGTGTGCAAATGTTTCAGAAATGTAAAAAAATTACCTGTGTCGCTTTCGTTCTCGGGAAGTACTTCGCTTATCTTTGCTTCTACTTCTCCCTCCTCGACTTCTACTTCTTTTGTCTCGACTACGGCTGCGTTTGTCTCTGCTTCGACTTCTCCGTTTTTTATCCCGACTTCTACTTCTGGAAACGCTACGACTCTTCTTCTTGTGACGCTCCCTTTCGCGTTCTAGAAAAAGCAGCGTGGGGTATTCTTATGTCAGTATTCAATGAAACACTAATTATAATTGGGAAATATTACTTTTACAAAATGGAAGTTAACATTAGCTCACAAAATGAAACCAAATTAAGTCATTTTGCTTGTTCCACTGGAGAGAGTTCACAACTCAAAACTTCCAAATGAGGGGTGAAAATTCTCAAAATCCCAATGTGCATGATTATCAGAGTTGTATTGTAGATTGCCAGTGAAGCAGTATGAATCACAGTGAACCTGCACAAGACAACTTGATGGAGGCTTTCCATGTTGAGGAAAGACAGACCTCCAACATCCCTTAATTGGCTTTTGTTATTGCCGCAAAAATTCAGTCAGGTCATTCCATTAAATCCATGCGGAATATCTTTGGTTAATCAGTGGC
Source organism: Raja brachyura (assembly GCA_963514005.1). The sequence goes on from OY740803.1 coordinate 30,517,405, forward strand.
TTTTTAAATGAAGGCATATATTGTTTAACAAAATTAATTTCATTGGTTTTCGTCAACACTGAAGTTGAATTGGCTTTGCTTACCTTTAAAAATTGGAGAGACAAAGGACACGCCATGATACAACTCCGGCAGTCCTCTAAACCTCTGGTATTATTCCTTTAGCCAGGAAAGGTTGAAAAGATTACACGTCAGAGACTCTACAATCTCCTCACATATCTTTTAGCAATTTGGGATCTTTTTCTTTGAGGCATACTGATTTATCAAGATTTTCCTTTGTGACCAAAAATGCCAGCTAACGGAGAGATTGTCCTCTATTCCCACTGACTTCAGTAAGTCCTTCAGTCGCACTTAGTTAAGTGCATTTTAGTTTAGAGATACAACGTGGAAACAGGCATTCGGCCCATCGAGTCTGTGCCAACCAACAATCACCTCAACACTAGTTCTATCCTACCCGCTAGGAACAATTTACAGAAACCAATTAACCTACAAACCTGCATGTCTTTGGAATGTGAGATGAAACCGGAGAAACCCCAAGTGGTCACAGGGAGAACATACAAACAGCACCCATAGTCAAGAATGAACCTGGGTCTCTGCGGCACTGTGCTGCTGGAAGTATTTCAAGACAGTGATTTTCTTTTCTGGAATTCAACATTTGGATTAAGGCTGTGATATGCTCATGGCAGAACACAAAATTACATTAGCGAACATGTTATTGATGATTAAGTACCACCCGACAGCAGCGCCGTTGAGATCTTCCAATACTTTGCTGGTAGATTAATGGAGGAGCATTTAGTTCGATTGCATTTAATCTATTTTTTGTGGGTCAAGGATGCATGCTATTTATGTATATTATTACATAAAGCCCAAATTATTGGACCAAAACTATCACTTATGATTACCGGATCCAAGCAATAAACCAAGGTACATCTATTGTAGACACCAAATGCTGGAGTAACTCAGCGGGACAGGCAGCATCTCTGAAGAGAAGGAATAGGTGACCTTTCGGGTCGAGACCCTTCCAAAATGTCACTAACAGTGTCTGGACAATCTTCAGGCGAGGATCACACCTGTCTACTTAGGAATCAAATGTTGTGATGGCATTTGGAAGAGAATCACAGCAATTCTCTGAGAAGATCATTAATGAAATAACAGTGAATATCAAAACTGGATGTTCAGAGAGGCACAAAACCTACATTGACACTTTCTCAGGCTGTATGAAAGCAAGTCATCTAATCAGATGTTGATGCTGACCGTGACAAAATGCCAGTCTGTTCGAATTGGCGGAAACACTTCATCCTCAGTAACAATACGGGAGCACCTCAAGGCTGCGTGCTCAGCCCCCTGCTTTACTCACTCTATACCCATGACTGCGTAGCCGGACATAGTGCAAACTCCATCATCAAGTTCGCCGATGACATCACTGTTGTTGGACGAATCACAGATGGGGATGAGTCAGAGTACAGAAGTGAGCTCGACCGACTGACCAAATGGTGCCAGCACAACAACCTGGCTCAACATCAGTAAGACCAAGGAACTGATTGTGGACTTTGGTAGGGGAAGGATGAGGACCCACAATCCTGTTCACATCAATGGGACAATGGTGGAGAGGGTCAAAAACTTCAAATTCCTGGGCGTGCATATTTCCGAATATCTTTCCTGGACCCAGCACATCGATGCTATTATAAAGAAGGCACATCACAGGGCTCTCGCTTAACTTTTTTTCCTAGTTGCCAGCCGGGCAACCTTGACAGCTTTTTAGGTTGCCAAATGACAGTTTAGGTGGTCATTTAAGACGGTTTGCATGACAAGAGCGATAATGTGCTCGAACGAAGTGCGTAGCTACCAGTCAGAATTATGCTCAATGAAACATTCACATATTATGTTCAAGAAGGAACTGCAGATGCTGGAAAATCGAAGGTAGACAAAATTGCTGGAGAAACTCAGTGGGTGCAGCAGCATCTATTGAGCCAAGGAAATACGCAACGTTTCAGGCCAAAACCAATCAGTCTGAAGAAGGGATTCGGCCCGAAACGTTGTCTATTTCCTTCGCTCCATAGATGCTGCCGCATCCACTGAGTTTCTCCAGCACTTTTATCTACATTCACAGCTTATTTCTGCTTCAAATAACTCAAACTAAACCTATTCACAAATCAAGACATGATATATACCACAATGACATGCTGCAAAATTATAACACAATATCTCAACTCTTTTTAAACATTGCAATTAATGCAATTTCTATTAGTTCTTTCCACTTCCAAACAAAAATGTGGTTGGATTATTCAGCAAATGATCAACCTGTGTCAATAAATCCTGGACCATGCACACTACAGATTGATGCAAGCATGTTTTCTGTGAAGGACCGAAACGTACCATGACATGGCCATAGCATGGGTCGTTATAGCTATTGGCACAGAAACACTCTGGCTTCCCACATAATTTATCCATAACAAAATATACAGGTTGCAAGGAAATTTCTAAAGGCATTTTATGATAATAGCTGTTAAAACAGACTATAACCATCTGACAAGTTAAACATTACACAACTGACAAGAGATGGCCAAAGGACACACCTGCAGCAAATGTTCTTTTGGTTAAACCAATAATAACATTGGGAATTAAAACACATTTGATTAAATTTTGTTATCAAACATAATCAATGTTTGCTCTGAAGACCATGAAGCACAATAGGGTCCGGGGTGTGTGAATCAGTGTGGGGTGGATAGATGGCAGGGGGGGGGAGGGGGGTTGAGAAGGCAATTGGTGCGGAATGGATGGATTGAGGCAGGTGAATTAGTACGTGTTGGTTGGAGTGTGTAAAATTGTGAGGGGAGAGCACGGAGGATGTCGTGTTGAATGGGGGATCAGTACGGGATGGATGGGGGGGGATCAGTACAGGATGAAAGGGGGGGGGGAGGATCAGTACAGGATGAATGGGGGTAGACAAAAATCCTGGAGAAATTCAGCGGGTGAGGCAGCATCTATGGAGTGAAGGAAATAGGCAATGTTTCGGGTCGAGACCCTTCTTCAGACTGTTCCCCCCATTCTTCTTGAATGGGGGGATCAGTGCATGATGGATGGGGGGGGGGGGTCAGCACAGGATGAATTGGGGGGGGGGATCAGTACAGGATGATTGGGGAGGGGGTCAGGACAGTGTGTTTGAAGGATGTTTGCAGGATGAATGGAAGATCACTACAGGATGAATGAGGGGATCAGTACCGGATGCAAGAGGGGATCAGTACAGGATGCATGAGGGTCAGTAAAAGATGAATGGGTAGATCACCACAGGATGGATGGGGGGGTTTGGTGCCGGGCAAATGGAAGGTGGGTCAGTACGGGATGAATGGGTGAATCAGTGCAGTATGATTTTGGGCGGGGGGGGGGGGTGCAGGATGGATGGGAAGGGGGTCAGTACAGGATGAATTGGGGGACCAGTGTAGCATGGATGGTGGAGGGTGGCAGGAGAATCAATGCGAGGTGGGTAGGGTGATGAATAGATGGGGAGGGGGGCACAGGGGACGTCAGTGAGGACTGAATAGAGGAGGAAATGGGGATCAGTGCGGGATGGAGAGGAGGGGTCCCAGGATAAGAGGGGTGAAGGGGGCGTGAGAGAGAGAGAGAGGAGGGGGGAAGGGGCAGAGGAGGTGGGGAGGAAGGAAGGTAGGCGCTCCTCGGACAACATCACCCCGCTGCCTTGGCCATCCCTGTCCAACGCCAAAGTGCTGCCGCCAAAGGGGGAGGCGGTTAGGAACTCGTCGCAACCGCCTCCCCTCCTCAGCCAGCTGACAGGTAGGTGGGGGGGGGGGAGATGAGTGGTGCAGCTCAGTGATCCTATAGTATAGGATCTTTGGTGCAGTGGCTTCAGACGGCAGGAGACCTTCCCCTTTCTCCCTCTCTCTCCCGGCATGTGAGAGGGGTTATATTGAAAGCGCTATTAACGGGTTTGCAGGCAGCTGCCGTTATCAGGGTGATAGCGGCCGCTGCCTGCAAATATAAAGATGCAGCTTCAAATCCACAAACTGCGCTTTCAAAACAACCTCTCTCGCGTGCGGAGACCAGGAGGAGGAGGAGGAGGAGGAGGAGGGAGGGAGGGAGGGAGAGAGAGAGGGAGAGGTCTCCTTCCGCCGGGCAGGGTGCAGGAGGAGGAGGCGGTTGAGCCGCTATCGCAGTTGTGGCCGCGGCCGCTGCTGCCGCAGTTCGGGGCCCGTCATTCGATCCGACCCTTCGTCACCACACACCTAGAATCTTTGCCACGCAATCAAAGATACTAGGGCAATACAGCCACCGCCTTCGACACGAAACTTCATGATCCTATTCACCAGAGATGCTGCCTGACCCGCGGAGTTGCTCCAGTTTTTTGTGTCTATCGGTATAAACCAGTATTTGCTTGCCAAGCCGGGCAAAATGAGTCGGCGTTTAGGTTGCCCAGCGGCACTTTGGGTGGTCATTGGCACCCGGGCAACCGCTAATTTCGAGCCCTGCATCAGCGACTCTACTTCCTGAAAAGATTACAGAGGATTCGGCATGTCGAAGAGGATTCTCCTAAACCTCTACAGGTGCATGGTAGAGAGCATTCTGACTGGTTGCATAGTGGCCTGGTTCAGCAACTTGAACGTCCAGGAGCGAAAAAGACTACAAAAAGTTGTGACCACAGCCAAGTCCATCACCGGCTTTGACCTCCCCAATGTTGAAGGGATCTATCATAGTCGCTGCCTCGAAAAGGCAACCAAAATCATCCAAGACCCATGCCATCCTGGTCACACACTCATTTCACTCATGCCATCAGGAAGAAGGTACTCCTGTAACGCCCAGGTTCAGGAACAGCTTCTTCCCTTCAGCCATCAGGCTATTAAACACAATGAATAAGCTCTGAACTGCAAAATACTATATTATTATTGCACTAGATTTGTTATTTATTGAACTTTTCCTATTTTTTCTTCCTCTTCCCCCTTTATGTACCATGTTTACATATTCACATATTCTGTTGTGCTGCAGGAAGGAAGAATTTCATTGTCCTGTCAGGGACATATGACAATAAAACACTCTCGACTATTTAAATTGGATCAAATTACATTACACCAGATTAGAATTCGTTTGCAGTACGGCTGAGGCCACACACAAATCTGAGGAACAGCACCTGACATTTTGCTTGGATAGCATACCACCTGACAGTCTGAACGTCGAATTCTCCAATTTTAGATATCTGCTACAAAACCATCCTGGCCCTGCTTTTGTGCTGCCCCACTAAAAGTTAGTTAACTTGTTCCATAGTACGCAACTATGTATCCCTCTTGGGCTCACTCCTGTCCCTAACCAACAATGAGCTTATCAGGGAACCTACTTGCCTGAAGTCATCTGTTGCCGGTTCCGAATTGTCCTGTTGTCTTCGTCACTTCCAGCTGATCTATCTCTCCCTCCTAACCCCATTCTCCCCATAACTTCCGACACCTGTACTAATCAAAAATCTATCTATCTCTGCCTTATAAATATTCACTGACATGGCCTTCTGTGGCAAAGAATTCCACAGATTCACCACCCTCAGACTAAAGAAATTCTTCGTCATCTCCTTCCTAAAAAATGTTGCCTGACCCACTGGGTTACTCAAGCATGGTGTCCTTTTTAGTAAATCAACATCCGGAATTCTGTGCGTCTATGGCTCAGAAACGGTATACTGGTCTTGGGCAGAGTAACTCAAATTTACCTGGATTTTACTTGGATTAGAAAAGGACCATACATGGTTTATTGTAACAATTTGAAAAGAATTTGCAGAAGGTAAACCATTTTGTCTTTTGAGCATACTCCTGCCTTTCCACAACAGGATTGTTGTTGATCATCCACATCAGCTCAATTTTCCTGCGCTACTTTCAAAATTCTCAGCTACCTTCATATCCAGAAATCTATCACTCTCAAAGTGATAATCTCAAAGGGTAGCCTCCTTTGGATAGTTTTTCCAGCCTGGAGAATTCCAAAGACTCACTATGCTCTATGTGCAGAAATTTCTCAACCCCGGTATAAAATGGTCACAGCCACACACTGAAAAAGAACCCCGAATCCCAAATCCTTGGCCAGGGGAAAACCACCTCCCTGCATCTTAGTGACTAGTGGGATGCCGCAAGGCTCAGTGCTGGGAGCCCAGTTATTTACAATATATATATATTAACAATTTAGACGCGGGAATTAAATATAACATCTCCAAGATCATGGATGACACAAAGCTGGGTGGCTGAGTGCGCTGCGAGGAGGATGCTATGAGGTTGGGTAAGTGGGCAGATGCATGGCAGATGCAGTATGTGGATAAATATGAGGTTATCCACTTTGGTGGGAAGAACAGGAAGGCACCTAATGGTGTCAATTAGGAAAAGGGGAGGTGCAACGATACCTGGATGTACATCAGTCACTGAAAGTAAAGGGCCTGTCCCACTTGGCAATTTTTTTAGGCGACTGCAGGAGGTCGCCGAAAAAACAGCGACTGGACCCCCCTACGACAAGTGACAACAACCTCCCACCTAGTCGATGTCAGGCTACTGACAACCGGCGACCCATTAGGACGTCCACCGACGACCACACAAGCGGTAACCTGCGACAACCGAAGTCAATCTACGTCCACCCGCAACAAGGGACAACAAGCAATGACCCTGTTGGCGAGAACTGAAGACAACCAAAGACAATTCAGTCGCCGGTACCTGTAGCCTGTTGACGTAGGTAGTCGCCAATGGACCACCGAAGTCAGCACCGGCAACAACCAACGTCACCTGGCGACACCCTACGTCATCCTGATGACAACCTACGACAGCACCTACATCAGGAGAAGACAAGCTACGACAAGCCCACGGTCGCCGACTGTCGCCTAAAAGTTTTCAACATTTCAAAATCCAACGGGTACCAGAAAAACGCTACGACTCTTTGGGCGACCGAGGAGACTACTCACGATCAAACAGGCGGCACCCCAACGACCGTGTGGCGACTGCCTAGTCGCCGGCAGTCATAAAAAAATCACCTAAGTGGGACAGGCCCTGAAGCATGCAGGTACATCAGGCAGTGAAGAAAGTTAATGGCATGTCGGCCTTCATTGCGAGAGGATTTCAGTTTCGGAGAAAGGAGGTCCTACTGCAGTTGTACAGGGCCCTGGTGAGACTGCACCTGGAGTATTGTATGCAGTTTTGGTTTTCTAAATTGAGGAAGGACATTATTGCCATTGAGGGAGTAGAGCGTAGGTTCACCGGGTTAATTCCCAGGATAGCGGGGATGAAAGAATGGGTCGACTGGGCTTGTATTCATGGAAATTTAGGAGGAGAGGGTATCTTATAAAAACATAAAATTCTTAAAGGATTAGACAGGCTAGATGCAGGAAAAATGTTCCCGATGTTGGGGGAGTCCAGAAGCAGGAGTCACAGTTTAAGAGTATTGGGTTGGTCATTTAGGACTGAGATGAAGAAAACCTTTTCCTCCAAGAGAGTGGCAAATCTGTGGAATTCTCCGCCACAGAGGGCAGTGGAGGCCAATTCACTGGATGTTTTCAAGAGAGGGTTAGATTTAACTCTTAGGGCTAAAGGAATCAAAGGATATGGGAACAAAGCAGGAACTGTGAATTGATTTTGGATGATCAGCCATGATCATATCAAATGCTGGCCTACTGCACCTATTTTCTATGTTTCTATCCTGTCAACTGCTGTAAATTTTTGACAATTTCAATGACATAATCTCTCAGGGACTTGAGTAAAGAAGTTGGGATGCTACGTTAACCACCCAATTTCTTTAATCAAATCCCCATACAAGATGTTGGAGAAGTCGCATTTGGATTATTGTGTTCAGATTTGGTTACCCTACTGCAGGAAAGATGCCAATATGCTGTAAAGGGAGCAGGAAAGATTTATGAGGTTCTTGCTATGACTAGAGAGCCTCAGCTATAGAGAAAAATTATAAGGTCTAGGACTTTAATCCTTGGAGTGCACAAGGCTGTGGGGTGATGTGATAGAGATACATAACATGAAGAGGAAAATAAGAGGGTGAATGTGCTGTCTTGTTTCTCAGGGAACTGGGAACAATACCCTCAAGAACTAGAGGGTATTAGTTTTAAGGTGAGAGAAAAAAAGATTTAATAGGAACCCGAGGTGCAACCTTTTCTACTCAGAGGGTAGTGGGTATATGGAATGACAATAGACAATGGGTGCAGGAGTAGGCCATTTGGCCCTTCGAGCCAGCACCGCCATTCAGTGTGATCATGGCTGATCATCCACGATCAGTGCCCCGTGCCTGCCTTCTCCCCATATCCCCTGACTCCGCTATCTTCAAGAGCCCTCTTGAAGATAGCTCTCTTGAAAGTATCTAGAGAACAGGCCTCCACCACCCTCTGAGGCAGAGAATTCCTCAACTCACAACTCTGCGTGAAAATGTGTTTCCTCATCTCCGTTCTAAAAGGCTTACCCCTTACTCTTAAACTGTGGTCCCTGGTTCTGGACTCCCCCAACATCGGAACATGTTTCCTGCCTCTAGCGTGTCCAAACCCTTAATAATCTTATATGTTTCAATTAGATTCCCTCTTATCCTTCTAAATTCCAGAGTATACAATCCCAGCCACTCTAATCTATCAACATATGACAGTCCCGCCATCCTGGGAATTAACCGTGTGAACCTACACTGCACTCCCTCAATAGCAAGAATGTCCTTCCTCAAGTTTGGAGAACAAAACTGCACACAATACACAATATTTGGTGTGAGCCCAATATCAGTAAATGGGACTAACTTAGATGATGCATCTTGGATGACATGGATGAGCTGGGGCGAAGAGCCTGTTTCGGTACTGACTCGATAAATGATCATTAATTTTTCAAGGCTTTTACAGATCTGTAGCCTATTTGATCTCCTCTCACCTGGCAAAGCTATTGTTCCTAGTCTACACTGTCTCTATTGCAAGTACCGTATTTCCCAGCAACGAAGACGCTATTTTTTAACCAAAAAGGCACGAAAATGTACCTGTATCTTGGAAGCCAAAGGTTAGGTTGTTAGTCAAGAAAGATAGACTTGGCTATCTCTCAGCACAGCAACATCAAGACCGATGTTGCTGTACTGAGGGATAGCCAAGTCTATCCCTTATTGCAGGGCGCTGATGGGAAGCGGCATTAAAAGGACAGCGCCGCTGGAGGGGGGGGAAGAGGAGGAGTTCCTTTCACAGCGCGTGGAGAGTCTGGCCAGGGGTAAAGTTGCGGGGAGGGCAGGAGCGTTGAGAAGGAGGGGGTCGGGGTTCACGACAGCAACTTACTCACTCACTGCTGCCGCGGCGCTTCGGGCGTGGAGCCACCGCATTGTGGCCAGGGAGGGAAGTAGCTCGGGTGGCTGCGAGCGGCCGCCGGGACCGGAAAGCTGAACCAGCCGCCACCTCAGTGCCTTCTGCTAGCCAGCCAGCCACGGTGTCCTTTGGCGCAGGTGCAACCGGTGGAGGTGGTTGTTGGTGGGTAGCTACTGGGCGGAAGGCTGGCTGCTCCGTCCCAGGCTCTCTCTCTCTCTCTCTCTCTCTCTCTCTCCCCCCCTCTCTCCTAGTCCCGGGGCAGATGACCTGGGTGCTACAGCCAGTCCCAGGGCAGGCGACTTGGAAACTGCAGCTAGTCCCGGGGGCGCGAGGGATCTGGGAACTGAAGCTAGTCCCGGGGCACGCAGGCGATGTTACCGACCCCTGGACTAAACCAAACCTATGATCCAGTCCCGCCATCCTTTTCTGAAAATTTAGCAACTTAAATTGGGGGTGCGTCTTCATTGCCGGGAAATACGGTATATCCTTTTTTAAGCGGAGGCCCCAAAGATGTACATTGTACTCCAGGTGCATTCTTACCAAAACCCTATACTCATTACAAGAGCTTTACTCCCAAAGCTTCTCGCAAGTAAGGCCATTGAATATTTTGCTTTCCAAATTCCTTCCGGCTCCTGCCCATTTGAGTTTCAGAGACTGGTTTACAAGGACATGCTGGAGCTTTTGATCAACGTTACCTAATCTCTCATAATAAAAATATATTTTTCTTTTGCTTTGTGCAACCAGATGAATAAGTTCACATTTTTTCCACATTATATTTTTGTAGTGTTCTTGCCCTCTCAAATTGAATCATCATTGCATCCTCCTCCTTACTCAATTCCACTTAGTTATGCATCAGCATCAAACTTGGAGTTATGAAATTTTTCTCCCAATTAAATTAAGAATGGAAATTATGAATGGCTTGGATTCAAGCACCATAACTATTAACAATGAAACAGAGCGTTGGAGTTCAAAACATCAAAGCACAATGTGTGAGATCATGGGTGATTCAAAACAGACTTCCCCATAGATTGTTGAAGAAACTGAGACCACTCTCTCCCAAATATTCTAGCGATTGTTGAGGAACGGTTGAATGGTTTTGACCAAGAATTTAGCTGTAGAAAGCATGTGGCATTTAAACCTGGAAATTTCTAAAATACATAAAAAGTCAAGTCAATTTTATTTCTATAGTACATTTAAAGTACATTCTATAGTACTTTTTCGGGTGCCAGTCAGGAGTCTCACTGCAGCGTTTTGGACCAATTGCAGGCGGGGAAGGGATGATTGGCTGATGCCAGTGTAAAGGGAGTTGCAGTAATCAAGACGGGAGAAGATAAATGAGTGGATGATCTTTTCGAGGTCGTCAAATCGGAGGAAAGGTTTTATTTTTGCTATCGTTCGAAGCATTGACTTGTTTGTCAAATTTCAACGTGGATACAAATATCACGCCAAGGTTTTTGACGTGAGGTTTGAGTAATGGGGTAAGGCCACCAAGGCTGCCTGCTATCGTTTTGATGGATTCTGAGGGGCCGATTTGGATGACCTCATACTTATTCTTCTTTAGTTGGAAGAACCTCTGGGCCATCCAACACTTTATATCCTTGAGGCAGTGGGTAAGGCTGAGTAGATTAGATCGTTTGTTGGGTTTGAGGGGGAGATAGAGTTGTGTATCGTCTGCATAGCAGTGGAAGGAAATGCCGTGCCATTGGATGGCTTGGCCTAAGGGTAGCATGCACAGGGAGAAAAGAATGGGGCCTAGGATGGAGCCTTGTGGAACCCCGCAGCAAAGGCTAGCTGGGGAGGAGAAAGAGTTACCTATGTTTGTAGAGAAACTGCTATCTTTGAGATGGGAGATAAACCAGCTCAGGGCAGTGCCATCAATACCAAAAAGGGTTAGTGTTTACCTATTAACAGGCTTCTGAACAATCCTTTCATAAACCAGGGCACAGTCCGATTCTCCTGTTTATCACGGACATCGGACTGTCTCTGAAACAGTTGCGCTACAATGATGCCAACAATATTCTGCGCTCTTATCTTTCTCTTTGCTTTACCTATTCTACGAGTTTGGCTTGACTATATTTAAGGATTTATGTTCATAAGTTAGGCCACATTTGGAATATTGCATGCACTTCATGTCGCCCCATTACAGTAAGGGTTGAAAGCTTTGGAAAGGATGCAGAGGTTTACAGAATGATGCTTGGATTAAGGGGTATTAGCTTCAGAGTGAGGTTGAACAGACTTGGGTTGCTTTCTCTGGAATAACAGAGGTTGCTGGGAGATCTGACAGAAGTATATGAATTTATGAGAGGCATAGATAAGGTAGTCAGAATCTTTTTCCATGGATGAAAAAAATCAAATACTAGAGGGCATAGCATTATGGTGAGAGGTGCAAAGTTTAAAGGAGTTGGGCAAGGCAAGTTTTTAACACAAAGGGTGGCGAGTGCCTGGAACACGCTGGACGGAGTGGTGGTTTAGGCAGATACGTTGGTGGCATCTAGAAGACTTTTGTATGTGGATATGCAGGTAATGGAGGCATATGGGCTGTGTGATGGTCTTGACACCATGTTTGGCATATACATTGTGGGCCGAAGGACCTGCTCTTGTGCTGTACCGTTCTATGCTCTATGAATCTTGATTGCCAAAGAGGTCTCTGCAGTGACACAAGCAGGACAAATTTCTTTATGAATGCCTAAAACTTAGAAAGTTTGCAAAGTGGTAAATTCCTGGTTCCTGTGGACTGATGGTACAGTCAGTGAAGTGTTTTTTCCCCTGGAATGAGTGTCTGCCTTAATGTAGCAGTCAGCAGTATTTTGTGAGATGTGGCGGAGAACATCCATGGCATGCGCGAACTATCCCTCGATTGTGAACATTAAGTGACGGACTCTAATCAAGGTATAAAGTTGCATTTCCAGTTGAAGAAAGTATAAATCTCAAGGAGGACAAAGAATGTGTTCATAAGATCATGTGATAGTAATAGAATTAGGCCATTCAGCTCATCAAGTCTGCCATTCAATCAGGGCTGATCTATCTCTCACTCCTAACCCCATTCTCCTGCCTTCTTCCCATACCCCGACACCCGTACTAAATCAAGAATGGATCTATCTCTGCCTTAAAAATATCAATTGACGGCCTCCACAGCCTTTTCTGGCAATTAATTCCACAGATTCACCACCCTTTGACTAAAGAAATTCCTCCTCATTTCCTTCCTAAAGGAACATCCTTTAACTCTGAGGCTATGGCCTCTGGTCCTAGACTGTCCCATGAGTGGAAACATCCTCTCTACATCCACTCTATCCATGTCTTTCACTGTTATCAGTGGGGGTTGGGTGGAGTCAGCAACATGGAAGCGTATGCTTGCAGTTAATGGGAAAGAGAGTGTAGGAAAGGTCACATTTAAACTGATAGGGCAGGGGGATGGGAACCAATGCAAGGAGACAGAGGGCCATAAAAGGAGAACAGAAGCAAAAAAGGTAGACGCGAGATGAGATAAAACAAACCTGAAAGGTTTGTGCCTCAATGCCAGGAGCATTCGTAATAAGGTGGATGAATTGAATGTGCAGTTAGCAGTTAAGGAGTATGATACAGTTGGAATTACAGGGACATGGTTCTAGGGTGACCAAGCCTGGGAGCTAAATATTCAGGAAGGATAGACAGAAAGGAAGAGGAGGTGGAGGTGGCATTGCTGGTTAAAGAGGAGATTAATGCAATAGCAAGGAGAGACATTAGCTTGCTTACTGTAGAATCAGTATGGGTAGAACTGCGAAATAGCCAAGGGCAGAGAATGGGAAACAAGGAAATGGTATTACAGTTAAATGAGTACTTTGGTTCTGTCTTCACCAAGGACGACATAAACAATCTCCCAGAAATACTAGGAGACCGAGGATCTAGTGGGAGGGAGGAACTGAAGGGAATCCAGTCAGGAAATGGTGTTAGGTAAACTGTTTGGACCGAAGGCAGATAAATCCTCAGGGCCTGGTGGTCTGTATCCCAGAGTACTCAAGGAGGTGGGCCGAGAAATTGTGGGGGCATTGGTGATAATTTTCCAATGTTCTCTCGACTCTGGATCAGTTCCTGTGGACTGGAAGGTAGCCAACTCAATTTTTTTAAGAAAGGAGGGAGAGAGAAAACAGGGATTTGTGGACCAGTTAGCCTTACATCAGTAGTGGGGAAGATGCTCGAGTCGATTATTAAAGATGTTATAGCAGCGCATTTGAAAAGCAGTGATAGGATCGGTCAAAGTCAGCATGGGTTTATGATGGGGAAATCATGCTTGACTTATCTTCTGGAATTTTTGAGGATGTAACAAGTAGAATGGAATAAGGAGACCAGGTGCATGTGGTGTATCTGGGCTTTCAAAAAGCCTTTGACAAGGCCCCACGCAAAAGATTAGTGTGCAGAATTAGAGCACATGGTATTGGGGGTAGGGTATTGACATAGAGAACTGGTTGGCAGACAGGAAGCAAAAAGTAGGAATTAACATGTCCTTTTCAGAATAGCAGGCAGTGACTAGTAGGATGCCACAAGGCTCAGTGCTGGGACCCCAGTTATTTACAATATATATAAACGATTTAGGCGAGGAAATTAAATGTGACATCTCCACGTTTGCGGAAGACAAAGCTGGGTGGCAGTGTGAGCTGCGAGGAGGATGCTATGAGGTTGGATAAGTGGGCAGATGCATGGCAGATGCCGTATAATGTGGATAAAGGTGAGGTTATCCACTTTGGTGGCAAGAACACAAAGGCAGATTATCATCTGAATGGTGTCAAATTAGGAAAATTCATCAGGTTAACTCCCAGAATGGCGGGACTGACATATGATGAAAGAATGGGTCGACTGGGCTTGTATTCACTGGAATTTAGAAGGATGAGAGGGGATCTTATAGAAACATTAAATTCTTAAAGGATTGGACAGGCTAGATGCAGGAAAAATGTTCCTGATGTTGGGAGAGTCCAGAACCAGGGGTTACAGTTTAAGAATAAGGGGTAGGACATTTAGGACTGAGATGAGGAAACATTTCTTCACCCAGAGTTGTGAATCTGTGGAATTCTGTACCACTGAACCAGGGCTCGAAATTAACGGTTGCCTGGGTGCCAATGGCGACCTAAAGGCCCTGCCATTTTGCCCGGCTTGACAAGCACCCGGGACACCTATCGTTTAATTCTGAGCGGTCCCCCCTTCTATCTCTCTCTCAGTAACTCTTCGTCCCCGCTTGCCATCCGTATCCGGGCTGTCGGGTCTCCGCTCTCCGCTTGCTCCTCACCCGCAGGCATGGCTGGCCACCTAACACATGCGCACTGCCACAGCCCGCACACCCTCCCCTTCACATGCGCACAACCACAGCCAGCACATCATCGGCCATGGTTGTGCGCATGTGCCGCCCTGCACATACGCACTGCGACAGCAACTGGTCAGCGTCGGGCACTTCCTCCCTCCCTTCGCATTTTGGGAGGTCTGGCCACCATTGCTGTCTGGTCACCACCTCGCCGCGACTGCGGAAAACCAACGCAGAATCACTCCCTGGAGCTGGAGTAACTCTTGCTTCTTGGTTTCCTAGTCCTCCAAATGGAATTTAAACTGTAATGGACCTACCACCACCAAACTCCAAACTCTGAAAAATAACAGCCTATTGCACTTTATCTGTTTATTTATTGTGTATATATATATATATATATATATATATATATATATATATATATATATATATATATATATATATATATATATATATATATATATATATATATATATGGTCTATGGTATATAGACACACTGAACTTTGATCTCCTGTTCTGTATTATGTTGACATGTTCTGTTGTGCTGCAGCAAGCAAGAATTTAATTGTCCTATCTGGGACACATGACAATAAAACTCTTGACTTGGACTTAAGCCAAAAAGGGTTCTTGGGGAAAAAAGAGCTACCTTAAATTTAGTTGCGTCTGGTTGGGTAACTATGGTAGGGTGAAGACTATTCCATGCTTTAATTGTGCGGAGGAACTCCATGGAGCAGCCAGCATCTCTGGATAGAAGAAATTGGGTGATGTTTCGGGTAGAGACCCTTCTTTAGATTTCCTCTAGTTTTTGTGTTTTTAGTTTAATGTAAAGATAGAGCATGGAAACAGGCCCTTAGGCCCACCCGTACACTAGTTCTATCCCACACACGAGCGACGTAAGTCAAGAGTGTTTTATTCTCTCACGTCCCAGTTAGAACAATGAAATCCTTACTTGACGCAGCACACACAAAATATGCAAACAATGTTATAAACGAGAAAACAAAACAGTACAAACAATTTCCCTCCTCGGATTAATAAAGTTCTATCGTATAGTATCGTGTGCGTATGAAGGAACTACAGATGCTGGTTTAAACTGAAGATAGGCACAAAAAGCTGGAGTAACTCAACAGGTCAGACAGAATCTCTGGAGAAAAGGAAAATATTATGTTTTGGGTTGGGTCTGAAAGGTTTCTGCACACCTTTGGAATGAGGAAGGAAACAAGAGCACCTGGAGGAAACCCATGCAATCAAAGGGAAAAGGAGCAACCTCCATGTGGACAGCACCCATATTCAGGATCAGTTCCGGGTCTCTGGCAATTTTAGGCAGCAACTTTATGGCCAATGTACTGCCCCAGAGTCTGGAACTGAATTAAAACATACAGCAGCTTCTTCTTCTTTCGTGTGGCATGCACAGCCTAAAGTTGTAGGACAACTTGTTCTATTTGATCTTCTGTTTGTGCATGTCGAGTTGATTGCATTAGTAGAAACAGGGCGTACCACGTGAAGGTTGAAATCATCCACCCCATACAGTGGCTGCAAAGGGGGACATAGCGTCACTTTGAGATTTAAGGCTGAAAATGGATAGGATCTTTTTTTTAGTAACCAAAGTTATCAACGTATAATTTTGTGTGTGTTGGAAAATAAAATATAGTGGCACAGCTGGTAGACTTGCTGCCTCACACGCTAGAGATCTATGTTCGATCCTGTCCTTGGGCGCTGTCTGTGTTGAATTTGCACATTCTCCCTGCAAGCGTGTGGGTTTCCTCCCACATCCCAAAGACGCATTGGCTTTGTAGGTTAACTTGTCTCTGTAAAATTGCCCCCAATGTGTAGGGAGTGGGTGAGGAACGTGGGATAACAGAACGTGTGTGAATGGGTTGACATAAATGCTGGAGAAATCCTGCTTGTACTCTTCCCTCTCCCACTTCATATGTCACTTGGGTAGTTATTTCTCCCCTTGCACCCACATTCCTTCCACTCGCTTCACAATTCAATCCTTATCTCACATCTTTTGTCTTTTCATCTTTGGTCTTTGTCCGACCATCTGCCCATCACCCCCACCTTCCACCTGTATACACTTATCACTTGCCAGGCTTTGTCCTGCCTGTCCTCTCCTTCCATCTCCCCCTCTCCACCCCCCCCCCCCCCCATCACTCTGAAGGGTCTCGACCCAAAACGTCACCCATTTCTTCTCTCCAGCGATGCTGCCTTTCCCGCTGTTACACTAAAGGGCCTGTCCCACTTACACAACTTTTCAGCGGACTGTCTGCGACATTCAAGCTCGGGGGCACTCACCTGAAAAACCGCGAGCTGGAACGACCGTCAGCGCGGAACACACACACAAACACATCGCTAAGGTGGGGGCCAGGGAAAGTGGGGGAGCACTCTCTGAAATTCACACGGTGCAAAGCCAAGGTGGTACCCGCGATGAACAGGAAGGTTAAAGACCGCTAGCACAGTGTACAGCAAGTCCTTTAAAAGAACGGGGAGGGAAGGAGGGGGGGGGGGTGACACTTTTAAGAGGCCAGACAACTTTTAATAAGCCAGAGATACACAGCTGTGAACATTACCAGTCAGTTTGCCTTGGTTCTGAAAACGCATGCTTATGTTTTTTTTCTCCAATGTGCCAATTAAAATGCTCGGTCAGCAAAGGAGATTTCCCACAGCTACCTCGACTACCTACAACGACATGGCAACCCTACTACCACTGCACTACGACTTCAAAAGTATTAATTTTCTCCATGGCAACCAATTTTTGAATGTTGGGATTCCTCTCCACCACGAAGGAGACTCACCAGAGACCACCTACGAACATGTGGTGAGCACAGTTTCCTGAACTCGCAAATAAGGTCGCCTAAGTGGGACAGGCCCTTCACCTTTTTGTGTCTACTCCATAGATGCTGCTGGCCCGCTAAGTTACTCCAGCACTTTGTGTTTTTATTTGTAAGCCAGCATCTTCAGTTCCTTTTGCTGCACACTGGGCCTCTAGCACATATTTTGAAATAACGGGCGAGCCAAATGCCCAACCATCATAATTTGTAGAAAATCTGATAGTTTACTTTGAATGTTTCTCCCACTATTATGAAACCGATTGCAGATGTGAAATAATAAATTTGCAGTCGACTGTTAAACTGGTCAAATATCAAGTAACGAGTAGGGTTGTGATTTTGCAAAATGGAATAAGGGGTCTGAGAGGCAACAAACACTTGTCTCATTGATGGGGCCTGCGCGTCCCGCTCGGCCTCGGCCTCTCTCGGACACGAGTTTTAATCAAACATTGAATGGAACCTTTAACCGCCATTTCCCGACAACATCATCTAATTAAAAGGACAACTCCAAACAAAACGCCTCGTCTCTCGGGCCCACTCGCTCACCTTGCCGGTTCTCCAACAGCTGTTTCTCAAAATCGTCAAAATCTGACATCTGCCTATTCTCACTTCAGCGTATCTTAATTTAGAAATAAAACCCGTTATCTTTGTGTCGGATGGCCTCTTCATCCACCGTTAAAAAGCAGCATCCAGAGCCCGTCACCTCCCTCACACAATGGCCGCCTCGCCACCAGCTCCCGGCTTGCGCTCGCCTCAGCCTAACTTTACTTTCTGAGTGACAGCGACGCTGGCCAACCGGTGCCCGCGCAGCTCCGGGCGGCGCCGCTCTCCGCCAATCGCTGCAGCACGGAGGCGGGACTCTGATAGTCACGGTTGGTTGAAGCGCAAGTGAAGGCGCAGAGGGACAAACATCCCAGCTCCCGTCCACCTGCAACAAAGGCGAAATTTACACCAAATTTAAACCCTTATTTCCCCCACATCTCCCCTCCACGCCAACACTCCACAGAAAATCCAATCGTCTTAGTTACACCTAGAGAGCTGTAAAGATTTTTCCCAAGTTTAGAGGATTTGCATTTGTTTTTATATGCCATTTAACCAGATGGATAACGTTTGTTGTCTTAAAAATCCTGTTCCTAATAGGCGAGAGAGTTAACACATAAAATAATTTATGCATTATATGAGGACTATGAAGGGGTTTGCCATTGTACCTGTGATCCATTGATACTTCTGTATTATTCATAATTGTGCATTATTGATAATACTACTCACAAACAGGACTGTGCCTGCAGGCCCATTGTTTCGGGTTCCTTTTTCCACGCTGAACTTATCTCCTATACGTCAGCTCTATCTTTTTTCCTCCTTGTGCCATCCCTTCCCACGAACATCAGGGTCACCTCACACACTCTCCACAGTCAAGAACTCCCAATTCCTTGACCCTCGCACCGCTTCATCTTTACCATGGCCTTCCAGTCGCTTCATATCTCCATTCCCCAATCTGGAAGGCTGCAGTGCCCTTCATTTCTGAATATAATGATCGATCAGTTCACTCTTACACTCTTCTATGCCCAATGGAACCTGTCCTCATTCTTAACAACTGTTCTTCAGATTCCGCTCACTCTCTTCAAGTCAAAGGTGTGCCATGTGCATTCTCATGGGCCCCCAGCAGTTGTAGATAAAGCCTTCACCCGTGTCTCCTCCATTTCCTACAGTTCTGCTCTTGGTCCCCAATCATCTAGACAGCCCAAGGATAGTGTACCCCTGGTCTTCACCTTATATTGCACCTGCCTCCATGTCCAAAACATCATTCAGTCTGAAGAAGGGTCCTGACCTGAAACCCAATCTGTCCTTTTCCCTCGACAGATGTTGCGTAGCCTTTTGACATCTGCCAGCACTTTGTTTTTTGTTGTGATTTATTGATATTTTATAAGGATTTTATTGAGGTGTTACAAATTGAGCTTTAAATTCAACCTTTTATTTGGAATTTCAAAACCAGGAATGTTATATAGTTATATACTTTACTATGATCAATATGAGTAAAATAAATAATAATAAAAACTGTTGGAAATGCACAGCAGGTCAGGCAGCAACTATGAAAAGAAACAGAGGCCATAATTCAGGTGAAAAAAATCTTTATCATCAAAGTCAAACAAACTTTATTGTCATTTAGAAATACATTGATATATGCAGTTCCAAACTAAATTACGTTGCATTTGGTTCCCTGTGCAGCACAATAAATTAACCGAAGGATAGGAATGGATGAAAAGGATAAATAGACAATGGCGGTAGCCCATTACATGGCATTCAGGAGTCTGATGGCTCGTGGGAAGAAGCTGTTGCAGAACCTTGATGTTCTGCTCCTTATGCTGCGATATCTTTTTCCCGAGGGCAGCAGAGTGAACAGTCCGTGATGGAGATGTGTGGGGTCTTTTATAATACTGCTGGCCTTAGACACGCAGCGTTTGGTCGCAATATCCCCGATTGAGGGGAGAGAGGTCCCGATGATTTTTTCCGCTGTCCTCACCACTCTCTGCACAGACTTCCAGTCGGAGGCTCTACAGTCCCCAAACCAGACAGAGATACAGCTGGTCAGAATACTCTCTATGGTGCCCCTGTAGAAAGTAGTGAGGATGGGATGGGGGAGATGAGCTCTTGTCATCCGGCGCAGAAAGTGCAACCGCTGCTGCGCTCTCTTAACAGTTGATGAGATGTTATTCGACCAGGTCAGACTGTTAGAGATCTGCACCCCCAGGAACTTTGTGCTACTGACCACCTCCACATCGCTGTCATTGATGTGAAGTGGTGTGGGACTGTGCCGGGTTTTCCTGAAGTCGACGATAACCTCCTTTGTTTTTTCAACATTCAGGATCAGGTTGTTCGTATTGCACCAGTCCACCAGTTGTTTCACCTCCTCCCTGTAAGCCAGCTCATTGTCGTCCCTGATGAGGCCCACCACTGTTGTGTCATCTGCGTACTTCATGATGTGGTTTGTACTAAACCTGGCACAATAGTCGTGAGTCATCAGGGTGAACAGCAGTGGACTCAGGACACAGCCCTGAGGGGAGCCGGTGCTCAGAGAGATGGTGTTGGAGGTGTTATTTCCAACCCTCACAGACTGGGGTCTGACAGTGAGGAAGTCCAGTAGCCAGTTACACATGGGGGTGCCGAGGCCTAATGGAACCAGTTTGCTTATCAGGTGCTGGGGGATAATGGTGTTGAATGCTGAACTGAAATCCACGAACAGCATTCGCACATAGGTGTTTTTCTCCTCTAAATGTTCCAGGCTCAGATGGAGCACGGAGGATATAGCGTCCTCTGTGGAGCGGTTTGGCCTGTAAGCAAACTGGTATGGGTCGAGTGTGGAGGGGAGTGATCATAACTACAAATATCATGACTGGTTTCAATTGCCTGACAAGATTAGAGAGGGATTTTTCAGTACATTTTCTGACATTTAGCCACACCCTTTTCTCAGTTTCTTGATTTTTTTCCCTAAACATATGAATGAGGGCTGTGACCATGTATGGTGGAGGGCGTGGCTGTGTATCCATTTCATATTAAAAATAAACTCGGTCTCAGGCATTCTTTGAAATCTTGTAGATTTGGAGAAACTTTGCAGCATTTCATTTTTTAGTGAAATTTCAAGACTTTTCGGTATCCCATGCAAAGGAATTTGGAATAAACATCCGAATCCTCTTCCTCCCATCAAAAATTGAAATTTAGTCAGACCACTTTGCACCCATTTTTTGGATTGTACTTCCTTTACTCCCATTGGCACTGGAATCATAAAAAATATGTAAACGTTAGAGGAGAAGTCAAGATTCAAGAGAGTTTATTGGCATGTGTCCCCGATTGGACAATGAAATTCTTGCTTTGCTTCAGCACAACAGAATATAGTAGGCATAAATAAATACAGAACATATCACTGCGGCCGTATACCATTGAATATATATATATATATATACACACATAAATAATCAGATAAAGTGCAATGGGCTATTAATGATCAGAGTTTTGTTTGAGTTGAGTTTAATAGCCTGATGGCTGTGGGGAAGAAGTTGTTCCTGAACCTGGATGTTGCAGATTTCAGGCTCCTGTACCTTCTACCTGAAGGCAGCGGGGAGATGAGTGAGTGGCTAGGATAGTGTGGATCCTTGATGATGCTGGCAGCCTTTTTGAGGCAGGTCAGAGCCGATGATGGACTGGGTAGTGATTACAACATTTTGCAGTTTTTTCCTGGGTGCTCAAGTTGTCAAACCAAGGTACGATGCAACTGGTCAGCATGCTCTCTACTGTGCACCTGTAGAAGTTTGAGAGAGTCCTCCTTGACATACCGACTCTCCGTAATCTTCTCAGGAAGTAGAGGCGCTGATGTGTTTTCTTTATAATTGCATCAGTGTTCTCGGACCAGGAGAGATCTTCAGAGATATACACGCCCAGGAATTTGAAGCTCATGATCCTCTCCACCATCGGCCCGGTAATATATACAGGATTTGGGTCCTCATCCTATCCCTTCCAAAGTCCACAATCAGTTCCTTGGTTTTGCTGGTGTTGAGAGCCAGGTTATTGTGCCGGCACCATTTGGTCAAATGGTTGACCTCACTTCTATATTCTGACTCATCTCCATCAGTGAAACGTCCCACAACAGTGGTGTCGTCAGCGAACTTGATGGAGTTTGCACTATGACCAGCTATGCAGTAATGAGTATACAGCAGGGGGCTGAGCACGCAGCCTTGAGGTGCTCCCGTGCTGATTGTTATCGAGCATCCAACGTTGATCTGTTATGGCTGTAAGCGAACTGCAGTGGGTCCAGGTTTTTGTCGAGGTAGGAGTTGATTTGCACCATGATCAACCTCTCAAAGCACCTCCGACGTTAGTGCCACTGGTCGATCGTCATTGAGGCTCATCACCTTGCTCTTCTTGGGCACCGGTATTATTGATGCCCTTTTAAAGCAGGTGGGAACCTCAGACCTCAGAAGTGAGAGGTTGAAAATGTCCGTAAAAACTCCAGCCAGTTGGTCTGCACAGGTTTTTAGAACACGACTGGGTATGCCATCTGGTCCAGGCGCTTTCCGAGGGTTCACCGCTCTGAAGGATTTTCTGACGTCGGCCTCTGTGACCGTGACAGTGACCAAAATACCATTGCAGCGAATGGGGGCTCGAGAAGGCACATCAGTGTTCTCCCTATCAAAGCGTGCATTGAGCTCGTCAGGGAGTGATGCTTCGCTGATATGTGTGCTGCCTCCTGATTTCGCCTTGTAGGAGGTGATTGCATTCAGGCCCCGCCACAGCTGCTGAACATCCGTCTCATCCTCCAGCTTGGAACAGAAGTCCTTTTGGCCTTTTTGATTGCCTTACTAAGGTCATATCTGGACTTCTTGTATCTCGTATCTTCAGAAATGAATGCCTGGTGTCTGGACTTCAGAAGAGTGTGGATCTCATAGTTCATCCAAGGCTTCTGATTGGGAAACACTTGGAAGGTTTTTGTTGGGATGCAGTCCTCCACACATTTCTTTATGAAGTTTGTAACGTCTGTGGCGTATTCATTCAGGTCCATTGCCGAGTCCCTGAACATTGCCCAGGCTACAGACTCCAATCAGTCCTGGAGTTGCTCCTCTGCCCCCTCCCTGACCAGCTCTGTACAGTCCTCACGTCTGGGGGTGCACTCTTTAATTGCTGCCTGTAGGCAGGAAGAAGCAGCACTGCAGTATGGTCGGATTTACCGAACTGAGGGCGAGGGATAGAGCGATAGGCATCCTTGATGGTGGTGTAGCAGTGGCCGAGGGTGTTTGATCCTCTGGCGCAGCAGGAGACATGTTGGTGGAAGTTAGGGAGTGATTTCTTGAGGTTTGCTTTGTTGAAGTCCCCAGCTATGGTGGTAAACGCCTCGGGGTAAGACGTCTGGTGTTTGTTGACCATGGTGTGCAGCTCCTCCAGTGCCAGACGGATGTCTGCTTGGGGTGGGATGTAGACCGCGGTCAGGATGATGCAGGTGAATTCCCTCGGAAGGTAGAAGGGGCGGCACTTCATCTCCAGATGTTCGAGGTGTGGAGAGCAGGAGTTGGACAGAACTGCCACGTCGGAGCACCACGCAGAGTTGACCATGAGGCAGACACCCCCTCCTCTCCCTTTCCCAGATGCCTACGTACGGTCCATACGGTGGATGGAGAACCCTTCAGGCTGGACCGCTGCGTCTGGGGAGCTGGGGGTGAGCCATGTCTCTGTGAAACAGAGCACAGAGCATTCCCTCAGCTCCCTTTTATAAAGCAGCCTTGCCCTTAAGTCCTCCACTTTTTTTCAAGTGACTGTACGTTGGCCAGTAGGATAGTAGGGAGAGGAGCTGAAGTCCCCTCCACTTCAGTCTTACTTGAAGTCCTGCCACGTTTCCGTATTCCATGGAGCCTCATCCTTCTATGGAGGATATTTGTTGTCAGTTTGATTTGAGTTCGAGATATTTGAGTAGCAGAAAACTGTGAAAACCTAAGTTATGTTAAACCTATATAAATCATTGATTAGGCTGCAGTTTGAGTATTTTTGTTCGATTCAGTTTGGAGAGTGTAAGAGAAATATACTAGAATGGATATGATACCATGGTTGTCTGAGAAATATATACAAAATTCCGAATGTCAAGAAAATGTAAAGAGTTTTCAATTGTCGTAATACCATAACAGAATAATGAAATTCTTCCATGCAGCACTATAACACGTTTGTACACACAGTATGTTCAATATCTATCTATATTATTAGAAGTCTGATCTTGACCATTTCCTGTTGTTATGTATATTGATTTTAGGAAAAACGCTGCCACTTACGGCTGTGATTTTTGGCCATCTTACTCCGAGTCCCCCTCCGCTGCGCAGGACAAGAGGATTTTTCCCATTGATGAAAAATAAAAGAGTTGTTAGTGTTGAGAAAAATGTTGAGATTCTCTCTCCTGAAGGCCACGCCCCTTCCAGAGGGACCATAAAACCCGGAAGTGTTGGATGCCTCAGTCAGTCTCTGCAAGATGGGGGAACGTGAGGGTCATGTCTCTCAGTCTGAGCTGTGAATAACACTGAACACATGTCTACTAAACTGTGAGTGGCTTTACTGACCTGTCAGTGCCCTTAATGTGGTTTGAAAATATGGTTTGGAAATGCTAAAGCTGTGTTGCCTTTGGTTTGGAAATGTTAAAGCTGTGTTGCTTTTGGTTTGGAAATGCCAAAGCTGTGTTGCCTTTGGTTTGGAAATGCTAAAGCTGTGTTGCCTTTGGTTTGCAAATGCTAAAGCTGTGTTGCCTTTGGTTTGGAAATGCTAAAGCTGTGTTGCCTTTGGTTTGGAAATGCTAAAGCTGTGTTGCCTTTGGTTTGGAAATGCTAAAGCTGTGTTGCCTTTGGTTTGGAAATGTTAAAGCTGTGTTGCTTTTGGTTTGGAAATGCTAAAGCTGTGTTGCCTTTGGTTTGGAAATGCTAAAGCTGTGTTGCCTTTGGTTTGGAAATGCTAAAGCTGTGTTGCCTTTGGTTTGGAAATGCTAAAGCTGTGTTGCCTTTGGTTTGGAAATGCTAAAGCTGTGTTGCCTTTGGTTTGGAAATGCTAAAGCTGTGTTGTCTAATTAAAGTTACCTTGCCTAATTAAAGTTGCCTTGCCTAATTAAAGTTGCCTTACCTAATTAAAGTTGCCTTGCCTTCTATACAACTAAAAGTCTAATCTTGATCACTTCCTATTTGCGCTTTATATTGATTTTAGAAGAAACGCTACCATGTACGGCTGTGATATTTGGCCATCTTACTCAGAGTCCCCTTCCACTCATCAGGTGCCGAGGATTTCTCCCATCGATGCAAAATAAAAGAGTTATTAGTGTTTAAAAATGTTGAGATTCTCTCTCCTGTCAATCACGCCATGAAGGCCACGCCCTTCTGGTGGGAGGGGGAGGGACTATAAAACCCAGAAGTGTGGGCGTGGCTCAGGCTCTGCAAGTTGGAGGAGGGAGAGGACACGACTCGCTGTCTTTAGTGGCCTTGCACTCTGCTTGAAATGATATGAAACTGCACTTGAATTTGGTGGCCTTGCACCCGGCTTGAAATGGAATTTCAAGGAATAGCTGTGAGTCAACTGCCAGCCCACCAGCCGTGAGTGAGCTGCCAGCACAACAGGCTTGAGTGACTGAGCCGCCAGCCCAAGAATCCTTTCGGCCCACAATGTCCATATTAGCCCTCTGGAAGCCAGTCCCTTCAGCCCACAACACCCATACTAGCACTCCAGAAAGCCCCCCCACTGGCCACCAATATTGGAATTGGTGGAGGGGTGGAGTATTGCGTTGGGGGACCAGCCCTCCCGTGGGACCCACTTAGTCTAGTATATTACTAAAACTCTCAATTTGTTTGTGTGCGAGTGTGTGATATTCCAAAACGATAGCGCTACAATTTTTGGCCCACCTTGGTCTCATTTTTAAAAAAAACATCGCTATTTTCATTGTGAGGGGGTGGGATAGGTGGGAGTTGAGGAGTGGGGGAGCAGGGGAGCAGGGGAACAGAGGGAGAGGAGGTGTGTAGGGAGGGGAGAGGGAGGTAAAAGTGGGGAGGTGAGGAGGGAGTGTGAGGGGGGGGGATAGAGGGAGAGGAGGGGGGAGTGGGGGATAGAGGGAAAGGAGGGCAGTAGGGGAGGTGAGATGGGGGAGTGGGATAGGGGAGGTGAGGAGTGGGGAGAAGGGAGATAGAGGGAGAGGAGGGCGGTAGGGAGGCGAGAGGGGTTATGGAGGGAGGTAGTGACTGAGTGTAGTGGAAAGGGGAGGGAGGGAGAGTTGAGGAAGGGAGTGGGGGAGCGGAGAAGGAGAGGGGAAAGAAGAGGGAGGGTGAAGAGAAGGGGGAGGGAATGCTGGGGGATGAGGGGTAATGGAGGAGGATAGGGGTCGGAAGAGGGATGGCGAGGCGCAGTTGGGGGAGGGTTGCCGTGACTCGCGTCACAATGGGAATCTCTGGCATCACAACGGGAACCCCTCAGCCGCGCCTGCACAGTTTGGGGCTATGGGTCAGTGGTGGAATATTGCCTTACGGGACGGGCTCAACGGGTCCGCACCTGGTCTAGTATAATATAATAACCAACAAAAATTATCAATAAATGTTTTAAAAGGTATAGTGGGAAACAAACAAAAGCCTGAAGTCGTTTGTGCAACCAGGACAGTTCACAGTTCAAAGTTTACCTAGTGTTTGTAGTGTTCAGTAGCCTGGTGGTTGTTGGGAAAAAGCTGTTCCTGAACCTGGAGGTAACGGTTTTCAGACTCCCATAGCTACTTCCTGATGGCAGGAGTGAAATGAGAGTGTTATCAGGGTGGTGTGGGTCCTTGATGATGCTGGCTGCCCTTTTGAGGCAGGATGTGCTGTAGATTCCTTCGATGGTGGGGAGGTCAGTATTTGTTCTGGATTGGGTAGGGTAAATAATTATAGGGTAAATAAGGATAATCTCTTTCAAGTGGCAAAAACATCAGAAATGAAATGTACAGATTTAATTATTTTTGGAACAAGTAACATTAAATGATGGCAGATTTTAACATGATTTTTTACACCAGTAAGGATTTGCGATTTGTAGTGTATTGAAAGAGAGTCGAGAGCAGATTCAGTAGAAACCTTTAAAAAATGATAATTGAATGGGAAGAATTTACAGGGTATTGGACATAACGTACGATGGAATTAATTGGATACCTGCACCAAAAAAAGAACCAGATACAATAGGCCAAATGGTCCCCCCCCCCCCCCCCCCCGTGTTCTATTCATTATTGCCAAAATGACCAATTCAATGCTATTGAATTGAATAACTGAGTCCGTTATTTTATACTCGATGTGGGTTTAAATTTGGAAAAGCAGAGTGATTAAATTAAATAATTCTTGCAGCTGAAAAGCTTTCCAAAGGTTTGCATGTTCATAAGTAGCATGTAGCTGTTTTTGGTTTGTATATTATTAGAACAACATTAGAATGAACACATGACACTCAGAAGGGGAGCCAAGGTTAGAATTTGGTGGAGGGTTCATCACAGCTTTGCAGAAATGACTGACTCAGCGTATAGCTATTAAAAAACTTTTAAAGATCTGCTTTGGTGCACAGCGCACTAGAAGCTGAAAAGAGTGAATGTTTAAATGTGAACAGATAAGCATATCCAACTGACTTTCTTGGGACTATTATTTTTATTCTGCAACAATCCACAAGGGCAATTACTGTATTTTTACCCTTGGATCAGTTACTGCTGTAAGTGAACCTTTCAATTATTTTTAAAATTTGCCTATAGGTTTCCATATCTGCGCAAATAGTTCAGTAAAAATCCAATATTTTGTTAAATACTGTTTTATGTTGTTTTTCAGTTTCTGCGTAAATAGGCTCTTCTCATTTCGGGAAAGATTGTGAATCTTTTTTGTAGAGATAAGAGGATTATATTAATTATAAAGTGATTAGTTTCTATTTAATCCCACACTTTTTGCCTCTGAATTCTCACTTTTTGGGAGGAGTGGGTATGTCACAAGTTCATAAAGTCCTTGCTAAAGAATACAATAATGCTTTACAAATTAGACAGATGAAGTCGGCACATAAAAATTTAGAAAGCAAGAACAGGTGTTTATAAATAGCTCTACATTTCCTTTGCTCTCCTTTCCAGTTCTGACGAACGTATTTGACCTGAAATGTTAACTCTGTTTCTCTTCTCACAGACATGTCTGACCATCATTTTCTGTTTCTATATTAGCTTCTCATGTTCTCAATATATTCAAAATTGCATTTCAGGCACACGCATCCCTCTGAAAATGTACTGTTTCAATCAATGGTGGGAGCATTATCTGGTAAATTATATAAAGCAAGTCCCCAGAGATGCCAACAAGTCCTTTTTCAGCTGTGTTCTTGAGGAATAAATATTAGCCTGAACACTGGTAGATTGCCCCTACTTTTTGAAGATTATTATGAGATCTTTTACTTCCATCTGAGACGTCTTCTGGAAGGGTGGGGTAGGTTTGCTTTTTGTGTAGTCGTCAACAAAATAACTGTTCCAACAGTGCAGCAGACCTTCAGTACTGATTGAGTGTCATCCCAGGTTAAATATTCAAACATATAAAATATATTTGCCTTGTTATTAACATGCATACTAACATCAGAGGTATTCAGACAGAGCTGACAAAAAAAAAGAAGCCGAATAATTTAAGGGAGGACTTCAATGGAAATTGTGCACAAAAGAAGGAGAGAGCATTAGAGGTAAGAACATTAAAGTCTGGTATTTTGACACATTTCATGGAGATCATGTTTATTTGAAATTTATGTTTGTTCAATTGGTATAATTTTGGCTTTTAATATAAAAAATATTCCCAAAACTCCAGTGAATAATTTAAGTTGGCAATATGCTTTAGGATTAAAGGTCTCTGCATAATTAGATGTTCTAAATTAGACGAGCTTAAAACTGGATTCCATTCAGATATATATTAAACATTCTACAGCATTATTCAAAGAAGGTCAAGGATGTTGTTATAGTATTTTTATCAGTATTCTTACTTTAACCAATACCAATAGGTTAACCAATGGAAATGGTCATTCTGTGTGTTGGGATCACGATGCATACAAAATGGATGTACTAGACACCTCTGTATAAAAGTTGTGGCAGTGTAAACTAACAGTATTTAGAATATTTTTAATGTTACTCAGATACAAATTATTTTTCTTTTCTGACTGAGAACATTTTATAGCACAAAAAACTCTCAAGTCACACTTTGTAGCACAATTCTATAAGCTTTGCACCTATTTTGTTCTATTTGATAAGTGCAACCCTATCATTTGACTCAATAGCGACTGCTACCACAGGTGTGACGTAGAAACAAGAAATCGAAGCAGTTGTAGAGCATTTGGCCAGGAACCTGCTCGATAAAGCAATGAGATTGGGGCAAATGTACAATTCGGTTCTCTTCCCAATCCCATATCCCTCAATTTCATTGTAGTCTATTGGATCTCAACCTTGAATGTCTTCATTGACTGACCACCCACCTTACATAATAGAGAACTGCGAAGATTCATAACTGTATCTTGCAATAACGTTATTGCATTTATAATGTGTATTATAATGTGTATTAATGATACTATTCTCTATGCTTTTGCTAATTGCAGAGAAATGGGTATTCTGGCTTTTTTGATTCTCCCTGTACTGGTGATTGGCATTGCTGGCATTGTTTATATTTACAAGCGAATAATGCGTCTGATGTCCAAATCAGCTGTGAGGAACAAAGTGGTTGTGATAACTGATGCTGTATCAGGACTTGGGAAAGGTAAGCAATCAAGTGTTCTTTGATAAATGCTCCTAGATTTTAGGTGGACTCTTTTCATGCAAAATAACTAAATTATATAACAAACTGCATTCACATAATGCTTTTAATATAAGAAATTGTCTTTTGAATTATATTTTACACAATTTACATGGCACCAGATACTAGGATGGATGATCAGAAGTTGGTGTTAAAAATCTTCTTAAGGAATTGGGATATTGCGGTAGAAATGCTGACAGGGGTTATGGGGCATATGTAGGTGAATGTTGTTGAGAGGGAAAGATAGATAAGCCATGATTTAATGGCAGAGTAGAATTAGCTAATTCTGCTCCTAGAACTTATGAAATGTTTATAGGTTGTGGGGGAACTTTGAAAGTTTAGAATCCAGAAGTTGAAGGCACGGTTATCAGTGGTGGAATGAGTAAAGTCAGGGATGTACAAGATGCCAGAATTGCAGGAATACAAAGATCCCAGAGATTGTAGTGCAGGATGTGTTTGCAGCGGTCAAGTTATCGGAAGATTGGCACTCATTTTCATGGTCTGGTGTCTCTTCATTTTTTATATTCTCAAATTTTGCATCTTCTTTATGAAATGGTTTTCTTCGAACGATTCTCTTGAAAATGTGATCCTTGCCAAGATACTAACCATCTAGTATCAGGTAACCCTAATTGTACTGAACCTTTGTTCAGGGAGGGAGAAAGGTGCAGAATGCTGGAATAACCCAGCAGGTCGGGCAGCATTTCTGGGGAACATGGATAAGTAATGTTTTGGATTGGGACAACATTTTCAGGCTGATTGTAGTGGGTGGGGGAGGGGGAGGGGGGGGGAGTAGAAAATTAAAAGAGTGGGTGGGCAAGACAAAGCCTGGTGAGTGGCCAGAGTTGAAAAGTCAAAAAGGTGTGCGATGAGGATAGAGTGTAAATTGTGAAGCCAGAGGAAGGAATATAGATGGAAGGGGAGGGAAGAAATGAAGGTGTCCAGATAGGGCACAGGGAAGAGAAAAAATGGAAGAGAAGGGGGTGAGGGATGTAGGTTAGTTACCAAAAATTGGAGAATTCATTGTTTATTCATTGTTTAGCAGTGTTGGCTCAAAGGGCCGAATGGCCTCCTCCTGCACCTATTTTCTATACCATTAAGTTGTAAACTGTGCAAGCGGAATATGAAGTGCTGTTCGTCCAGTTTGCATGTGGCCTCTCATTTTCAGTGGAGGAGGCTCAGGATGGAAAGGTCAGTATGGGAATGGGAAGGGGAGTTAAAATAGTTAGCAACTGGGAGATCCAGCATGCCTTGGCGGACGAGTGCAAGTGTTCGGTGAAACGGTCGTAGAGTCCACACTTAGTTTCCCCAGTGTAAAGAACACCGCATCGGAAACACAGGATGCAGTAGATGAAGTGCACATGAACCTCTGTCTGACCTGTAAGGACTGCTGGATCCCTGGATGGTGCGAGGAAGGAGGTATAAGGACCCATCCAGGAACCCCAGCAGACATAGAAACATAGAAACATAGAAATTAGGTGCAGGAGTAGGCCATTCGGCCCTTCGAGCCTGCACCGCCATTCAATATGATCATGGCTGATCATCCAACTCAGTATCCCGTACCTGCCTTCTCTCCATACCCTCTGATCCCCTTAGCCACAAGGGCCACATCTAACTCCCTCTTAAATATAGCCAATGAACTGGCCTCAACTACCCTCTGTGGCAGAGAGTTCCAGAGACCCACCACTCTCTGCCACAGAGGGTAGACCTTCTAGGTAAACCTCTGTCTACCTTACCTACTGCATCTGGTGTTCCCGATGTGATCTCCTTTAGTGCAGGCATTTAATTGGCTGAGGAAGGGAGACAGTAGTCAATAAAAGCCAGGGAAGGCTTAGTGGACCAGCCCATTGGAAGTGGCCATGTGGGAGAGAGGCTGTGTTCCAGTGAAGTGCTATGTTGAGTGACAGTGCAGCACGGAGGCTTTGGCTCAATAGGCTTTGGTGAAAGAGCTGTGTCAAGCATAAATGTAAATGTATGGTCTATTTTCTAGGTAATTCTTCCTAGGTTTTTGATGTCATAGAGATGGAAGGTGATAAAGCGGAATGCTCCTCCTGCCGCATATTAGAAGTTGGGGGCATTTCCAATGCTCCTGAGGACTACAGCTGTAGTGTGCATTTAGCTGTAGGGCATTAAGGAACTGGAATTGCAGCTGGATGACCTCAGGATTACTCGGGGGTGTGAGACTGTTGAAGAGAAGATTTACAGTGGGTTTGTCAATAATTAAGCGATGCTTTATTGTCACATGTACCTAGGTACAGTGAAATTCTTTGTTTTGCATACATTCCAGGTAAAATCATAGCAGATTTCACCTGGTCAGTACACAAAGAGTTGCCATGTTTCTGGCGTCGACAAAGTTTCAAAATGTCATGACTAAGATATCGTGATGTTTGGTAGACTGTGTGGGTCAGAGGACCTGTTGCTCCTCAGGACAAAGGGCGATGTTTTGTATATAGCACTCTCCTGTCCAAAGATACTAGAGAAACTTTGCTCCTGTCTCTCTGTGTGTTTTTTGTGCAACCTTTTTGACTTGTCTTGCTGCCAGCATTGAGTAATGTATTAAAGACTTCTGTTGTACCTTGAAGACTCTCAAGTTTCATACAGATCTAGAAAACGAACACGAAATTGGCGTCAGGAGTTGGATTCTTCGGATTGCGTCCAAAGACCCAGATAAAAGCCTATTTTTTGTTTTTAAAAAAATGGAACTCAAACTAACATGTCTCGGTAATTCAATTATTTCGATCCCGAGGGAGAAAGGTGGTCGTCGTATTTAATGCGCGCTCAGTTTTGTTTTGAAAGTATGGCAATTATGACTGACCAGAGGAAGATGGCTCTCTTGTGTTCATCAATGGCTCCAGAAACGGTTGCACTGCTTCAAAATGTACTTACAGAAGAAGTAACTGAAGCCTCATATGCTGAAATCACAACGGCTTTGCAGCTCATTTCGAAGAAAGTCAAAATTTCCTCACAGCTCTTTTTGATTTCTACCGGACGGTGCAACAAGAAGGGCAATCAATTACCGAATTTCTTGCCAAACTTCGCACCAAGGCAAAGGCGAAGTGATTTTAAAACTCAAAGTGCCAAGACAATGCGTTGGGCTGCAGGCACGCATTCATCCAGCAGGCGATTCTCAAGGAATCGCACGCCTCATTGAAGAGTGTGCTGCAGTGTGCTAATATGGCTGAGCTGCTGAGTAAAGAACTTCACAAAATGGCCGGCGAAACAGCGTCGAATCTCCCTCAGGAGGTGCATAAAGTTCGTCAGACTCGTCAACCACTTGATCGACCCAGAGCAAATCTGGAGAAGGTGGGACAGTTTCAGAAGAGCCGTCCCCCTGTGGGGGGAGGATCAAAACCCTGCTACTGGTGCGGCTCGACTGCTCATCATCACCGTGAATGCCCGTATATCAAGTCCGTTTGTTATGCCTGTTACCGAAAAGGTAATCTCCAGGCAGTGTGTCAATCCGTAGGAAAGCTGCAAAAGGGCAAGAAAGCGCAAAACACAGTCGACCAAATCGTGAAGACCATTTCTATTGAAGTGCTCGGTGTGTCCACGATCACCAACAAGCCGAGGATTTAGCAGCAGGTTTCGAACGTCGATCTACAGTTTCAGGTAGACACTGGTGCGGCTGTGTCGCTAGTGGGTCAGGACATCTGAGAGAGGATTGGATCGCCGAAACTGAAACAGGCCAACATCCGCCTTTTCGGATATGGATGACAGCCCATTCCCATGAAAGGCAAATGCACTGTCGCCGTTTCCTGTAATGGTATGACACAGATGTTGCCGCTGATCGGCGTTGGTAAAGAAGGTACATCCCTGTGCGCCATCGACTGGATCCAAGTTTTCAAGCTTGACATGAACGCCTTGATCTACGATGGATCAACTATGGCATTGTCATCGACCACGGAATGCAACATGGTCAGCAAGTGTGTGAACAAGTCAAGTCAAACAAACTTTATTGTCATTTAGAAATACATTGATATATGCAGTTCCAAATGAAATTACGTTGCATTTGGCTCCCTGTGCAACACAATAAATTACACACCACAAACAACCTGTGAAAACAGGATGTCGAATGGCACTGGTCCAAAGAGTGTGACCATGCATTCACCAGGTTGAAGGAGATGCTCACCCAGAACTTGCGTTTGGTCCACTATGACCCATCGAAGCCGATCTCGCTGGCCACCGATGCATCATCGTCTGGTCTTGGAGCTGTAATCTCACAAATGGCGCCGAACGGCAAGGAAGAACCAATCGCGTTCGCATCCAAAATGCTGATGACCATCGAGAAAAAACTACAGCCAAGTGGAGAAAGAACAGCACACAGATAAAGCAAATACTGATATCTCTTCAAAAGAGAACACTGAGGTAAACTCTGTTGATTCTGAGCCTTTAGCAATTGTGAAACGCAAAAAAGGCTGGAAAAAAAGAGTGAAGCGAGGTCCAGCCTAATAGAGACGTTCAAACTGGGAAGGGGGACTGTTTGGTGGACTGTGTGGGGTCAGAGGACCCGTTGCTCCTCCCGTGCAGCAGGTGGCACTGCGCAGGACAAAGGGAGATGTTTTGTATATAGTTCAGTCCTGTCCAAAGATACCAGAGGAGCTTTGCTCCTGTCTGTCTGTGTGTTTTTTGTGCAGCCTTTTTGACTTCTCTTGCTGCCAGCATTGAGTAATATATTAAAGACTTCTGTTGTACTTTGAAGACTCTCAAATTTCATGCAGACCTAGAAAACAAACACGAAAGATATACCCAAGAAATAGATGGGTGTCCACTAGGAAAGGGAGGAGGCATAAAGTGCAAGAATCCACTGGGGTCATTCCCCTCGACAACAGGTAAGCTCCTATGAATACTGTTGTGGGGGTCCAGTGAGGGGAGAGCAGTAGCAGTAGTAGCAGCAGCAGTACTGGGGCTGGTGTTGAAACACAGTTGGGAAGGGAAACGTCAGACATAGCCACAGTGAAAGGAGTTAGGGGCACACTCAGGAGATTCTGTGGCAGCAAATGAGACTCCAGGTTGATGTGTGGCCTCCGTGGTACTAGGGTCCAGGACATCTCCAAGCGGTTGGAGATGTCCTGGACGAAGGTAGGGAAAGGGATAAGGTCCGGCAAAGAGGTGACCTGTACAAGAGTGATGGGTTGCATCTGAACTGGAAGGGGACCAACATCCTTGCAGGAAGGTTTGCAAGTGCTAGTCGGGAAGGTATATACTGGAGAGGCAGGGGGTTGGAACCAGAGCAGTCAGAAATTAGAAGGAGTGTTGAGAAAGTAGAGGTTAGGACTTGTAAGTCTCAAAGGAAAAACAGGTGAAAGAATATGGTGACTGAAGGGCTGAAGTGTTTTTTGTTCAATGAAAGGAGAATTGTGGAGAAGGCAGATGAACAGAGCCTGGATTGATACTTGGGACTATGATGTTGTGGCCATTGTGGGAACATGGTTGCGGGCGGACATTGGCAGCTCAATGTTCTGAGATTTGATGTTTCAAATGTGATTGAGAGAAAGACAAAAGAGATGGAGAAGTTGCGCTACTAATCAGGGAGACTGTCATGGCAACACTTGGAGAAGACATACTGCAGGGTTCTTCTGCTGAGGCAGTATGGGTGGAGTTTAGAAATAATAAAGGTTCAAGCACTCCACAGGGATTGAACTATAAATCCCCAATATCATGTGGAAAATGAACAGATATGTAGACAAATTATCAAAAGATGCCAAAGCAACCGGGTTGTTTTTGTGATTTTAACTTTCCCCTTATTGACTGGGATTTGCTCAGTACCAAAAGCTAGGACGGGGCAGATTTTATGCGGCGTATCCAAGAGAGTTTCTTGAAACAGTATCTGAATAGTCCAACCGGAGAAGGGAACATACTGGACCTTGTGTTGGGAAATGAGGTCCAATTTAGGGCCCTGTAGGTAGGTGTTAAATTGGAGTAAGGCAAACTACAATGTTATTGGACATGAACTGTTGGGAGGGGGTACTCTGAGAGCAAATGTTATTGGGTAAGAGATGACATGTGGGGGTCGTCTAAAGGCCATATCCTCAAAACGCAGGATCAGCATGTACCAGTAAGGTGGAGGGATAAAGATGGTTAGGAAACGATGAATGACCAAAGAAGTTGTAAATTATGGCAAAAAGAAATAGGAAGATCATGCAAGGTTTAAGAGGTTGGAATCAGTCACAGGTCCTAGAGGAATATAAAGGAGGAAAGAGCAAGTGGGCGATTAGAAGGGGCAAAAGGAGAGTTGGATTAAAGAAAATCCCCAACCCCTTTAGTGCTATATTATAAACACGTGAATAACCCGGGAGGAGGTAGGACTGCTCAAAGATAAAGGAGGGAATTTGTGCTTGGAGTTTGAGGATCTTCTTCTTCTTTCGTGTGGCGTGCACAGCCTAAAGTTGTTGGACAACTTGTTCTATTTGATCTTCCGTTTGTGCACGTCGAGTTGATTGCATTAGTTGAAACAGGGCGGACCACGTGAAGGTTGCAATCTTCCACCCCTGAGTTTGGGGAGGTAGGGGATGTTAATAAACAAGTACTTTACATCTGTTTTCGCCAAGGAGAAGGATGTGGAAGACCGGTGTGGAGAATATTGGTATACAAGAGCAGTTTGAGATTAAGTAGAGTGAGGTGTTAGGATTCTTGAAGAGCATTGTGGATAAATCCCCAGGACCTGATGGGATTATTCACAGATTATTGAGAGGGGCAAGAGAGGAGATTGAAAGAGCCTTGATGAAAATATTTGACAAAATATTTGATAAAAGTAGAGAGAATCCAGGGAATTATAGGCCAGTGAGCTTTGGCAGTGGATACTGTTTATATGTATGTTAGTTAGGTATTTGATAAAGTTCCCCATGGTAGGCTGATCTAGATGATTAAGATACACGGGATTAATAGTGACGTTACCATATGGATTTGGAATTGGCTTACTGATAGAAAACAGAGGATTGGGGTGGAAGGAAGAAATACAGGCTGGAGGTTTGTGACCAGTGGAGTTCAGCAGGAATCTGTGCTGGGACCACTGCTATTTATGATATACTAGACCAAGGGGGACCCGTTGGGTCCCTGTCAGACAGGAGGCCTGGTCCCCCAACGCAACACGTTCCCTCAACACAATATTCCACCACTCACCCATAGCCCCTAGCACTGGATTAAAAAAAATTCCAATTGCACTTCCCCTGCCTCCCCCAGCACGTCCAATGCCAATTCCACTTCCCCTCGCCCTTCCCCCTCCTGTGCTGGCAGGAACAGGATTAAGTGTTCTACGATGGCAACATTGTTGCAAATGTCAGGGGACTGTGAGATTTAATTCAGGTGAAAACTTGGTGGAAGCACAGAGTGTTCGTGGATCACAACTTTGTATGGAAGTTTGTTATAAGTTGGGGCTGCAAGGATTTAACAATAAAAATATTTTTGAAGTGCCTTTTTTAAACCTTTAAATATCAATAACCTGAAATATAACATCACATCTGAAGGAAACTTGACAAGGGCGATGACGGGAAAAAGCTGAGGAAGGTTCTACAATTTTTTTTGCGCTACCGTGTACCGTTTTGCCATATATACCAACACATACACACACACACATGACAAGACAAACTTTTAATAGTATATAGAAGATATATAAATGACTTGGACATAAATGTAGATGGGTTGGTTAGTAATTTTGTAGATGCCACCAAGATTGCTGGAGTCACGGACTGTGAGGAAGGCTGTCAAGTACACAGCAGGATTTAAATCAGCTACAGCAATCGGTGGAGAAATGGCAGATGGAGTTTATGACAATAGACAATAGACAATAGGTGCAGGGGTAGGCCATTTGGCCCTTTGAGCCAGCACCGCCATTCAATGTGATCATGGCTGATCATCCCCAATCAGTCCCCCATTCCTGCCTTCTCCCCATATCCCCTGACTCCACTATTTTTAGGAGCCCTATCTAGCTCTCTCTTGAAAGCATCCAGAAACCTGCCTCCACCGCCCTCTGAGGCAGATAATTCCACAGACTCACCGCTCTCCGTGAGAAAAAGTGTTTCCTCGTCTCCGTTCTAAATGGCCCACTCCTTATTCTCAAGCTGTGGCTCCTGGTTCTGGACTCCCCCAACATCGGGAACATGTTTCCTGCCTCTAGTGTGTCCAAGCCCTTAACAATCTTATACGTTTCAATGAGAGCCCCTCTCATCCTTCTAAACTCCAGAGTGTACAAGCCAAGCTGCTCCATTGTCTAAGCATATGACAGTCTCGCCATCCCGGGAATTAACCTTGTAAACCTACGCTGCACTCCCTCAATAGCAAGAATGTCCTTACTCAAATTAGGGGACCAAAACTGCACACAATATTCCAGGTGTGGTCTCACTAGGGCTCTGTACAACTGCAGAATGACGTGACTCCAAGCTTACTCAAAGCACATGAGAAGTGTTGCATTGTGGATGGTCAAATCTAAGGGGAAGATCTATATTACTAAAAGTCTGATCTTGACCACTTCCTGTTGTTCTGTATATTAATTTTAGAAAAAACGCCGCCACTTATGGATGTGATTTTTGGCCATCTTACTCAGAGTCCCCCTCCGCTGCGCAGGACGAGGATTTTTCCCATTGATGAAACATAAAAGAGTTATTAATGTTTAAAAAATGTTGAGATTCTCTCTCCTGAAGGGTACGCCCTTTCTGGAGGGACTATAAAATCCGGAAGTGTTGAGTGCCTCAGTTAGTCTCTGCAAGATGGGGGAGCGAGAGGGTCATGTCTCTCAGTCTGAGCTGTGAATAACACTGAACGCATGTCTACTAAACTGTGAGTGGTTTTACTGACCTGTTAGTGCCCTTAATGTGGTTTGAAAATATAGTTTGGAAATGCTGAAGCTGTGTTGCCTTTGGTTTGGAAATGCTAAAGCTGTGTTGCCTTTGGTTTGGAAATGCTAAAGCTGTGTTGCCTAATTAAAGTTGCCTTGCCTAATTAAAGTTGCCTTACCTAATTAAAGTTGCCTTGCCTAATTAAAGTTGCCTTGCCTTCTATATAATTAAAAGTCTAATCTTGCCCACTTCCTGTTTGCACTTTATATTGATTTTAGAAAAAACACTACCACGTGCGGCTGTGATCTTTGGCCATCTTACTCAGAGTCCCCCTCCGCTCATCAGCTGCTGAGGATTTTTCCCATCAATGAAAAATAAAAGAGTTATTAATATTTTTAAAATGTTGAGATTCTCTCGCCAGTCAATCACGCCAAGAAGGCCACGCCCTTCTGGTGGGAGTGGGGAGGGACTATAAAACCCAGAAGTGTGGGCATGGCTCAGTCTCTGCAAGATGGAGGAGGGAGAGGTCACGACTTGCTCTCTTTAGTGACCTTTCACCCTGCTTGAAATGGTATGAAACTGCATTGGGGGACCAGCGCTCCTGTGTGATGCTGTGACCCAACGGGTCCCACTAAGTCTAGATAATAGATAGTCCCTACTGCCCATTATGGTCATACACATTAAATATTTAGAAACGGTAGATGCAGGAAATCTGAAATAAAGTCGGAAAAAACACGGGGTGTGCAACAAAACAGGAAACAACTGTGGAGAGAGAAATAGAGTTTAAATCGGCCAGTAGATTACATTGATTATTCTTTATGATAAGAATATGTCCATAAATTTCTGCTTTTACCATTTTATTTATACAGTAATCTTGCAGGACCATTCCAGTTACTTGTTTTAGCTTCACTTATTGGTCAGACAAAGTACAGGTATTCTCTGAGCAAATCCATCCCAATTGTCTCTGGTTACCTTATGCCTTTAAAAAAATCAAGTTTTTTAAGTGTTCGTTTGAGTGGACTTCAATAATTTGTACTCCATCAAAGTTTTAAAAAAAATGGCCTGTAATTATGTGAGCCTGCCTCCCTTTTCATACAATGGTTTTACATTATCATACCTCTGTACCTATGAAATCACCTCCTAGAGATGATTAAAAAATTGTAGTCAGAGCCTCTTTAACTTTCTTCCTTTGCTTCTCTTAACAGAATTGTTTATTCTGGGCCTGGCAAATTATCAATCTTCTAAGATTTCAAACCCCTTAATGCATCCTTTTTTTACTGAAGTTACTCTAGTGAGCATTTCACACTCAGTGTCCTTAATTACAAAATCAACATCAGCTCCTTCTTTTGTGCATCCTATGATTAAAAATATATTCAAACCCTACCCACAATATTCCTTAAGGTTTGCCAGTTTATTAAGTTCTCGGTATCTGATATATGCTTGCTTATTTGTCCTTATCTTAAACAAAGGTTATTTCAGGGTCTGTAGATTTGACAGACCAATTTTGTTTTGTGTGGGTTTTACCTTGAACCTTGTCATAGAAACATTGAAACATAGAAAATAAATGCAGGAGTAGGCCATTTGGCCCTACGAGCTAGCACCAGCATTCAATATGATCATGGTTGATCATCCAAAATCAGTAGCCCGTCCCTGCTTTCTCCCCATATCCCTTGATTCCATTAGCCCTAAGAGCTACATCCAACTCTCTCTTGAAAACATCCAGTGAATTAGCCTCCTCTGCCTTCTGTGGCAGAGAATTCCACATAAGCACAACCCTCTGGGTGAAAAAGTATTTCCTCATCTCAGTCCTAAATGGCCTCACCCTTATTCTTGAACTGTGACCCTTGGGTCTGAACTCCCCCAACATCGAGAACATTTTTCCTGCATTTAGCCTGTCCAATCCCTTAAGAATTTTATATGTTTCTATAAAATCTTTCACCTTTCATCTTAAATGCCTGATATATTGCTCCAGGGTTCACAGGATTGAATACACTTTTTGAATGCCAAGATTGTTCATTATGATGCTGCCAAGGTTTGACCTAATGCCATACAGTAGTTTAAAAAAAACTTGAACTCGTGGGGGGTGAAATTATTTTTGGTCATTAGCACTAAACACTTTGAGAACGTCACATGGTGGTTTTACTCACCTTCTCACTTGCAACCTCATTGAACTCGGTGGAACTGAATATTGAGAATGGTTCACAGTATTGCATGTATTTAGTCCTTTGGATAAAGACAGAATTCTCTCCCAGATTTTCCAATTTAGTTAATGTCTGTTACTGATACATCTATGTATTAAAAAAGCAAGGGAAAACCCTTGGAAGTGATATGATCAAAGTCACTGACAGTTGATATCTGTGTCAGCTAGGCAGCTTTTCATCAGCATAAATGGTTTAAATCTATATATAGGGTTGATCAAATTGCCCATTGGACATTTGTAAAGCCTATATTTGGATACACAGTCCTCTTTTCTTGCTCATGGCAAGCAACATGTGATGTTCTGTGAATAAAGGATGCCCTAGTCCTTTATTATTGTTTGCTTTTATGAATCTAATGTTGGGACCTAAATTGATGAGGTGCATTAAAAGGTTGAGTACGCAGTAAGCATGTCTACAAGCAAATAGTTAAGAAACATAATTAGTTTAGTT
Organism: Raja brachyura; assembly: GCA_963514005.1. The sequence continues at coordinate 30,558,498 of OY740803.1, forward strand.
TAGAGATACAGCGTGGAAACAGGCCCTTCGGCCCACCAGGTCCACGCAGACCAGCGATCCCCACACATTAACACTATCCTACACATACTGGGGACAAGCAATTTGCAAGTAATTTTAATGATTGGACCAATGGTTCACAAATCGGGGGAGTAGGCAGGTGTTTGAAGGAAAGTCAAAAAATGTGTGTAGGTTTCCAGAGTGAGAAATTGTGCTGAAAACTCTTTTAAGTTCACTTGCAGGAAGGCCTTGAAAGATCTCACCCGAAATATAGCAGGTTCACCAGTTCTTCAATGGTGTGACAACCTTGATTGTGTACGTAAATACACTAGTTTGAAGTTCTGGACATTGAGACAATGGGAATTGTGGAAAAAAAAAAGATTTAGACGGACGATACCAAAACTAAAGTGTAAAATAGTCATGAAAGGAATTTCAGCTGTTTTTTTTAACAGGGAGGTTCAGGGGTGACCTGATACAAGCATATAAAATCAGTGAAGTGTTTGATAGTGTAGATATAAATAAGATATTTCTGCCTTTGTAGAAGGCAAAAAAATTAAACAAACATAAATTAACCATCAATAAGTTTGGAGGAAAAGGTTTGATTCAAATGTTGAATAAAATAAAAGATTATTAGGTAGAGTAAAAGTGAATAATGTTGATGCATTTAAGTGGAAGCTGGGTAAGTGTATGAAAGAGAAAGGAAAAAAAAAGATATAGTTATGGATAGATAAAGAAGCTTTTGTGGAGCATAAATAGGAGGAGAAGCCAGCCAAATTAGCTATTATTTCACGTAGACTTTATACGGCTCCATGGAAATCTCTATCGTGGAACTTGAACCTATAACCTTTGATTGAAATATGAGTCTGCCAATAATGAGACAAGGCTGATATCATAGGAGTTGACCTAATGTTACCCAGGTAAAGAATAAGTTCCAACAAGGATTGAACAAAAACCAAACAACACTGAAAATACACAGCAGGTCGGACGGCATCTTTGGAAGAGAAACAATTAATGGAATGGAATGGAATACTTTATTGTCACATGTGACCAGGCACAGTGACATTATTTGCTTGCATACCCAATGTATACAAATGTTTCAGGTTGCCAAAGTTAGAAACCAACATTTACATTGGAATAAAATAAGCGTGAACTGGATTTTAAGTTCATTTTTACTTTGTATCAGTCCTTTGCTTTTTAATACTCAACAGAATGCTCCAGAGTATTTCACAGTGGAGGAGGCCGTGTGGTCTTGTGTGGCAATGACTGGGATAAATTAGAAGCCCTGCAAGAGGCCCTACTTGATGTTGCAGACCCGAGCCAGGTGAGTATTGTCCACACCTGTCTTCCTGACAATTACAGCATTGCTATCAAACAGCAAAACGCAAAGTGCTGGTGCAACTCAGCAGGTCAGGCAGCATCATGTTAATCAATACAAATTAATTCGGCAGAAACTTAGAAAGACTACAAGAAACTAGATTATATTTAGATACAAACGTGGCGCACTGTCCTTTCAAATTAATTTCAAAAGAAAAAAACCGAGGCGAAGGACAAAACAGATTAGCAGGACACTATCACAGATAAAAAGGGAACAAAAGAAATACAAATTAATATGTTGTAAAGAATGCAGTATATAGAGCCAGATATTTGCAGGGTATAAAATTCAAGGAAACTATGTTGATGTAGCAAACTTGTACCACATTTCTGGTGAGAAAACTACTTTAAAGAAATATTTAGAGATTGCCAGCATTTAATACTTACTTGAATCGCATCGACTAAGAGCATTATTCATGAATCTGTGCAGTCTGCATGGCAGTGTACTGTTAGTTAGCAATTTCTTGGATTTTGACCAGCAGTCATGGAAAAAAAAAGTCCTTGCTTAGATGCTCTGTGCTGAGGGGAATTTGATGGTGATAGAATTTCACATGCACTTTTAACATGTATTTATTACACTGTATTGGCAATTTGTGGAAGTGAGAGATTCCCTGATCAGCATCTCTGCCTGCCTGCAAATAAAGCTGGAGGAGAAAATTATTATTTCAAAAATGTCAGTAAAAATATATTTACCAAATGTAACTGCACTAACATAGGGGTCAGCTGCATTTGGATGCAACAAGATTCTTATATGGAATAAAAGTAAATTTACTTGTTTTGTATTTCGTGATATTTTTTTCATTTAATCAATTTTTATCAAAGTGTAGAAACTCTTTGTTGGGATCTTGGATGCAGCTACAATACAAGAGCTAATTGGATAAATTTTGTTTTTGTAGACATTCAGTCCGAAGATAGTGCTTTTGGATCTAAGTGACACAGGGAGCATCCCCGAGAAAGCCAAGGAAATCCTTGAATCATTTGGGTGTGTGGATGTGCTCATTAACAACAGCAGTCTGAAAGTTAAAGGAGGCGCCCTCAATGTCCCTTTGGAATTGGACAAGAAGATAATGGATGCTAATTATTTTGGACCCATTTCTCTAACCAAAGGTATCCTGTTGCATTAACCTTAGTGCCAGTGAGATGATAAAACAAAAGTCTTCTTACATGGTGAAAGTAATATTTAATTGTGCTATCAAATTCAATGTTTAATTTCCTCAAGTAACAAAATGAATTTAAAATAAACATATGTAACCCACAGACATGCATGGAATATTGGGGCAGATAATTAAATGGACAAAGTAGATGGAGGGCAGGGAGAAAACTAAATGAAATAACTCTGACCAGAGAAGCTTTTGGTCAACAAATGGGGATGTACATAGTAATTAAGTTCCTAGAAACAGGCTGTCTCGGGGCTGGATGTGAAGGTTTAGTTTAGTTTAGTTTAGAGATGTAGTTTAGTTTAAAGGTGTATTTACCTGGATGGCAAATGAGTTAGAAATGAAGTTTCCAACTGTTTTTCAGCAGTTAGAAATGTAATCAACTTGGTTTAAACCCTGAAAATAGTAATCAATACAACATCCATTACTACAGACTGTTGAATAAATACACAGGGTATAGGACAGAACAAATAATGTATATGAGAGATGCTATTGATTTCCCAGGATGTAGAAAATATGAAATTAATTACTCCGATTGATATCTTGAGTATGAAATGAGAATTAGTCACAGTGTAGCGCGCCGATAAGCCCGGAACGAAGGTGAGGAGCCAGGTATTTCGGGAAGACTTTTATTAGGTGTTGTTCTCTTGTCCAGTTGGGTCTGCAAGAGAAAGATCGCGCCTAAACACCTGCCCTTTATCCCCGTCCCCGGACTAGTCCATTCTCGTGCCGAGGGGTTCGATAGTGGAATGGCCCGACCCTTGGGAGCCGCCACAGGACCCCCCCCCCCCCCCCCCAGAACAGGAGCACGAAACACACCGGCGGGCGTACAACCTGACCGGACCGCGTACGGAAGTTGGCTGACAGAGGGGCCATCTGGTGGAGGGACAGGTGGAGGGAGCCGCGAAGGGGGGTGACCTCGCGGCCGAGGCTGGGCAACCAGCACCGACTGGTCAATGTCCAAATGTGCCGCTTTTAACCGGTCAATTGACACGCCGTCCGGCCAACCCCCCATGTCCAACACAAAGTTGGCCTGTCCGTGCTCCAGCACCCGGAACGGGCCCGTATACGGACTCTGGAGCGGCGTCCGGAGGGCATCACGGCGCAGGAAAACATAGGGGCAGTCCCGGAGGGCTGATGGCATGTGCGGGCGGAATGTCCCATGGCGTGACCTCGGCAAGGGCGCGAGCCTGCCAACTCGTTCGCGAAGGTGCTGTAGGGTGGATGAGGGCAATCCCTGCTGCTCCGGCGCTGACGGCACGAACTCCCCGGGCACCGTGAGCGGCGAACACATAAACGTAAGCTGAAGATGAGGCCAAGTCTTCCTTTGGCGCAGTTCGGATGCCCAGCAAGACCCACGGCAGTTCGTCCATCCAGTCCGGGCCGGAGAGTCGCGCCTAGAGCGCTGCCTTGAGCTACCGGTGGAACCTCTCCACCAGGCCATTTGCCTGCAGGTGATAGGCCGTGGTGTGATGCAGCCACACCCCCAACAGGTGAGCCATGGCCGACCACAGCTCAGAGGTGAACTGTGGCCCCCAGTCTGAGGAGATGTCCACCAGCACCCCAAAGCAAGCAATCCAGTGCGCGGACACCGCACGAGCGCATGTAGCTGTCGAAGTATCAGCCAGCGGTTTGGCCACCGCGTGAAGCGGTCCACCACCGTGAGGAGGTGGGTGATGCCCCGTGACGACGGGTGATGCCCCACAATGTCCACGTGGAGATGGTCAAACCGCCGGTGTGGTAGACCAAACTCCTGGAGGGGCTTCTGGACGTGGCGCTGGATTTTTGCCGTCCGGCACGGAATGCAGGTTTGAGCCCAGTGGCCAACCTGCTTGCGCAGACCATGCCACATGAATCAAGCAGCCACAAGTGCCGTCATCGCCCGGATGGATGGGTGAGCCAGCCCATGGATCGCTTCAAAAACCCTCCGGCGGCAGGGACGATGGGGCGCGGCTGACCGGATGACACATCGCACATTATTGTTGCTCCTCCAGGGCCGAGAGGGACATCCTCAATGAGAAGGCCAGAGATAGCAGTCCGGTAGGCGGGCATCTCACCGTCCATGAGCTGAGCCTCCGCCAGGGCAGAAGTCAATGCCGGGCGCCACCTCGAAAACGGCAGCGGGGCGTGACAACTCATACATCTCGGAGTACACTTGTAGTACACCACATCCAAGTGGATGGAGATGTACGCCAACTGCCGCTGCTGCCGTGTGGACCAGGGATCGGAAACCTTTGCCAGGGCGAATGTGAGCAGCTTGTGGTCCGTGTAAGAGGTGAATGTTCGGCCCTCCATGAAGTAGCGGAAGTGGCGCACCGCCAGGTACAGAGCCAGGTGCGCTCGGTCGAATGCGTTGTACTTCGTCTTGGCGTGGTTGAGGTGCTGGCTGAAGAAGGCCAGGGGCCGCCAAACTCCGTCCGTCAGTTGTTCCAGCACGGCACCAATCGCCAACTCCGAGGCCTCCACCGTAAGGACGGTCGGGGCATCTTCCCGCGGGTGAACCAGCAGTACGGCCCGAGCAAGGTCCTCCTTTGCGCCATCAAATGCCGCCACTGCCTCATCGGTCCACTCGACGTCCTTACGCCTACTTGCCAGAAGATGATACAGCAGCCGCATGATGTGGGGCACGGATGGCACAAAACAGTGAAAAAAAGCTACCATGCCGACGAACTTCTGCAGTGTATGGACGGGGAAACCGGCAAATGGCGTTGACCCTGTCCGGCAGGGAAACCACGCCTTGTGAAGTCATGCGGTGGCCGAGGAAATCAATGGTGGTCACCCCAAAGCAGCACTTGGCGAGGTTGACAGCCAAACCATGCTCCCTGAGCCGCTGACAGAGCTGCCGTGAGCGGCTGGCCTCCAAGATATCGTTGAGGTAGATGAACACAAACTTGAGACCGCGTCACACCCCGTCCATTAAGCGTTGAAATGCCTGCGCGGCGTTCTTAAGGCCGAACAGCATCCACATAAACTCGTACAATCCAAATGGCGTGATGATTGCTGTCTTGGGCACATCCTCCGGGTGGACCGGGATCTGGTTATAGCCTGAACCAAATCCACTTTCGAGAAGACAGTAGCCCCGACGTTGGTCCTGGATGTGGGGATATCGGTCTGCTGCGCTAGCGGCATTCAGCTGCCGATAATCCCCGCAAGGTCGCCAGCCCCTGCTTGTTTTGGAGACCATGTGGAGTGGGGACGCCCACGGGCTGTTCGAATGGCGGATAATCCCCAAGGACTCCATCGTGTGGAACTCCTGCCATGCCAGACGTAGCGTATCAGGCGGCAGTCGGCGTGTTATTGCGTGGAGAGGTGGGATGGTAGTTAGTATGAAATTCACCACCCCGAGCTCGTGGGTCGATGACAGGAACTGTGGGGCCAGGATGTCCGGGAACACGGCCAAGACCCAAGCAAAATAGGAATCCATGGACGACAGGGGGCGTGCAATTGGCTCATTCAGATGCAGCGTGATTGACTCCATCGTGGCGGCGTGGACCAAGCGCCGCCGCCTGACGTCCACCAGGAGGGAGTGAGCCCGGAGGAAGTCAGCACCGAGCAACGGCTGGGAGACATCAACGATGGTAAACTTCCACGAGAAATGACAGGATCGTGACCGTGCGTATCCCATACGTACCCCTCGTCGCGGTGAGGACGGGCCCCCGCTTACCGGAACGAATGTCCGCCAGCGAAGGGGGCAGGATGTTCAGCTCGCGCCCCCCCCCCCCGTATCAACGAGGAAGCAACCCACAGAGCGCCGATCCCAGGCGAAGAGGCAGTGAATCTGGCCGGCTGACGCGGGGACTATTGGCAGCCGGCCCCGGCATTTCCCGGGAACTTGCAAGGCTGGCAGCATTGTCGTGCTGCAGCACCCCTGCACTGGTGGTAATAGCACTAGTGCCTCCTGCCGGTTGGCGCTTGGAGCCTGCTGATGTGGGACCGCATGTGCCGAGGGCCCGGGTGTCGGCGAACGAGGCGTCGGTGAGCTGCAGGCGGATGTAGGCCGGCAGCAGATGCAGGTAAGTGTACTCAAACAGGAAGAATGGCGTGTGCCCATCCAGGAGCGCGACCATCTCGTTAAGGAGGCTTGATGGCCGCTGTTTGTCTAGGCCCCACATATGAAGGAGCCTGGCAGCCCGTTCCATCCGGCTGAGCCCGTAAACCTGGAGCAGGAGCTCCTTAAGGCCGAGGTATTTCTCGGCGGCCGGGAGGTCTTCGAGGAACTGAGTGACCTCTCCGGCCGTGTCCTGGTCGAGGGCCCACACCAGGTAGAAGTAGCGGGTGTCGTCAGCCGTAATGCCCCGCTGCTGGAATTGGGCCTCCGCCTGCTGAAACCAGACGCGAGGCCGGGCGGTCCAGAACGAAGGTAATTTATCAGAGACCGCGTCGAGAGACAGGGCCTGGTCGGCCTGTGAGGCTTCATTATGACACCAATGTCCTTTGACTTCATTATGACACCAATGGAGCGTCGAGGTCGCCAAAGTAGCGCGGCTATAAGCCCGAAATGAAGGCGAGGAGCCAGGTATTTCGGGAGGACTTTTATTAGGTGTTGTTCTCTTGTCCAGTCGGGTCTGCAAGAGAAAGATCGCACCTAAACCCCTGCCCTTTATCCCTGTAGCTAAGGGCCGCCCCCGGACTAGTCCATTCTCTTGCCGAAGGGTTGGATAGTGGAATGGCCCAACTTTAGGGAGATGCCACAACAGGAATATCACAGAGACCATACGAAGATAATGGTAGGAGGATCAGACTACACAACCCCGCAATAGAATAAGGATAATTGTGAGATAACATGAGGTAATTCCATGATGCTATAGTCCTGAAGGAAATTTGAAAGGAGTCAATTCAATCATATTGATGTAATGTTTAACATTTCATTTGTGGACAATGTCCCGAGAGATATATGGATTTACAATAATTTTGACACAGATTGTTTTAGTCGTTGAACAGCATCTCTTCCTCTTCACAGAACTTCTTCCACCGATGATCGCTAGACATAATGGTCAAATTGTGCTGGTCAACAGTATCCAAGGAAAATTAGGACTTCCATTCCGTGCAGCCTGTAAGATTTACACATAATTTGCTCAGTATGTCCATTAATAAAATAAAAAGGAAATATCAGTGCATGCAAATATCATGTGTAAGACATCACACTAACTGCATGCAAAACAGATTTAAAGTGGTGCATGCTTCTGACCTGTGGTTCTGTAACACTGAGTTGAAACACATCCATTCTTTACCTTACTGCTCAAACAGGAATTTGCAGTTAGAGACTGTGGAAAATGTAATGACTGAATAACCTGCAGTTTATTCTTAACTATGGTTTAACATAACAACCTCGAGTTGTATTTTAATAGGACAATTCAGTATTACATGCTAACACAATCTTTCACTGCATTTCAACCAAGCTAATATGATACAAATAATGAATGATCAATTGTGCTTTCTTAAAAATTGTCAAGTCAAGAGTGTTTTATTGTCATGAGTCCCAGATACAACAATGAAATTCTTACTTGCTGCAGCACAACAGAATAAGTAAACATAGTACACTGTAAATAATATGATAAATGAGAGAGAAAAAAAGTTCAGTGTGTAAACACACTCACACTATATATATATATATATATATATATATATATATATATATATATATATATATATATATATATATATATCCATTTACATATATATACACACACACTATATATATATCTACATACATATACATATCCATTTACATATATATATATACATACACACACACACAGACACACACACATACACACACGCATATATATATACAGTACATACACACACATACACTCAAAAAATAAACAATAGTAGTGCAATAATGATAATAATAATAATGTCCATTGAAGTTCAGAGCTTACTTGAGGTTGTAGTGTTTAATAGCCTGATGGCTGTTCCTGAACCTGGACGTTACAGTTTTCAGGCTCCTGTACCTTCTTCCCAATGGCAGGGGTGAAATGAGTGTGTGGCCAGGATGGTGTGGGTCTCTGATGATGCTGGCTGCCTTTTTGAAGCAGCGACTCCGATAAATCCCTTCGATGGTGGGGAGGTCAGAGCCGGTGATGGACTGGGCAGTGTTCACAACTTTTTGCAGTCTTTTCCGCTCCCGGGCATTCAAGTTGCCGAACCAGGCCATGATGCAACCAGTCAACATGCTCTCTGCTGTACACCTGTAGAGGTTCAAGAGAATCCTCTCTGACATACCAAATCTCCGTAATCTTCTCAGGAAGTAGAGGTGTTGATGTGCTTTATTCATAATTGCATCAGTGTGCTGGGTCCAGGAAAGATCTTTAGAAATATGCACGCCCAGGAATTTGAAGTTTTTGACTCTCTCCACCATAATAAACAGGATTGTGGGTTCTCATCTTTCCTCTTCCAAAGTCCACAATCAGTTAAGTGGTTTTATTGATATTGAGAGCCAGGTTGTTGTGCTGGCACCATTTGGTTAATCGGTCGATCTCACTTTTATAATCTGACTCATCACCATCTGTTATTCGTCGAACAACAGTGGTGTCGTCGGCGAAGTTGAAGATGTAGTTCGCACTTTGTCCGGCTACACAATCATGAGTATAGAGTGAGTAGAGCAGGGGGTTGAGCACGCAGCCTTGAGATGCTCTCATACTGATTGTTATTGAGGAAGAAGTATTTCTGCCAATTTGAACAGTTATTAAAATCTTGCTGTAGTTTAGAATATTCTGACAATGTTTTATATCTCTTTCAAGATGCTGCTTCAAAACATGCACTGCAAGCTTTTTTTGATTGCCTGCGGGCTGAATTTGCAGAATATGGCATTACCGTCAACACTGTGAGCCCAACATTCATCCGTTCTTATCATCAAATGCCAGAAGCTGGGAATTGGGAGGCATCCATTTGGAAATGTAAGAACCATCATAATTATTCACTTGTTTTAAAAAGGACCAAGAGATTAAAAAAAAGGGGGAAAATAAATCTATCTGCAAGAAAATTCCTTGCATTGAAGTAGTTCCTGCATCCACAGGTGTGACTGAGTCTGAGACTTCAGACAGTTAAGACCAATTTATTTTGGTAGGGATTTTACCTTTGAAGAGCAATTGAGTTAATTTTTTAAATAATTTCACTTTGGTATTTCAAGGGCAAGAAATTTTACAAATGCAAAATGCCACTGATGCTAGAAAGTGAAATAAAATAAGAAAATGTGGAAATGTACAAAAAGGTCAGGCAACATCAGCAGCAAGGCAAATGGAGGTAGAATTTGGATTGATGATCTCTCATTAGAGTTGGGAATAGTGAGAGATGATGTTGATTTTCAAATACAGGGAATGAGGGAGAGATCGAAAGGAAAGGTAATTGACAAGGTTAGGTTTGTCAACAGTGTTGCATAATAGTCCTCCTATTACGAAAATGAGCTGTCTCGTGAATTTGATATGCCACGTCAAATTTATTGTAATAACATAGAGAAGGCTGTAGGGCAGGGACAGGGATCTTCAGGCCAAACCAAACATCTTAAAATGAGCTACTGTGATGTTATTGTGAGCCTTGAAGCCTTCCTCCCTGTCATGAAGCAATACTGTGGCTGTGGAGGTTGGAAAATATTGTGGCTCCAGATTGGAGATTGGATTGAGCTTTCTTTGTCATTATTAATTCAGCCTTGTCAACATGAGGCACTTCCTTGACTGCAAAACTATATTCTGAATTTTCTCTGCTCATGTTCAACATTTGACTATTCCCAGTGTCCCTTGTTCAGGCTGGATAACAGGGGCCAGAGATCCAGGGGGCAGGCCTCGTCTGGAGCGTAGGACTGGAGATCAAATGAAACCTGGAACCAGAGATCTGATAAGGCCTGCGCCCAAATCCTGAACCATATTCAGCTCTAGTCTTAGGGATATAAGGTGATGGGCACAGGTCTATCACTGCCTACATCCCGTTTGTTCCTTTATAACACGGGTACAGTACAGATGGGAATAATACTGTCACTGAATATCACTATGTGACACTATTATTGGGTTCAGATCTTTCACTATTTAGCAGTACAGTACTGCTAAATTCACTGAATAAGACAGGTACAATATGCTGGGTATGATCTATCATTCTTTCGCACTGGGATAAAATACTTTTCTTATATTGGTGTATTACTGGGTACAAGTATATTATAGTATGCAGATAGAGTACAGACCTGTACCCACTAAATCAGGGATACAGTGCTGATGGGAACAGTTACTTCCCCAGATAATCATGGATTAAGCCAGTGCTTCAGATTGGGATGCAAGTGCAGGTGTGTCATGGCATAATGACAGTGTGAGAACAGGACATTCACTTGATAATATTGGGTAGAATATTGTGTAGCACTGGGCTCCAGTATTAGTAGCTACTGGCCTGTCACTGTACAACATTGGGTTATGGAATTACAATTGATATACATGATATACATACAGTCTTTCATTAATTTTGAAGTTTAGCTGCACTCCCATGGGAACTTTGTTGGAGGTGGATGCATTACTGTGGCATGAAAAATTAAAAACAGTGTTGGGGCAATAAAGCTGTCTACTTTAGGACTGCACTCTGCCGAATTAAATAACCATTCAGTTGCCTGTTAACAGCTTGGAAGAAACTGTTCCTGAATCTGGAGGTGTGCGTTTTTGATCTTTGTACCTCTTGCCTGGTGGGAGAGGGGAGAAGAGGGAGTGACTGGGGTGAAAGTAGTCCTTGATTATGCTGGTGGGCTTGCTAAGGCAGCGTGAAGAGTGGATGGAGTCAATGGAAGAGAGGCTAGTTTGTGCAATGGTCTGAGCTACGTCTACAACTTTCTGCAATTTCTTACGGTCTTGGATGGATCTGTTCCCAGACCAGGCTGTGATGTATCCCGAAAAGATGCTTTCTAGCGTGCATCTGTTGAAGTTGGTGAGGGTTGTTAGGTAATAGGTACATACTGAACTTCCTCAGCCTTCTAAAGAAATAGAGGCATTGGTGTGCTTGATGTAGCTGGTGATATTTATTCCTAGGAACATGAAGCTTTCGACCATCTCTGCTTCGGTGCCATCAGTATAGATTCGGGTGTGTGTACTGTTTTGTTTCATGCAGTCTTCACAATCTCCTTTATCTTGCTGACATTGAGGGAGAGGCTTGGCACCAAGTTACAAGATTCTCAATCTCCTTTTTATACTCAGTCTCGTTATTGTTTGACATCGGCCCACTACTGTGGTGTTGTCTGCAAACTTGTAGATTGTGTTGGATTGGTATTTGGCTGCACATTCATAAGGAGTATAGTAGAGGGCTGAGCACGCATCTATGTGGGGCATCAGTGTGAGAATGATTGTAGAGGATGATTTGTCACCTATCTTCAATGATTGTAGTCTGTGGGTTAGGAAGTCGAAGATCCAATAGCAGAAGGGTGTACAACATTGTATGCGGTGTGCTGACTCTGGCTTCCATAAGTTTGGAGATGCATTTAGTTGAGATAATGGTTCAGGTCGTATGCGGAACTGCCAACCCTTCCATCTTAACTGGATGCAAGCAGGATAAAATATTTGCACATTTAAACTGTGATTTGCAAAGTCTCAGAGCTAATACTGCAATCAGTCACACCCTGGGATTCAAAGCAATTCTCAATTTGGGAAGCGTGGTATTTTTAATAATTACAAACCATTCATAATAGTTGCTGTGGATTGCAATACTAAGTGACCTAATCTTTCTAACTCAGTAGTAAGACTTGAATTTATTTAGTGGCATGTGATTTGTCAGAAATATATACAGAAATGTTTCAATTTCAAGAAATTGCTTAAAAATACAATAATTAAATGCAAAAATGGCCAAGATTTTAGTTCGTGGATCATCTAACAATGGATTTATTATGAATAACCCTAATAAAGTGTTTTTTGAGGAATTAATCCTTTTCCATGAATATGATCAGGGAGATTGAGAATATCCTTTGCTCTTCCATGAATTATACTGCATTATTTAAAATTCAATTTTAATCAATGAAACAAACATGAAAAATCTCTTTTATGAAGGCTATAATTTGAGAATTATTACTGAAATAAAGTACGGGGCTAAGAGGGAAAATTAAATTGGAAGAGGTGTTAATTGATTGATTGTTAATTGAACACCTCCTCTCAGTCCACCTTAACCTACCTGATCTCCCGGTTACTGAACACTTGAACTCCCCTTCCCATTTCCACACTGACCTTTCTGTCCTGGGCCTCCTCCATTGTCAGAGTGAGACCCAGTGCAAATTGGAGGAACAGAACCTCATATTTCGCTTGGGCAGCTTACACCTCAGTGGTATGAATATTGACTTTTCTGACTTCAAGTAACCCTTGCTTTCCCTCTTCTTCCATCCCTCTCCCTTTCCAGTTCCCCGACCGGTCTGACTGTCCCTGATTACATTTTATCTCTGTTTGCTTCGTTGTTACCTTCTCCTAGCTAACAATGATCGATTCTACATTTTCCTTGATCTCCACCCCCTTTGATGTCTCGTTCTCACACCTTACACTTCCTTATCTCTATATCTCCTCCTCCCCATCCCCTGACTCAGTCTGAAGAAGGGTCTCGACCTGAAACGTTACCCATTCCTTCTCTCCAGAGATGCTGCCTGTCCCGCTGAGTTACACCAGCTTTTTGTGTCCATCTTCGGTTTAAACCAGCAGCTGCAGTTCCTTCCTACACATTAACTGTTTCTTTATTTGTTTTATGCTGCTTAGTTTTCTTCAGGAAGTTGGCGTATGGTGTTCACCCAGTGGAAGTAGCTGAGGAAGTGTTGTACACAGTGAACAGAGGCAGCAAGGAAGTGATGATTGGAAATCCTGTTTCAAAGGCATTTGTCTATTTAAGGACATTTTTTCCTGAAATATTTTTTGCAATTGTTGCTGCTGGAATCTCAAGCCAACCCATTACAGAGGAAGAACAATAACTTGCCTTTTTTAAGCCTTATTCTATGAAATTACTTCTCCATCTCTCCTGCTATCTCTTCCATGTATTATGCTTATTATTTTCTGACTTATTTACCTCTTAACTCGCTTTTAGAATTGCTTCTTACCTAACCATTATCCCATTTCTCCTTTCTTCATCTGTTTTCTATTCTGACAAATTTGAGGTTTGGTGGATTAAGTTATGAGGTCAAATTGGATACATTTGGTTTGTATTCCCTTGAGATAAGGAGGTTGAGGGATGATCTTACTGAGGTATTGAAAGTAACATAAGGATTTGGTAGGGGAAAGTACAAATAATCTATTACTTTTAGTTGGATTATGAAGAAGAAGGGATACAATCTTATAATTAGACCTAAAATAACTAGGAGCAAAATCAGAAAATATTTCCTATACTAAATGTGTCAGGAATCTGGAAATGTCTTCACCTGACAACATCGTGAATGCTGCAACATTTGAGCTTGGAGTTAGGCAGATTTATTTTAGTCTAAGATATTAAGGGAAATGGTGCAAAGGCAGATAGTGGAATTGAGAAACAAATCTGTAGGGTAGATTTGCAATGCTGAATAACCATCTTTGCATTTTCTATAGTCTCACTTTTATTCTAACATCAGTGAGAGTTAAGCCGCATTCAATCAATTCTATTGGATTATTCACTGTGATATTTAAGTTGACTTATAGACCAGCACTGATAGATCTTTGGAGGTCAGAAGGACAATCTGGCCTCCCATGTTCAAACTGAACCGTTTAACAATGTAATAAAGGATATACAAGAATTTTAGGTGCATTGAATGAACTAAAGTGCAAAGGCAGAAGTTTTTATTGCTCAGATCTCTAATATATTTTAGTTCTGAAATCTCCAGGAATTTTTCTACTTTTGTCATATGCGAATAAGGTAAAAAACAAAGTGCTGGAGGAACTCAGCAGGCCAGGCAGCATCTGTGGGGGGAAATGGACACAGTGTCTTGCGTTGTGACCCTCTTCACATTGATGGAGGAGAGGGGAGAAAGCTGGTGGAGAAGTGAGGGAAGGGGTGGGACAAAAACTGACAATGGTGTGGCAGGTTCAGGTGAAGAGGGGTGATAGGCAGATTGGTGTAGTTGGTAACAAAGGCTGGCGATGAAATGGAGGCAAAAGGATACAGATACGGAATCAGATAGAGAAGGAGTGAAATGTATATTGGAGGGAGGGATAGTAAGTGAAAGGGAAGAGGGGGAAAGAGAAGAGTGGGGGAATGGTGTGGGGGAGACAAGGTGGATGAGAAGGAGGGGGGTTCAGAGGGTTTTCTGAAACTGAAGAATTCAATGCTCATGTCCATCCAAGTAGAATGTGAGGTGCTGTTCTACCGGTTTACGTGTGGCACTTACTCAGGCAGTGGAGGAGGTTTAGGACAGAAAGCTTGGTATGGGAATGGGAAGAGCCGTTAAAATGATGAGCAACCAGGAGATCCAGTGGACCAAGTGTAAATGTTCATCAAATGTTTGGGTAGCTTACAATTCAACTGTATGAACATTGAAATCTCCAAATTTAGTTCTAGTTGGCTTACAGTGAATAAGATATCCTATACAAACTAGAGCTGCACAATTCAATGTTTACTTTCAGTAAACATGTTCTCATACAAAGGCTAAATCATCTCTATGGGGCTGGGGTACAGCCCCGTTTTAAATGTAAGACATCTTTTAATAGGTAATTGTATAGAATTAAAGTAGTTAAACAAAGTTTAAAATGCAATTCAACAAAACTGTAGATTCTGGAAATCTAAAATATAATCAAAATGCTGGAAATATCAGCAGGTCTGTGGAAAGAAAAACAGAGTTAATGTTTTAGAAGACCCTTCATCAGAACTGGATAGCAGAGGCATAGAAGAGACAAAAGAGAGATAGATTCCATTCACAGATTATGCCTGATCTGCTGAGTGTTTCCAGCATTTTCTCTTTTAAAGTTGTTTTATTAAAGTTGAGATGCAGATTGGTCATGATTTAGTTATGTGATGGAAAAGTTGAGAGGGATGTAGGACACAGATTGGTTCCCAACGTTCTATTGGGCTTCGATATGTTGTTGATAGCACTTTTTGAGGAATCACTTGTATTTCTTAAAAATATCCCTTAACAATCAGTTTTCGCAATAAAATACTGAATTTCGAAATTAGGTAAATGTTTTATCAGGAAGAATACACTCCATAAAATCAGATTGTTTTTTTGTGCCCCTTTTTCAATACGAGTTAAAAGATTAATTTTGAATAAAAGACAGAGAAAATGGATTACAACCGTGCTTCAGTACAATCTGCTGAATGCCAAACTAGTATGATTCTATAAATCCCTTCTGGAAAATGCTTGAGATCGTTATTGGGTACAAAACCTAATGACCAACAATTATGCAATTTATTAAAACTAAGAAAAAATATCTCAACATTAAAAAACAGATCACTGCACTTCCTCAGATCATCATTGAAGTATCATTAAAGTAGTCAACGAAAGTGCCATCAAGCAGAAGTTGACCAATTTTTATATTTATCAAGCTACATACCTATATATCTTTGGAGTGTAGAAGTAAATCGAAGATCTCGAAGAAAACCCACACAGGTCATGGGGAGAACGTACAAACTCCTTGCACACAGCACCTATAGTCGGGATCGAACCCGCATCTCTGGCACTACTAGCGCTATAAGGCAGCAACTCTAATTTTTATTTGTTAGTTCCAGCATCTGCTGTTTATTGCTTTCTGATCAAAGGGAATATTGCTATATTGGAGAGAATGGATATTCTATCAAGAAGATAGCAATCTATATGGAATTGAGAAATAATTACAGTTGTGGAACTATTCTATAGGCTGCCAACTGGCAGGAAGGATATTGAGGAATTAATTTGCAGGGAAGTCAAAGAAATCCAAAAGCCATAGAGTGGTGATACAGAAAACCTTGTTACTCTGGCATGCTTGGAACAATGCTGGACAAGCAGATGTTCTGTTCTAGTTATGTTATTTCAATTAGCACTTTTAATTTGCTTTGTTACTCTAATATGATGAATATTCCACTGAATGCAATAAATTTACTGGGAGCCTGAGAAATGGAGCTTCTCTGAATTTTGAGGAAGTGTTGGAAACAGATTAAGGCGAGTTTCAATGGAATGTCGGAAACAGGGCCCTCACCGGGTTGAAAGAGAGCACGGAAACCAGAGGTTGATGAGTTTAAAAGGAGAGTGGAAACTGATGTCATGGTGAGCTTAAAGGGAGAGTGTGAACTTGGGCCCTGATATGTTAAAGGGAGCACACACATTGGTGTGCTAAATATTCATGGAAAGAATTTCCTCACTTAATCTCTAATTAATGAATCACTTGGTCCATATGGAATGTGTCTTATGTTGCAGAAAGGAAAAAAGTTTTCAGAGCAATAGGGAGAGCCAGGTCAGAGGGCTGGACTGCTCCTATTTTGAGGTGATAGGTAATCAACAGGCTGAATTGCCTCCATCTGTGCTGTGATTCTGAGGTGCTACACCAAGTCAATGTGTGAGCTAGTCTAGTATTTAAAAAAAAAACTCGTGATAATACTGAAACCAAATGGGAATTCTATACTTGCTGGAGTAACACGTGTGGATTAATGTGCTATCACACTTTAGCATTTCCACAAACATGTATCTCAGCGCAGTAGGTATTGATTCATATGGTTTTCATGTAATTGTGGTTCGAGACCAATCGTATGAGTCTCAGAACATTGCTGTATAAGTTTGTCTGGGCCAACCATCATCAGCTGTATCATCTCTTAAGTTCGGAATTTTGATCAGCTATGATCATATTGAATGGCGGTGCAGGCTAGAAGGGCCGAATGACCTACACTTGCACCTATTTTCTATGTTTCTATGGAATGGTGATGATCACTGTTAGTTGCATAATGTTCAATTCCATTTGCACCCTTAAATAAAGAAGCAATCCATTCCAAAGACCAAATACAAGAGATAATCTGTCCGGAAGAAAACCCAAACTCCTATATTTGACAATGAACATCCATACCATCCCTGTCAAATCCCTACCATCAACACATAATGAGAGTCACGTCAGCAGCCACATGCAAGCTGTGGCCTTAAGGTTAAAAGCTAGGTATTCCACGGTGAGCAGTTCACCTCCTGGCTTGTCAAAGCTGATCCATTGTGTACAAGGAAGGAGTGTGACTTCAGTGTTATTACAGCTGCAAAAGCAACCCAATATATCAGCACAATTTAGGATAAAGCAACCCATCTGATTAGCACCCATTCACTGCAGGAAACATTCATTTGGTACAGTGCTATGGTCCTACATACAAAATTCATTTGAGTTACTTGTCAAGGCAACTAGAATTGCAGGGAACACCAGTCAGCTCTCCTCTGTCACATACCATCCTGACTTGGAAATATATTGATCAAAGGATAATGATCAAGACCGGGCAAATGAGAGTAGCATGGTGGGCATCTTGGTTGGCAAGGATGAGTAGGGCTGAAGGATCTGTTCCTGTGCTACATGGCTAAGACTACAGCAATAAAAAAGTCTCTATCGAACAACATTTAAATACCTTTTCACGAATTGTAGAAGATGTCTGAGGAGTTTGAGAACATTTCTGCTTTGCTGACTATGTACATGAATAATAAAAAAAATCAGACTTGATAACCACTATATTAGTTCTTGTTGTTTCTCTGTTTCTATCAGATATTTGTTTAAAGCATTACATTTTGGCACCTGTCTTCATATTTGTAAAAATAATCCCAATACAAATGTCATTGTGACATCATATCACAAAATGTGTTATTTAGCAATTAATTATAAAAAGTATTTTTTTGTACCACCATGCACCCCCATTTTCTTCATTCCTCTCCTGATGATGGTGATTCCTACCAATATGTAGCTCTGAAGTGAACCTAGCTGGCTATTTATCTTTTTAAAGGCGGCGTGGGTGTATCTGCTGCAATTTTTGACAGTACCTCATGTACATCCATTTTCCAACTCGCATCATTTTGCTTCTAAGTCTTTGGTCCACTGTTGAGAAATTGCATACTTTCACCCCGACTGAGATAAGCCAACACAATATCGTTTGAATATTGAAGCGAATTTGAGGAGCTTCATTCCACATCATGCAGTAAATCATGTCTCCTATTAGGTCAGAAAACACCTTCCTCTTTTTAAAGTCATAAAACATGTCATAAGTGCAGTTAATTATGCATTTTTCAAAATTCCAAGCAGTGATATAAGAGAACAAAACAGGGCATCTTACAGAAATTCCATCTGATAATTTAATGCAAGATTTAAACCACTTAAAATAAATGGGTATTACGAGCATTTAAAATGGAGCCAGAGAAACCGATTAAGCTTTGATGTATTAGTTCTGCCAACTGTAATTTCAATCCACAATGTGTAATGAATTGATTTGCATGCAGTCTAATTTAATGTAAGACAAAATATATGTAATTTGTGTTGGAAATCTTCAGTCTCAATGTTATTCTGCAAACTTTGGTGCTATCACTAATAAAGCAATATACTATCTTAATGACCTTATCTATAAATTATTGTCTTTCTGCTGACTGGCTAGATAATGTATTGTCTTTCTGCTGGCTGGTTAGCACGGAACAAAAGCTTTTCACTGTACCTCGGTACACGTGACAGTAAATTAAACTGAACTGAACTGAAAATGACAGGGAAATAGCCAATTAGTATTTCCTGAAATGTCAACTGGGCTTGTTATACTCCAAATACAAACAGAAAAAAGTGTGGAAAAATGCAGTGGATCGTGCAGCATATGTGGAGAGCTAAACAGCGTTAAAGTTTCAGGTTGATTACCCTAATCTGTAGGTACTGTCTTAATAATAAGTGCTTAGAGTGGTGGGAGTTTGCAACAGTTAGTTATATTAGTCTTTATTTCACTGTTATTAAGTCTATTGTACTGGTCCTTAGTTAGGCAATGCAGAAATGTGACCATGAAACCCTGAGCTTATTAGGATTTCTACTGAGCTCTGCTCTGCTCACTGACACACAAGCAACAATTAACAACCATAAAGCACAAGGAGAAAGCAACAAATAATGTAGATTGATTGGTCTAACTTCGGGTCTAGTGAAATGACTAATGTTTGCTTTGGCCAATCAGACATGTAATTAGACCAATGTTTACAATACACTTGCACAATATTAATGTGTAGGAAAGAACTGCAGATGCTGGTTTAAATCGAAGGTAGACACAAAATGCTGGAGTAACTAAGCGAGGCAGGCAGCATCTCTGGAGAGAAGGAATGGGTGACGTTTCCGGTCGAGACCCTTCTTCAGACTGGTTAGGGATAAAAGAAACAAGAGATATAGACGGATGTGGAGATAAAGAACAGTGAATGAAAGATATGCAAAAAAGTAATGATGATAAAGGGAACAGGCCATGATGTCGGGAGGGGGCGGGACAAAGATAGAATGTAGTCGGAGACAGTAAAGGGCCTGCCCACTTGCATGCGATTGCATGCATCTGACACGACCAAACGTGGTCTCTTTTGGCATACGGGCCACGCGTGGCCGGTCCCACTTCGAAGTGTGGAGGCGTATGGAGTTGTGCGGGGTTGTACCCTGACATCGTGCGGGGCTCCGAAAAACTGACATTCTGTCGGCCTGCTGGCGCATTGACGGCATACGCAGCGTCTTGATGACTTACGCAGCGTCTTGATGCCGTACGCAGTGTCTTGAGGGTGTACACCTAACGCGGGGTGTTGCGCGATGACAGCACCGCCTGGCATTGCGTTGCGCGATGATGTCACTGCCCGATGCCGTGCAACATCCAAATTCAGTCGGCCCGCCTCCTGCCCAGCTGATTGGTGAGTATGACGTGAATTACGTCACACGCGAACTTAGTGCAAACTTAGCGCTTACTTAGGGCGTACTTAGCGTGTATTTACCGCGTACATACCGCGACCTTACCGTGAACTCCGCTTCCGTTTGGTCGCGCCAAACGCATGCAATCGCATGCAAGTGGGAGATCAGTGGGAGATTAGTGGGAGAACTGGGAAGGGGGAGGGAATGGAGAGGGAAAGCAAGGGCTATCTGAAGTTAGAGAAGTCAATGTTCATACCACTGGGGTGTAAACTACCCAAGTGAAATATGAGGTGCTGTTCCTCCAATTTATGCTGGGCCTCACTCTGACAATGGAGGAGGCCCAGGGCAGAAAGGTCAGATTGGGAATGGGAGGGGGAGTTGAAATGCTGAGCCACTGGGAGATCAGGTCAGTTAAGATGGACTGAGTGAAAGTGTTCAGCAAAACGATCGCCAAGCCTGCACTTGGTCTCGCCGATGTAGAGAAGATCACCTGAAACTGGGGATACAGTAGACTTCTCTACATTGGCAAGACCAAGAGTCATAGTGATACAGTGTGGAAACAGGCCCTTCAGCACAACATGCCCACACCGCCCAACTTGCCCCAACTACACTAGTCCCACCTGCCTGCATTTGTTCCATATCCCTCCAAACTTGTCCTATCCATGTATCTGTCCAACTGTTTATTAAATGCTGGAATAGTCCCATCCTCAACTACTTTCTCTGGCAGCTTGTCCCATACACCCACCACCTTTTGTGTGAAAAAGTTACCCTTCAGATTCCTATTAACCTATGTCCTCTGGTCCTCGATTCCCCAACTCTGGGCAAGAGATTCTGTGCATCTGATTTATTCCTCTCATGATCTTAAGCACCTCTATAAGACCACCTTTCATCCTCCTGTGCTGCAAGGAATAAAGACTCAGCCTACTCAACCTCTCCCTATAGATCAGACCCTCTAGTCCTGGCAACATCCTCGTAAATCTTCTCTGAACCCTTTCAAGCTTGGCAATATCTTTCCTATAGCATGGTGCCCAGAACTGAACACAATATTCTAAATGCAGTCTCACCAACGTCTTATACCACTGCAATACGACCTCCCAATTTCTATACACAATATTCTGACTGATGAAGGCCAATGTACCAAAAGCCATTTTGAGCACCTTATCAACATGCGACTTGACCTTCAAGGAACCATGCACCTGCACTCCTAGATCCCTCTGCTCTACAACACTCTTCAGAGGCCTACCGTTTCACTGTGTAGGTCCTGCCTTTGTTAGACGTTCCAAGATGCAACACCTCACGTTTCTCTGCATTGCATTTTCTCTGAGATGAAGGCCTTCCACTACTTGATGTAACACTAAAATGCTGCCATGAAGCCTCTGCTGTGTTACTTGCATTCAGATAGGTCTTGATATCTAGCAATAAGACTCATTACTTCCAAAACTTCAGAAATACCGGATTTGCAGCTGAGAGGAAAAAAGGCTCCAGAACGAAATTCAAAAGAACCCTTTGGTAAGGTCATGCTGAAGGTTGCCATCTACACTTAGTTTTCTGGAAAATTCCTAAACTACTTCACTCAGAGTGTGACATTGTAGAAGGAACTGCTGCAGAATGGCAGAAATGTTGATAGGGTTTGCCACTGTGAAGTGTTGCTTCTCAAGTACAGCAATAGCTGCTTGCATTATGGCCTGAAGCTGCAATATTATTCATGGAATTAATGATCCTTGAGACCCAGGTTAGCTCATGAAAGTGGCTTTTCAAAATGATGTTCATGCTATGATGACCTTCTTGCTGATGCTAGAATCCGACAGTAATAGTAAAATAGAGAAAACATGGCAACATTATATCTGGTTTCTGTGGGGGGGGGGGGTTATGGTGGGCAGGTATAATCACTACACCCTGAAGAGTTAAATATTCAAAATATTCTAGCTTGAAATTTGCACAGGTATACTCTATACCAGCAAAGGGAATAGACAGCCCATAAGAGCATAAATGAATGGAAAGTCATTCAATTATAATACACCTGGATTTCTTTAATCTTTATTGATCATTTTGTGGTCTTTTTATGGAAAGATGTCTTGTGTCCTGAATTTTTTAAGCAGTTTAATGAGTGCACAGGGTGGGCACAGCAGAAGTGAGGTGCGAATCGCTATTTCCATCCATGAGCCCCCATTGTAAACTTCAGCACGTAAAGGGCCTGTCCCACCAGTATGCAACTCTATGCGATTAGCGCGACCTAACGTGGTCGCTTGAGCCGTCCGGCGTCGCGGGGCTGGTCCCACTTCGATCGCCGGATCCGTGCGGAATTGTGCGGAATTCGTCCCGAGTTCGTCCCGACACCGCGCGGGGCTCCGAAAAACTGACTATGTCCAAACATTTTGCGCGGCAACGGCTTGTCGGCTCGCAGTCGCCTCGACGTTTACACACCGCCCCGACATCGTGCCTCCGTGAACCTATCTGTAGGTGCCTCCGTGACCCTCTATGTGTGTGGCTCAGTGGCCCTCTGTGTGTGTGTGCCTCTGTGACCCTCTCTGTGTGCCCCTCTCTGTCCTGGCGAACTTACCTTAGACTTCGCTCCAAGTTCGCCTCACTTTGCGCCGCGTTGCGCCACTCACCCGACCTCCACACGGCCCCTACTGCCGGTTTGGTTGCGCTTGCCGCATGCAGGCGCATGCTGGTGGGAATGGCCCTGTACAGGGGATCACCCGACCTCCGTGCGGCCCCCGCTTCTAGTTTGATCGCGTTCATCGCATAGTTGCATGCTGGTGGGACAGGCCCTTAAGGCTGTTTTGAGCACCACAGCCTTTCCGAGGCCAGTTTTAGGATGGCTTGCAGCCACTGTCTCAAATGGTTATATACTTTAATTGAAATGAGTGGAATTGCATGGGAGGAAATATCAAAACTCAATGGGCTAATTAGGGGTGACCAACATGACTTTGTACTTGGCAGCTCTTTCAATATGTTTCAAGAATCACTAGAGTCAGGGGTGGTTACAGACAATTGGGAAATTGCAAATATTACTCTGCTGTCCAAGAAGGGAGCGAAGCAGCAAAGTAGAAACTATAGGCCGGATAGTCTGAATTCAGTGGTTGGTAAGATTTTATTATATCCATTATAGTCCATTATAAAAGATGAGGTTTCTGAGTACTTAGAAGCACACAATAAAATAGGCTGAAGTCAGCATGGTTTTGTGCAAGGGAGAACTTGCCTAACAAACCTTTGGAATTCCTTGAATTTCCTGAAGGCCGCCTGGATTTTCAGGCGGCCTTCGATAAGGTGCTGCACGTGAGGCTTCAAAAGAAGATGAGAGCCCATGGTATCAGAGGGAAAATACTGGCATGGATGGCAGGTTGGCTGGAGGGCAGAAGGCAAAGAGTAGAAATAAAGGGGGCTTTCTCTGGTTGACTGCCAGTGACTAGCGGAGTTCTGCAGAAGTAGGTGCTGGGGCCATAACTCTTCATGGTGTATACAGGTGATTTGGATGAGGGAATTGAAGGCTTTGTGGCCACATTTGCAGATGATATGAAGACAGGTCTAGCGGCAGGGACTCTGCAGAAGGACTTGGACAGTTTGGGAGAGTGGGCTGAGAAGTGGCAGTTGGAATACAGCGTAGCAAAGTGTAGAGTCATGCATTTTAACGGTAGGAATAAAGACATAGACTATTTTCAAATGGGGAGAGAATTCAGAAATCTGAAGTGCAAAGGGACTTGGGAGTGCTGGTGCCGGATTCCCAAAATGTTAATTTGCAAGTTGAATCAGTAATAAGAAAGGCAAATACAATGCTAGCATTTATTTCGAGAGGGCAACAATACAAAAACAGGAATGTAATTCTGAAGTTTTATAATTAATTGCCTTATAAATGCCGTGTTATGCATTTGGAGTTTGTGAGCAATTTTGGGCCCCATATCTGAGGAAGGATATGCTGGCATTGGAGAGGGTTGAGCGGAGATTTTACGAGAATGATCCCAGGAATAATTGGGTTAACACACGATGAGCGTTTGATGACTCTGGGCCTGTACTCGCTGGAGTTTAGAAGGATGGGGGGGAGACCTCAGAGAAACTTACCGACTAAAGAAAGGGCTAATTGGAGTGAATGTGGAGAAGATGTTTCCACTAGTGAAACAGTCTCGTACCAGAGGTCATAGTCTCAGAATAAAAGGTCATACCTTTAGAAAGGAGACGAGGAGGAATTTCTTTAGTCAGAGGGTGGTGAATCTCTGGAATTCTTTGCCACATAATGCTGTGGAGGCCAATTCAATGGATATTTTTACGGCAGAGATAGATTTTTGATTAGTATGGGTGTCAGGGGTAATGGGCCGTAGGTAGGAGAATGGGGTTGAGAGGGAAAGATAGATCAGCCATGATTGAATGGCGGAATAGACTTGATGGGCCAAATGGCCTAATTCTGCTTCTAGAAATTATGAACTATTGAGCTCATGTCTCACAAACTTGACTGAGTTTTATGAGGAGGAGACAAAGGTTATTGATGAACGTAGGGCAGCGGATGTTGTATACATGGATTTTAGTAAGGTTTTTGATAAGGTCCTTCATGGTAGGCTGGTCCAGAAGATTAAGATGTTTGGAATGCCCAATGGGCTCGCTGAGCCGTAGCTGTATCCCAAACGCAGGCCTGTCTCACCCGGTGAGGGAAGGCCGCCGAGCCGGGCCCCAGCTCGTCCCTGAAGATGGAGAATCAGAGAGGATAGAGGGGGGCAGCGATGGCAGTGGACTGGATAAAAGGCTGGGTGAGAAGAACCAGGTGTCTTATCTCCACGCCCTCAATTTTGGCTGTGGGAGGTGCCCATCGGGGCACATGGGCCGAAGAGGGCCAGGCCGGGATAGCGACATTGGTTTGTGTGACAATCAAAAGGAAGGCAATGGCTGCAATGGACCATTGTGGTCAGCTGAAGCTGGAAATGTAAAATGCTGCCAAAATGACACAGAACCTATTTCCCAGGGTAGAAATGTCTAACAATAGAGGGCGTAGCTATAAGGTGTGAGGGAAAAGTTTAATGGAGATGTGCAGGGCAAGTATTATACACAGAGGGTGGTGGGGGCCTGGCACGCATTGTCAGGGGCGGTGTCACTGGATAGTGGCGTTTAAGAAGCTTTTGGATAGGTACATGGAAGTGCAGGGAATAAATGGATAGAGATCATGTGCAGGCAGATGAGATCAGTTCAGCTAAGCATCATGTTCTGCACAGACATTGTGGACCAAAGGGCTCGTTCCTGTGTTGTACTGTTCTATGTTATTTTTAGTTTTAGCTTACTTTAGTTTAGGGATACAGCCCTTCGGCCCATCGAGTCCGCACCGACCAGCGATCCGCACACGCTAACACTATCCTAGACACTGTAGCGACAATTTTATATTGTCGTCAGGAAGAACATATAGAGACATACTTCAAAAATAAAATTACTTTAGATATGCGTCAGAATGCTAATTTTTCTTCTAAACAATCCCAATAAATTTGCATTAAAAATGATGTTGATACTGTGCCACTTAGCAGTTCCAAGGGTAGTTACATTGCACAGACATTTGTGGAATAATTCCAATGGTGTGTAATTTCCCCCAGGCATTTTGTGTGATTTATGCAGAGTTCAGCAGTGGCCATTGCTCAAGCGTTTCAGTGTTGAACAAATTTCAATATTCTATAGTGAACAAATAGGTTGATGGATCATAGCATTTGCCTATTTTATTCATGATGATTTTGGAGTGGGGGAATAGTAACACGCATGGTGTAGCGCGGAGATTAGTTTAGTTTAGAGATACAGCGCGGAAACAGGCCCTCTTGGATTATCCGTTTTGTTGGATCAACGCCCTCCAAGAGGAGGCCAACGGCACCGGAACGGTCTGCCTAGGCCAAGATACCGACCCGCAAAGTCAGTCACAGAATGTGGCCATGGGAATGGATCTGCCGGCTCTGGCCACGCCGGATGGGATAAATCCGACCCACCGATCAGTGTGGAAAGCCCGATGAGGCCTCACCAGTCTAGATGCCACTTATTCGGGGGGGCATCCGGGGGAGATTTCAAGTGCACGTTCATAATTTTATCTGGATTAAAAGAAGCGCTAGGCCATCGATTGCCGGAAAATCAGTAGTGGACCTGTATTACTCATACGTTTTCCTGAAGTAAATAGCCGTGTTAGCAAAGCCTTTCCAGAAAACCAACAAGACCTGTGGTTAACTATTCTACTGAAACACCTTATTTTGGGACAGAAAGCAAACCAAGGCACATTACCCATTGTATGGGTATATGTAAACCTTAGTTTAAGCATTGTTCGCATCCCCTTCTGTTCTAGCCGTACAGTCTTATGTCCCAGTTGTCTTAAGGCTACCTTAGATTGTTTATGCCAATTTACTGGTTATCAGCTTCCCCCTCTCTCATTCATACTTTCCAGCCTGTATCCCAGAGTGTCCTGCCAAACAATTTTCAGGCCACTGTTTTATTTAGTACATTTGCCATACTGGGTAAAGTGAGGACTAGTTTCACTATCCTTCTGATTAATTTTACTGTTTGTATGCCTCAGCCAACAATGAACCATTCTATATTTCCTTGATCACATCTGCTTTGATCTGTTGTTTTCACATCTTACCCTTCTATATCTCAAGTTTCCCTCTCCCCTAACTCTCAATCTAAAGAAGGGTCTTGAACCAAGACGACACCCATTACTTTTCTCCAAAGTTGCTGCCTGTCCCGCTGTTACTCCAGTATTTAGTGTCTATCTTCTATGTCCTGAATCGCTGGATCAGTAGTGGTAAATTAGCTAAGTCATTTCTTAAAGGGCACCAGCTATATAGAACATGGACGTCGCACCTGAAGTGACATAATGGTTGTCCCTGGACTGATACCCAACAGCAAAGCTGTTCTGTGGGATATTGCAGTGAAATGGGACAGAAGAAAATCCTCATTGCATGAATCTGATGCAACGTCAGGTACTCCAGGAGCAATTAAACTGAATTGTTCTGCAGTTTATAGATTCCAGGAATTCCTGAAATGCCTGGAATTTATAGATTCCAGGCATTTATACAAGTCTTTTCCTTCATTTCCTATCCTGTCACATCACAATCCCACACTCCGTCATCTTTGATTGAGATGCTCTTTAATGCTCTCCAAAATGCTTATAAATAGTTGTTTTCCCCCATGTCCCCAAATTCCTCTGATGGCCACACCCCTATAAATGCAGGATTTGAGTATAGGAGCAAGGAGGTTCTACTGCAGTTGTACAGGGTCTTGGTGAGACCACACCTGGAGTATTGCGTACAGTTTTGGTCTCCAAATCTGAGGAAGGACATTCTTGCCATAGAGGGAGTACAGAAAAGGTTCACCAGACTGATTCCTGGGATGTCAGGACTTTCATATGAAGAAAGACTGGATAGACTCGGCTTGTACTCGCTAGAATTTCGAAGATTGAGGGGGGATCTTATGGAAACTTACAAAGTTCTTATGGGTTGGACAGGCTAGATGCAAGAAGATTGTTCCCGATGTTGGGGAAGTCCAGAACAAGGGGTCACAGTTTAAGGATAAGGGGGAAATCATTTAGGCCCGAGAAGAGAAACACATTTTTCACACAGAGAGTGGTGAATCTGTGGAATTCTCTGGCACAGAAAGTAGTAGAGGCCAGTTCATTGGCTATATTTAAGCGGGAGTTAGATGTGGCCCTTGTGGCTAAAGGGATCAGGGGGTATGGAGAGAAGGCAGGTATAGGATACTGAGTTGGATGATCAGCCATGATCATATTGAATGGCGGTGCAGGCTCGAAGGGCCGAATGGCCTACTCCTGCACCTATTTTCTATGTTTCTATCCTATCACCTTATTTATGTGGTGTTATTCTGAAATTGCAAATTATTATGCACATCTGCTAAAGTACAAACCTTGAGTGCCAATAATACTTGGGATTGAGGTGGATCTTTGGGAAATTAAAGCTAAAATCCTGTATGTTGAAGGAAAATTACCCACAATGTTTCTAAGTGGCCATAGTTTTGCTTCAGGTTTGGAAATGGCTAACTGAGGCAATCCATGCACAAGCAAAGGCAACATAGCCCACCTAGTGGCAGAATAGCGGTACCACTCAAAAACTGCACGTAGCCACCTGTAGATTTTTGGGATCTGAGAGGAAACAGGTATACCTGGACGAAATCTAAGTGCTGACAGAGAGAAACAAATCTCAGACACTGAGCACTAGAGGTCAGGCTTGAACCTGGGTCCCTGGAGCATGAGTATTGCACTGCAGTCGCTGTTGTAATACTAGAATACCCAGATTTCACTATGATCTAACATGGAATGTTACACTCATGTTTATAAGTGTGCTGGAGTTGAATGTAAAGCTGGTGTCCAAGTCATTATTTTCTTTAGAAACAAGGAGAACCGTGGGCGGGTCTTACCTTCTGCGCTATCGAGGTCGGCTATGGGAGGTGCTTTTTTTTTAGGTTCTTTAAACTCGGCAGAGGTTTTGAATTAAGTCGTGAAAGTGGGACAGGCCCTTTAGTTAAAGTAACTTTGCAAATTAATCCTGATGCAAAGGCATATATTTCAGGCAATCATTCAGATGAAAATCAAGCTGCTGACTCATTATGACGTTTGTATATTTTTACAGTCAAAATCTTAGCTAATATTTAATTTTTAATTTTAATAATATTTTTTTTTATTATTTAAGTTAGCAGTGATAAACACTATTATTTTCCTTATTGCATTGGAGACATTGATGATGAAGATATTATATAGAGCAGGAAAGTGTGCCCCTGAATTGTGTTGTGTGATTGATTTGCTTGATTAAGGGGAGAAGGTACATTGAGCTCGTTCTCCAAGCTCACTATTATGACATTTAACTGAGTGACTGAAGTTATTGCCTCAGTGCAAATGCACAGAGTATCTGGCGCAAGTCGAAGACCAAGATGGAAGTAATTTTGCAGCTTTTGGATAGGAGATGAAAATACGGTGCCTGATTCTTTAGTTCATCTGTGGCTTGACATGCCTCGGAGATGACCTGATAGAAGTGTATTAAATGATGAGGACCATAGATAGAGTAGACAGTCAGAACCTTTTTCCCAGGGTGAAAATAGAGAGTAGAGGGCATAGCTTTAAACTCAGAGGGGAGAAGTTTAAAGGAGATGTAGGGGGCAAATGTTTCACACAGAGAATGGTGTGATAATGCACAGTGGCAGTGGAAGCAGATGTGATATAACATTTAAGAGACTCTTAGATAGGCATTTTGATGTGCAGGAAATGGAGGGATATGGATCATGTGCAGGCAGAGGAGATTGGTGTAACTTTGCATCGTGTTTGGCACAGACACCGTGGGTCGAAGAGCCTATTCCTATGTTGTATTGTTCTCTTACCATGAGGTAGAGCAATGGAAATAGGTCCTCTACCTGTAGAGATCCAGGAAGCCCCTCAGGTTCATGGAAAAGTGGCAGATGAATGAGTTTGAATTCAAACAGTGGCGTGAGTGATTCCTCAGAGGCAATTCTACAGAAATGTTACGTTCTCACAGATGTTCAAAGTTGGTGAACATATCAACTGTATTTAATAAGTGCACTGCCAGCTCACACTCTGCCCCTGTACCGTCGCTTATGTAATATTTCACTCAATCACCGCATCTTCATATACCATGATTCTAAACCTCTCTGCCACACTTCACTGTTTACACACAGGGCCAATTGTTCAACCACATCCAGCACATCAACCTGTCACGTGGCAAAGACATCAACTAACACAGTTCCACTTCTTGCACGATTGAGGTTGTGTGTAACTGGTGCCAGCAATAGCAGACAGGCAGAACAAACAGGTGCCAAATTGGCTCACTGCCCTGTATGACAGTCGTTGATTGCAAGGGCTTGAACTGTATAGTTAGTGGTAACTCAGAGATCATTGTAGATGACATTATGCTCAGACCAGTTCTTTCCCTTACACTCCCCATCCCTCTGACCCCGCTACGCCATCTCATCCGATCTGTAAAATGTGGATTATTTAACTAATCATTTCTTCTTCACTTCGCTCACTTCGTCTCCTGCACCATTTTTCCTTTGGTTGGCTGATAAAAGCTGGAGGTGTGACAAACCACCACAAATCAAGACAACCACCCAGAAATCCAAGAAGCTACTAATTTCCCAACCTTGTGGCCAAATTGCTTCTACAACTGCTTTTGGTCTGCTTTCTCCTGTCTCCATTAAGGTATTTAGATCTGAATATTCCTAATATATTCCTAATATATTTTTGTTAAGTACCTTTGAAATTTGTCATAAATTTGCTCATTTGACTCCTCACTTAAAAAGCTCCAGCGACTCACTAGTTCCCCTTCTGTTCCTCAATTCAAGCCAAGTCAAATTTATTCAGTCCTAAAACTGTCTGCTATATCCTTTCCATGTAGAAGTGGATACTTAATAACTAGGAATATTACATTTACTCCTGGCCTTTTATTTTTCAGCCATGTCCTTGTAAATGAACACGTCATAATCGTAAGTAACAATTTGTGCTTTCAGCTCTGCGATTTTATTAGATACACGAGGGAAACAGAAGCATACAGTTTAATTTCTCCTTTGTCACTAGTTTGATCTATGTTTCAGTTTATGAATTACATTATAATTCCTTGTTAGACATAAATGCTGGTGAAACTCAGCGGGTGAGGCAGCATCTATGGAGCGAAGGAAATAGGTAACGTTTCGGGTCGAGACCCTTCTTCAGACCCTTCGCTCCATAGATGCTGCCTCACCTGCTGAGTTTCTCCACCATTTTTGTCTACCTTCAATTTTCAATCATCGCAGTTCCTTCTTAAACATTATAATTCCTTGTGGTAATATTTGCCTACAGCAACTGCCTGCTGCTTGTCAGTTTTATTTGTTCCACAGTAGATCTTGGTAGTATATACTAATTCACACCTCCTATATCAATTCTGATATTTTCCTCAATCTGGTCCCTGTGATAATTGGGGTATTTCTGATTTTTATCCCATTTATATCCCTGCCCTAATTTCTCCTGCTTTCTGGCTCCCCGCCCCCAGCCAAATTGATTTAAACCTCCCACAGCCACCTGTGTTCCTGTTCTTATATCATTTTATCTTTCATATCAATTCCAACTCCCAGGATAATGGAGGGCATCTTAAATTCTCAAATAAAAACTGAAAATAAATAAGAACAAAATAAAATCCAACAGGCCAGGCACAATTAATGTTTCCGGTCAAAGGCTTCAACCTGATACTTTAATTGTTTTGTGTATGGAGGAACTGCTGAATCTGGTTTAAACCAAAGATAGACACAAAAAGCTGGAGTAACTCAGTATGTCAAACAGCATCTCTGGAAAAAAGGAATAGGTGATGTTCGGGATGATACCCTTCTTACGAAAATTGTTTCTCTTTTTGCAGATGTTACCTGATTAGTTTTTCCAGAATTTTCTGTATTTATTTCCATTTTAACTTTAAAAAAAATCTAAGATTTTCTAAGTTCACCCTATTTGGGCAACTTTTAATAATCTGATGTAATATCAATAAGAAATAAGAAATAAAAACCTTTAAATACCAGAAAAAAAATGCTGGAAATATTCCACAAATCAGGAAGCACCTGTAGGATTTGTAAGCAGAGTTTATTTTTCATTTCAATTACATTTCTTTAGATCTGGTAAAATCTCAGAAATCAGGCATGTTTAAACTTGCAGAGCAGGAGGAGGCTTGGGAGGTGGGAAGAACAAAGGGAATATTTGCACTCGGGTGGTGATCAGGAGAACACAAATGGTGCAGGTTGGTGTCTTCCTGGAGTGGGCAGTGAAGGCTTGTTAATGTCGGCAATTCTGTCAGCATCTGCAGGTACAGAAGCAGGATGAACACCCCACGTTGGCAGCCCCCTCCACCATCAGCAGTCACAAACCACCAACATGCCCGCCATTCAAAGATGTTACCTGACTTACCAGAAACCCAGCGTTTCCTGCTCCTACACCAAAATTGGTCATCTCTGACACAAACTGGAAAGGCCCGAATACTGACATTTAAAGGGATGTCATACTTTGAATTGACATTGGACATCATTAGAACAGTGTGAGAAGTTAGAGAAAGAGAAGTCAGAGAAAGAGAAGTCAGAATGGGAGTGGGATGGAGAAACAAAGTGCTAGCTAAGTAAGGACGTCTTCTTTGAAAATTGCACATAAATGTTCTGCTAAACGGTGACCCAAATGGAGGACAATTTGTCCACCGCAGATTAAACCACATTGTGAGAACCCACAGGATTTCCCGAGTTTCCAATTCTAAGATCTTTGATTTGAAACATTAAAACAGTTTATTTCTCCATGACCTGACCTGACCTGCTGAGTATTTCCAGCACTCCTAGTCCTCAATGATTAATAACTTTTTACCCACTGATATATTTTTATTCGATCTGTCTTGGATTTGATAACCGAATATAGCTTCACCATCTCATATTTTAATTTAAAGGGACCAGGAACTTTGAAACAAGGTCCTAGAGGCATAGAGTCATACAGTGTGAAAACAGGCCCTTTGGCCCCACTTGCCCACACCAGCCAACATGTCCCATCTACACTAGTCCCACCTGCCTGAGTTTGGCCCATATCCCTGTAAACCTCTCCTATCCAGGTCTGTCTAAATGTTGCAATAGCACCTGCCTCCACTACATCCTCTGGCAGCTTGTTCCAGACACCTACTACCTTTTGTGTGAAAACGTTACCCCTCAGATACCTATTAAATCTTTCCCCCTTCACCTTAAACCTATGTCCGCTGGTTCTTGTTTCCCCTACTCTGGGCAAGAGGCTTTCTGCATCTACCCAATCTATTACTCTCATGATTTTATAGACCCCTATAAGATCATCCCTCATCCTCCTGCGCTCCAAAGAATAGAGTCCTAGCCTCCTCAATCTCTCCCTATATCTCCGCTCTCTTGACCTGGCAACATCCTCAGAAATCTTCTCTGCACCCTTTCCAGCTTGACACCATCTTTCCTATAACATACCCAAAACTGAACACAATACTCTAAATGTGGCCTCACCAACATCTTATATAACTGCAACATGACCTCCCAACTACAAAACTCAATGCTCTGACTATCTCTCCTTGAACCTTGTCCAATGCCTTATTAGAATCCATGTGTACAATGTCTACAGCTCTGCCTTCATCAATGTATTTGGTCCCATATTCAAAAAACAATCAGATTTGTGAGACACGACCTCCCTCATACAAAACCATGTTGACTATCCCTAATCTGTCCTTGTCCATTTAAGTGCATGTGTATCCTATCCCTCAGAATACTCTCTAGTAACTTTCCGACCACAGATGTGTAGTTCACTGACCTGTAGTTCCCAGCCATTCCCCTGCAGTCTTCTGGCACCTCGCCTGTATTTAACCATGACTCATAAATCTCAGCAAGGGCTCCTGCAATGTCTTCTCTAGCTTCCTCCAGTGCCATCGGATATATCTGATCGGGCCCGGAAGATTTGTCTATCTTCATACGTGTCAGGACCTTCAGCACATCTACAATCATCATCTTCCAAGATTCTTTCTGAATGACGCACTGTGCTCAAGTAGAGATATATTGGCATTCCTGCATTATCGGCAAGTTAAAATCTTATTAGCATCATAGAGAATCCTTCACCACCCAGACTTCCACACAATTTTCTCTTTTTCAAGAGTTATAAATTGATTTTTTTCATCTTCAAAGAATCTCCCAATGAACTGCACACCATCATTTCCCAAAGATAACGAGCGAGAGGCAATAAATGTCAGTGAGAACTACAAACCAGGAATTATTATTTTCTGGACACATTAGCTTAATGAAGATTAACAATTAATACCAGAAAAGCAAAAATAAGAAACTGAAGATGTGGGAAATCTGAAATAATATAAGTTTAGAAACACTTAAATGGTTGGAGAACATCCGTGGAGAGAGACACAGAATTATTTTTTCCAGATTGATGATTTTACATCAGAACAGTCATATATTAATAAAAGGTAGACCATCTAATACCTTGTGTGGATGAAAAATTAAGCTATTGCATTTCTAAGAGCTAAGCTAATCCTATACACAACTTTCAACTATTGAGATTCTGCTTTCTCTGTGAACTCTTTATTTTTATCAGACCCTACACTAACGTAAAGTTTTTTGAAAAAAACTCATAGGTTTTTTTCTTTTTCAAGATTTTTTAACTGACTCATCCCATCTTGAAATAATCTCTCTGTGTACTGTCTTTTTAAAAAAAAAACAGTCCATTTCTTACATATTGTAAATAACTGGTACTTTGAGATTCAGTATATCTGGCTATATAATATTATAGCAAAATCTGTCATGACATACAAACTAAACCAAGTACAGGGTAATGTTTATGTATGATTGATTGATCCAATCTTTCAAAGAGAAAGCTTGCATGATTTGGAAACGCTTGCTACAGGAATCTGAACCGTGAGCAACATTAATCTTCTGTAATTGACTACGCTTGAAAGAACACGACAACATCAAAATTAAATAAAAATATTTCATATTCAGCAAATTATCTTAATACTCTGCTTCCACTTTCAACATCTTTTGCTAGTACTAGTTAAACCATCTGAACATAATTGCTTTTATCATCATTTTCATTTAATTATTAAATCAATTTACATTTAACCAGTTAATGCTTATATTACGAACAGCTCCAATGGAATTCTATAGGTAGGAACATAGAGCAAGAACAGAAGATTGAGGAGCATGGGTAGACTATTTCTCCCGAAGCCTGCTCTGCCATTCATCAAGATTGTAGTTCACTGTTTTAACTCAACACCATTTTCCAGCACTATCCTCTTATTCCATACTACCCTTAAAAGTCCAGAATTCTATTAATCCCTCTTTTAAATGAACTCAATGATTGAAAATCCACCGCCCTCAGGAGTAGAGAATTCCAAAGTTATAATTAATCGTCCTCTGTTTTCTATCTAATATCTATGATTTCTTGAACCAAGCCAATGTTAAGGTCTTAATTCCATTGCCCTCATTCCAATACCTTATCTAGGTCTTATTGAAAGTCTTCTGATAATCCTAATACATTATATCAACTGGCTCTGCCTTATCTTACTAGCCACATCCTCAAAGAACTCCTAATTGCCAAGCATGAATTCCCTTTTATAAATCCATGCTGACTCTGCTCAATCCTATTATTCCTTTCCAAATTCTGTCATTGCATCCTTCATAATACACCCCAACACTTTCCCTTCTACCACTTATAGGATAAAAAATTGGTTGTTCCCTATTTTTTATCTTCCTACTTTTTTATTTGATATGCTTCCATTGAATCTGTAGAAATTATTTCAGAATCTATGGAACTTTGCAAAGTTTGGTTCGCATGGGATCCAGGGACAGCTAGCCAACCGGGTAGAGAATTGGCTTCATGGAAGGGTCAGAGGGTGATGGTGGAAGGTTGTTTTTCGGATTGGAGGCCTGTACTAGGGGTGTGCCTCAGGGATCAGTGCTGGGCCCTATGCAAGAGGAGCATTTTGGCCCAAAAGGCCCGTGCCAGGCCAGGAAAAGTCCAGAAAAAGTGCCTTTCACTGAGATTTCACTCAGATTTATTTTAAAGGTGCCCCTACGGCCCATCAGGACTGTACTAGCCCAGGAGTCCCTTTGGCCCAATGGTAAGTATTCCCCCTGCAAGTATTATACCTCACCCCAGTATTTTTCTCCCTCCCTTCATTTGCTCCCTGTGAGATCCAGGCCAGGATAGACTTTCCTCCTACATTGCTGTGATCTGCAGAAAAAGATGAAAAATGTCTAAAATGGATTCTTCACCCTCTCCCCCTTCTCTCTCAGAGTTTCTCACCTGTTTAGGGCAGAATTTCCGGCAGTTTCTGAGCTGCCAGCCCACCAGGCCTAAGTGACTGAGCTGCCAGCCCACCAGGCCTGAGTGACTGAGCTGCCAGACCAAGAATCCATTCGGCCCACAATGTCCATACCAGCCCTCTGGAAACCAGTCCCTGTGGCCCACAACAGCCATACTAGCGCACCAGAACCCCCCCCCCCCACTTAGCCTAGTAACTTCTATAGCTGCAGGGAATGACAAAATGAAGAACTTCCGTTCACACAAAAACTTTAAACACATTCTCAAGATATGCATCACCACCTGATGGAGGGAGGGTAGGCAGTGGACATGGACTTAAGCTATTTAGTAATAAAGGGAACAATAAAACATGTTTTTAGTAATTGCATTGAATTGCACATCTATATAACTAAAAGTTTCATCTTGACCACTTCCTGTCTGCGCTGTATATTGATTTTAGAAAAAACGCTACCCTTTATCACTATACATTTTGGCCATCTTCCTCACAGTCCTCCTCCGCTGTGGCAGCCCTGAGAATTTTTCCGTTCGATGAAAAATAACAAAGTTACGAGTGTCTAAGCTGTGAATCAACTGAACTGTGAGTCTGCAATGGTCTTGCAATAAATAGTAAGATTAAATGAAAACTTCCCAGTTTGAAGTTTGATCTTTATTTTATGAGGAGTTACGATGAGGGATTGCGTGAAGACCTGTAAAGGAGTATACACGTACACAGTGTTTCTTTACCGAGTCTTTATTAATCACATATATATCAATGCCCTAGTTGTACATGGTCTGCACGTTTTACTAGAGGAGGTACCAGGGATGGAGAGACAGTAATATACTTGGTGAAAGGGGAGTGGCTACACAACCTACAATTAAAGGGACATGCACTAAACATCTACATCCTTCCTCTTGCAAAAGAACGGAACGTGACAGCCGACCATGTCTCATACACTAGAGCAACTGGAAAAGGATAGACAGCAAAATAGCAGCAATCAAATATAACCATAACGGTCAGGCGCCCTTACAATCCGCCCCGAGCGGGTACGAACCCCGCTCACACCCTCTCCCCCCAAAGAAACGGGCACCGGGGGAGACCCCACGACAGGAGGACTACAATGTGGGGACTTGCGTGGTGACAAAGGGATTGGAGGCGAGCGACCTGGCGATGGGGAAGAGATGGCTGGAGACACGGGAACAGTCACAGGGAGAAGAACCGGGACAGGGCGAGCAGGCACAGGCTTAGCGACCGCTACAGGCGGGAGAGCGGACAGAGGGGGAGCATGGGGGTGAGCAGGAGGAGGAGGAGAGGGCTCGTTCACCAGGCGGAGGTGCCGCCTGGACCGACGGTAAACAGTACCATCGAGGTTCACCAGATAGGAGCGAGGTGAACCAGCCGTCCCAACAACAACCGCAAGGCCAGGGTGACCGGAGGTGGAATGCATGCGGACAACCTGACCAGGAGACAGAGGAGGCAGGGCACGGCAAGACCTGTCGTGGGATCGCTTTTGAATGGACCGCTTGGTAGCAATACGCTCACGGACCACGGCAGGTTTTACAACAGCTGGGGTAAGAGTCTGCTGGGCCACCGGAATGGGAGGTCGAGTAACCCGGGACATGAGGCGCTGCGCCGGGGATCCCAGAACACCGTCACGGGAAATGTTTCGCAGGTTGAGGAGGGCGAGGTAAATGTCAGACTTCTTAAATGTCAGAATGCGCGGCAGCGATTCAACAAGTCCTTTGCGCTGCGAACAGCACGCTCGGCCAGGCCATTGCTCTGAGGGTACTCAGGGCTACTAGTGTAATGCCGAAAGTTCCAGCGGTCAGCAAAGTCCTTGAACTCCGCACTGGTAAATTGGCTGCCGTTGTCTGACTGCAGGCTCGCTGGTGATCCAAAGGTCGCGAAGTGGCGGCGCAGCTTCGTGATAACAGCAGAAGAGGAGAGAGAAAACAGCTGGTCGACCTCATACCAGTTGGAGTAAGAGTCGACAAGCACCAAGAAGTGCTTGCCGTGCCACTCAAAAATGTCCGTTGCCAGCGCCGACCATGGCAGGTCTGGTGCGGGCTGCTGCATAAGGGGCAAACGCTGCTGCTGCGGGGCGAGACTGTTGCAGGTAGGGCAAGATGACACCCGGTCCCGAAAATACACAGCCATATCAGGCCAATAAAACTGGCTTTGGGCGATAGAGAGAGTGGCCTCGGCGCCAGGGTGACCCCGATGCGCGGTGTCGAAATACTGTTGGCGAAGAGCCTCAGGTACCACAACCTTGTGACCCTTAACGATAACTCCATCTCGTAGCACCAGCTCGTCACGGACCAGGAAGTAGGGCACTGCCGCGGCGGGCAGGGAAGAACGTCGCTCGGGCCAACCCCTTTGAATGACCGCAGCTAGCTGTTGGAGCGAGGCGTCAGCAGCAGTGTGTTTAACTAAGCACTGTAGTTGTTTTGAAGGAACAAAGTTGACGTTCAGGACAATCATACCTGAAGCCTCGTAAGGGTGACGGGTGGTCGAAGCCAGAGGAGCCCGAGACAGCGTGTCAGCAATAAACATGTCCTTGCCTCTACGGTACACTACGGAGAAGGTAAAACGCTGCAGCTGCAGCATCATCCGCTGCAGCCTGGAGGAGGCAGCGTGAATCGGCTTGCCGAGGATGGTGACCAGAGGCTGGTGGTCGGTCTCAATAGAGAATTCAGTTCCCAGGATATAGTCCTTAAATTTTGAACATGCAAACACAACAGCCAGCAGTTCCTTTTCGATCTGGGCATAGCGCTGCTCAGCTGGAGTCATCGTGCGAGACGCGAAGGACACGGGTAACTGGACCCCATCATGAACTTGCAAACAAGCAGCACCCAGCCCGAACTTTGAAGCATCGCACGTGAGGACAATAGGACGGTTCAAATCGAAATATTGCAGCGTCGGAGTGCAGACAAGCTTCGAACGCAGCATATCGAAAGCAGCCTGGTGTTGTGGGAACCAGGACCATGCAGTGTCTTTCTTCACCAAGTCCCTTAAAGGGGCACTCAACTCGCTCAGATCGGGGATGAATTTTCCCAAGTAATTTGCCATGCCAAGGAAACGCTGGAGGCTAGGCACATCCACAGGAGCAGGCATCTTCGAGATAGCAGCGGTCTTCTGTGGGTCGGGCTTCAGCCCGGACGCTGTGAAGACGTGTCCCACATAAGTGACCTCCGGGACACGGAACCGGCATTTACTAGGGTTGAGCTTTAGATTTACCTCCCGAGCTCGATCCAAAACTAGTCGGAGGTTGTGGTCGTTTGTGGTCGATAGCCACATAATGCCGAAAATCCCGGCGGAACACATTCCACCGGTGAGCGATGTCGTCGTCAAAGACAAGGGACTCAGGCTTGCGGCAGGAGGAAGCCATAACCAGGCAGGGAAGGGTAACTGGGGCAAAAAAAACTAAACCCAATAAACAGGAGGCGCGCAATTCGAAACGACTGACACCATGTAAAGGAGTATACACGTACACAGTGTTTCTTTACCGAGTCTTTATTAATCACATATATATCGATGCCCTAGTTGTACATGGTCTGCACGTTTTACTAGAGGAGGTACCAGGGATGGAGAGACAGTAATATACTTGGTGAAAGGGGAGTGGCTACACAACCTACAATTAAAGGGACATGCACTAAACATCTACAGACCCCGCCAGCACGCATGCGCGACATTCTTCAAAGCAGTGGTGTGAAATCACAGATACCAAAATTGACTAACATAAGAGAGAACTTTATATACCAGTTGACCTTTATAATAGAGGGTTTGGGATCGGAGGGCACGTAATCCCTCATCATAACTCCTCATAAAATAAAGATCAAACTTCAAACTGGTAAGTTCTCATTTAATCTTACTATTTTACTTCGGAGTCATGTGAGTGACTACGTGAAGATTTCAAGGGTCTGTGATTTCATGCCCTGGAACGAGTCCATGCTCACACACTGCCAAGCTATGATGTATTTCAGACATGAAACTGTGCTGAAAAACAAAAAGGTATTTATTTCATACCTAAAATAATAATGCCCCTACATTGGGTAATCATGAAACAGAACTTAAAATGTTACCTGCAAATGTCTCGGGAGTGGCCACGGGTTTATTATAGAAGTGCTGAAAAGTCCGTTCATTGCTCCATCCCGCTGTTGCAAGGATGTGGTCCATTGGAACTTCCATCCTCCTTGCCGCCGATGTGGATGCAGCCCAGGTGGAGTGAGATTTAAAAACAATAGTATCCACCCCCGCTGCACCCAATACCACCCTTAACCATCTGGAAATGGTTTATACTGTGACCCTATGGTGAGGGCGTTTGTGGGTAATAAGTGAAGCCCTCTCTGTACCCCTGAGACTCTTGGTGACCTCTATATATCGCAATATATATGTCACGATGCAGAGCCGCCAATCTGCAGGATAGGCCAGAATTTCTCATTTTTGGCCAGTGGATTCGGGTCTATCCTGTTTAAGTAACCCCTGTATAAGGAAAGTTATCTTGTCTTTTTTAATGTACATGGCATCCATACTTAATTTATGTAGGGACTGGA
The DNA here is from genome assembly GCA_963514005.1 of Raja brachyura. The sequence goes on from OY740803.1 coordinate 30,599,081, forward strand.
CCCGTTGTGCTGTTACAAGTGCCATTAACATAACCATTTTATAAGTTAATTTATCCAGTGACAGTCCCGATATAGGTGTCCATCCTCGAAGCATAGTCAGCACTATGCTTATGTCCCATATATGGGTGTATCTGGGCTTGGGGGAATTAGAATTAAATATACCCCTCATCAGTTTAGATACCAGTGGGTGTGATCCCAGAGCCAGGTGATCACACCCTCGCCCCAGATAATTGTATGGCACTGTAGCTCAATCCCTCAACAAAATGGAGGGTAGCCAGGAACTCCAGCACTTCAGTGATGGTGGCTCTGTCGTATGAAGTGTTCGTTCTGGTGCAGAACACTTCCCATTTCTTCACATATGTGAGATATTGTCTTCTGGTGGACTCCCTGCACGACGCTGTGGTGACATTTATCGTCCTGTCGGAGAGTCCGTAGTCCAGAAATGGCCTGTTCAGAATCTGCAAACCAACAGGTTAATTTGGTCATGACACGGATGACTTTCCCCTGTCACAGGGTGTACCAAAAGGCTTGGACGTTTGTTGATCTGAATGCAGGGTTCTGCGGCCATATTTTGTACTACTGGGAACAATGGTTGGGTAGGCCAGTCGGGAACAACCAGGACACCCGAAGCGGTGTCTTATTTGATTCTTTGTAAGACCCGACTGATGAGGCAGAAGGGGGGAGAAACATAGAAAAACAAATCCCTCCAATATAGCGAGAAAGCGTCCATGGCTACTGCCCCAGGGTCTGGTTCCCAAGCAACATATGTTGGTAGTTGGTGATTTAATCTGGATGCAAAAAGATCGATATCTGGTGGCCCATACCGTTCTATACTATCGGCAAACACTTTCCGATCCAACATCCATTCCGTGTTGTCGTTGAATTTGCGTGACCTGGTGTCCGCTACTGTATTTAGCTTACCTGGAAGGTAAGTGGCTGAGATCCATATATTCCTTTCCAGACAACAGTGCCAGATATTATTAACCAAATTATCACATGATATCGACTTTATTCCACCCATATGATTAATGTATGCCACCACAGTGGTATTATCAATCTGTAATCGTACATGCAAATGGTGCATATCTGAGCAGTAGGCCCGGAGTCCATGAAATGCTCCCAGCATTTCTAGATAATTAATCCCTAGTGCTCCAAACAGAGTTAATTTTTCCCCAACCTTTTGCACTGGCATCAGTCTGTAAAGTAACCGTGGGATTCATAATAGTAATAGGGTTAGAACAATGCTGAATATTGTTTATCCACCAATTTAACTCTAATTTAGCTTCCCCTGGTAGTTCCATAGGTCTATCAAAATGGCCTGCATGAGTTTTAAGAGCTAATATTTTTGCTCTTTGTAGATTTTGGTAATTGAGTGGTCCAAATTGTGCTGCTGGAAATGCAACCACTAGTTTCCCAATCACTCTGGCTACTTGCCGATGGATGGTTTCCTGATGCTAGTGAGGCTTTTACATGCTTCCGTCAAGTCTGCCACTTTGTTTGGTGGCAAGGTGATAGACATTTGAACAGAATCGAGAGTGAACCTCAAATAATCCATGGTAATGGAGGGTCTCAATTTTGATTTATCTGGATGAATGATAAATTCCAGCTTTTGAAAAAGATGCTTTGTGGCTGATTATGCCAATGTAGCCAACTCTAGATTTTCCCCTACAATGAGAATATCATCAAGGTAGGCCATAACAATATGGTTTTGTTTCATCAAATGTGCCAAAGCTTGTTTTTGACAATTTGGTAAACAGCCTGGTTGCTGATGATAACCTGTTGGGTAAGGCCTTATACTGCCAAAGCTGTCCCATCCAGACAAATTTCAGATATTTCCGATGATCCTTGTGTATTGGTACTAAATAGTATGCATCTTTTAGATCGATGCAAGCCATGTAGTACCTGTTGGAGATTAGCTATTTGGCTGTGACATATTGTGTCCATTTTGAAATGGGCATACTGAATGGAAGTATTCAGTTCGGTCAAATCTATAATTATGTGGCATCCGCCGTCTTTTTTGGTTTTGGTAAAAATGTTTGATACAAACTCTTGAGATTCTCTGTTTGTCTTCTCAATTACCCCTTTTGTGTTTAATCTTAAAAGTTCAGCATGGCCTTCTGTCCTTTCTTTTTATGAAAGTATAAACTTCCGGCTAGGTTATGCTGAACTAGGATGGGGAGTTCGTAAACAATTTCAATTTTATATCCCTGAATACTTTCCAGTATGTAAGGATCAGAGGTAAACGTGCTCCACACATGATGAAGCAAGTGTTACCGTCCCCCAACCCGTGATGAGTCTAGACATGCTATGTTTATGAGGCAACCAGACCTACCTACTTCCATGGTTACCGGCGGTGTTGTGTTGGTTGTCTCTGTTGCTTCTTGTTCTGTTGTGTTGCTGCGTTGTGGGGTTGGCACATTTTCCAAGAAGGCCGGGCTGGGCCATGGTCTAAAAAAGACCATTGTGCAGGTGGGCAGGCCTTCGAGCTTTCACCACCAGATGGTCTCTCGTTGTAGCGGTGCCTGGTGGTTGTGTAGGGGTGATGCCGCCGCTGATGTGGGGTTTTGGAGGTGGTTGGCACCTTTATCATGCCGATTGCCTTAGCCTCCTCATCCAGGTCTTTAACCTGCTTAGGGAGGTTGTCCCCAAACAGCAATGTAGGCGGCTGTGCACTGCTAGGCCTGCATAATCCCGCAAACTTGGGATTGAGTGCAGGTTTTATGATGCTCTTCCTGTAGCTGTTGATTTCAAACAGAGTAGTGCACAGGAGTGCTAGAGTGTCTTGCAGCTCTTCAGGCATCTCAACCCCATCAACATTTCTGGCTACTGCTGTAATCCCAGCAGCTAGTAGTTTGAGGATTCTTTGGAGTTTCACCTCCTGGCTCCTTATTGTCGGGCTCATGTTGCCCCAAATGGGGTTGTTGACAGCAGGTACATTAAGAGAAATACAATTCTCTGGCGCAAGGTATTTTTCTGCCATATTGTTTATTGCTATCCGACTTCCGGGTGGTTTTGCCGCCGGACCGCGGCGCACCTGCAGTCTGTTGCGGCGAGCAGTCGGGAGCTGCTGGCAGCACCTGCTGCTCTGGAGACTCGGCACGCTGCTGGCTGGTCTCCACAGCAGCGATTTGTGCCGCTGTTCTCCTCGATTTCCTGGACTTCATGCTGTTCTTCTTGGCTGTGAAAATACATACACAGAGTCTTTTCCAGAATGGTAAGTACTTACCTCTGGTTGTCTTTTTAACTTACGCTGGAGGAGCGACGCTTCCTCCCGACTGTCGCTTCCGCAATGCGTTTGACGATATGTCGCGCATGCGTGCTGGCAGGGTCTTCACGTAGTCACTCACGTGACTCCGAAGTAAAATTACTTATTAGCCATTAATGACAATGCCATGAGTTGTTTGGCCTGCCCTGCCCGTGCTTGAAACTGCAATGCAAAATTGAAAATGAAATGACAATGGAATGAGTTGTTTGGCCTGCCCTTGAAATGGATTGACTTGACTTGACTTGAAATGGATTGAAATAGATTGTTGGCCCTACACTCACTGTGCTTGATTTGACCCACAACACCTAAGCTAGCACTCCAGAAAGCCCCCCCCCCCCCCACTGGCCACCAATATTGGAATTGGTGGAGAGGTGGAATATTGCGTTGGGGGACTAGCCGTCCCGTGTAAACATAGAACCCAACGAGTCCCAATTAGTCTAGTTCTAAATAGAATCGGGGTCTGTTTAGCAGTTACAACAACGTGTATTTGTATAGAATCTTTGACATAGCAAAATGTCTCAAGATATTTCACAGGAAAGTTAGTAAACTTAAAACTGAGCCATCAAGGGAGACTTTGGTTCTGCTGGCCCAAGGTTTAGTCAATGTGCATTTGAAGAGTTAAAATCATTTAAAAGGCAAAAATAGAGGGGCAGAGAGGCTAAAGAAGTTAATCCCAGGGTGTAGGGGTTTGAAATTGAAGGGATGACACCTTTAGTTTAGTTCAGGCTGGGATACAGTGCGGAAACAGGCCCTTCGGCCCTGCAAATCCACACCACCCTGCAATCATCCCGTAAACTAGCACTATCCTACACACAAGCCAATTAACCTACTAACCTGTACATCTTATGAGTGTGGGAAGGAACCAAAAATCTTGGAGGACGCCCATGCAGTCATGGGGAGAACGTGCAAACTCCGTATAGACAGCACCCGTAGTCAGGATCGAATCCGGGTCTCTGGTGCTGTAAGGCAGCAATACCGCTGCGCCACCGTGCCGCTCAACTGAAACTTAGGGTATGGTCTATAGGACATTATTGGAGTGGTGTATATATCATGAAGGATTTAAGGGATGGAGAAGGTTACGTTAATGAGAAAAGGCAAGACCAAGTGGATTTAAAAAGGGTATGAGAGAAAACTGAGGCATTGTTTGATTGAGTATTGATGGAGACTAAGAAACATGGGCTTGAGAGGTGAATAGTTGGTGTGAGCTAGGACAGGCCAGCTTCACTCTACAGTAGGTGGGTAAGGAAGGTAAGTGTGGAGTGCATTGGCATTATTGTGAAAAGATGATAACAATTACAGTATGTTAATAAGTAATAGCAGCTTTGGAAAAGGAATTGGGATAAAAATGGGGGAAAAAGGATAATAAAAATCATTTGGACCCTTGAGTCAACAGCATTTTTCAGTTTTGTTCACTCTCCAGCTCAGTCCCAATGGCCCTGAAAATTTTTCTGGTTTATTTTTACCTTGTTCCCATTGTAATCTACTTCCAACATCCTATATCAAACTTTAACCACTCAAGGCATTGATGTTATCCTTTATATTGTGTATTTCTCTCTCCCAATTACTGTGATTAAGTGTCCTTTGGAAGACAACCCTACAATAATGGAAACAACTTTACTTTTTTTAATCTAGCTAAACCCTCTGGAGTTTTAACACTGCTGTCGAGTCTCCTCTTCGACTTCTCAGCTCTATGAACCACAGCTTCTCTCGTCAGTCAGTGTAACTGTACTCCCTCATTGCTGGAACCATTTCAATAAATCTCATCTGTACTTGCTTCAAAGCCTTCTCATCTTTCGTGTAGTGAAGTGCCCAGATTTAACACGGTACTCCAGCTGGAAATGAACTAGTATTTTAATGTGTGCTTAGAATTACATTCTGGCTTTTATGCTCTGAGACTCTAATCTTTAAGGCCCAGGCTCTCGTATTTGTTATTAAATGCTCCAGCAGCCTATCCTTTCATTGTTCTGCACTAACACAACTAGATTATCTTTAATTGCCTTTTCCCATTCTTTTGACTAAAAGGTATCACCTCTTCTGCCTCATGTTGTATAACTCCAGTCACCTGTCCGTGTCCATTTTAAGTCCATCACTAACTTCCTTACTAGTATCGCCAGTTTCAAGTTTAGTGCCAGCGACAGATTGATATATTGTGCCCTCAAGCCCATTTTATACATGTCCAGGAATTGCCTTAATATTAAATTCTGCAGAGCACCACGTATACATCTCCCAAGTCTGATAAACTGCAAGTTCCCCATGCTTCCATTTTTTATTGCTCTGCTATTTTCATTTCCATTCTACTACTTTCCCATTTATTCCGTCAGCCTTAATTCTAATAACAAACCTATCACGCACTGTTTACCAATACCTGTACCTCTAAACTTAATACATTTCACATACACCACAACAGTTATACTTCCTCATGCACTCAGAATCTAATCTCTTCAAAGTGGGTAAAACATGATTTATCTTGAGCAAATCCATGCTGGTTCAACTATGATTGGTCATGTGGCAGATACTTATTGTTTTTGAAAGACCCCACCACAGTTATGAAACAAAATAGTCAAGTACTTTATTCCTCCAATCCTTCAGCACCATCCATATATCTAAGGAGGATATGAAAATGTTAGCTACCATCCTCAAAATTCCTAAGCTTCTCTCAAAACTCCTGAAATGGATTCCATCTGGACCAGGTGATGCATCTACTTTAAGAACTGACACATTTAGAAATGGATAAATTAGATATTCTGTAATCTTATCCAGACGCCTGGTGACTTCCTTAGAGAGTAAAACTTTGATTATCCTGTACCTTCAGAACTCTTGTGGTGCCAGACTGGCAGGTTTTTTGCATTACTGGATTTTACTTGCATTGATACCCGCAACACACATTAAATTCCTTTTCTATTAAATGTAACACAGAACTATAATGAAATTTCCAATGAATCCAATACGTTCAAAGGGAACAGGGGAATGGAGGCCTGGTGAGTTTAAAGAGAGCAAGGGAATAAGACCCCAATACATTTATAGTTAATGTAGGAAGCGTGGCTCTGGTGAGTTTAAAGGGAGTGTGGGAAACAGAGGAGCTGGTGAGTTTAAAGGGAAAGAGCAAACAGGTAAGAAAATGGAAATGGGGTCCTTGGTGAGTTTAAAGGAGGCGTGGCCATGGTGAGTTTAAAGGAGGCGTGGCCATGGTGAGTTTAAAGTCAGATATGAATGCCCTATGAGTTTAAAGTAACTGTAGGAAAGGGAAACAGGTGAGCCAGATACCAGATCATTGGATTTACTATCTAACTGGATGGTGGACTATCAGAAGTTTAGCTTATACAATAATTTTGATAAAGTCCTCTTTATTGTTAAATGGATTACAAATTATCCATTTAATATATTATCCAGGGCTTCTACAATTTTACCTATAAATCTCCATGTATAGCCCATCAACTATAGTAACACTTTCTTTTTATTTCAAATAGTAATTTATACACTACCTCCCAAAAATACCCTTAATTACTTGTATATTTGTTGGGAATTGTCTTGATGGAATGATTGAACTATATAGGACTTCACCTTCTCAGGTGAGGGGTTGCAGACTATTTTTCCATTGGGCTGCTCTTCATAAGCCACTGCAGTCCTGGAGAAAATACTCCCTGAAATATTAGGTAGGGGGTTTCAGGATTTATACTCAGCAATGATGAAGGAATGAGAATAATTTTCCACGTACGAATAGTGTGTAGATTGGAGAGGAACTTGGTGGATGATAGTATTTAATTTGCCTGGTGTTTTTTTCCTTCTAGGTTGTAGAACATGTGTTTGGGAGGTTCTGTGGAAGAAGCTTTGGGAAGCTACTGCAATGCATTTTGCAGATGCTGTGCACAGAACTACTGAGTGCCAGTGATGGAGGGAGGACATGTTTATATAGGTGGATTTGATACCAATCATCCATTAACCAATATTGAAGTGTCTTTTCCAGTTGTGTTTCTGGCTAATAGTGACCTACCACACTCCCACCCCACCATATGGTGGAAAATTCATAGTTAAATATCAAGGGTCATTGTTTAGAATCTCTCGTCATGAAGATGGTAATTGCCTGACATAATCATGGCAGGGATATTATTAACTCCATGTTTGAGTGTTGTACAGTTGTTACTACATGCTACTGCATTATCTCAGGAGATGCAAATGGAATCAAATATCAGGCAATTGAAAGGCAACATTTCCAAATCTTACTAAAATGGAAAAAAGTTAATTGATGTTGAAAAGTAGCTGATGTTGGTTGAGTCTAGGACACTGTCTTCGGGGACGATGCAATTATTTCTAGTGGAGTGAGATTAATGAATTCAACAACCACAATGTTTGTATAAGATGTAAAACTCACCGTATAGATTTACTTTTAATTCACATTGACTTCAGTTTCACCAAGGTTTCTTTGTGATATATCTATCATAAGCTGTGCTGCAGTACTCTGACGTGTTCAGCTCTATTCTGGGAAATTCAAAATATCAATACAATATTTCATTCCACACAGTATAAGATACTCACAATTGTGCAGTGTCAGACAAGTACCCAGAATGGAGCATTAGGTAACTGTCTAGTGGATGTAATATATACTGTTAGTGGCATCATCTCAGTACATCATGAACTCTCTTAAATCTATTTCATATGCCCAAGATCCTTGACACTACTCGGTCAAGTGGTGCCTTGATGACAACTTGTTTCTGGAATTGAGTTCTCTGGTCTGTGTTGTACCAGTGATTTCTGGTGGCCAGTGGTATTGGTGAAGCTAAGGATGGGTGAGCAGGTAGTGGCTGAGTTAGTGTCACCAATATTCACTGCTAATAATACCTTCCTTCATTTAGCCGATAAATGATTCATTGTCGATTGATGGGATGAGAATTGCATGTATCCTGCTTCTGATAGGACATACCTGGGCAATTTCCCCACAGCTAGTTAGATGTTTCTGTTTTAGTTGTGATGGAACAGATGGAACACAAATCTTTACATTAGAGTCCGGATGTTGCCTGGTCTCACAGTTTTTGCTGTATTCTGTTGACCCAGCCATTTCCTGATTATACGTGGACGTCACTAGGAGGCTCCAAAAGGCTTAAGATGATTGAAAATGCGTCAGTCTAGCCTCGGGTATTTAAGCAAGGGTGCCACGTTCCTTCGGCTTCTGTACCTTCTAGGAAGTAAGACCTTCATTCTGACGTTCACCTCTTCCATACAGATTTCCAGACTGACATATGAGAATTGGGGTGCCTGTTCCAGTGCCTGGCTTATCATGGTTGATATCTGTTTTCCAAGCTGTGCTGTGGCTTCCAGCAGTCATTATGGTCACCACTTCCATTTTAAGAGGCATAGCCTTGACTACAATATACACAGAATACTTTAAAACAGTGTGCATGCATCCTGAATTTAATCCTGTAGGACACTAATCCACAAACAACATTTCTTGCTAATGTTAAAGAAACAAATCATGGCATTAAGTGTACACATTAATTTACAATATTAATTCCATGGGGAGGAACTAATGTAAGTCCCATATGAATCATCATTTTTGCACATTTTTCTGCAGAAACAGATTCCTACCCTTGAGTATTTGGCATTGAGGAAAGACTTTTGTGGTTTAAATTCCTATCTAAAGCCAGGAGTGAAGAGAAATGTGTTTTCTCTGTTGCAATCACCAGCAGTGAGTTATCTCCTTTGGTTTTGATTTATTTCACAATTCCAGACGGTTAAAAATAAATTGTAGTTTTCCCAGAAGCTCCCAAAGGAACTCTATTAAAAAAGATGATTAAAAACAGTGCCAACAATAAAATGACCATTCTTACAGCTGCTTGTTCATAATAAAATTAAATGTCCGGCAGTTCATCATCCATGCCATGGCTGTATCCGAGACAGTGGTATGATTAGATCCAGGATACAGGCTGTCTCCTGGTTTACGAATGCCTGACTATGGGACACTCCTGCATTCAAACAAGCTTCCATAATATTACATTGAAAAGTCCGATGCACTGACTAAAATATCCTTCACCAGCATCACTGAAATACATCGCTTGATCATTAGCCCATTTTTGTGTTTCCAACCCTTTCTACTGGAGATTGATACAAGTTCAAAGAACAACCTCTAAACTTCCTGGTTGAACAATGAATTTGTTCTCTCTCCATGGACGCTGATAGCTTGTAAGCATTTCTAGCATTTTCTGGTTTTGTTTCAGATTTCCAGCATTTGCATTATTTTATTTTTCAATTCCTTCTGATATACAGTTCTGATATACAGGTTCTGATATACAGGTTGAACACCAATTTTCAGGCAACTGATGGATCGCCCATTCCTGTAATTCGGATAAAATTATAAGAGCTCAGTTAAAATTCCCTAAGCGACCACAGGTGGGCATTGCTCCCAATCTTCTCACCTGACTGTTTCACAAATGCAGTAAACCATCATTTTAACTACCCCCTTAAAACAGATGTCGGATATAGTGGACGGACATGCTGACCCATCCCTGGTTCACACCGTCTCCTCGGTGGTTTAGAGCCCCGGTTTCTGACGCCACTCCCGACTGCACCAGCAGCAGGCCCTTCTTCACCCACCAAAAGTGCCGTTGGTGCATCTTGCGAGTTGGGAGTGGGGTCGGAACCAATGCTCTAAACGGCTGTGGAGACAGTGGGAGCCGGGGATGGGTCGGCAGGTTTTTCCATTCAAATTCAGTTTACATTTTATATTTGATTTATTTAAGTTTCTGGCGCTCCATGGTGCTTTAGGGATACGGGTTGGACATAATTAGTGGGTCTGGGGTGTATTGTTGTTTCTTTGTCATGTGACCTCTGTTGGTCCAGAAAAACAGATAATCCGGAAAGGCTCTGGAACCAAGGGTGCCTGAAAATCAGTGAAAACCTGCATTTCATTTAAAAAAAAATCTATTTACAGATGCTGCTTGACTTGCTGGGGTTTTCCAGCATTCACCTTACTTCAGATTGTCTTATGCATCTCATGGTTCTAGCATATATTTTGATGTTTTTCTCTTTCTTTTATTTCCCCTTTTAGGGGTGGTGTAGTGAGGGAAACTGTGCAAGCCAGTGGTTATTATCAACGTCCTTGTTCAAATGTCTTTTAAATGTTGTAATTGTACCAGCTTCTGCATCTTCCTGCACTTCCAATATACCTGCCACCCTTTGTGTGAAAAATTTGCCCTCTAAAATCCCCTATAAATCTTTCTCCTCTCAACTTAAACCTGCACCTTTTAGTTTTAGACGACCTTCTGCTGGGGAAAAGACTGTGACTATCCGTCTTACCTATGTCCTGCATGATTTCATAAACCTCGATAAGTTCACCCCACAGCCTCCTTCGCTCCAGGGAAGATAGTCACCCATTCTGGTTTCCATCTTTATAATCATCACGTTTTGCTTCACCTTTCCTGTTTCTCTACAACTTCAACCATGTCTGTTTTCCAAGTAACCTAATTTTGATGAAAGATCATCAAACTAAAATATTAATTCTATTTTACTTTGTACAGATGCTACCTAACTTGCTGAGATTTCTGGCATATCTCAGTCCGGACTGACATATGATGAGGGACTGACATATGATGGAAGAATGGGATTATATTCATTGGAATTTAGAAGACTGAGATGTTATAGAAACATATACAATTCTTAAAGGATTGGACAGGCTAGATGCAGGAAAAATGTTCCCGATGTTGAGGGGGGGGGGGCAAAACCAGGGGTCACAGTTTAAGAATAAGGAGTAGGCCATGTAGGACTGAGATGAGGAAAAACTTTTTCACCCAGAGAGTTGTTATTCTGTGGAATTCTCTGCCACAGAAGGCAGTGGAGGCCAATTCATTGGATGTTTTCAAGAGACGGTTAGATTTAGCTCTTAGGACTAAAGGAATCAATGGATATAGGGAAAAAGCAAGAATGGGGAATGGATGTTAGATGATCAGCCATGATCATATTGAATGGCGGTGCTGGATCGAAGGGTCGAATGGCCTACTCCTGCTCCTATTTTCTACGTTGCTGTTTGTATATTTTTGTTTCTCATTCAAATTTAAAATCTCAAGAGTTTTGTTTTGCTTTTTTATTTCTGCTTATTAATTAATTTGCTTGATAAAGCACAGCACTCCCCATTCAAAGCAATAGAGGATATCAGCTGCCAGGAGAAAATTTGTTAGACATTTTTCATTATTAATTTGTTATTTTTAATGTTTTAGACTATTTCTTTCAAATGGTTGGATTTTTTGCATGAAATATTTTTTTGAATACTGTTTCTTTTCAATATTAATTTAATGTTTTTTTAACATGCCCTATGTGTTAATGACTATAAATGTCAAAGGTATTCACAGTCAATAAAGCTGATGGCTTTGACAGCTGGTGAGCTTGGGGCAGACTGTCACCGGCTGTCAAAGTTGTTCCTTACTTCCGTTATCTCCACTCAGCCGTGGCAAATTGCAACAAACCGAAGATGACACCAGGGACCATGCTAATACACAGGAGTAGATGGCTCACAACTAGGGCAGCACAGTGGCACAGCCGTAGAGCTGTTGGTTCAGAGCGCCAGAGATCCGGGTTCGATCCTGACTACGGGTGCTGTTTGTACGTTCTTCCTGTGACATTGCGGGTTTTTTCCAGCTGCTCTGGTTTCCTCCCACACTTCAAAGACGTGCAGGTTTGTAGGTTAATTAACCTGTAAATTACCCCGAGTATATGGGATAGAACTAGTGTACGGGTGATCGATGTTCAGCATGGACTCAGTGAGCCAGAGGGCCTGTTTCCATGCTGTTTCTCTAAACTAAGCTAAACTCCGGGAACACTGGAGATACAATATGCCCTAATGAGATATCCTGTGACTGAATAGTATTATAGAAACACAACGTATTTCTTCTTCGCTCATCTAACTTTCAAGTCCACAAGAGAGGGCTGAAGAGCCTTACATCTCATCTAATAGATGACACAGAAATACAAGGGCAGCACATAGGTACAGCTGGCAAAGTCGCTGTCTCACAGCACCAGAGACCTCAGATCGCGTGGTTTTCCTCCAAGTGCTCCAGTTTGCTCCCACAACCCAAGGACGGGTGGGTTTGTGGGTTAATTGGTCTCTGTAAATTGGCTCTAATGTGCAGGGAGCGAAAGAGAAGGTGGAGTAACATAGAAATAGTGTGATCAATGGCTGGTGTGGACTCAGTGGAACGAAGGACTCGTTTCAATGCCGGAAACTTAACTGAAGTAAACTTAAATGTCAGTCTAGAATATTGTGCAACTATGTGAATTACTTAAATCCACGATCAGTCTGAGATTTTCCAATTTGTATTTTTGCACAAATGCATTGTTTTTTTTGCAGACTTTTACTTTGCACTGCCTTGTAGAATTTATGTGTAATTCTTGTATAATTTATATTTTACATAAGTCATAAATATTATAGCTCAGAACCAATCAATATCTCCATGCACATTGAGGTCCAGTAATCGGCATGAAATTTTATTGTCAAGTACATGTCGATTCTATTTAGCTGAGCGTTGGCAATTTCTGCAATTTATACCATATAAATTACACCTTCCCGATGGATTATATCTATCAGCATTACTTTATGCTGTTTACCATGTCACTTACACGCCATAACGTTATCAACAGTGCTTCTTGTCACACACCATTAGAAACCTGTACTCCCCTTTCCATCCATGGCTAGCCAAATAGGTTTAAAATTCCCCAGGCTATTTTAGTTAAAAAATAACATTTATTCAGTTAACTTTCAGTTAATGCAACTGTACAACTTGTGTAAAAACTCCCAATTGCATGAACCTTGCAAAAGGCATTTTGGTTTAGGAATTATTATCCAAATTAGTGCATTCCACGTGTAAAGTGGCTTTGCCTTGCTTCACGATTAAAGAATTGATGCAGTTAATAATTATTGCTAGACATCCCCCGAAACATTGCCTGACCATTCCCTCCACAGACCCTGCCTGACCGGTTGCATTCCGCCATCACTTTGCATTTTATTTATCATTTCATGTCTGATGCTGTTACATGACATAAAACTTCCAAATAAATGTGAACTAAGGGCAGTAATTCTGCTGATAGTCCATGCAGAGCAGAAATCTCATCTCAATACATCTGCCATTGCACTAAATACCAATATATCTGGCATCGTTGCATTTTAAGAGCATGTTTCGATGTGCAAGCAATTAATCATTCCTCTTTATACAAAAATCATCATAGACCCACTGGAATGGTTACAGCAGTCATTTCCAACTTCCTAATGGTATCTAGGGAGTATTGCAGTGTATTACTGACAAACGACACCACTTCCATTAAATCTTTATCAATAATTAGGCAATTCACTACAGTTCTAGCCGTGGCCTCTACATTGATAATTCCTATATGCATGGTATGTAGCTCATCTAGAATATTTTCCTAATAATAGCAATGTTACAAAATTTTGAGATTTTAAAAATCAAGTCTGCAATTTATCCCATCAGATAAAGCATAAAAAGAAGTTTAATTTGACACCTAATTTACTTTCATATCTTCAGTATTAAGAAAGTTATGGCCATTTTCATACTCGGAAATGAGCATCTTGCTTCCCATTGCCTTTCAATTGACTTAACTCAAAAGCTGTGATCTGGAAAAGTTAAAAGTCCATAACATTCTTAAAAATTAAGAGAACTCAATGAAATTTTCAGTTATTATAGATTGAAGCATTCTGAAACAAATATTAAACAATCTTACTTGGATTACCTGAAATTAAAGCATATTAGTTAGTTATCTAATTGTAGCTAATTACAAAATTCAATGAGTAGATCTAAACATCTATCAATTTCTTAAGAAAATATAAACTTCTTTTAAATTGCCTAAGTGTCCAAATAACATTCACACAATAATCCACAATATAACATAATTTTTAAATCTCATTTTCATGAATTTCTGGGCCAAATGGAAGGAATTTAGTGTTTTATGCTGTAAATTAATGGTCATTTAAATCAACTAGCGAGTGGGTTTTAGTGGAATGCGGTGGATTAGAACGTTGCGGTTAGCGGTGAAGTCGGGGGGAAAAATACTGGGGGTTCATACATTTTTTGGGGACCCCATTTCGCAACATAAAAATATTATTAATGCCTCCCGAAAAACCAACTTTTAATATAAAAATAAAGTATTTACCTTTTTTTCTCCCCTACGCAAAATGCTTCCAGTTGTCTGCGGTCACGGCTTTTGAAGGTGATTTTTAAATTACTCTAGTTAATAAATAATCTAGAGTAATTTAAAAATACCACCATTCATTAAATGTCGGAGCGATTTTTCTTCAGCAACCAAATCGCCCGACATTCATCGATTATCCAGGCCTGTGGAAAAACGGCACTTTAAGCCCGCCCCCCTCTGCAAGGCGCGAAAGTCGCGCACACGGGGAGCGGCAGAAGTGCAGCGCCGCTAAAGGTAAGTTTTGTAACATACCTACTAATAACACTTGGAATGATGATTAAATGTACCAATTTTAAATGGAAGCACAAGGAACTGCAGATGCTGGAATTTTGAGCAAAACACAAAATACTGGAATAACTCAGCAGGCCAGGCAGCATCTGAGGAGGGATTGAATGGTCGATGTTTTGAATCAAGTCCCATCTTCTTCAGAAGATGCTGTCTGACCCACTGAGGTAATCCAGTACTTTGTGTTTTACTCCCTATTTTAAAAGATGTTAGTTAACAATTGGAATCTGAATTCAAACCTGTGATAACAGAAAAGCAATAAACTTTCATTTGGACACCTGTCCAGGCTAATCCATCCTCACAAAATGTGTCTATATTCTTGGTTTACCACTACATCCTGCTGAATCAGCTGAACAAACCCTATTTAATTGTTACTGGAAAATACAAATTGCAGTGTAAAAACTAAATTTACACTCATGAGAGCGAATGATCTATGTGGTAATCTGCCTGAACCATTACATTTAGCAGGAAGTACTTTCAGCCAAACATATTCTGATCTTGTCATTGCAATTTCTGATCCTGCTACCGGTACCCCATCTGGACTAGCAACTATTTCCTCCCTCCCCCTCCCCTTCCACCTACAATTCTTGCTCGAGCATCACAATTTGCTCCTCAATCTTGCCTCACACTTGCCTTTTCATCTCTGGCCTTTGTCCAACCATCTTCCTATCAAAGAACCCTCCTCACCCGCATCAAGAAAGGGTTTTGGCCCGAAACGTTGCCTATCTCCTTCACTCCATAGATGCTGCTGCACCCGCTGAGTTTCTCCAGCATTTTGTGTACCCTTAACCTATTACCTGCCCGGCTCTACCCTGCCCCTCCTCTCAGATTTCTTTCACCCACCTTACAATGAATCTGAAGAAGGATCCCGACCTGAAACATTACCTATCCATGTTCTCCTGAGATGCTGCCTGACCCGCCAAGTTACTCCAGCACTTTGTGCCTTCTTTTGTAAACCTGCATCTGCAGTTTCTTTTGATGTTACTTACCAGACTTTGATAATTACTGCTGATTGCCCAGTGGAGAGCACTCTACAGGAGAAGAGATGTCACCCCAGGGGACCACATGAGGGGCAAGGGTATTTTGCTTTGCTTAAAGATATGTGCAAACACTACTGAATATGACACCAATTCATGTATAGAGGTATAGATGCTGAGAATGTCTGAAGAGTTTTTGACTTGTCTTACCTTAGACTTTAGATTTCAGAGATACAGCATGGAAACAGGCCCTTCTGCCCACAAACCAGCAATTGGCCCATACACTAGCACTATCCTACACCCGAGGGACAACTTACAGGTCAATTAGCCCACAGACCTGCATGTCTTTGGAATGCGGGAGGAAAGCCCGGAGAAATGTGACCATGTGGTCACAGGGATATATACATATATTGATATATTTAATTCGGAATAATGTTTATTTTTGGAAAGAAAAAAGTTTGTTTTGCCGAATAAAGACTTATTTCAGTAGCTTTTTAAGTATACTCGTTCTCTACACTGATGCTGCATATGAAACCACACTCCCACCCGCCTGTTGTCAAAAAGCAAAAACACTCTGATGCTGGGAATGTGAAATAAAAAGTCTTGAAACATTGAGTCTGTTTCACTTTCCACCGCGGTGGTTTGACCTGGTGAGTAAATGGAGCATTTTCTGTCCTTTTGTGTTTCATATTGCACACTGGGTGTCCTGTCTATTGACAACAGAAACTCAGGTTTTTTCAAAGAACAATACATCAGAAATGACCAGAGGTAAGTTATAACATGACACGAGCCAAAGGTGGTCATAAATGGTGTCTCGGTTCTGAATGTTTCGAGTCCAGGCAGAGAAGTGGCAGTGAAGGGAAAGCACTCTGACCTGAAACATCAATTTCCCTCCACAGATGCAGTCTGACCCACGGAGGTCCTCCAGCAGTTCATGTTTTCTTGAGACATTGTTCAATATTCCAAATGTTTCTGAGGACAAACACCTCAAAATATTATGAGAGCTGACTCTCTGGGTACACGAACATCCCAATTATTTATTGACAGAACAAATCTGCTGTGACCATGTTTGATGTGTTTAGTGGCAACATAACCAGCCTGATACTGTGTTCTTTGACACAATGCTGCAAACAATGTCAGCTGAAGTTGTCTACATGGTCTGGTGCAGGACAATGCGAATGAGAATGTCTCATGGAGTGTCAGTTTCCAAACCATATCTCCAAAGTAGCCTTGGGCTGTGAGCTTGTACGTTTGTCTATTCAAACGCTGTCTTTATTTATACTGTCCTTGCAGTTTCAAAACTGATGACTGTGAAGGTTATATTTGATTTTGAAGACTGGTTCGCCATTGTATTAAAAAAACATTGTATTAAAATTTTAAAAAGTTGCTGGAGTAACTCAGCGGGTCAGATAGCACCTCTGGAGCACATGAATCGTCAATGTTTCAGGTTGGGACCCTTCTTCAGGCTGATTGTATTGGAGGGGGGAAAAAAGCTGGAAGAGAATTGGGGGCAGGATATTTCAAGGGAGTTTTAATGGCAGATGGTTGGACAAAAGGCCAAAGATAAAAATACATAAGACTGTGAAATAAGGGGTGAAGAGATGTGAAATATGAAGCCTGAGGAAAGTATATAGGTGGATGTGGAAAGTGGGGTGGGATTGCAGGAGAAATGAGTGTGCATCCAGGTGGGACATATAGAAGGGGGGGGGGGGGGGGATGGTTGTTTATTGATTAGTCACCTACATTTTGAGAATTTAAAGTTCAAACTGTTGAGCTGTAAGCTATCCAAGTGGAATTATGAGGTGCTGTTTCTCCAGTTTGTGTGTGACTTCACTTTGGCAATGGAGGAGGTCCTGGACAGAAAGATCAGTATGGGAATTGGAAGGGAAATTAAAATAGTTAGCAACTGGGAGATCCAGTAGGCCCTACTGGACTGAGCACAAGTATTCAGTGAAATGGTCGTCTGAAGCATGCTTCCTTTCGCTGATGTAAAGTCTTTCATTTGTATTAATGCCTATTATCACTTGCACATTATACTTTTTCACTTTGGCTGTTTCTCCCTAATGGGTCTCCCACTTAAGGGGCTGTCCCACTTGGACAACCAAATCCACGAGTTTAGAAGACCCTAGATGGGTTGAAAAAAATGTCAAGGTCGTGTTGACCCTCCGAAGTAAAAGACCTCCTACGACTATGTATACGACCTCCTACAACCCCCGTGACCTCAGTCTTCCACACCTAAGACCAACTACGACTACCTACAAGTGGAAAATGATCAATGATGTATTTTATGATGTAATGTTTGCATTTTTCAGGCCAGTTCCCGATCCACGACTACCTACGACTACCCACGAGTATCTACGACTACCTACGACTACCATCACAACCTACTACGACCTACCTACGACCTACCTACAAGTAAAAAGTATCAATTTTTTCCATGCTGACTCGTTTTTTTACTCATTTACATTTTTTATCAGGCTGGAAAAAATGCAGCGGCCTACCTGAGGCCACGAGTACGCGGAGACCACTCACAAGCATGAGGAAGAGTTATGAAGACCTCGTGGCGACCATGCTGTGAGTATGAGTCAAGGGCAAACTCGGCAGAGGTCGCCAATTAGGTTGTGAAAGTGGGACAGTGGCTTAACATGACTTTTTCGGCGACTGCCGGTACCCGTCATAGGTCATTGCAGGTCGCCGAAAATTTTCAACATGTTGAAAATCCAGCCGCGACCAGAAAGACGCTACGACTCTTTCCGCGACTGAGGAGACTACTTACGACCATACAGGCGACACCCCGGCAACATGTGTATGGTTGTGAGTAGTCGCCCAAAGAGTCATACCTTGCTCTGGTCGCCGCTGGATCTTCAACACGTTGAACATTTTGGGCGACCTGCAACGACCTATGAAGGGTGCCGGCAGTCGCCGAAAAAGTTGCATAATTGGGACAGTCCCATAACATTATTTCACAGGGAGATATTTTTCTCCCTCCTGCTACATGTACTCCAGGTGATACATAATGTTTGACTTACACAAATTCAACTTTATGTAGAAAATTCAGGTTTGTGTGTAAATCTTTACGAACATGCAGGTGGAAACAACAGTGCGGCTGTGTCTTTTGCTTCATCATATATGTGACCAAAATGGTTGATGAGGGCAGAGCTGTGGACATTGACTATATGGATTTCAGCAAGGACTTGGATAAGGTTCCACATGGAACTTCTCTGGAATGTTAGATCGTATGGGATGCAGGGAGAGCTAGCCGATTGGATAGAAAATTGATGGAAGGAAGAAGAGAGTGATGTTGGGGAAGATTAATTTTTGAGACTGGAAGCCTTTGACTAATGGTGTGTCAGCGATCGGTGCTTGGCCCATTGCTTTTTGTGATTCATATGAATGATTTGGATGCAAATTTATAAGGCAAATTAGTAGGTTTGCAGCTAACACTAAAGTGGGTGATATTATAGATAGCAAAGATGGCTATCCAGATTACAGCAGGATCTTGGTCAGTTGCGGAAATGGGCTGAGGAATGGATAATGGAGTTTAATGCAGAAAAATGCAAGGTGTTGCATTTTGGAAAGTCAAACCAGGGCAGGACCTTCAGAGTGAATGGCAGGGCTCTGGAGAGTGTTGTAGAGCAGAGGGATCTAGGCATGCAGCTATATAGTTCCTTGAAAGTGGCGTCAAAAGTAGATAGGATGGTCAAGAAAGCTTTTGATACATTAGCCTGCATCAGTCAGGGTATTGAGTACAGAAGTTGGGATGTTATGTTACAGTTGTGCAGAACATTGGTGAGGCCACATTTGGAGTATTGTGTTCAGTTTTGATCACACTGCTGTAGAAAAGATGTTGTTAAGCTGGAAAGAGTGCAGAGAAGATTTACGAGGATGCTGTCTGGACTTGAGGGCTTGAGTGAAAGGGGAGTTTGTGCAGGCTAGCACTTTATTCCTTGGAGTGCAGAAGGATAAGAGATGATCTTATAGAGGTGTATAAGATCATGAGAGGAATAGATAGAGTAGATGCACAGAGTGTTTTACCCAGAATAGGGCAATCAAATGCCAGAGGACATAGATTTAAGGTGAGACGGAAAAGATTTAATAGGAACCTGAGGTTCACTTAGAGGAGGATGGGTATATGGAATGAGCTGCCAGATGAGCTATTTGAGGCAGATATTACTACAACATTTAAAATATATTTCTATGATTATATGAACAGGAAAGGTTTAGACGGATATGGACCAAACGCGGGCAGATGGGACTAGTGTAAGTGGAGTAGCTTGGTCAACAATGCAAATTGGGCTAAATGCTCCCATGCTGTATGACTGCGACTTTATGTGGTTGCTCAGCAAGTTGAAGCCATTTCAACTTTAGCCCAGCCGTGGCGGGAAGTGCTGTATGAATGCACGAGAGTAGAAATCTGATGTAGTGATGTTAAATGGAAATGGGCAAACATCAACGGTGTAGCCTGTTTTAGCCACGTGAACTGTGAGCACCTGAACAAAGATCTGATTAAAGATCATGATAAAAGGCTCAGCACCAAAGAAATCGATCGTGATTATGAAGCAATGATGAGTATTTCAGACCTGGAAAAGTAATTAATTCTGTGGAGAGGGCAGAAAATCAACCGTTTACCACACAGCCTCATGATAATCCAGGGGAAGGCTGAAAGTCGATAAAGCTAAGGTGGGCAAACCAGGGGGAACATTTGTGACACCTGATGAGCGGTATCTTTGCTTTAAAGTTCAGGTAAATTTGCATGAAATTTGCATAAAGGTCCACCTGTCTCCCCAGATTCTGGTGAACTTCTACCGCTGCACCATCGAGAGCATCCTTACCAACTGCATCACAGTATGGTATGGTAACTGCTCTGTCGCCGACGCATCACAGGCTCCTCACTCCCCTCCATTGAGTCTGTCCATAGTAAACGATGTTACAGGTCCCTCTGCTGCCGTACCAGCAGGCTCAAGAACAGCTTGCAGCTGTATGTTTTTCACCCTTTTCTTTATTTTAGTATGTTAAAGTGTTTTGTTTTGGAGCCTATTCTTTTTTATGTGGGGGGTGGGGGGGCGGGGGAAGGGGGAAACTGCTTTTCCTGGTCCCTACCTGGTCGGAGAGTCAGCTTTTCTCCGGGCTGCACTTTCGACCCGTCCTCGCGGCCTACCAGCGGGCGTGGAGCGGCGTTTCCTGAGGGGACCGCCCAGAACCTCGGCTTCGGCAGCGGCGGAGCGCTGGAGCACCATCCCGGGGCGGAGCGGGCGATGCCTTGCCTGGGTCGCCGCGCTGGAACTCCGGTGAGCTGAGACCGCCGAGACAAAGATCGCGGAGCCGTGGGTCTGTGGAACGGCCGGCTGCGGGCGGCGGCGCTGAACTTCAACATTGGGAGCCAGTGGGGGAGCTCCATTCAGTGCGGCCTTGTCGGCTTCAGAAGCCGCGAACTCCAGTAGGAAGCAGCCGTTCCGGGTGTCCCAAGC
Organism: Raja brachyura; assembly: GCA_963514005.1. The sequence continues at coordinate 30,620,260 of OY740803.1, forward strand.
CGCTGAGAGGATTCTCCCGACGCCGGAGCATCATCACCCGGCGAGAACGGCCTGGAACATCGGGCCTCCGTGAAGGCGACTATGGAGGCCTCAATAGGCCTGACTATGGGTGGACATGCGTTGGGGACTGGACATTGTGCCTTCCCTCATAATGGGAACCATTGTGGGGGGATGTTTTTTATGTTTAAATCTCTTTATTAGTGTTATGTCTGTATTCTTTATTTTATGGGCTGCATGGCAAGTAACATTTCACTACACCAATTGGTGTATGTGACAAATAAACTAACCTTGAACCTTGAGCTTCTTCCCTGCGGCTGTCACACTTCTCAACGCTGCACCTCAATGACTGCCTGTCTCCATCTCTTCTTGTGTATCAAACTGAACATCGTTCGGCATTAAGTTGACCGGGTAAGCACTCTCTCCCCACTGTCACTTTCCACAGAATCGGGGGATACAACAGGCATTGGAAAGGGAAATTAAACAATTAGACATAGAGAATGCGGCTACACCAACCATGATAAAACACAATAAAATTGAATTATTGAAATATAAATTAAATAAAATATATTCAGACCAAGTTGTAAATTTTTATCAGTATACTAAACAATTACATTTTGAATTTGGAGATAAACCTCAAAAATTATTGGCTCGTCAATTACGGAAACTGGACAGGGAAAAAACAATCCATAGGATTAAATCAGACAAATGAGAACCACTAGTACAACCTAAGGACATTAATGAGAGATTTCTGCAATACTATCAAAACCTTTATTCTGCTAAAACTATAGATCACCAGACAGGAAGAGAAGCATTCTTACAAAAATGCAATCTTAAAGGGTTAGATTTGAAAGATAAAGAATTATTAGACGCTGAAATAACAGTAAAAGAAATGGAAGAGTCTATCAGATCTCTAAAAAATGGTAAATCCCTGGGACAAGATGGCATTGGCTCAGAATTCTATAAAACATTCTATGATCTGATTGTCCCGCATTTAAAGACACTGTACGAACATATCTGCACCAAAATTACCAAAAACGCTAAATGAATATATTATAACACTTATACCAAAAATAGATAAGCTCTGGATGATCCAGGATCATATAGAGCTATAGCTCTTCTAAATACTGATCAGAAAATATTAACTAAAATCCTAGCACAAAGATTAAGTACAGTGATTAATAAATTAAAACACCCGGATCAAACATGATTTATACCAAAAAGGTATTCTTCATATAACCTGAGACGATTATTCAATATTATATACTCAAAAAGAAATATTATCAAAGACCTAGCAATGATTTCGTTAGATGCTGAGAAAGCTTTTGACCAGGTGGAATGGCCCTATTTATTTTCGGTTATGAAAATTTTTCAACTGGGCGAGAAGTTTAGTACATGGATAAAACTTCTATATACTAATCCAACAGCTAGAATATCAACAAATCAAATGTTATCAACTAAATTTAACTTATCTAGAGGTTGTAGACAAGGATGTCCGTTATCCCCGTTATTATTTGCACTTGTAATAGAACCATTAGCAGAAAGCGTGAGGTCCCATCCTGAAATATATGGGTATTAAACCAAAGATACTGAAAATAAAATCTCCTTATAAGCAGATGATGTATTAGTTTACATTACTAAACCTGAAGTTAGTATCCCAAACTTACTAAATTTAATAACTCAATATGGCTCGTTTTCAGGATACAGAATTAGTTGGAATAAAAGAGAAATCATGCCAATAATGGAAAGTAACCCACATATTTTACAACAATTCCCTTTTAAAATAGTAAATGAAAAACTTAAATATCTTGGAATTTATGTAACAAAGAGATATACTTCTTTATTTAAATCTAATTTTCCGCCTTTACTGAACAAATTACATAAGAATATTTTGTATTGGAAAATGTTAAGTAGATGTTAGGTAGAATTAATGCGATAAAAATGATTTTTTTCCCGCAATTATTGTACCTCTTTCAATTAATCCCGATATATTTCCCAAAAACTTTTTTTAAAAAGGTTGACTCTATAGTCACCAATTTTATCTGGGATTATAAGAACCACAGAATAAATAAGAAACACTTATGTAAATCAAAAATAAATGGAGGTTTAGCATTACCGAATTTTATGTTTTATTTCTGGGCAGTTAATATTAAAAATATGAATTTTTGGTTGGAAGAACTGGACAAACAACCAGATTGGTTAAAAATGGAAAAGGAAGATTGTTTACCTTTTGAAATTGGGTCGATTCTATTTGCTATTACTAAATTAAGCAAAAACACCTATAAAGAATTCCCTATAATAGACAGTGGAATACGCATTTGGAAACAAGTAAAGAACACATTAAAATTGGATTACAATTCCCATTGTAAACAATGCTACATTTAAACCCTCATTGATGGATAAGGGTTTTTTACAATGGAAAAATCATGGAATTACAAAGATGGGTGATCTCTATAGGAAAAGTTCATTTCTCTCATTTCAGGAATTACAACAAATTTATGGGCTTCAATCAAAAGATTACTTTAGATATCTACAAATTAGAGACTATGCTAAGTCAAATACACATGACTTAGCTTAGAAAGATATAAATTTTTGATGAATGTTTGAATAAACATCCGAACACAGAAAAATTGATATCTTATATTTATAACATTCTATTAGATAATGATGCACCCAAGACGGATTTATATAGGCAATCATGGGAAAACGAATTAGGTCAAACAATAAGGCCAGAAATTTGGGATGAAAGCTTACAACATATACACCACTGTTCGTTAAATGCTAGACATTCTTTAATACAATTTAAAGTATTACATAGATTGCATTATTCAAAAACCAAATTGAATAGAATTTTCCCATGCGTTTCCCCTATTTGTGATAAATGTCAACACGTAGAGGCTAACCTAACGCACACATTCGTAAGCTGTATAAAAATTAATAATTTTTGGATGGAAATTTTAAAGATAATTTCGGAAGTTGTCAATATCAAATTGGTCCCTGATTCAAAATTAATAATATTAGGAATAATAAAACAAAATCAATTATTTACATCGAATCAAAGAACCTTTATTGATTATAGTTTAATAATTGGGAAAAAATTAATATTAAAATTTTGGAAAGGCCCTATATCCCCCACAATTAAAATGTGGACTACGGAAATGTTGGAGACCGTATATTTGGAAAGATTAAGATTTGTCCTAATGGACAAACAAGAACTATTTAAAATAATATGGTCCCCATTTATTGAATATTTGAAGGGCCAAACTGGTTTGGCACGAGAACCCGACTGAAACCTGAATCAAAGAATAGATGAAGAATTACATTTCATAAAACGCGGATATATCACCAACGATGCATAATCTATTGAGCACTCCATTCTTCCTCAACTTTTCCTCCTCTTTTTTGTTTTCTATTAATTTCTATCTTTATAAAAATTGGAAAAAATATATAGTACAATTACTATACAATTGGTAATATAAATAATATTGATAATGTATGTCTACAACGAACAAAATGCTTTTTATTATGCATTTACTTCTAATTTAAAAATTTTAATTAAAAAAAAAGGAAAAAAAAAGATTGAATTGAATTGAAAATGAAGTGGAAGAGAGTGATGAAATTGCTCGTGCTGATGAGGGGAGCATCATGGAATTTCCAAGCGTGTTGGTTGAAATCATTCACACTGGGCCTTGTTTGCCTGAGCAAGTGTTTTATTCTGACAAGTCTGGTTAATCCTGGTAGAAAGTACCAGATGCTAAATTCGGAAGGAGTAGAAATTAATGCCCAAATTTAGATCAGGCAGTGCTTGTCTAAATCTGTTGCTGGTGGATGTGGGGGAGATGCAGGTGGAGACAAGTTAAGATCCTCTTCTTGTATATCAAGCTGAACGTCGTTCGGCTTTAAATTGACCGGGTAAGCACTCTCTCCCCACTGTCACTTTCCACAGATACTGCCTGACCCCCTGAGTGTTTTCACCATCTTTGGCTCTTCTACACATTGATCTCTGCCCCAGCTGGCACTTGCCCTCATTTGAGCAGTTCATTGATCCACCCTGTGGGTAGTTTGTTCACAGGTTCTCCGTTCTCTGGTGATTATAACATCACCTAACATACAACCCAGTTCTGCCTATCCCTTACTAAAGATTGTGACCTTTTCTTTACCCTAATCTATTTAGTTGAAATGAAAGTTGAAATGTATTCTTTTCTTTATCCTATAAAAATCCATACAAGAGAAGTTTTAATACCAGTGAGAAAGGAGTTCAGGCAAAAACCATCCTTTAATGTGGGACCGATTGCAATCTTATCAGAAGTCACGGGAAATGGACAAGTTGTTCTGGTGGGAGGTAAATGCTTTGCTGAGGTTGCAGCTGTAATATAGTGGGTGAAGAACACAAGGATATGTACTTCCTGTGCGTCAGTTTCATGATGAGTGCAGTGCTGAACTTTGCTGCTCCTCACTGAATGGAGCAGTCTGGATCTTTCCATCGATCATGAACAACCCCCTGTCTTGGGCTGATAATCGGCCTTAGTTAGTTAGTCTCAAGGTTAGTGACCTTCTTTACTGAGGGAGAGTAATATTTTCTTACATTTAATAACTTTTGTGGGGAAACATCTATACATTCGTGGCATATTGTGCAGTGGGTGCAGATGCTATTTTGTGATCTTCAAACTTTCATTGCATTTGTGAGATTACTATTGGTGAGTAAAGGAAGTAATTTAGATTCAGGAAACTATTTGGAGCCCTTACTAAGGGTTTAGTAAGGCTGATCACAGTCATAGATCAGGGGCATGATTGCTTTTCTAGACCCTCTCAACACCAATACAGACCCAGCTGATTTTGACACTATTTAACGATGGCCCAAACTGAAGCAGATCAGAGATTACATTTTATATATATCTCTCTACCTTAATGGCTTGGCCTAATATTATACAATTATTAACTAAAGAGCTAGAATGAACGTTTTATAACTCAAACAATTTTAATTCAACCAGAGAGTTCTAATGTGCTCCAGACATCTGATTAATGTCAATTGTGTACAATTTCGATAAGCAATGGGTTATAAACACTTGCCTTGCCTAAGGCACACATCAACAACAAATAGGCATGACATTTGAGCACAAAATTCAATCTAATTATCAAACAATCCGCAATTCTCTTCTTTTTAGGTACTTTGCGCCATATACAAGTAATTCATTGCAATTTCAAGTGAGTACAGTGTTGCATTTTTGAATTTCAATCATTTCAGTTTAAAATACACTATTTGCCTTGTGGTTGAGCTTCCTGTGCATGGATTGCAAAAGGAAAACTTTCAAACAGGAAAGGGAATTTACAAGACTCATTCATGACCTCAGGACACCCCAAAATATACTTTGCCTCAGAATAACTCTTTGTGCAATAGAGGTTGCACACAAGGCAATCTCAGCCAATGATCCACCTTCTAGCTCTGGAGTCAGGTCTAGAGTCAAGAGGGTTCATTGTCATATGTAGCGACAACGGAACAATGAAATTCTTACTTGCAGCAGCTTAAAATTCCTGTGAATACCAGTACTCAAGGATGATATAATAAACAAAAAATTGTCTGTTCCAATGATGTTGGCTGAAAGATAAATAATGAGCCACATAGAAGGGGAATTTCTCTATAAAATAGTGGCGCCTTTTATATCCAGTTGAGAGTGAAGATAGACTTACAGTTTCACAGTACATCAGAAAGACTAATTCCTGAAATGAACAGGAGGCGAGATTGCTGCCACCGGAGGCATTGCTGATACTACTGATGAAAAACTAGTTACAAAATTAATTGGATTTAATTTGTATGTGTAGTAATATTCATATTTTTGTGAATATTACATATAATAATGTAACTTTTAATAATCTCAGTCTGATATTTCATTTGACTCTGATTGATAATAATTGCATTTCAGTTTCCCTGATACATGCATTTGGCATTAGTCTGGTTCTTTTAATATAGATCGGCCCGGTTATTACTAGAAATGTTATAAAAATGATTGTTAGAAGGCACAGCAAGAATTTCCTATTATATTAATATAATTACACAACACATTGGAAGGAAAACACATCAATAAAGACCAATGCAATTTAACATTGATTATGTGATAAAGAATCCTCAAGAACTAGCAAAGGGAAGTTTGGATTATTGATTGTATAAAGAATATATTTCTGGTGAATTGTGATCTATGAAGTATCCGCATACATTTTGGTTAATTGTATCACTGGAAACATCTCCCATAATATTCCTTCATTGTTCCAACAAGGATACTGTTAACAGTGAGTCACTTTTATGTGTATGGTATAACATCACAGAATATGACTCACAGGCATTAATATTATTGGAAAGAAAGAACTTGGATTAATATAGCATCTTTCACATTCCAAAATGTTGCACAGATAAGCTTAGTTGAAGTGGAATGTAGGTGTTGTCGGGTGGCACAGTGGCTAATCTTCACTCTACAATGTCCGCAAACACCATGAGATCAAAGACCAACCAACATATTTTAAAGGTAGACAAAAATGCTGGAGAAACTCAGCGGGTGAGGCAGCATCTATGGAGCAAAGGCGGCCTGGGTTTCGGGAGCTGCGGTGCTCCAGCGGTGGCCTGGTTTTCGGGAGCTGCGGTGCTCCAGCGGCGGCCTGGCTTTCGGGGCTGCGGTGCTCCAGCGGCGGCCTGGTTTTCGAGAGCTGCGGTGCTCCAGCGACGTTCCAGCGGCGGGCCCTGTGGCGGTGTTCCGGCGTTCCGGCAACAGCGGTGGCGGCGGCCCGGTTTCGGTGCCTCGGCCGCGGGCCTGGTGGACGGCAGCATCGGAGGCCTGGATCTCCTCAGCGCAGAGGGAGAATAAGGAGGGAAGAAGACAGAGACTCTAAGACTTTTGCCTTCCACCACAGTGAGGAGGTGTTTGGTGAACTCACTGTGGTGGATGTTAATTTTGTGTTTATTGTGTGGTATTGTTATTTTTATATATGTATGACTGCAGGCACAAAATTTCGTTCAGACCGAAAGGTTTGAATGACAATAAAGGCTATTCATTCATTCATTCATTCATATTCATTCATTCATTCACCAACCAGTGATTCCCGCACATTAACACTATCCTGCACACACTAGGAATTATTTACATGTATTCCAAGCCAATTAGCTTACAAACCTGTATGTCTTTAGAGTGTGCAAGGAAATCGAAGATCTCGGAGAAAACCCCTCGCAGGTCACGAGGAGAATGTACAAACTCTGTACAGTCAAGCACCTGTAGATAGGATCGAACCCTGGTCTCCAGCGCTGTAAGGCAGTAACTCTACCACTGTGCCACCGTGCCGCCCTATCCACTGTGCCGAGCTGTCCCTATGTACATGGCCTTATATATCAATCTGGTGTTAAATTTTCATTTAACAACAGAAGAACAGGTGTTGGGAAGATTTTAAAGCTTTTATTTTTCCACCTAGAATGTATCCCATTGTGAATGTGTAATTCCATTGAATTGGCTTCTCGCCAGAAGGATTACTGGAGTAAAGGCAGCCCTATTTTAAATACCAAAATTATATTTAATCACCTTGAATGTGATTCAAAGTTATGAATTTATAACAGGAGAGAGAGGTGCCAAAATACTGTTCATGGAATCATGGAAACTTTATTGTCATTCAGACCTTTCGGTGTGAACAAAATTTCATTGAGGCCAATGGGAAGAAACAGTCTGTTTTTGGAGTGAAAGGAAGTTGCGATTTCTATTGTTTATGGCAGCAGAGTTTTTGCTTAAAAATAGGATTTCTCAACTACAAAGTTTCTGCAGACAGGGAAATGCAGCTTTTCCAGTTGCTAGAAATCATGCATCAGAGGATTGTTGATGGATTGACCTCTGGGGATGTCGTGGCAGAGGGGTAGAGTGAAATGAAAGAGCTTCTGAGAGTCGACTGTTACTTTGAGATTACAGTAATCTCTCAACTTCAAGTAAAGATATTTCTCCATGGAATCAGGAATTCTGGGTCTTTGCTATTTACTAAAACTTAGCAACATCTGCCAATAATTCAATTGTGAGCTTTTCTGAATGTATGCAGACAGGGAGAGGTGTCAATAGTGCGGATCCATGTCCATGAGTACTGTACACCTCATTATACAGCGACAGATCTGAGTTCAGCAGCATAAGGTATATAAGAAAATCTAAGGTTGTTCTCTTTGGGCCAGAGGAATTTTCAAGGAGAACTGCAAGGCACTTAGAATCATAAAAGGCATACACAGTAGAGGAAAACTATTCCCACTGGCAGAATGGTGAAGACAAGGTAACAGAAAATAAAGACACAAAGTGCTGGAACAAGTCAGCGGGTCAGGTAGCATCTCTGGAGACCATAGCCAGGCGATTTCTCAGGTCGCAAACTTTCTGCCGACCTGACCCACAGCTTGCTTCAGCACTTTGTGTATATTTTTGTTAACCAGCATCTGCAGTTCCTTGTTTCTAACATAAAAAGAAGGGGGCTGTCAAAAGAACTAGAACTAGTGTGTTGAGAAACATCTTTACATCGTGAGTGGGCTACACTGCCAGTGGTAGAAGTGGAGCATTTCACTCTAAAAGGAGAGAATTTCTTAGAAGAATGGGGAGAGTGAGGGACATGAGATTAGCTCAATTTCATTTTCACAGGGTTGATGAACACAGTTCATGAGTTGATGAGTTAATGAGTTGAATGGCTCCTTCTGTGCTGAAGGTATTCAGTGATATTGTAGCGGAACTGTTTCATAGTGACAGACCCATGCCCATCTGTAAAGTTTCCCTAGATGTAGAGCTGGATGCAGTCTTACACCTGGGCTCAGGCCTGGATTAGAGTGGCCTGGAAATAGTATCACATCCTTAGGTCCCTTACGCTCCAGGTTCTTAGTTCGGGGGCTGTGGCCAGTCTCAGTTGGGTCCTTGGTGTCTGACCGATTGAGTCTGAGGTCCGTGTTGGATCCTTGTTCCAGGCCCACCGTTGGGTAGGCCCAAACTTTGGTCTCTGGCATTGAGGAGCTAGAAGACCCAACACTGGGTGGGCCCCAGTGAATCAGCAGGTCAGGCTGCATCTGTGGAGGGAATAGGTGAGGTTTGGTACACGGGTGGACAGTTGGCATGGATTGGGGTGCCCTAACCTGATTCTTCAGCCATAGCCTCCCTCATAGTTCACACACATCCCTTCATAATGTTGATGGCCTCTCCTTCTGAGGAGTTGGGGCTATGCCAGGGAGTGCTAGGAGAGTCAGCAATCGATCTCTGGGCCAGTTAGTACAGAAGGGCAATGCAAGGATGTGTGTGGGGTGAATGGACCTATCCTGCAGTTGACATTTTCCCTGGTCTAGAGTTCTTCACTATTGCTATATATTATTTGTTTTCTGCATTAATGTTGAACTCTTAAATGTTTTGATGACCTTTCCATGAAAACTTCCAAACCTTTTTCTACTTTATTATTTCAAGTACTCTGCCATAATATGGAACCTATATTCCTACATTTTAGTCCCAATGTCATGTGGTTAAACCCCCTCTCAAATCTGTTATTTTGTTCTCAGTGGGTTTACTATTTGTTTTTCTTAAACTAATGATTTAAACTAATTCTGAACAGATTTCTCATGTGCAAAAAATAATTTGTAGTTAAGCCAAAAATATATGGTACATTAGCAGTGTATTTTCCCATGATTGCAGAGTTCAAGAATATATGGCAGGCAATCCATTATACACTTGTTAGCAATCCAATTTCTTTGAAAAAGATTAGATTGTTAACCTGTGGTGAATTATATCACATTCACTACACAGAGGAGATTAGCTTTGGCTTATAGACCTGCTTTTGAATGTTTATTTTATATAGCATGCTCGTATAATGAGCAATCATAAGAAAAATAGCTTAATTATATTGTTGCCCAAGCAGTCTGTCCCATGAAAATTTAAATGGAATAAGCCAATGTATGTTTTAGACAATATGCGGGACTTATGCACTCTTCTTAATTCGTGTGCTCTGAAGATGTGAATTTGCAAATGCAATACTTCTCGAGAGGATGAAAATATTTTGGAATTGTGGCTTCTACAGATTTTTCCAACATCCTGTTTTGTTGGATGAAGCACTAAGAAGGCATTTAATCTGCTCTGAGAATCCTCAGTTGATATCATTCATAGTGGTTTTATAGGATCCATCCCATGTTTTTCAATGGTTTCTCATAGCCTTTTGGTTTCTTCAGAACACGCAAGGGGCAGGGGTTCATCAAAATCTATGAGACATTTGCATACAGGAATGTTAGTTTGTTGAATTGAGTAAAGGAATCAGAGATAGTCATGTCTACATTTATATCAGAATTCTGCAAAGTGTGATTTTATCCATGTCATGCTTTTCAAGAGAGTCAAGAGTCAAGTCAAGAGTGTTTTATTATTATATGTACCAACACGGAACAGACATTCTTATTTGCAGCAGCACAACAGGTTTGTAAACGCTGTACTCAATGCATAACATTATAAACATATTAATAAAGTTCAATAAGTAAAATAACCATATATACTGCAAAACAAAACAAAACCTGAAAGTCCCAAGTGGAACCAAGACAGTTTGCAGTTCAAAGTTTAATTGGTGTTTGTAGTGTTCAATAGCCTGATGGTTGTTGGGAAGAAGCTGTTCCTGAGCTGGGACGTTATTGTTTCCAGATCCTACATCTTCTTTCCAATGGCAGGAGTGAAATGAGAGCGTGGCCAGAATGGTGTGGCCACTCGATGAGGGGCAACTTTTTTACACAAAGGATGGCATGTATATGGAATGAGTTGCCTGAGAACGTAGTTGAGGCAGCTACTGTCACAACATTCAATAAATATTTGGACAGGTACATGAATAGGATAGGTTTAGAGGGATATAGGCCAAACAGAGGTGGGGGGATTAGTGCAGATGAGGCATGTTAGTTGGCATGGGCAAGTTGGGCTGAAGGGCCTATTTCCACCTAATATGACTCTCCCTCTATTTCAGCAAAACGAAGGATGTCCTCATTGATTTCATGAGTACATGCCCTGGTCTGTATTAATGGTGCTGAAGGGGGGCTGATCGAGACCTTCAACTTCCTAGATTCATAAGTGATAGGAGCAGAATTAGGCCATTCGACCCATCAAGTCTACTCTGCCATTCAATCATGGTTGATCTATCTCTCCCTCTCAACCCCATTCTCCCCATAACCCCTGACGCACATACCAATCAATAATCTATCTATCTCTGCCGTAAAAATGTCAATTGACGGCTTCCACATCCTTCTGTGGCAATGAATTCTACAGATTCACCACTCTTTGGCTAAAGAATAATACCAACAATGTATACTGTTCACAAAACCACACCAACGCCACTACTTCCTCAGAAGACATAAGGAATTCAGCATGTCTTCAATGACTCTTCCCAATGTCTACAGACGTACCATAGAAAGCATCCTATCCAGATGCATCATAGCTTGGTGTGGCAACTGCTTTGCCCAAACCATAAGAAATAGTAGGGAGTTGTGAACACAGTAAGCCCATCACACAAACCTGCCTCTCCCCTTTGACTCCATTTACACTGCATGCTGCTTAGGGAAAGTAGCCAACATAATCAAGGACCACTCACATCCTAGCCATTCTCTCTTCTCCCGTCTCCTGCTGGGCAGAAGATACAATGGCTTGAAAGCAGCTACCACCAGATTCAAGAACAGCTTCTTTCCTACTGTTATCTGACTTTTGAACAGACCTCACCGAAAGATGATTTCTTGATCTTCCTATCCACCTCAGTGCAGCCCTTGCATTTTCTCTGTAGCTGCAATGCTACATTTGCCATTCTGTTTCTGTTTCTCTCTTGCACAGCAATGATGATGGAATATGGAATGATTAGACTGGATAGCACATAATCAGTTCACATGACAACAATAATGGATCATAGAAATATGTAAAAACAACAGGATCTTGGTATAGGTGATTATAATATCCCCAACATTGACTGCTACTCCCTAGCACTAGGGGTTCAGATGAGGCCGAACTGAGTTAAACCTTGGAGCGTTTCTTGAAATAATCTCTAGATAGTCCAATCAAAGAAAGTGCTGTAGTAAAATGTGTATTGGAGAATGAGCCTTGCAGGTAATCAAGGTTTCAGTGGGGGAGTGTTTTGAGAACACTGATCATAATTCTGCAAGTTTTGGGAGAGCCATGGATATAGCAGGTGAAAGTGCAAAACTGGAGGAAGGCTAATAACAACAGTGTTAAGCATGAACTGGGAAACATGGACTGGGAGCAACTGTTCGAGGGTAAATGCAAATCTGAATAGAGGTATGGAATAGTAAGATTAAATGAGAACTTACCAGTTTGAAGTTTGATCTTGATTTTATGAGGAGTTACGTTGGTGATTACGTGAAGAACCCCGTCAGTTTGCATGGGCGTCAATCTTCAAAGCAGGGGTATGAAATCACAGATAACAAAAATTGAAGTTAACATAGTAAGATTAGCAACCTGAGAACTACCAGATGACCTTTATGAGAGAGGGTTGGGCGTGGCGGGCACGTAATCACCAACGTAACTCCTCATAAAATCAAGATCAAACTTCAAACTGGTAAGTTCTCGTTTAATCTTACTATTTTACTTCGGAGTCACGCGAGTGATTCCGTGAAGGGTTCAAACCCCTGTGATTTCACGCCGCAGATCCAAATCTCGGCTTCTCACTGCATCGATTGACTCAGGATGAGTGAATAATCAAAAAATGCATTAAGCATGACATTGATTCAAATGTATTAATGGTTTACGTTAATAAAGAAATCAATAGCAACCCCTGTATCTCAGGGGAGGCTAAAGTGGACGCTAAACAGAATGGGCAAAAAACCCGGGTCAGATACTGGCCTATGGTAAAAGAAAATTAAAAATCAATTCAGTTGACCATCCTGCGGTCGCGAGGATGTGGTCGATGGGAACGTCCATTGCCCTGGCCGCTGATGTTGATGCTGCCCTGATGGAATGAGATGTACAATCGTCAGTGTTAATACCTGTATAAACCAGAACCTGCTGCAGCCACCTTGAAATAGTCTGAACCGACCTTTCCTTGTGTGGTTGTTTGTCGCTTAATAAACAATGCTGATTCCACAATTCTTAGGATTCTGGTGGCCTTGATATAATATAGCAAGCCTGCCCTCCCACATAGACGTGAGTCCGTGGGGTATCCAAAATATGATCTTAAATCCTGCCACCCCTGGTCTGCTCTGCTTGTGTAGATCAGAAATGTAAAATGTAATGGCACCTGCAGCCAATTCCATCCTATCTAGCCACAGTGTTTGCAATGTTTGCCCTCGTTGTGCTGATAATTGTGTCATGACTAAGGATTTAGCTGGAACCCCCTGGTGAAGTATTGTTAACATATTTCCAATATCCAGAATGCATATATTTGTAGTGGGAGAACTTGAGTCAAGATCTCTTTTAAAACTCGATATCCGGGGTTATACCCAACAGAGTGGTTCCCGTTTGTTGCAGCTGTAGTGGCTCTATAACTGAATTATTGCCAAAGACCATTTAAGAATGAACTGGAAGAAGTCAGTAATCTGTACCGTATTAAATGTAACATTAACATTAAACAAACCCGCTTCCGATCCCCTCAATAGGAATGTACTGCTTTTTTGGTGCTACCCCTGCACTCTGCAGTGAGCACATCCATGGCTTAATGTGACAACCTGAGCCAATAACTATACTGTGTTGTCATCGATCTGAACTTGATGATACGCCAGTGGCAAAGGAGATTAAGTAAATTATTACAGGATACTTTTACTTGATTGCCATGTGACTAACATATGCCACCACCGTAGTGTAGCAACTTGAAGTTGAGCATGTATATTCGCTCAATGGCCCTTTACCCATGGGGTGCATCTAGTGTATGTATTGAGTTGATACCAACACTGCAGAATTGGCAACTCATGCAAATCTCTGCTATCTCCAACTAGAGATGGTATTTGGAACTTCTCACCTTAGAGCTCTTGGCATCAGTTTGTAATAACTGAATTCGACCGACCAAACTACTGGAGCAATGCTGAATACTGTTTTTTCATCATTGTGACTGAGGTAGCTTCTGCTGACAATAACATAGGGTTGTTAACAAGGACCTACATGTCCTTTGACAGGTCGCTACTTTGCACGATATCAGTTCCTCGATTTGCACAGCTGAACCATAGCTACTATATTGCCAATTACTCTTGATGAAATCAGTCAGTTTTATAACAGGTTGCTTTTAATCCAACTTGCCACAGGGTGGAGTCATAGGCTAATTAATAGTTAAAGGTAAATCCCAATGACCAACAAACAGTTTATCCCATTATGCAATGTTTTGCTGTTATTAGTACAGTTATATTGTCTTTGATAACCTCTGTAATGGGAACTGCATAGAATGGATCTTTGAGACCCTTATGAATCTGTTGTTAGTCAGGAAAGAAGTTTTTATATTCGGGACGTTCATCTGCCCGACACTGTCCATTTTCCATTATGAACAGGCCACCCTGCTATTATTCCATGGGTGCTTTGTACGACAACTCTGGCCCGATTTCCGAGCCTATCTGGAAAGACTACCCTGACCATAATCCCAAAACTTGATTGGAATGCTAGTACTGTGCCTCTAAGCAGATGTTTTTATCCTTTGTGCATTGTACAAACAAGTATAAATATTACAACTTGTGAGTGGTCCACTTAACCATGTTTCAGAAATTCCAGACCCACCTTGTTGAGTAGGGTTGGTAGGGTGCGTGGAACTTCTGCCCAGCTGTCATGCTGCCCCCAGCTCCAGTGAACCGCCTACTGCTGATGAGCGCCTGGGGTGCGTTCTGAAACGATGAACCTTTGCCCGCTGTTGGCCTTAATTGATCCATCCCTGTTGAATAGTCCTACCTGAATAACAGATTTGGCGGCTGGCTCTCATATCCCCTTGTTGGCACTGTTCACTGCCGGCACATATGTGCTCCAGTATGTTCCATCGACCTCTTTAGAGCCTGGAGTCAGTTATATCTTGACCTTTCGCACTCCCCTCCTCAGAGAAGGCGATTCGTAGGCAGCCCTAAACAGGCGCTGCCGCAGGCTGCAGGATACATACCCTAATATGACCCCATTGGACCTGTACCAGAATGGAACATTCTGCTGGGATGGCAACTTTGTTGTCAGGAAAAGGTACCTCTGACACATGCCCTTCATCCCTTGGGGTATGCCCCATGACCTTACCCTGAGACTCGGCGTCAGCAGGATACTGACCCGTCCTGGTCTCCGCCTCCAAGAGTGAGACCTGAAGCAGCTCTGTCAACTGGCGCTGCTGGTGTGGCCTGCAGAGATGGAACATCTGGCTCAACCTTACCATCAGAGTCGGGGTCAGAGCTAAGATGACCCATGGCACGCGCCTCATCATCCATGAGGGTGCTATCAAGCAGCTCTCTACTAGGTGCTGCTGGCGCCTTTTGTTCAGGGTGGCACTGACACTCCCTGCTGGAGTGTGCCCTGCTGAAGCACTGTATGTAATAGTTGCTGCATTTGGGATAGTTGTTCAAACGCACTATCCAGCCCCGGTGAGGAATCATCCCCCGACTCTGTGGGCCTAGCAGACTTATGTGTTACCTTGAGCAACCCTGTCCCAGGCGTTGCCGGCGCCGCCTCTCGTAGAGGCTGGTGCTTTATCACATGAAGCAGCTCTGTCCCAGGCGCTGCTGGTGCGGCCCTCCCGTAGGCCTGCGCTTTCACACATGAAGCAGCCCTGTCCCAGGCGCTGCTGGTGTGGCATGTCCCATAGGCCCACGCTATTACAGTGTAGTCTCACTAATTTAATTTGTAGTGTAGAGCTTCACTTGTGAAGGGTTAAAAAGCACTATAGCATACATTCAAACTCTACCCTTATCACTAGAGAGAAACCTTGCAGCCCGACTCACCCGAGTCCAATAGGGCTGAATGAGTCCTCTCTGCCGCCAATGTTACTCCCTACCTGGGGACCAACGTGTCCGTGAGCCGCTGACCGCACTGTCAGCTACTCTAGCATTACTGGCTTGCCACTCCACGGCATCCCCGCAGGCTGGAAGCCACTGACTGCCGTGTCAGCGGCTGCTTATCTCAAAACCCGATCTTTTACCAGTTAACCGCTTCCGCGGTCGGACCGGGGTTTCCCCACAGTCGATAGCCGGCTCACTCGCTGGGCTCTGCAAAAGTCTGGCAGGAAACCTCTGTGAAGAGAGGCTCCTGCTTGAACAAAAACCCCTGGTAAGTAAAAGAAACTTATCTTCTAGGTTTAATTTACCGCCGGCAGGAGCGCTGCCCTGCCAGTCCGGCGCTTGCGCCAATGCGGCTGACGTAAGTGATGCGCATGCGAACTGGCGGGGTTCTTCACGTGAAGTAAAATCGTAGATGGACACAAAGAGCTGGAGTAACTCGGCGGGACAGGCAGCATTTTTGGAGAGAAGGAATGGGTGACATTTCGGGTCGAGACCCATCTTCAGACATGGAATCATAGAGTTACAGAGCACAGAAACAGGCTCTGGCTCAATTCATCCATGTTAATTAAGGTGGCTACCTGAGCTAGTCCCATTTGACTACATTTGGCCCCTATCGCTCTAAACCATTCCCATCCACGTAGCTGACCCAATGGTTTTTAAACTTTATATCTTTAACCTCCTCACGTATTTCCTCTGGAAGCTCCATCCTTATACACCTCCCCCTCTATGTAAACAAGTGCACCTCAGAACTCTTTAAATCTTTCCCCTCTCACCTTAAATCTACGCCCTGGAGTATTTGACTCCCCGACCCTGGGAAAGACTGTGACAATCCACATTTTCTGTGCCCCTTGTGATTTTAGAAACATACGTAAGGTCACCCTTTGGCCTCCTTCACTCCAAGGAAAACAGTCCCAAGTTATCCATCTTTCCTTCTAACTCAGCCCTCTCCAAATCCTGGCCATATCCTTGTGAATCTTTTCGGTGCGCTCTCTATCTTCGAGATGTGACATGAAGGAGGAAGGAACTGCAGGTGTTGGTTTACACCAAGGATAGACACAAAGTGCTGGAGCAACTCGGCGGGTCAGGCAGCATCTCTGGAAAAAAAGAAAAATGTGGAAGAAGGGTTCCTTTTTTCCAGAGGTGCTGCCTGACCCGTTGAGTTACTCCAGCACTTTGTGTCTATCTTCTGTGATGTGTGCGAGTTGTTCTTTGGCCAGCTGATCACAACCGACATGTTCCTGTGAGAATGAAAGATAAGAATGGGAAGCTTCAGGAACCTCGATACATTGACGAGATACATTGTGAGTATAATTTAAAAAAAGGAAGCATGTTTAAAGTTTAGGAAGCTGAAATCAGGACAATCAGGAAATCAAGGAATATAAAGGAAGCAGGAAAGAATATAAACAATAAATTTCGACGGGCTAAAAGAAGCCTTGCAAAGGGCAATGCATAAGCCTGAACAACAGAAGAGTACAGTACAGGAACAGGCCATTTGGCACAACATGTCTGCCCTAACCATGATACTCATCCAAACCAGTTCCAATTTCTTTCAGGAACATCAGAGGCTAAGTTGTGATCTGATAGAAGTATATGAATTCTTGTGAAGCAGAGATAGGGTGAAAGAATCATTTTCTCATGGTGGATAAGTCATGCACTAGAGGGCATCAGCTTAAGCTTAGAGGAAGATTGATTAAAGGAGATTTATGAAGCACGTATATTACACAGAGAGTTTTTGGCACCTGGAACGTGCTGCCAGGGAAGGTAGGTACGAAAGTGATAATAGCATTTAAGAAGCACATGGGTAAACCAGGCAGGGAATAACGTGATGCGAACGATATACAGGCTGATGGGATTAGTTTAGATTAGTATCATGGTTGGTGCAGACAGAGAGCTGAATGGCCTGTTCCTGTGCTGTAATCTTATGTTGTTCATCCCTGTGCATTAACTCTACCCATGAGAGACCTAGTGTTTATTTGCTGCTTTGGCTGTTATTTGGTTATAGTTTTATGGTAGTTTTATTGTTGTTCCAATAAATATTTTTCTCGTAATTTTACATTGTTTGAGTGTTCTTCCTCTATCATTGATCCAAATCCTCGAATCCTGCTCATAGTTCATTACATGTCAGAAATGTCTATATCTATTTCCCTTTCCCCTGATTCTCAGTCTGAAGAAGGGTCTTGACCCGAAACATCACTTATTCCATTTCTCCAGAGATGCTGTCTGCCCACTGAGTTACTTCAGCTTTTTGTGTCTATCTTTGGTGTTTTTCAAGCTTATGTTGGGCCTCATTATAACAGTGCAGGTGACCACAGGCAGATTGGTGGGAATGGGATGGTGAAGCCAAGTCAGATAACAGGAAGTTTGGAGGCATCCCTGCAGACTGAATGCAGTTACTTCAATAAATGGTCACCATTTTGTGTTTGGTTTCTCCAATGTTGTCAACACCAAAATTGGAAGAAGTGCAATTGAATTATTGGTC
This sequence comes from Raja brachyura, assembly GCA_963514005.1. Next base: position 30,638,682 of record OY740803.1, read on the forward strand.
TGCTTGGAGGGACCGTTTAGGGAAGAGCCAAAGAGAAAGGTAGTGCAGCTCTACCAGTTGCTGGGGAAAATTCCGCAAAAAGGAAATAGGTTGATGAAGATAGAAGACCAGAGAGTTCAGCATTGTCCCGTCTGAAGATGGGGCTCGCCCCGAAACATCACCCATTCCTTCTCTCCAGATATGCTGCCTGTCCCGCTGAGTTACTCCAGCATTTTGTGTCTATCTTCATGTCCCTTTGAAGTGTTGAAATGGGAGGAAAGGTAAGATTGATGGAAATTGTAAAGGATGATCCATTGAAAGTGAAGGCTCGTGCAGTAGGAGGTGAGGACCATGGTAAACTGGAGTTAACCATGGTAACTCCAGTTTAGTTCAAAATGTTGTTTTGACTTTCTGAATTAAGATAGAAAATAAATTCAAAGCATGAAATATATTCATAAAATGATGCACCCAATGCTGTCTGAACCAAAAAACCCGACAGTCATTGACAAGGCAAATGGAGCAGGACATCCCAATGATTCTGCTGTTTTTGCAGCACACTTTGTGAAGCTCGTTTGTGACCACTGTGGTTTAAAATACAACTGCTCCCCATATAAAATCTCCACATATAGATACTAGGGAAAGATAGGAATATTCTGCATTACGCCAGCAATGTCTAAATGAGTACCGAGTAATTGTGCACTGTCGTAATAGCTTTTCTTGCAATCTCACTTTGTAGGAGATACCAGATCAGTGGAACATTAGGAAAAACAGTGCAATATGACAGCTCACCCCCTACTTACAGCTTGTGCTAATTTGCTCTTGGCTAACACTTGTGAATAGATTTTGTGTTGCTTATTGAAACACATGCAGGAATTTCATTGAAAGATTCAGTTAACAGCATCGTTATTCCGGCTTCTGGTGCGATCTGAACGATGCAATCTGTTAGCATAGTCAGTGTACTACCAGATTCTCATGAATCAATCATACAGATACACACTCATCAAAGTCAAATGAAAAGTTGCCAAAATAAAACATGGGTATCAGATTTCCAGGGCAGATTTATGAAGTAAGGAAATAAGATATTTCAAAACATTTACTGCCAATAAAGTAATTTTGAAGTGTGGCCACTGACGTAATGCAGAAAACACAACAGTAAATGTTCACACAGTTCAGTATATAAGAATGGCAGTGTATCTTTAACAACTGTGCACCATATGGTATGACTTTTGCTGCATTGTTTTAGCAACCACCGTGGGTAATTGAGTGTTGACTTTTTTTAAAATAAAATATGTTTCGTTGGTAGCTCTGTCTTGTTTGCGGATTTGTTTTGACCAAGCATTAATTTTGCTTTAATTTCTTTTAAATTTAGTTAACAAAACCCAGCTCTTGGACTAATGACTAACCTTTAACCTAACATAACCTCAATTCCTGCATCAGCAAAAGCTTTTCTTTGTCATGTTTTCCACGGGAGTTTTGCAGGGCAGCTGCAGATTTGCTTTAATTTCCCATTTAAAAAGGAAGATTTAATTTGCTTTTAAAATTTATTTCGTTATAGATGCAATTTGCCTTTCTTTAGTTTCGCTGACCTTCTGATCCTCTCTCCACCCAGAAGAGACTTCATCACACTCCTTGACTGGGTGGGTGAGAATGGAGCAGATCTCAGGCGAATCGATGGGGATGTGAATGCCGGGTGCTGTGCTCCACTGACCATCTGTGGGTGACAAAGTCATGCTGAGACTTGGCCTGCTTTCTCCAGCTTCCCTTGCCAGCAAACCATGAAACCTAAACATGTTGCAAGAAAAGCAATTATTGACTGGAGCCTTATCAAATTAAAATCAACACCAAGCCATTTGGGGAAGTATTGGGGCACTTCCCTAAGTGTTAAAGAGGGAGGGAACAAAGGTAGATTTACAGACGGTGTTCCTGGGCATATTCTTGGACAAATGAAGGCAGTGGTGCGCACGTTGGGGAAAAGGCAACCAAATATGTGCAAGAGGCAAGCAGGTGAAGGAAATCAATGTACTTGTAGATCGTTACCCTGAGGAGCAGCAATTCTACAGACTAAAGGGATTAAATGTCTGTTCTTGAAATAACAAGTCACTGTGCCATAATTATCCATTTAAAATAAAACATAAACTCTTGGATATGACATTTCTGGTTGATCTGTGGACAGTTTTCTACCAAGTAGGATTCTGTATATTATTGCTTATCATATTGTATATTATTGCGGCACGGTGGTGCAGTGGTAAAGTTGCTGCCTTACAGCACTAGAGACCCGGGTTCGATCCTGACTATGGGTGCTGTATGTGCGGAGTTTGTACGTTCTCCCTGTAACCTGCATGGGTTTTCTCTGATTTCCTCCCACACTCCAAAGACGTGCAGGTTTGTAGGCTAATTGGGCTTGGTAAAATTGTAAATTGCCCCTAGTGTGTGTAGGATACTGTTTCTATGCGTGGAGCGTTGGTTGGCACGGTATCGGTGGGCCGAAGGGCCTGTTTCTCTGCTGTATCTCCAACTTAAACTAGACTAAACTAAATAGATGAGCCTGTCAAGTGATAAAGTTCCCGATGCTCCTTGGAAAACATCTATTTTCTGGCTAAGGGGCGATGTCAACAGCCAACGGACGAAAACCTCTTCCTTCTCAGCAGATTTTAAAGAAGACAAACTTGTCCCCTTGCAATGTCTATCAAACTATCCACAACCTTTGAGGAATCAGGAGATGGATATGGATGTTGAGGGGGGGGTCGGATGTCAAAGATAAATGGATGATGCTCCTTTATAACAATCTGTGCAAGTCATTTCCATCTGCAGCAACGACACTTTATGATCTCTTCAGAGAGAGCCCATAAATCCTTTTAAGTAATTAATTTCTCTCATACATGGACAATGATAGACAATGAAATTCAATAACTCTGTAACTATGAGTTTTATGTTTTATTTTAAATGGATAAAAAAATGTCCGGGCATTAGGCTATTTTTTCCAGAGCTTGTAGTTAATGAACACATGAGCATTCAACTTCTCATGTGGCTTGATAGGCAACATAGCCATTCAACAGATTGGGGAGAAAGTGAAATTTAGCTAATTGGGTAAGAGGTGGATAAGGGAATGCCTGGAAAAGGTGCATGAAGACATTTCCATAGTGCCAAAAGGTGCACCGAGGAATAGACTATGATTTGGGGGTTAGATGATGAGAGATGGTAGTACTGTGGAGCATACGTCCTCTGGGGAAAGGGAACAATCGACCTATTCACAAAACTTTACCACCAGCTAAAATATTCTACTTGGAGGGGGTCAGAATGAATATATTGAATACTCCTTCACCACAGTTCTCCTTCCCTGCGCCTGAGACTGGTTAATGCACACACTTAGACCCTTGAGAGATGTTAATATGTCAGTGTTCAGAGGAAGCTGGGTGTCCTTGTCTTCTGTACACTGACGTCTTACAGTCACTGAAAGTTAATGTGCAGCAAGCAATTAAGAAGGCAATCAGAACGCTGGGCTTTATTTTGGGATGATTTGAGATTTTTGGCAGAGACCTTGTTGCTGTAATTGTATTGAGCCCTACCTGATTTGGGGTGCTGTCTGTAGGGATTTTGTACGTTCTCCCTGTGACCGCGTGCGTTTTCTCCGGGTGCTCCAGTTTCCTCTCACATTCCAAAGACCTGCAGATTTGTAGGTTAAGTGTCTTCTATAAATTGTCCCTAGGATAGAATTAGTTTGTGGGTGATCACTAGTCGGCGCAGACTCAGTGTGCCGAAGGGCTGGTTTCCATGCTGTACATCTAAACTAAACTAAAATACCCGATGATCACGTATTCATGCCCTCCAGAGATGCTGCCTGATCCGTTGAGTAACTCCAGTACTTTGTGTTTTACTCAAGACTCCAGCAACTGCAGTCCCTCGTGTCTCTGTATGAGATCCTTTCTGGGAAATTATGTAGTGGCCTGGTATCCCTATTTACAAGATAAATTAATAGTAGATTGGGCCCAAAGGATATTTTAATGACAGAATGCGGTAGTATGGTGTACCGGCACCTTGATAAAGTTACATAGAAACATAGACATAGAAAATAGGTGCAGGAGTAGGCCATTCGGCCCTTCGAGCCTGCACCGCCATTCAATATGATCATGGCTGATCATCCAACTCAGTATCTCTTACCTGCCTTCTCTCCATACCCCCTGATCCCTTTAGCTACAAGGATCACATCTAACTCCCTCTATAGCCAATTAACTGGCCTCAACTACCTTCTGTGGCAGAGATTTCCAGAGATTCACCACTCTCTGTGTTAAAAATGTTTTTCTCATCTGGGTCCTAAAAGATTTCCCCCTTATCCTTAAACTGTGACCCCTTGTCCTGGACTTCCCCAACATCGGGAACAATCTTCCTGCATCTAGCCTGTCCAACACCTTAAGGATTTTGTAAGTTTCTATAAGATCCCCCCTCAGTCTTCAAAATTCTAGCGAGTACAAGCCGAATCTATCCAATCTTTCTTCATATGAAAGTCCTGACATCCCAGGAATCAGTCTGGTGAACCTTCGCTGTACTCCCTCTATCGCAAGAATGTCTTTCCTCAGATTTGGAGACCAAAACTGTACGCAATAGTCCAGGTGTGGTCTCACCAAGACCCTGTACAACTGCAGTAGAACCTCCCTACTCCTATACTCAAATCCTTTTGCTATGAATGCTTACATACTATACTATTACAAACTGGATTTTCACATTTTTAGCACTTTTAATATCACATAAAAGATTATTGAAGTTTAAAGAATATCATTTATTAATGACATTATTAAATTAGATTGTCAGGCCTCTAAAGAGTTTGAAGAAGGGTCTCGACCCGAAATGTCACCCATTCCTTTGGTGTAACTCAGCAGGACATGCTGCCTGTCCCGCTGAGTTACACCAACATTTTGTAAATACTCTGAAGAGTTTGTGCAGCTTACATCATGACGATCTGCCATAGACACTAATAGCAGGAACGATATATGTATTGGCACTTCATTGTCTACAAAAAAGCACTGCTTTAGCCTTCAGATAAATGAAAAGTGATTTCATTGAAAGATACAACATCTTACAGGGAGGGTTTCGTAGATTACAATGCCTGTATCTGGTTTGGATGTCCAGAACATGGTCACTCACGCTAAAAAAGGAATAGGTTTTACAGGCATTACATACTGCTGGGTGCTGAACCTTTGGGCGACTCTACCCCGGGTGGCTGTGGATGCTCATTTGCTGTGTACATCCACGATTTTTAGATTTTAAGGAAATCAAAGCATGGGGATCAGTGAAGCAAAGTGATGCTGAGTCACAATTCCATGGAATGATGGAGCAGACACGAGGTCTGAATGGTTCTGTTATTTATGGGCATCCCTATCCTGTCCACTTTGTCACTCTGGACTGTAGGCATTGGCTGGCTATTTGACTCTTAGAGGCATCCTAGCTCCTTGTTGAGTTGGTTTTCACGTGACACCTACTTTCATTCAAACTCTAACAAAGACTTATTGCTGAACTGGAAACCATAGCTAACCTTTCTTGTGTAGGAAGGAATTGCAGATGCTGATTTATACCGAAGATAGACACGAAATGCTGGAGTTTCCTCCCCCCCAACACCCATCTCTATCTTTCAGTCTGAACAAGGGTTCCGACCCAAAACGCCAGCTTTTCTTCAGAGATGTTGCCTTCCCCACTAGCTAACTGTTCTTGTTAGCCCCGAGCATCAATCTCACTTCTGCTAAATTTGCTAAATCCAGAGATTAGGCCGAGATGTATTTTTCTAGTCAGTTACCCACATAGTTACAGGTAGCACAGTCGTAAAGCTGCTGCCTCATAAGAAAGATTGCTAGTCTTTGTGGGAGATGTTATCTGAGGTCAGCAGTGTACGGTGTAACTTTGCAACCGGCTATAAACTCTCAGCATTTATTATCTCGCTTGGCCTGTGGTAAATAACTGGGATAACCTTGCCATGTAGAGAAATTATAAACGACTTTCTTGAATAAGCGCCCCTGAAGACTGCTTAAAAAAAAAATTCCCAAGGTTACACTTTGTCAAGAATTTGTCTACTTGAAGTCTACAATAATGACACTAGGTGGCAGTCTATCCTAGAACTTTGCAGTTCAAACCCTGGAATTGTTTAGAGGCTGGAGGCAAGAGTCAAGTGTGTTTAACTGTCATAGGAACTGAACAGAACAATGACATTCTTAATTGCACAGCACAACAGGTCTGTAAAGACCGTACTCAATAGACAACATAATAAAACAAAGAAACATATTTTCAATAAAAATAACAATATAAGTATAAAACAAAACAAGAGCCCAGAGCCTGAATCCATCTGTTCTCTGCCTGCTCCTCAGAATTCATTCCTCTGAACAAATTGCTCCTTCTTTTGAGGGGATCTTTTCTCTTTCCTCTGTGACTTTCAGCTGAAGTGAGTTTTGGGGGTTTTGAGTACAGAGATACAGCATGGAAACAGGCCCTTCGGCCCACTGAGTCCAGACTGACCAACGATCACCAAACACTAGTTCCATCCTATGTACCAGGGACAATTTAGAGAAGTCAATTAACCAACAAACCTGCACGTCTTTGGTATATTGCGAGAAAACTGGACCACCGAGAGGAAACCCACATGGTCACAGAATGTACAAACTCCATATAGACAGCACCCGTAATCAGGATCAAACCCGGGTCTCTGGCACTGTAAAGCAGCAACTCTACTGTGTCACTCTATATGAGATTCAATGGTGGATACAGTAGACAATATGATTAAAAGCTTCAAGCTATTTTAAAATAAAAACTGTTTTTCCACGTTCATTTTCTTCTGTCGAACATGTAGTGACTCCTTGTTCTATCACACTTAATTTTGAATAATATTCTCCCAATAAGCTAAAATAGCCACATCTTCCAAAGGAGAAAAAGCAAAAAATTGTCACATCTCAGAATCTAAGTTCACCCAAAATAGACTCAAAGGCAACACAGTTATTCTGGTATCAGTAATTTAGGGTTTCGGCCCGAAACGTTGCCTATCTCCTTCGCTCCATAGATGCTGCTGCACCCGCTGAGTTTCTCCAGCATTTTGTGTACCCTCAGTAATTTACTTGTGGCTTTACAAATAGCTTCTTCTTTTAACACAAGTCTGAGGGACAAAGTATTTTGGTGAGATTTGGTGATGTTCTTTTCTCGTGTAATGATTCAGTGTTCAGAATGTGGTCTCTGGAAACAATGTAGAAAACAAATCTGTATTGGGTGACTACGTTGCAGACGACATGTGTTCAGTCCCCAAAGGCAATTACGAGCTTCCCCTTTCCTGCCACTTTAATTCTCCAACCCACTCTGTCCTTTTGTTCTGTGGACCCCAGGACTGTTACACCGAGGCCCACTGCAAGTCATCGAACCATATAGCGCGGAATCTAGTCCTTCGGCCCAACTCGGCCACGCTGACCAAGATGCCCCATCCAAACTAGCTTGAGGAAAAGTACCTCATCTTTTGTCTTGTGCAGATTGTAGTCTTCTGCCTTTGATATTGAATTCTCTAACTTCAAATAACATGATTTCTCTGTCTGTCCTTCTGTGATGTTGGCTCAGCTTGTTTCTATTTCTTTTCTGCCATCTGGGAGAGGAAGACAAACCCAAACTGATCTGCTAGGCTTGTCTTCCTGCTCTGCAGTTTGTACCTCCACCAATCTTCTGTCTATGTTCTCATTCGCTAACCTAGACACCCCCCTGCCATTAACTCCTTGCAGCTTAACGTTTCTTTTGCCTCTTTCTCGTCTTTGACAAAGGGTCTTTGATATGAAACATTAACACCTTCCCTTCTCACAGTCTACAATCTACGAGCATATATTGTATATTAGTGTAGCCCAGGGTTTTGGATGATCTTCGATAGAAGTATATGTTTGCTCATTGCAATGAGGTCACGTTTGGTGGGTAGCACTGTCACTGTCATGATCCACTCGAGAGCCTCGAGCAGGTGAAGTGGCTGATACTGAATTGTTAGCAGAGCTCTCTTCATAGAAACATAAAAAAATAGGTGCAGGAGTAAGCCATTCCGCCCTTCGAGCCAGCACCGCCATTCAATTTGATCATGGCTGAGCATCCAAAGTCAGTACCCCGTTGCTGCTTTTTCCCCATATTCCTTGATTCCGTTAGCCCCAAGAGCCAAACTTAACTCTCTCTTGAAAATATCCAGTGAATTGCCCTGCACTGCCTTCTGTGGCAGAGAATTCCATAGATTCATTCCTCTGTGGGTGAAAAAGATTTTCCTCATCTCAGTCCTAAATGGCCTTCCCCTTATTCTTCAACTGTGACCCCTAGTTCTGGACTCACCCAACATGGGAAACATTTTTCCTGCATCTAGCCTGTCCAATTCTTTTAGAATTTTATATGTTTATAAGATCCCCTCTCATCCTGCTAAACATCCTTCTGAATATAAGCCCAGTCGACCCATTCCAGTGAATATAAGTAAGTCTAGTCGACCTTGATTAACAGGCTCACCTGGCTGAAGAGCAAAAGATCTCGAAATTGACCAAATGTCTAGAATTGCTATCAAATCTTGGCTCTGTGAAGGTAAAAACTATGCAACAGAGAGATTGTGTGAGAGTGAGATTGTCCATTGTATGATTACAATACTGTTACAAAACAGTCCGAGAGTTATCCTAAAAAGCTTTAGCAATTCTTTTGAAATTGGGCCTAATTACCATCAATATAATCTAATGTTACGACTTTATAACATTAAACATGGTAACAAATGGTTGACAACGATAGTCTGAGAAGAAACCCGACCCGAAACATCACCTGTCCATGTTCTCCAGAGATGCTGCCTGACATGCTGAGTTAAGGTCCTGTCCCTCTTACGTGTCCTTGGCATGCAAATTACGTGACCTCATCATTGTGTTGAGGTGCATGGGCATCGTGTGGCTGCACGGGGCCGGTCCCACTGAGAAGGGCGGAGGGGTATGGGGTTGTGCATGGTATCGTGCGGCGCTCCGAAATTTTGTAGCAAACTAAATCTTCGCGCGCTACCGGCCTGTCGCGTAACTGACGGCCAAAGTGGGACAGGCCCAAGACCCTGGCGCGGCACAACGTCTCAACGTCTCAACTCCAACAGCAGCAGAAGCAGGCAAAGGATCAGCGAGCTCGGCCTGGGGCTCACGACCGTTGCGGTCCGGATCCGCCCCTATTTCTACTCCCAGAGCGGGGCCAAGCAAATTTAAGATAGACACAAAATGCTGGAATAACTCAGCGGGACCGGCAGCATCTCTGGAGAGAAGGAATGGATGACCTTTCAGACTGAAGAAGGGTCTCGACCCAAAACATCTACCATTCCTTCTCTCCAGAGATGCTGCCGGTCCCGCTGAGTTAATCCTGCATTTTGTGTCCATCTTCAAATGACGTCACGCGCTCCAGGCGACTGTGCGGACGCATGAAGTCGCGCGCGACCTTCGCGGGACCGTCGCGCCTCATTGCGACCATTAGGCCGTGTAATTAGTGTGCCAAGGACACATAAGTGGGACAGGGGCTTTACTCCAGAAATTGTGTTTTTTTTTGTAAACCAGTGTCTGCTGTTTTGCCATAAATACTGGTCAGCAGAGATGAGTGGGCCAGACTGTGAAATTTAAGCTTTAAACTGCAGTATATATTTTCATGGAAGGGGAGAGGCTTTGTCTTAAAAGTGGGACCTTTTCAAACGCAGAGATTCAGGAGTAAGGGAAACACAACATGGTCAGTCATTTGAAGTCGTGCCTCGCTGGTGATTGGTGATGGACTCTGGAATGTTTATGAGTATACCCATGGCTCAACTTGTAGCACGCCGGGCGGGATAGAGAGAAGAGGAAGGCTATCCTCTCCTCAGCTGTTGCACTACAATTACTGTAATCTTTCCACTTTAAGCAAATTTATCTCTCCATGGGATATAGAATTTTACTTCTTTTTGTCATTTTCTATAAATCCCTGGTGGGGACTTCTGCACAGCTGGTTGTGATTCAATTACCAGCCCGTTGTAAACATCTGTAGACAGGGGGAGACACCAGTCTTACAAGCTCCAATTTCCTGCCTTCTATTTATTCGCCACACATTTAAAAGGCAAGTGATCTGTTGCAATCACGTTGCTGTAAACGAGACCGTGCTTTGTGTGAAGTGGCGGCTGTGTTTCCTGTCTTAGAATATTGGCTGAATGTTTCATTGGGTGTAAAGTGTTTTGGGATGTTTGAAGGTTGTGAAGGCGACAGTGGAGGTGCAAGTCTTGGACTGTGGTGTCCCCACTCTGATGCACCAACCTCATGCAGGAGTAGTCTCTTTCAGTGCAACTTGCATTTGCATTCGGGACAGGACTGAAAATATCTTCTAATCTGAAACCATGAATCTCTGTACCCAGGTAAAATAAACCAGCTTATTGTTGGAGCCTATGACTTTGAACTTACATTCTGTTCTCAGCATAAGAATACTCAATAAAACCTCTAATTTTCCTCAAAACTAGTCCTCAATCAAAAAAACTGCTATTATTTAGTTTAGTTTAATTGGGAGATACGGGGTGGAAACAGGCCCTTCGGCACACAGGCCCTTCTGCGCTGACCACTGATCACTTTGTACACTAGCTCTCGCTTACAGACTATGGACAATTTTCAAAATCTCACGGGGTCACAGGTAGAACTTACAAACTCCTTACAGACAGCACCCATTGTCAAGATCGACCTGGGTCTCTGGTCTGTAAGGCAGCAACTCTGTCGCTGCACCATTGAGCTGCCCAAAATGTAAAGTCTGACAGAGCAATTCTTTAATAAATATGATTTGGATTGCTTTTTGGTATTTAAATGATAACAGTCTCATATAGTTTGAGTTTTATTTCCCACCATTGACTCAAAATTACTTTTTGCTGTCCCAGTTGTGTTGCATCATCTCTGTAGTCAATAACAAGAGGTTGAACTGGAGTTGGGAGTGGTTAGTGATAGTTGGCATTTGTGTATCACAGTGCTGGAGCAAAGCAAAGGAATAAGAGCAGTAACTATCAGGGGTGTTCTGTGTGGGATTCTGATCTTTAAACACCAAAGTCTCTTTGTGTAAACTCTGCCTATAGAAGTAGTTTGCATAATAAAACCTAAAGGGCCTGTCCCACTTGCATGAGATTGTGTGCGTTTGACTCGAACAAATGAAAGCGGAGTTCACACGATGTTCGCGCTAAGTACGTGCTAAGTTCGCGCGTGACGTCATTTGCGTCATGCTTATCAATCAGCTGGGCAAGAGGCAGGCCGACTGAATTTGGGCTGGGATGTCATCACACAATGCCACGCTGGGCAGTGACATCATCACGCACGCCATGCACTAGGCGTACGCCGTCAAGACGTTGCATACGCCGTCAAGACGCTGCATACGACGTCAAGACGCTGCGTACGAGCGCAATGCGCCTGCTTGCCAACAGGTCGTTGGCACGCGAAGATTTCGGCCACTGCAAGAATTTCGGAGCCCCGCGCGATGTCGGGACCAGCCCCGCACAACTCCGCGCTTCTAAGTGGGACCGGCCCCGTGCGGCCATACGGTGCCCGTACGCCTCAAGTGACCACGAGGTCGTGTAATTTACGAGCCAAGGTCGCGTAAGTGGGACAGGCCTTAAAGATTAAGGTGTTAAGGTGCTGATCTAGCAAATCTGAGCAAAGAGTGTAGAGCTATTCTGAAATGTGCTGTTCTGTGTTGAGCTGTTCTGTATTGAGCTGTTCTATACTGAGATGGACTGAGCTAAGTTGTTCTGTACTGAGCTGTTTTGCATTGAGCTGTTTTGAGCTGTTCTGTATTGAGCTAGACACAAAAGGCTGGAGTAACTCAACAGGACAGGCAGCATTCTCCAGCCTGAGTGTAATCTTTCAGAAGAGTAATAAAACCAGAGTGTTGCATACCTGAAGACACAAAGAGCAGCAAATGCTGTAAAAAGAAATTAAACTCAAGGTGTGGGGGCTTGCTGTATAATTTGTTGGCCCATTATGTGAATTATAAAAGTGTCTTCCAAATCTGTTAATTGGCTTTGAGGCGCTTTGAATTGTTCTATGCTCATAAAAAGTACCATGTAAATGCAAGAAAATTCCTTTAACGGGGAATTAACTTGTGTGGGCATTGGGTTTAATGGTAATGGTTAGTGGTAAACACTGAGAACCTAGTTTGATTGTGATCAGACCTCTCCAACCAGAGAAAGTGATTGGAGGAGCAATGGCTGCAATAATGGAATAGATGCTGCGAAAGGGGAGCTATTGAGCAGATCCAGAAAATAGCTGGCAGAGAAATTGTGAATTTGCTTTTTGAGTGAGAGCCAAGCTGTAGGACCAATGTTTTACCCATGCTGAACTATGTTTACAATGGCCCAGGACTGAACAACTGCTGAATGTGCAGCAGTCTGACCCAGAGATTTAATAAATAACAGACTGGAATACCTCGTTCTGTGGTGATCATTCTTAGTTAAGTTGAGAAATTATGGGGATCTGAATGAAATGGTGTGATGCTGTGATATCCTCTTTCTATGCTCTGAGCGGAGACGAGTGAATTCATAACAGTCTGAGGCTTAATCTACTGGCTAATTAAGATGGGGGACTTCTGATGGCTAACTAGGTTACCCTTTGCATGATGGTGACACAGCTCTGGTGTCCATACTGTAGATATGTGCTGGTGACTGAACACCAACACAGGGTCTCGGCCCGAAATGTCACCTATTCTTTTTCTCCAGAGATGATGTCTGACCAGCTGAGTTACTCCAGCTTTTTGTGCCTATCTTCCGCTTAAACCAGCTTCTGCAGTTCCTTCCTTCCACACTGACTGCCCTCTTGCTTGTCAAATCTTACTTTTTAAAGTCGGTTCACCCTATTCGGTTTCAGTTGTATTTGCAATTTTTCCTTTGATTTTGCACCAGATTTTACACAATTCCCTTCTCCCTGCCCGAGCAAACAATCTCTGCCCGACTGTGATTGCCTCATATCCAATGCTAGCTCTCTGACACATTTTGATGTCACGCAGTTGCAAAGCGGTAGGGTTCAAGTGGGAAAACAATTACAATGAAGTTGTGTTTCAGGAGGGAAGATTCAAATTCCAAGATTTTTTGATGATACAGTTGTTACTTTGTTGTGATAGCCCAAATTAACCATTAATGATGAAATGTAATTCTGTAAACAAATTGGTCCTTGACACAGAGTGGGGCTTCCACTCAAGTAGCTCTCTGCTTGTTTGCATGTTGAAGAGCTGTTTAAATGGCTTTCAGCTCAACAGCAATTTGAATACTGAGCATTTCCAAGTGCTTTGGGGATGAATCCAGACTTTTTGGAGCCTAGGTTGTTACTGCCTTTAAAATTTCATGGGTTTTGTGGATTGTATAAAATGTCAGAGAGGAGGAAAAAAAGATGTCTAAGCTTCAGCAAATGTAAATGTCACTCCCGTCTCTTGTGGTTTCTCATCATATGCAGGGATATATTAGGTTTTGGTTAATTTCGGGATATGTGGCCACAACTAACTTTACTGTACCACCTGGCCCTGCTAACATAGGTCATGTTTTTACTGCAACAAAAGCTGAATCGTATATCTATTGTAATCAAACACTGAGCTCAGTGGCATTTCACCAACACTAGGAGCCAAGCTAAGGGAACACTTTTGGTGAACAGTAAAGGGAAGTTGATTTAAGATATGTTTGGTTGAAGGGTTGGCAGGGAGTTGTGGATGAGAGATATAATAGTAAGATTAAATTAGAACTTACCAGTTTGAAGTTTGATCTTTATTTTATGAGGAGTTACGATGAGTGACTACGTGAAGATTTCAAAGCTCTGTGATTTCATGCCGCAGATTCAAATCCGGCCTCTCACTGCATTGATTGACTCAACATAATTAAAGAATCAATAATGCATCCATCATAACATTGTTTAAATGAATTAACGGTTTATTACAATGAAAAACAATAGCAACTCCTCTATCTCAGGGGGGAACTATATAACCAAACTTAAAACAGACTCAGCAAATACCCCCAGCCTTGCAATTGGCTTATAGTAAAATCTCGGGAAGGTCAGCTCACTGGACCATCTTGCGGCCGCGAGGATATGGTCTATAAGCATGCCCATCGCCCTGGCCATGGAGGTTGATGTCGCCCTGGTGGAATAAGATTTAAATTTATCAGTATCAATCCCAGCACTTCCCAGAACCTGCTTTAGCGACCTCGAAATTGTTTGCACCGACACCTTACTGTGTGGTTTTTTGTCGCTAATAAATAATGCTGACTCTGTTCCTCTTAGGGCTCTGGTAGCCTCAATGTAATGGGACAAATATAACACTACACACAGACGAGAATGAAAAAACTGAAAAAACAATCTTACATCCTGTCATGCCTACTCTACTCTGTTTGAGCAGATCATAAACATAAAAAGTGATGGTATCTGCCGATTCCTCCATTCTGTCTAGCCGTAGCTTCTGCAATGTCTGCACACGTTGGGCTGATACCAACGCCATAAGCATGACCACCTTCATGGTTAGTTTGGCCTGAGATAGGACTGTAACAGGAGTCCACTGGTGAAGGAGCATAAGAACTTCCGAAATATGCACTGCAAGGAGCCCCAGCGGATCCTGATGGGCTTCTGTCATGTGCCCCTTGTCCACTGTTCTTGCGAACGCAGTGAGTCCTGCTGAGAGCAACTTGAGCACTTTCTGGAATTTTAAATCTTGCTGTGACCCCCAATTGTGTCCATATAAGATGGTTAACTATTGGTACTTTCAATAACCCACAGTTAACTGGGGCTTCATATTTCTTAGCAGCCTCATCCATTGCCAGCTCTTGAAGCTGATGGGAGAGCATACACTGAATAGCAGCTGCCAATTCTTCCCCTAATGGTTCCCCTGCTTCTCTGGGGATTGCACTTTTTTCAGCTATGTTAGGTATTAGCTCTTGTTGCTCTTCATCCTTTTGGCTCTGACCAGCCACTGACACGGCATCAGTATACTCCTGAGCCGGTATACCCTCCTCCTCTAAGAGTGGGTAATCATGCAGCCCTATACCAGGCGCTGCTGGCACAGGCTCTCCAACAGCCTGGCGTGGGCACCACTCCTCCTCCCGGAGTGCGTCCCTCTCGAGCATCCTTTGCAATAGGACCTCGATCTGGGAGAGCCGTGAGCAAACGGTCTCTCCTTGTGGAGGTGAAACCTCCAGGCCCGACTCTGGGTCAATGGGCCTAGTAGATTTTGTTGTAGCCTTGCGCCCTACCGGCGTGGCAACACTGCTCACAGGCAGCGGATCTGGTGTCGCTAGCCCCCTTGCTGGCGACGGATTCGGTGAACTGGGCGGGCATCCGCTACCCGCACTCTCGCGGTCCTCCAAACCCTTTACCCCGGATCGCCTCACCGTCACCTTCTTTACTTTCTGCATCTTGCCAACGGTGTAAATGCTACCGCAAACGCAGAAAGTGACCACAGAAAAGTTTTTAAACTTACCTTGAGGTTTTAAACTTACCGCTTGGAGGGGCTCTGCTGCTCCAACCGGCCGACTGCACCAATGCGTCTGACGTAATGACGCACGTGCGGCTGGATGGGGTTCTTCACGTAGTCACTCACGTGACTCCGAAGTAAAATCCAAATTATGCAAGTGATTCACTGACTCTAAACAACAATCCTTAACATTATTTAATAAGCATCCAGGGGTTTGCTTAATATAAAGACTAAATAAAGAACTGGGAAGGTGTTGTATGGCATATTCAGCATCTCTTTGGCTAGTTTATAGTGAGTGAATGGCCTCCTGTACCAGCGAATCCCACAGATTGAATCATTGTCCCCTGCAATATGTTTCAGGCCAATTGCTGTTGTCAGTGACCTCAAGAACTGTTACACTGTCACTTCCCCAACCCTTGTGTCAACTCATCTTTTGCTGAATCCCTTATCTTTAGTTTAGTTGCGTTTAGAGATGCAGTGGTGAAGCAGGCCCTTCGGCCCACCGAGTCCGTGCTGACCAGCGATTCATATTTATATGAGCACACACTACACATTAAAGATAATATACAATTTTTACCAAAGTCAATTAACCTACAAACGTGTATGTCTTTGGAGTGTGGGAGGAAACTGGAGCACCCGGAGAAAACCCATGTGGTCACGGGGAGAACGTGCAAACTCCCTACAGACAGCACCCATAGTCAGAATCAAACCTGGGTCTTTGGCGCTGGAAGGCAGCAACTCTGTGTTAAGGCCCTTGTCTTTGTTGCCAACAGACTTGATTATTGTAATGTATTCCTTCGAGATTGTGTACCATGCAACCTCCATACATTTTAATTCATCCAAATTTCTATTATTCATTGCATCATGTCCACTTCAACCCTTCATGCTTGCTGTCCCATGTATGCTCCCTGTCCAAAAATGCCTCAATTTTAAATTAAAATCCTCCGTTTCAGATGTCCATTCCACTCCTTCTTTGAACCTTTGAATATCTTTAAAAGAAAAAAGCCATATCCCTAATATCCAGGATTTCTTTCCTAGCACTCTCTCTGAATATCCTCTTTAATTCATTATTTTAAACCTATCACTGACTAAGCTTTTGTAACATCATCTTCAATGAATGAGCATCAAGTCTCACATGATAATACTCCAAGAAGCACTTTGGGACTTTTCCCCATGTTCCCCATCTGTGGAGTTCTCTGCCACATCTGTGGAATCTGCCACAGAAGGTAGTTGAGGCCAGTTCATTGGCTATATTTAAGAGGGAGTTAGATGTGGCCCTTGTGGCTAAAGGGATCAGGGGGTATGGAGAGAAGGCAGGTACAGGATACTGAGTTGGATGATCAGCCATGATCATATTGAATGGCAGTGCAGGCTCGAAGGGCCGAATGGCCTACTCCTGCACCTATTTTATATGTTTCTATGTTTCTAAGGTTCTTCTTAGAACTTGCATGACACAGACGGAGTCCATTCAGCCCATCAGGACTATACAAGCTCTCAGACAGCTATCCCATCAGTTTCTTTCCCCCTCTCCATACAATATTTCCCTAAGTGTCTGCAAAATATCCTTCGACCAGCTCAGTTGCCATTTATCTCCACTAGGGGGAATATATTGCTAATTAACTTACCAACATGTCTTTGGGATGTGGGAGTAAACTGGAACACACAAGAGAAACATGCGGTCATGGGAGAACATGCAGACTCCACACGTGAACCTCAATCCTTGGAGCTGTGAGCTGCCACTATGTTGTTATTGTTGTTGTCCACTCATTCATCAATGCAGGATTTGCAGTGGCAGTAAATGTTGTACAACATTGTGGAATGGTGGCAGTAAGTTGAATGCAGCATTCAAGAGCTCTAAATTACTTTTCATAAAGTGTAACTAATGCTTGGCATTGAGTTACAGAAATACTGATAGGCATCCGGCCGTGAGTTTTAAGGCTGCAACTGAATTAAAACGTTCTGATGATGTGCCAAATGAATCCTAATCCAAGAATAACATTCTTTTAGCAACCCAGTTGGTTTGAGAAAGTTTAGTAGTATCCTTTAGGTCCATGACATAGGTAATTTATGTGAAAACCTGCTCTCTGTGCAGGTCTAGAATTTCAGCTTTAGCGGAATATTTTACCGAATTGGTTCTCAGTTACTCTGTCACGTAGGACTTTGACTACTTGCATGCCGTTGTATCAAATGATTCTGGCACCCTAAATGTTAGCAATCAGATGAAGCAATAGGTGACATTCAGCATAAAGATTGCTTATTATTAGCATTCCATGGAAACCACAGAGAAACATTTGGCCCATCATGTTAGTTCTGGATGTTTGATGGAGGAATCTAAATGTATTCACTTGTTTCCAATGGCAAGATATCAGTGGTCAATATTTTCTGTTCTTAAATGATGCAACCGTTTCTGTCTTAAAACACCCCATGTTAAAGCACTCTATGCTCCGACATGAAGCTTTAAGCTTTAAGCTTCATGTTTATAACTGGATTTTTTCTAATTATCAGTTAGTAAAGAGATATGCAATCTTTGTCTCCAATAGAAAATTGCAAAGTGCCCTCAGTGATGTAGAGTAGCCACTGGTTCTCCAGAACACTGCTATATGACTTTGCTAATCCCTGCAGCTCAATGACAGAACTAAATTAGAAAAAAAACATTATGGCTGATGAATGCTGTAACTACTGACAAATGGTCTTTAATATAAATTTTAAAAAAATCAATGAGTGAATTGTTAATTATTTATGCACACAAGTTCATATTTACGTCCTGAATACTGAGCCAAATAGAAATAGCATTGAAATATTAATGTGTATCTATCGCATTAAAGAGTCAAAATAATTCCCAGCATTTTCTTGTTATATTACATTGGCTGTGCATTTAATTAATACAACCGTGTGAGTGAAGCATTAGTGTTGCCAGAGCATGAATATTTAATATTGCTTTGCCTTTGCTCTGTCAGGAGCGAGGTGAATACATAAGGGTTGTCCGAAACCAGATTGCATCGGTTCTAAACCACCAACATGCTCCTAATTTGCTCGAAGTTAGCAAACCTTTTGTTCTGTCTCTGCCTCTTCAGAAGATGCTGGCCAATACTGAGCTGTATTTACAGTTAGACATATATAATTACCCTTTTCCGCCCTCCCTGTGGAGTTGCCGACATTACATCAGCTATAAGGGACAGGGCTGTGGATGAGGCTGTTTGTGGGTAGGGTTCTGACAACGCCGTAAAAAAACATCCTGGGACCACTGGCTCAATGCGTTCTGCAACTGTGGACATTGTGTGGTGACATTAAACATGTGAGATAGAAAAATGAGAACAGAAAGTGGGATCCACCAGTAACTGAACACTGACCATTAAACACTGAAGGTAACACTTCAAGTTATGAAAACAGTTGTTGACGGTAAATACTGGGGATCTGTATCCAGCATTGGTTCAGCCTTGGTCTCCAGGGATTGGACAACATTTTAGGGGGTTGCACGTTCATGCCTCGTGTTTTCACTGGTCACTCCTTTTAATGAGTTAAGGGCCTGTGCCACTTGGGCGTCATTTGCACGTCACGCAGGTGGTGCGCGAGGATTTTGAGAATCCCCAAATCCTGGGGCGCCGCGCGCTACCACGCATCACTGCCTACACCACCATGCGCTATGCGCGCGTAATGCACGCCATGCGCGCGTCGTGACGCGTAAATGATGTCGCGTAAATTACGTGCAAATGACGGCCAAGTGGGGCAGGCCCTTTATAGCTCCACTGGGAATTTCTGCCGTTCCCTCCATAACCTGTGTTGGTTTTGTGGGACTGTTGGTGTCCTTTGGAAAAGCTTCCAGCCACGTGAGGTCCTGTATAATACCTGGCCATTGACAAACCTTTTCTTGTACATCTTGCTAGAGTTAGGTCAGTCGGCATCTTCAGCCTCTGCTGCAATTCAATCAGACTGTCGCTGACCTGGATCCAAACTGGTTCCAGAACAATTGTCCTGCCCAACAAAATCTATTAGTTTAGTTTCAAAATTTTCCATTAATTTTACAGCTTTGACAGGTTTTTCAGGGAGGGAATTCCAGAAAAGGTTTTTGGTTCCAATTTTTAATTCACATCCACAATTTGGTCTGGATTGTTGCTTCAGAGGAAATAGTTTCTCTCTGTCACCCGATCAAAATCCTTTAACTCGCTCTTCATGGCCCTGTGTGTGAATGTTGATGAGCCATTGAACCTGGAAAAGCACAGCCTGACCTGATGTCACCAATGTCCAATTTGCTACAGCTGATAGCTACCAGGGAAATCTCTTTTGCTACCCCGGTTCAAACACATTAACCGTGTGCAAACTCTCTTTGGGTCCACTAATCTGATTTACTCAAGGATGTCCTTCTCAGTTTGGAGTTCATTGTCTAGAAAATTGTACATGTAGCAATATTTTTTTGCTGCACCGTGCATGCAAATCAAACTTTCCCCAGAGTAGAATATAATTCCTCCAAATCCTCCTTCCAGCAGTTTATCGTGAACTGCATGACTTTCATATTCTTCCAGGCACATCTGATTTGAAAGGGAGATCTTATTACTGCTCTAATGATGGTAGGCTGAAGGCTTAAAGCCAGCCATGTAACCTTCTATAGACTTTTAATTCTTGAAGCAATCATGGGAAGCATCAAGAACCATGCCGAATTACAACAACAGCCAGAACCGCCCCCCCCCCCCCCCCTATAATTTATGTATAAGTAGTAGATAATCTCTTTAAATAGTGCCGGAGATGTGCAGCTTAACGTTCTGTGCAGTTGAACAAAGTTAAGAGGGTGTAGTCTGGATTTTGGGTTTCCAGAAGGCAGCTTGTACCATTTGATGCCTGGATCCAGCTCCTCTGCATGCCTCGGTTATACATTAGCAAAGGCTGTGTAAAGTCTTTCCTCAAGATGGTGTCTGGCACGCTTTACACCAGCAATATGTGCGTATTTGAAGTGGTTGCCATTTTTCAATGCTCGGGGCATACAAATGCTTAAAAACAACATTGCTGATTTTTAGTTTCTCCAGCACTTTTTGTTCTATTGCTGATTTTTGCCCACACCTATTTGTTTCCACCACAAACTTCATTCCTTTGCTGCCAATTCCATTCTTCTCTCTGGCAACTGTGTTTTGAATATTCTGTAGATAGACACAAAATGCTGGTTTAACTCAGTGGGACAGGCAGGATCTCTGGAGAGCAGGAATGGGTAAAGTTTCTGGTCGGGACCCTGCTTAGACTGAAAGTCGGGGGAGAAGGAGACATAGAAATATGGAAGGGTAAGGGATAAAAACAAGAGATCAAAGGAGATTATTCTGTGTCACACTTGATTCTGGGCTAATGGATTTCTTGGTTAAAGTTCCTCGTTCAAGTAGGGTAATGTGCTATAATGGCTGCTGCAAACTACAATGGTCATTGACGTTCATGAAGCCCAAATTTCTTTATCTCATATCTTGCCCTTCATCAGATCTGCCTTCTGCCAGTAACATTACCATGTGTCAGACTTTCAGGTGAAATTCTTATCCATGCCTTGGTTACTTCTAATCAAAATCACAATAGGTACAGATGTGAAAATCTGAAACAAAAACTGGTGAATGGTTTTTCACCTGAAATGTTAACTCTGTTTCTCTTTCTACCTACGGTGAGTGTTTATAGCATTTTTTGGTGTTACTACTAAAGTTTGACGTTTGCAATCTTCCAATGTTGCCTCCAAGCATGCACTATTTGTAAATTTGCTGACATCCAAAATTGTTCTTTTGGTCACGCAACTTAGATTAGTTTCTTCCTCATGTTTTCAAATGGCCTTGTGCTGACTCATTTGTGAAATCTTCTCTAGCTCTGTGGTCTTCTAGGTCCTTTGAGTCAAATTTCTTGCATGTATCTGATTCAATCAATCCATCATTGGTGGACATCACTTCAGCTACCAAGACCTTAAGTTCTGGAACTTGTTCCCTACCCCCACTCTCTACTCCATTGTTACGTTATGATATATAACTTTAAACTTGTACCTGACTACAGTTTTGATTTCCTGATCTGATATTTCACATTTGGATTTTGAGTCAAATTTTTGTTTTATAACGTTGCTGTGAAACATTGTAGGGCATCTGACTATTTTAAAGCCACAAGATAAATGCAGGTTGTTGTTTTTACATCACCATGGAGATTTTGGCACAGGGCGACACAGTAGAAATATTTGTTCAAATTCTACCATGGAAAATTCTTAAATAGAGTTCCACGGGTGGGCTGGAAGCTCTATCATCTGCTTTGATACCAGGTTGCTGTAAAGCTCAACTGCTTTTTCTGTTGGAGAGATAATCTGTCTCTTCAATCGAGGACAAGTGGCTCTGATTCACTGCAGTTGATTCTTGATATCCATAGGACAACCAGCTGTATGTGCATCCCAGGAACAGGTTATTACAAAAGGATCAAGTGACATTTGGAAACGTTCTCAAATCTAACTCTTCACTTCAAACTTTGTCATTTATTTCCTTCCCAGCCTTTTATGAAACACCTTGCAATGTTCCTGTCCAAATGTAAGCTCTTATCACAGCCCAAATTTCTCTTAGGAGTTGTACTATAGGAGGAGGTAGGGTGGGGGAGGGAAATCATACCCTTATTGTATGAAGAAAGACACAAAACACTGGGGTAACTCAACAGGTCAGGCAACATCTCTGGAGAACATGGGTAGGTGACATTTCATGTCAGGACCTCTCTTTAGCCTGAAGAAGAGTCCAAACCTGAAACGTCACCTATCCATTTTCTCCAGGGATGCTCTCTGCCCTGCTCAGTTACTCCAGCATTTTATCTCTATCTTTTGTATAAACCAGCATCAGCAGTTCCTTTATATTACCTCATTGTTTGACATTGGGTGGAATGTTGAGCATTCAATTAATTACTTCTCATTTTATTCTCTTTGGTATAACTGGATTTTGGTCTTTTTATTTGCATGGCAGGCCATTATTCTGAGATTCTGGGACAGTGTGTCTGTAATGTTTATTCTGACTGGTGTGTTTCCATTTGATATGCCATTGATCCAGGGACTGAGTTATGGAACGACCATAGTTTTGCAAGGGATCTACACCTCTCTAACATTTCAATCCAAAGGATAGTTATAATTTAACCAACTATGGAGCAATAATGTATCCGCTCACATTTTCTGACCTGCGATATGACACAAAGGTGGAATTATAAGCCCTCGGGTAGGCTGATGTTCGGCAGTCCTGAGCTTCATTTCTGCCGTTTGCTATTTCTGTTGGGAAACCCCGGTTATGGTAGGATATTCAACAAGGTTTGTTTCTTTCTTACAATTTAACTGCCATGGTACGTAGTACCTGACCTCTTGTAATCCATCACTCAGTACAGACCAGATGCGGAAGCAGTTAATTTGCCTTTGTCACATTGCCATTGAGCTGTGATTAACTGGCACATAAGATATCATTCCACTGTGCTCGGCCTGCTCAATTTTGCTTTCTGCCCTCTGAGGGAGACTTTATGTGGTCTTCTAGCCCCACTCAATGATCTAGTTTTGCGGTTACCAAGGGTGGTGGCTCAGTGCTCTGTGACTCATCACTGAACATGACGGATCTGTGCTGAGTCACACTTCAGCACATGGTCTTTGGCATTTCAGAACAGTATTGAGGGAACACTGTTGGGGATTCCTCATCTGGGTGATGCTAACATACCAAGGTCCTAAGTGAGCTCAGGACCATGGAAACAGGCCGTTTGGCCCACCATGTCCATGCCATCCATCAAGCACACATTTACACTAATCCCATTTTATTTTCTCCACATTTTCATCGACGCACCCATATACTCTATCACTCACCTAAAAAAACAGGGACATTTATAATGGCCAACTAACCTACAAACCACAGTCATTGGTTTGTGAGAGGAAATCGGATCACTTGGAGGAAACTCACAAGGGTAGAGAGAAAACATGCAAAATCCACACAGACAGCATCCAAGGCCAAGATTGAACCCCAGTCACTGAAGCTGTGAGACAGTGGCTCCTCTAACTACACTACTGTGTAATTTGTCCAATATCTATTCTCAAATATTACTAAAATTATGGTCTCCAATAATGTATTATCAGTGAGAGCTTTGTCACATTTCCTGCAGGGCTACATTGTAAATAACATGTGGAAGTTTGATAATATGGAGGTGCAATTTGTTTGCAAATCTATCTTTGTTACTTAGAATCACAATGTTCTGTTTCATAGCTGCTGAACTAACATATTATATTGTCACACAACGGAAAATGCTGGAGATGCTCAAGAGGCTGGGCAGCAGCTGTGGAGAGAGGAAAACAGATTGGGATAAATTGGAGCTGATGAATCAGCAGATTCTGACATTTCTGACATTTCCAGCAGAACTGGAAATGTCAGAAATAGAAATTGCAGAGAAGGGGGAGGGGTAGGCGCTGTGCTGGCTCTGGTTGGGAGAGAGGGTGGTGAAGACATCTGCCCTGTCCAGAGGTGGTGTAAATAGAGGGAGATGAATAAGATCAGAAGAGGAGGGAAACACAGTGCTGGAATGAGTTTCAGAATATGGCATTGACTGAAAATCTGAAATAAAAAATAACTTTAAAGACAACTGGCAGGCACGGCAGCACCCGAAGAGAGAAATGCTGGGTTGAAGTCACATTTGGTGATCCATCGTTCGACAAATCTGTCACAACCTGGAAAGGCTGGTTGTGTGAAGTTAAATGCAGTTCACAGATAACTGAGCTCTTCTTGCAACAGGTAACGAATCTCAAATTCTCTATCCCCAGTGAGCTGTGGGAACTAGATCAGTGGGGATATTTAAAAAGGAAGTCGGTAAATTTTTTAAGTATTGGGGATTTGGAGGTCAAGAGAAAGTGGCACAGAAAAAGCGATGTGGCAGATCAGCCCGAATCATATTGGGTAGGAGGGCGAGCTCGAGGGGCTGAGTGGGCTACTTCTTCTTCTATTTTACTTCGGAGTCACGTGAGTGACTAGGTGAAGAACCCCCGTACAGCCGTTGGTGCGTCATTACGTCAGACGCATTGGTGCAGTCGGCCGGTTGGAGCAGCAGAGCTCCTCCAAACGGTAAGTTTAAAACACAAGGTAAGTTTCAAACTTTTCTTGCGTTCATTTTCTGTTTCAGCGGTAGAGTATACACCGTTAAAATGTTACAGAAAGTGAAGAAGGTGTCGGCGAGGCGATCCGCAGGGAAAAGGGTCGAGGACCGCGATAGTATTGCTAGCAGATGCCCGCCTAGGTCACTAAGTCCGGTGTCGCTAGCAATGGAGCTCGCGACACCGGACTCGCTGCCTATGGGCAGCGTAGCCATGCCGGTAAGGCATAGGGCTACTGCGAAATCAAATAGGCCCGTGGACCCAGAGTCGGGCCTGGAGGTTTTGTCCTCAAAAGGAGAGACCGTTTGCTCATGGCTCTCCCAGGTCGAGGTCTTATTCCAAAAGATGCTCGACAGGGACAAACTCCGTGAGGAGGAGTGGTGCCCATGCCAGGCCAGTGGAGAGGAGCGCCTATAATGGGGCTGCAAGAATACCCAACTTTTGAGGAGGAGGGTAGCAGTTTACTGATGCTGAATCAGTGGCTGGGGAGAGCCACAAGGGAGTGGAACTTGAAGTCATTCCGAATATAGTGGAGAAATTTGCAGTGCTGAGAGAGGCAGGAGAGCTGTTAGGGAAAGAATTGGCATCAGCCATCCATCAGCTGGCAGCCTGCCACAGGCGTGAGGGGAAGGATGACTTTCCCTACAAAGGGCCGGGGGAAACAAGGGCAGCCATGTTATGCAGGTGAGAAATTTTCCTCTTGAAGAAAATGAATCAAGTGAAATAGATGTTCAAATTGGGGGCAGATTACACTTGTTTCTCAAACAATGGCAGGAGATAACATCAGATTCATTTATACTGAGCAGTATAGAGTGGGTTAAAATTGAATTTTACTCTACTGTGTGTCCACCTAATCAGCATGTTCCATGTCGGAAACTTATCTTTTCAGAAGAAGAGAATGTGCACATACAAGTAGAACTTAACACATTACACAAAAAAGGGGTTATTGAGAAGTCAGTTTGTCAAAACAGTTTGTGTCAAGTATTTTTCTTAGGTTTTAAAAGACTGTGGGATGTAGAATCATTCTGGACCTGACGAACTCCTTTGTTTGCGAAAGGCATTTCAAAATGGAAACTTTTTCTACAGCTAAACATCTGGTTTCCAAAGGGTGTTATATGGCCAGCATTGATTTAAAGGATGCATATTACTCAGTGTCTATTCATTGTGATGATAGGAGCTATTTAAAATTGATCTGGATGTCAGTTGTGTATATTCAAAGCATTGCCTAATGGGTTAACTTCAGCTCCAAGATTATTTACCAAATTGTTAAAACCGGTTCTAGGATTACTCTGAGCTCAGGTGCATGTTGTGACAGCCTATTTAGATGATATTTTAATTGTTGGGAAGACTCGGGCTGTAGCTGAATCATCTGTTTCAATTGTTAAACTAACTTGTGAACAATTAGGGTTTGTCATTCATCCATATAAATCTAAATTATCACAGTTCAAATCATTGATTATTTGGGCTTCACCATTAATTTAAATCACATGTTAGTGACTTTGCCTAGGGACAAATGGCAGCAGTTAATTGAGGATTGTGTTAATCTCCTTAGTGAACAATGACCTTCAATTAGACAAGTGGCCAGCTTAATTGGTAAATTGGTGGCTGCTTTTCCAGATGTGCAGTTTGGACCTCTGCATTATCAACAATTACAACGAGCAAAAGAACAGGCACTGAGGACACATGCGGGTCATTTTGATAGGCCTATGCAATTTTCAGCTGGGGCAATATCAGACATTCAATGGTGGATCATAAATGTCTCAAATAGCTCCAGGGAGGTTTTGGTTGAACCACCTTTCATAATATTACAGACGGATGTCAGTGCGCTGCATTGGGGTGCTACAGATATGTCTTCCAGTTGTGGAGGCAGATGGAATACTGATGAAACATCCCTTCTTCATTTGAGAGGGATCAATTATTTAGAGCTTTTGGGAACCTGGTATGGGCTTAAAGCTTATTGCTCTGCCAGGAGTGACTTGCATGTGCAGGTTCAGATGGACAGCACTACAGCAGTGGCATATGTAAACCACATGGGTGGAGTCAAGTCACAGACTTGTGATAGACTGGCTAATCAGATCTGGGGCTGGTGCATTGACCAAAATATCTGGCTTTCAGCAATATATTTACCAGGTAGATTCAACACAGTAGCTGACATTAGGTCACGCCAATTCAATTATAACATAGAATGGATGTTAAATCAGGACATATATGTAATCAAGTGGTTGCTCAGTATGGAATGCCAGATATTGACTTGTTTGTATCTGGTCTAAACCATCAGTTGCCCAGATATGTTTCATGGGAACAGTTGCCCAGATATGTTTCATGGTGCAACAGCGGTGGATGCATTCTCGCTGCATTGGGGTGGAATGTTTGTATATGCATGTCCTCCATTCTGTCTCATCAGTCGATGCTTGGAAAAAATCAAGCAGGACTCCGCTTCAGGAGTATTGGTAGTGCCAGATTGGCCTACACAACCATGGTTCCCTCTCGTATTGCAAATGGCTAGTCAGCCTCACATGATTATTCCCAAACATAAAAATCTACTGGTAAATCCAGTAACTGGCGATCAACATCCTTTACATGATCGTATTGATCTGTTAATTTGCAGATTTTAAGGCGGCCATACCTGGGGAAAGGACTGTCTGATCATACCGTGGATGTTCTCACGTCGGCCTGCAGGGATAGTACTCAGAAGCAGTACATCACCTCGATAAGGAAGTGGGAGGTATTCTGTCTACAGCAGAATATCTCATATCGAACGGCAGGAATCACAGACGTATTGGAGTTTTTGTCCACTCTTTACTTTGATCAAAAATTAAGCTATAGTGCGATTAATACAGCCAGGAGTGCTCTGTCTTCTTATTTACCCATGAGTTCAGTTACATTCAGTAGGGACACATTCGTTAGTTTCTCGATTTATGAAGAGAGTTTTCAATTCTAATCCTCCTAAACCCAGGTATGCCGGTATTTGGAATGTGGGCAAATTTCTTATGCTACTTCGCCAGTGCACTCCTGTTGCAAGCCTATCTCTAGCCAAACTAACCATGAAGGTGGTCATGCTTATGGCGTTGGTATCAGCCTAACGTGTACAAACATTGCAAAAGCTACGGCTAGACAGAATGCAGGTATCAGCAGATGCCATTACTTTTTATGTCTATGATCTGCTCAAGCATAGTAGAATAGGCATGACAGGATGTAAGATTGTTTTTTCAGCATACCCCACAGATGCTCGCTGTGTGTAGTTTCACATTTGTTTCATTACATTGAGGCTACCAGAGTCCTACGAGGAACAGAGTCTGCATTATTTATTAGCCTCAAAAAAACCACACAGTAAGGTGTTGGTGCAAACAATTTAAAGGTGGCTAAAGCAGGTTCTGGGAAGTGCTGGGATTGATACTGATAAATTCAAATCTCATTCCACCAGGGCAGCATCAACTTCCGCGGCAAGGGCGATGGACGTGCCAATAGACCATATCCGCGTGGTCGCAGGATGGTCCAGTGAGCTGACCTTCCAAAATTTTTATCATAAGCCGATTACAAGGCTGGGGGTGTTTGCTGTTTCTGTTTTGAGTTAGTTTCCCCCTGAGTTAGAGGGGTTGTTACTGTTTCGTTTGTAAATAAACCGTTATTCATTTGACAATGTTATGATTGATGCATTATTGATTATTTAACGACTTTTGAGTCAATCAATGCAGCGTGAACGCCGGATTTGGGTCTGCGGCATGAAA
This sequence comes from Raja brachyura, assembly GCA_963514005.1. The sequence goes on from OY740803.1 coordinate 30,666,900, forward strand.
TCACAGAACATTGAAATCTTCACGTCGTCACTCGCGTGACTCCGAAGTAAAATAGTAAGATTAAACGAGAACTTACCAGTTTGAAGTTTGATCTTTATTTTATGAGGCGTTACGATGAGGGATTACGTGCCCTCCGCTCCCAATCCTCATGAATATCATCTGGTAGGTTCTAGTCTCTGTTATCTTACTATTATACTTCAGTCATTATTACCTGTGATTTCACTCCGCTGCTTTGAAGATTGACGCACCAACGGCTGTACGGGATTCTTTACGTAATCCCTCATCGTAACTCCTCATAAAATAAAGATCAAACTTCAAACTGATAAACTCTCATTTAATCTTACTCTTTTCTTACATTCAGCTGATCCAACATTAATATTAGGTGAAATGTGGGACAACAAAGCTGGGCACTGACTTTTAAACCAGTCAATTCATTTCTAATTGGGAAATTGGGAGAACAAGCTTAGTTGTTTATTTTATCATTTGTTGGACCATTATGTTTCTCTCAGTCTTGCCACATTGTATTGCAATGGGCGATCTGGGCACCGTGAGCTTTCGGAAGCAGCAATATTGGGTGATTGCTGGTAGGTACAGCAGAAGCCTGTTTGCCAGAAGATACTTATTTTATCGTTGATTAAGGAGGAGATCCTTTGATCCAACCAAGCTGTGAGATGGGTCACCTTTTTCAATGGCATCACATTCTTTCTTGTCTAGCACACTCTGCACACCATCTGCCTCAATTATGGACTTGAATCCTGCAATGCAACTGATTCAGCCAAACTAGCTCTATAGTCACTAAATTAAGTTACGGTAATTCGAGATTATGACATTAAAGTGATGTATGTAAACAAATAGCTGCAGTCTCAAATGAAGAATAATGTATGGCAAGGAATATATGTCCCAGGAACAAGGCATTGTGGTTAATAGTTCCATACCAGTGTTCTTCTTCTTCTTGCGTATGGAGTGCACAGCCTAAAGTTGTCGGACAACTTGTTCTATTTGATCTTATTTGATTGCGCACGCCAGGTTGATTACATTCGTTGAGCCACGTGAAGGTTGCAATCTCCCACCCCACCAGTGTTCATGTTCCACAAGAACCTCCTCCTACTCTTTACATTATTAAGGCTTGTTATAATGTCCAGCTGGCAATATATGTTTATGAATGACCATCATCTGAAGCTGGTGTAAACACTCATGCATCCTGCTTCTGTTTCTTATGACAATAACAGGGTTGAAAATTATTGCATTTGCTGTTCATTATACAGACATCTAGTAAATTGCTCTAGGTCCAATTATACAATATTGCTTTTTAATGAAAGCATCAAAATCCATTTATGAAACATGAATAAGGAAGGCTGAAATGCAGAATGAAACTAGTATGAGGTAAATATAACAGGCCCCAGGAATTTCATTGCATTCACTGGAGACAGAATAATTCGGTTAAATCACTTTTGCCTTGACAGGTGTACAGAAAATCGAAGGGTGAAATTGTGTGTTTCCTGTGCTTTTTATTTTTTAAATCGAACTTCTGCATATGGCAAATAGATCATCGTTTATTCAAATACTGAGTAAATCTCCATGGGCTTGCTCACACTGAGCTGGAATTAGTACTGCCTCTTTTAACTCGATGCATGGTAGGAGGCTGAGAGAGTGAGGCCAAATTGGCTCGTTGGAATGACACTGAGATGTGTTGATATTACTGTAATGCTCATGTAATGACTGCCATCAGTCTGTGTTTGCCAAGGAGTTCCAGAAGTTTCAACATTAAAAATAATATAGCTCCCACAGTTTGTAGAAAATTGATAAAATTGAAAAGTAACAACATTATTCACGGATGGATACAACTGGAGTAACACATCAATGGTTGCCAAAGTTCTGTGTTTCTTGCCTATTTGACTATGCCAGCACTTTTCTTCAACCTATCCATCCGTAAACCTATCCACTTCTACTATCTACCTCTTAACGTTGGTCTCTTCTCATCATGATGGTTCCCACATTTACCTCTTTTTACCGAGTTTTTACCTATCTTAATTAAAATTGCATTGTGAGAGCCCAATGTCAAAAACAGCTTGGGGAATACAGCAACAGTAAAGCATATTGTGAAGCATTGTCAGTAGTGGATCAGTGACTTCTACCTTTCGCCTCTAAGGCGGAAGGTCTTGTGCTCAAATCCCATGCCACGTGGCTAAGGTGATGTTTACTTTTGACTGAGATATTAAACTGAGCTCCATTTCCTTTCTTTGGTCAATAACAAATATCCCACAGCACTATTTGAAGAAAAGCATGATGGGACCTCTTTATTTCTTAAGATCAATATTTATCAACCAGCCAAACCAAAATGCAGATTACCTGACTATTAACTTGTGGTCATTTGTGGGACTTTGCTGCTTATAAATTAGATGCTATATTTAAAAAGCACACTTAATCTGAGGTTGTATATATAGAGCAATCTAAAAGGTTATGTATAGGAAGGAACTGCAGATGCTGGTTTAAACCGAAGATAGACACAAAAAGCTGGAGTAACTCAGCGGGTCAGACAGCATCTCTGGAGAAAAGGTTAGCTTGGTTGATGAGAGATTGAAATCTCCACAGTCATCTGATTTCAATAAGAGTGCATGATGAAGTTGGATGGAACAGTAAGCAGTACAGTGTACTTGAAACAATAACAATTGTGACATACCAGACCGATTATGTTGATATGGTAACTGCTGTTTCAGCCACCAAGATTCCCTACATTGAGATGCTCCTAAACCTCATTTAATTGACCAATTTTATTTAACAGATTTTATTGATGGAGTTAGAGAGAAATATGATGAAGGGCAGCACTTACCTTACCATGAATAGGACACTTAGTTCCAAAGAAGGGCACAAGGAAAGGAAGGAAAGGAGATGGGAAGAAAAAAAGATGAAACCTAATTTTTCCTCTGGCACTTTGCTATTCATCTTATATCTATATCTTTTAGTTATTTGTCCACTTGGCAGGGGAAACATTTTATTCCTCTCCACTCTGTCAAAATCCTCTTGGAAAGCTTAAGCTTAGTGCTGCTTTCAAAAATGTGTGTGAATGGGTGAGGGGGATGTGATGATCTTATTGCAGCACTCTGAGCCTTGTAATACTCCTGGTTATGTCCATTTTTGTACGTGAACAATGGATTTTTGGATAAGGCATTTGAATTCCTGTCAATTAACAAGTATCTTTCAGAAACACAAGAATAACTGGAATTACTTTACAACTGTTTCGGGAAATAACCTTCACCTTGCAAGAGTGCAGAGGTTAGTATTCTTTCCCTGCACTAAGAATAGCACATGTAGTTATTTCAAAATGGCAACGGCAATGGCAAATGGGCAAAATGTTATTCTTCAGCACAATTTCAGTATTCTTGACGATAAGGAATATTAGCCCTAAGGATAGTTTCCACGGCCCAGCAATATGGAAAAACATTCCTTTCATAATGCAGCACAGTAAAGATAAATACAATAAATACGGGTGCATGGTTCCTTGAAGGTCGAGTCACAGGTCGATTAGGTGGTCAAAAAGGCCTTTGGCACTTTGGCCTTCAGCAGTCAGAGTATTGAGTAAAGAAGTTGGGAGGTCATGTTGCAGTTGTATAAGACGTTGGTGAGACCACATATAGAATATTGTGTTAAGTTCTGGGCACCACATATCGTCGCAACGCATTGCTGCCAACAGCTGGCGGTGGGGCGCGCTCCCCGCCAGCCCTTCATAAGGAACCGCTTAGGTAAGTTAAACTAACCTTAAGTTGGTTGGCCCTTGCTGTCTGTTTTGTCTTTCAGCAAGGGTGTGGATTGGAGTTCAGAATGTCTGGTCGAAGTCGTCGTTCGACCGGCCCGGCGCCCTCATCATCGTTTACACCTGGGGCCGGGAAAAAGGCGGGGAAACCGTTGGCGTCTGCTTCTGCAGGTCGGGACCCGCTGAATCGCCACAGCTCCGAGGAGGAGTTCGTGGAGGACGACAACGGGGTGCCTCCCGAAAGGGTGGACCCTGCCACAAGTTCGCCAGTGGCGACCACGGGGAAGGGGTCTCGTGCTGCGGCCCGACCCCCCTCCGCTAGCCCTTCGTTGAAGGGCAGGGGAGGAGCCCGTAAGCCTAACCCGGTTCGGGCCAAGGCTCCACCAGCCGCCATGGTGCGGTCTGGTGCAGCGGCGGGACCTGGGTCTGTAAGGTCTGCTACCCAACTCCCAACCCCCGCCGCCGGGACGGGGGGCTTGGGTGCGGTCCCGCCTCGGTCGCCGAGTCCCCCATGGATGGGTGGACGAGACCATGCGTCGGCACCGTCCAATATGTGGACAGCCGGCAAGCCCGCGCGGGCGTCGCTCCATGCTTCTGCTGGAGTCGACCCCAAGCCGTCAGGGCCCTTTGTGGCAACGGCTTCCGCTCCCGCTAAACGGAGGCGGTTGAACACCTCGCCCACGCGGGAATCGCACGGTTTCGCTGCGGCGGCCGAAAGCGACAATTTCCGGTGCCGAGATCACTTCTCAGAGGTGCGGGCCGATGAAAGGAGCCCCGGCATGTTTTCTGAGCCGGAGGACTCCGACCACCCGAGTGTTCAGGGTGGTGGGCGTATTGACCGTATGGAGCGGCTGCTGGAGCTGTTGCTCCATAATCAACAGCAGCTCGCATCCACGAACATCGACAGGCACAGGGCCGCCTCGACAGCCTCTATCATCAGCGAGCCACAGGAGGAAGAAGGGTTTGACCCTACACCAGCTCTATCGGAGCCACCGACAGAAGAGCTACTGGATGTAGCGGCAAAATTCGCTGCTCCAGTCACAACTGGACTTCCGCTTCAACCCAAACTGGCAGCCACGGTAGATTTTCTTACGAACCACCGGCTCCAGGAGGAAGTCCTTTTGCAGGCCATTCATCGCCACAAGCCTCCTTCCAACTGCAATGCCCTCAACGTGCCAGTGGTCAATACGCCCATATGGGGCAACATCGGCGTGGCTATCCGCCATCAGGAGGTGAAGCTCCAGCGGATTCTAAAACTCCTTACGGCCGGTATTACCGCCTTTGCGCGGTCGGTCGATGGTGGTGACCTTTCATTGGACCAAGAGGATGCATTGGCACTGTTATGTGCTACCCAACACGAAATTAATGATTTTCGGAAAAACAGCATCCGTCCTTCTATCAACCCAAAATTCGCTGGGTTGTGCAAACCACCACCACCGCCGCCGCCCCGACAACTCTTCGGAGAGGATCTTCCGAAGAGAGTCAAAGAGCTTGATGAGGTAGCCAAGACGGTGGGACTTATGCGATCTCAGATCGCCCCCAGACCGACGGTGCCAAAAGCTCCACCTGCTCGACCGCGAGACTCGGTCACTTCAGCAACCAGACCATATGCTGCTACGCATCACTATTATCAACAGGGCCAGCAGCAGCGGTCTTTTTTGGGGTCAGGCCCACAACGACCCCAGTGGAAGATGAAGCCACCTCACCGTCAAACCAACCCAGCACCTCCACGGCCACCCAAGTATGTCAAGGACCGCCGGTGACCATGGAGGTAAGGCGGTCTGGGTTTCTGTCCCCTGTCCCTTTAACATCACATGTTGGAGGGCGACTCCGGTTCTTTTCTGAAGCATGGAAGACTGTTACTTCAGATGAGTTTATTTTACAAAATATTCGGGGTCATTCTATTGAATTTATTCACGGGGACATCCCTCCATCCCAACATATGCCTAAACGGAAGTTTACGCTGTCTGCCGTTGAGAAGGCAGCAGGCACAGCTGAACTTTTTCGTTTGGAACAAAAAGGCGTGATAGAGAAAACTATGCACGAACCCATTGAATTCGTCTCTAATATTTTTACCAGACCAAAAAAGGATGGAGGTTGTCGGGTGATTATTGACTTGACCCAGCTGAATACTTTTGTAACATACACCCATTTTAAAATGGACACTTTCGAGACAGCCAAATCACTGATTTCACAAGGTTGCTTTATGGCATGCATTGATTTGAAAGATGCATACTATTCAGTATCCATTCGGAAACATCACCGAAAGTTTCTGAAATTTGTCTGGATGGATCAGCTCTGGCAATACAGGGCTTTGCCAAATGGGCTTACTACCGCCCCTAGGCTCTTTACTAAGTTGCTTAAACCTATTATGGCCCAATTACGTATACAACACCATGTTGTAATGGCCTATTTGGATGATATCCTGATTATTGGCAACACCCTGGAAGCAGCTGAAAGGGCAGTTTCGGCCACTGTCACTATATTTCAGCGGCTGGGGTTTATAGTCCATCCAGACAAATCCAAGTTCTGCCCATCCCAGGTTATGGATTATCTGGGTTTCACGATGGATTCTATTCGAATGAGGGCCACCATACCATTTAACAAGGTTGAGGATGTCACCCTTGCATGTCAGGATCTTGCACTCGCCAGTATACCATCTATTCGGCAAACAGCTAAGGTGATTGGGAAAATCGTAGCTTTGTTTCCGGCAGCCCAGTTTGGGCCTTTGCATTATCAAAATCTGCAAAGAGCCAAGATTGCCGCGTTGGAAAAGAACGCTGGTCATTTCGACAGACCTATGCGACTGCCTTCTGATGCTGAGGTTGAGCTATAATGGTGGGTGTCCAATATTGGCAGGGCATTCAAACCCATTGTTGTACCCAATCCGGTGGTATATTTGCAAACTGACGCAAGCTCCCAAGGCTGGGGAGCTACGGACAGCTCTTCGAGTTGTGGGGGCAGGTGGGATGCCCTTGAAGCTAGCATGTTGCTAGTGCAAGGGATTAACTATTTGGAGCTGCTTGCAGCATTTCACTTATTGTTCCAATCTTAGTGGAACTCATGTCCGTCTCCAAATAGACAATACTACGGCGGTGGCATATTTAAACCATATGGGCGGTACCAGGTCAGTCTCTTGTGACAAATTGGCTAATACTATTTGGCTCTGGTGTATTGATCGGCATATTTGGATTTCAGCCACCTATGTGCCAGGTAGGCTTAATACTGTGGCAGACACCAGGTCACGCAAATTCAATGATAGTATTGAGTGGATGTTGCATCCTCAAATGTTTGCCCAAATTACAGCCAAATTTGGTCAACCGGATATAGACCTTTTTGCGTCCCGGTTGAACCATCAGGTACCGGCATATGTTTCATGGGAACCAGACCCTGGGGCATTAGCGATGGATGCATTCTCGCTAGACTGGGGGAATTGGTTTTTCTATGCATTCCCCCCGTTTTGCCTCATCAGTCGGGTATTACAAAAAATCAAGATGGATTCTGCCAGAGGTATTCTTGTCATACCCGACTGGCCCACACAGCCTTGGTATCCGGTGGTCTTTGACATGATTAGTCAACCTTGGGTCCCTTTAGAGGGTTGCCCGCATTTGGTTTCTCACCCTGTTTCAGGGGAGTTACACCCCTGCCATGCCTATTTAAAATTACTGGCTTGCAGGTTCTGACCAGGCCATGGATGCAGTATGGCCTTTCCACCCGGACCATGAACACCATTGGAGCATCATGTCGAGAGTCAACCAGGCGAAGATATCTCTCCCACATCACCAAGTGGGAAGCCTACTGCAGCCGCTCTCGCATCACCTATGATGATGTCTCCATAGCCGACGTCCTGGAATTCCTCGCGGGGTTGCACCACGATGAGCACTTGAGTTACAGTGCCATCAACAGCGCCAGGAGTGCGCTGTCATTCTACCTCAACATCGAGGTAGGATCAAACAGGCTAGTGTCCAGGCTTATGCGGGGAATATTCAATCTGAATCCGCCTACACCACGCTATAACATCACCTGGGATGTCAGGGATGTACTAACCCTGCTCAGGTCGTGGTCACCCATGGAAGGGTTACAGCTGGACGAACTCACTATGAAATTGGTGATGTTACTAGCGCTGACTTCAGCACAGCGGGTTCAGACGCTCCACAAACTCCGTATTGACAGGATGACGTCTACCCCTGGAGAAGTAGTCTTTTTCATTGATGAGCTACTTAAGCAGCATAGACCTGGGTACACAGGGCTGCAGCTGAAGTTCCCGGCATACCCCGCAGATGCTCGGCTATGTTTAGCCACTCATATCCGTTACTACGTCAAGGTGACGAGGAGCATCAGAGGAATGGAGTTGTACCTGCTTGTCACTCACAAAAGACCTCACCATCGAGTGACAGTCCAGACGATATCCAGGTGGCTCCGGATCGTCTTGGATAAGGCAGGTATTGACACTAATGTGTTTAAATCTCACTCCACCAGGGCTGCATCTACGTTGGCGGCGAGGGTCATGGAGGTGCCCATGGACCATATCCTCGCCACAGCAGGATGGGCGAACGAAGCTGTGTTCCAGCGGTTCTATAACAAGCCTGTTGCTGCTCCCCTACAGTTCGCGGAGGCCGTGCTGAACGCTGGACGAGAACGTGGGGATGTCCCCGTTTAAAGGGGATTTTTTGCTGTGTTATTAATAAATCTTCTTTTGTTTCAGTATAACTTCGTTTCATCAACTTGTTTACTCCAATCCATCCTTGCTAGTGGTCTGTCAGCATGGACGTGGTCCATGGAGAGTCCATGAATGTCACGTAACTCCGAAATTAAATAGTAAGATTGAACGAGAACTTACCAGTTCGAAGGTTGATCTTTATTTCATGAGGAGTTGCAGTGAGGGATTTCGTGCCCTCCGCTCCCAACCCTCGATCATCCTCAGCTGGTAATTAGAGTCTTTTTAAATCTTACTATGCCAAATCATTTCTGTGTTGTTTTCTGCGATTCCACACCGCTGCTTTGAAGAATGTCGCGCATGCGTGCCGGCGGGCTCTTCACGAAATCCCTCACCGCAACTCCTCATGAAATAAAGATCAACCTTCGAAATGGTAAGTTCTCGTTCAATCTTACTAGTCTCTAGCCCAGAGTAGGAGAATCGAGAACCAGAGGACATAGGTTGAAGGTGAAAGGGAAAGATTTAATAGGAATCCGAAGGGTAACTTTTTCACATAAAGGGTGGTGGGTGTATGGAACAAGCTGCAAGAGGAGGTAGTTGAGGCTGGGACTATCCCATCGTTTAATAAATAGTTGGACAGGTATATGGAAAGAATAGTTTTGGAGGGATATGGACCAAGCACATGCAAGTGGGACTAGTTTAGCGGGGACATTGTTGGCCGGTATGTGTAAGTTAGGCCGAAGGGCCTGTTTCCACACTGTATCAATCTATGACTATGACTCTAATAGCATATTAAAACATACTTCATAATAAATGCAAATCTATCTTTCAATTGAAAGTGAATTGCAGCAGGTATTGGAAACCTGAGGTTGCTCCGTGATCATCTACATTTGCCTTGGACTACCATCATCATTGTCATTAAGTGCTCTCAGGAATGCACCTTTTCACTTGTATCGACTGCATCCATTTTAAGAGGCTGTTCAATTTAGCCTTCCATTCTGCCACATTAACACCTATACACCTGTATATTTCCCTTAAAGCGAAGCCTATTCGCTTGTATACTTTTTCTCTTCCTTATTTTTTCCTGGACCAAGTGCTTGTCGAATTTGTTCAATCCTAACTGCTTTCACTTCGCACGAAATATCACGCTAAAACATTGACTATTTATTTTCTGACCATGCTACCAACCGGCTGATTTTTGGCAAAGTTGCGTGTTTGTATTTAATATTTCCAGCCTTCAAATTTCTCCTATTTACTTGCATCAGGCAGCTTTCCTCGAGCTATTTCTTCAATCAATGCTGCCCAAATATAGATGAATTGGTTGATCATCTTACTGTTATTTATGGGAGTGTATAATGTGCAAAATGGTAATTGTGTTAATCTCCACAGCAACTGTACTCCAAAAGCAATACGTTTCAGTTGACAGTTTGAGAGACGTGTTAAGATTCACTAAAAGATACTCATGTTAATAAAATGTTGGAGTAACTCAACGGGTCAGGCAGCATCTCTGGAGAATATGGGTAGGTAACGTTCTAGGATGGGACCCTTGTTCAGATTGTTTGTGCGGGGAGGAGGGTGAGGGGGGGAAGAAAGCTGTAAGAGGGGCATGGCAAAGCCTGGCAGGCATAAGGTGGATACAGGTGAGGAGCATTTTTGATAGGCAGATGGTTGGACAAAGGCCAGAGATGGAAAGACAGAAGATGTGAGTCAAAAGGATTAAAGAGTTGCGAATTGTGAAGCTAGAGGAAGGAATGTAGGTGGAAGTGGCGGGGGAGGGGGGAAATAGGTCGAGGTGGGGCATAGGGGAGATGGGAAGGGGGGGGCGGGGGGGTGGGGGGGGTTGTAAGGAAGGTAAGAGTGGAGATGAAGAGAAGGGAGGGTGTTGTGGTTAACTAAAATTGGAGAATTCAATATTCCTAGTGTTGGGTTGTAAGCTGCCCCAACAGAAAGTGAGGTGCTGCTCCTCCAGTTTGCATGTGGACTCACTCTGGCAATGGAGGAGGCCCAGGCCAAAACGTTTCAGTATGCCCTCTTGGCAGGAAGTCCCAGCTTTCATCCCCTCCCCAATCTGTCTGAAGAATGGTCCCAACCCAAAATGTCACCTATCCATGTTCTCCAGAGATGCTGCCTGGCCCGTTGAGTTATCCAGCACGTTGGGTCTTTTTTTGTAAATCAACATCTCCAGTTCCTTGTTTCCCCTAGTTAATAAACATTGTACAAGGATTTCAATTCACTTGGATAGTTAACCAGCCACTGTTAAAAGTAGGAAGAGAATGCTATTAATAAAGGAAAAAGGGGGTATGTTTGGTGGATCTGGTGATTGAATTTTCATGTATAGGTTTAGGTTTATTATTATCACATGTTTCAAGTGATAGTCAAAAGTTTACTCTGTCTGCTATTCAATTAGATTAGATAACATTATACATAAGGTAGACACAAAATGCTGGAGTAACTCAGCGGGACAGGCAGCATCTCTGGAGAGAATGAATGGGTGACGTTTCGGGTCGAGACCCTTCTTCAGACTCGGTATTCTTCAGATTCAGTATTATTTATAATAATACTATACATTATTACAAACTCAAGTAGAATAGGTCGAGTAAAGGGGAAGATATTGAGTGCAGAATATAGTTCTCAGGACTGTAGTATATCAGTTCCATATACCCTACACGGCCACATCCTTTATACATTCCCATCTTATTTCCCTCCATTCCGTCATCCCTTCTTTGTTACCTGTGATGGGAGTAAGTGTGTTTCTGATCATGAGAAAGTAGATGCTGCTCTTTCCAATTTTGTTCCACATGTCAAAGGTCACTGCAACTCCCTAAAAATTAATTTTCAGAATTGCATTTTTTAAACTTGATTCATAAAGGGATTAAGATTTGTGGAAATACATGCTTCCCCTTTCTGTTCCCCCACCAACCCCCTCCTTCCTATTGCACCCACCTTTATTTCAGACCTGGTGTTGAATTGAGACCACTGGCAAATCAGTCAGTAAAGTGTTTTGTCTGGCAGCATGATTATGATTAGCTGCTGTAGAGCCGAGTAAAACTAGTGTAGAGGAGAAAAAATATTTAAATGTCATTATGGTGACATTGTAATATGTCCCCCTCATGGGGAACGAAGGAGGTTTGGTAATGTACTTTTACTTGCTAAGGAAGCCTGTATTAATTGCTGATTCCCAGGCCAATTAAGCTCAACTCAAAATTGACTAAACTGCTTTGAGACTATCAATTAACGAGAGAGCAGAGACTGGCTGTTTAAAGGGACACTACATTCATCATTTCTGCTACATTAACACACCTACATACATGTCCCCTGAAGCCAAGTCATATTTTGCCTTAGTTTATTATGTTAAACATTCCATGTTTTTTTAATGTGGTACTCAATTTGAATGTTAATTTCCAATTTGAAAATACTTATAAAACATTCTGAGGGCTAAAGCTAACAACCCCTTTAAAATGGGTGCAGTCAATCTTTTCATTGCAGAGCAAACTGCATGCCAACTTCATGTAATAACAAGGAACTGCAGATGCTGGTTTATACCAAAGATAGACGCAAAGTGCTGGAGTAACTCAGCAGGTTAGGCAGCATCTCTGGAGAAAATGGTTAGTCTAAAGATGAGGAATCTGGCCAAATCTGAGGAAGGACATTATTGCCATAGAGGGAGTGCAGAGAAGGTTCACCAGACTGATTCCTGGGATGTCAGGACTGTCTTATGAACAAAGACTGCATAGACTCGGTTTATACTCTCTAGAATTTAGGAGATTGAGAGGCGATCTTATAGAAACTTACAAAATTCTTAAGGGGTTGGACAGGCTAGATGCAGGAAGATTGTTCCCGATGTTGGGGAGGTCCAGGACAAGGGGTCACAGCTTAAGGATAAGGGGGAAATCCTTTAGGACCGAGATGAGAAGGACTTTTTTCACACAGATAGTGGTGGGTCTCTGGAACTCTCTGCCACAGAGGGTAGTTGAGGCCAGATCATTGGCTATATTTAAGAGGGAGTTAGATGTGGCCCTTGTGGCTAAGGGGATCAGAGGGTATGGAGAGAAGGCAGGTACGGGATACTGAGTTGGATGATCAGCCATGAGAATATTGAATGGCGCTGCAGGCTCGAAGGGCCGAATGGCCTACTCCTGCACCTAATTTCTATGTTTCTATGTTTCTATGGGTCTTGACCCGAACTGTCACCTGTCCATTTTCTCCGGAGATGCTGCCTGACCCGCTCAGTTACTCCAGCACTTTGCCTCTATCTTTGCCTCTTCATGCATTCTCTCATTTCTGCGGCTGTTTCACCCAGCCACCGCTAATGGCGCTGTTGATTGCCTGAATGTTTTAGCAGTAGCCCACTTACATGAATCGCTGTCACTAGTTTCATCCAGTTTGCTCTACCTTTATCAAAGGACATATGCCTTGTGGCTGGAGTAAATGCAGGCAAGGGTTCTGCATTAAAAGTGATCTAGATAACAAAGGTGGCATGAGGTGGGTGTTTGGACACCTTGCACTTTGGAATGGAGGAGCTGTGTAGGAATGAACTGCAGCTGTTGGTTTCAACTGAGGATAGACACAAAAAGCTGGAGTAACTCAGAGGGACAGGCAGCATCTCTGGAGACACTGGGTTCTGCAACCTCTGAATACCAGCAGTTCCTCTGGGCACTTGCTCAGAGCGTTGGAGCAGATAAGCATGGAGGTCAATGCCAGGAGGAAAAACCTTGAGTACCATGGTAGTGTATTGAAAAAAAAATCAATGCCTTCAAGTGAAAATGCAAGGTAAGTGAATGCATCATCAAATATCATATCCTTCCAACCGTACCACTCATGCCACTGTGCTGGTCCTTCACAGTTTCCCAAGTCACATTGAGTTGCTGAATATCTAACAGCATTTACTCCAACCGAGATGCACTTGCCTTTAACAGCTCAGAGCAACTTTAAATTGGTTGTAAATGGACCCTGGCAAGTTGTGAAAATGTGCCCCTGCTATAACAACCAGCCAATGCACAGTGTGATTTGTGCTGGCTAGGCCGACTCACAGAAATGAACAGAACTCTTGAAGTTTTTAATTCATCTTCCGGTTTGACTACCATGAAGAAGAATTTGCAGCTGACACGGATGTTTTATACCACACCCACAGGTGACAAACGTCATTTCCTCATAGTTTCTCACACTTCCTCGTGGGATAGACGGCTATTATGCTAATCAAGTTTATGTGAGCTCCTGGAGGAATGCTGTCTATCCTATTCCCAACATCCTCCCTCACTTATTTCCTTGCACCCTATTCTCTCTCATATGCCTATTAACTCCCCCGTGATTCTACTTCCACCCACCTACAAGAGGGGACATTCTCAGTGGCCATTGAACCTACTAGCCGGCATGTCATCAGAGTGTGTGGAAAATGCAAATTTTTGAGTTTATTGAAACTTTGTTGTATTGCTCTGAGAGTTTTGGCCGTCTTTACTATGGCCCAGAGGAGTCCATGGCTAAACACAGATGACTGGTGATAGGGATGACCATCTACAATAAGCTGTGAGCTGGAGTGGTGGTAAATGTCATTCTTTCTCCTGTGGTGTTACATCAAAAGTGGTGGCATGTTGGCTGCCTGCACACTTCACTGCATGGGACGGATGTGGGTCGATGTAGTGGAATCATTTCGGGTTCTGTTATCAGGCTGAGTTGACACTGGCATCTATAAAGTGATGGGAATGCAGTCAATATCGTCTGGACTATCAGTCCTGGCAATGTCATGTCCTTGGTGGTCTTTGATAAAGGAGAAAGAAAGGTTCTCAATGTCAACACTCCTTAACTAAAACCAACTTGTCTCCATTTCATCCTTAGCCTTTATCCACCCATCTGCCATTGTCATTCTGCAACAGCTAACATGCCACCACTTTTTATCCAACACCGCAGGAGAAAGAATGGCATTTACCCCCACTCCAGTTCACAGCTTATAGCCTTTATCCTCCTCCTCGCCGGTACGTACCTATCAATTGCCAGGCTTTGACCTGCCCACCTCTTTTTTCCAGCTTTTCCCCCCTACTACAATCAGTCTGAATAAGGGTCCTAACCTAAAATGTTGCCTATCCATCCAGAAGAGGAGGAATGTATTCTCCCAGAAAGTGGTAAACCTGTGGAATACCTTACCACAGAAAGCAATTGAAGTTAAATCATCAAATATATTCCAGAAGGAGGTAGATACCTTTCTTGGGGCTTGAGGGATTAAGGGACACAGGGAGAAAGCTCGAGTGGGGTTACACAAAAAGCTGGAGAAACTCAGCGGGTGCAGCAGCATCTAAGGAGCGAAGGAGATAGGCGACGTTTCGGGTCGAGACCCTTCTTCAGACTGGTCAGGGATCAGGGAAACGAGAGATATAGACAGTGATGTGGAGAGATAAAGAACAATGAATGAAAGATATGCAAAAAAGTATCGATGAGAAAGGAAACAGGCCATTGTAAGCTGTTTGTAGTGTGAAAATGAGAAGCTAGTGCGACTTGGGTGGGGGGGAGATAGAGAGAGAAGGAATGCCAGGGCCCGAGGGCTGAGGGAGAGGTGGGAAGAGGAGGAGGCAGCCTGGGTTAACAGAATTGAGAAAATTCAATGTTTAAGCCCAGAGGATGCAGACTCCCCAAGCGGAATATGAGGTGCTGTTCCTCCAACTTGCGGTGTTGCTCACTCTGGCCGTGGAGGAGGCCCAGGACCGAGAGGTCGGATACGGAATGGGAGGGGGAGTTGAAGTGCTGAGCCACCGGGAGGTCGGGTTGGTTATTGCGGACCGAGTGGAGGTGTTCGGCGAAACGATCGCCAAGCCTCCGCTTGGTCTCACCTGTGGAATTTCTTACCACAGAAAGCAATTGAAGTTAAATCATCAAATATATTCCAGAAGGAGGTAGATACCTACATCGGTGAGACCAAGCAGTGAGAAAACTGATCTACATCGGTAAGACCAAGCGGAGGCTGGGCGATCGTTCGGTCCGCAATAAGCAACATATCTCTTGTTTCCCTGATCCCTGACCAGTCTGAAGAAGGGTCTCGACCCGAAACGTCGCCTACCTCCTTCGCTCCTTAGATGCTGCTGCACCCGCTGAGTTTCTCCAGCTTTTTGTGTAACCCTCGATTCTCCAGCATCTGCAGTTCCTTCTTTAACACAAGCTCGAGTGGGGCACTGGTTTTCAATTATCAGCCCTGATCATGTTGAAAGATGGAAATGGCTCGAAAGACTGAATGGACCACTCCTCATATTTTCTATGTTTCTACCTTGGGCATCTGGTAAGGGATAGATGGCTTGTCCAAAAGGGTCAGTTAGGTTTATCTGTGTAGGTATTCTGAGCCTTTGGGAACAGAAGTATTCCAGACAAAATTCTCCCCATTTGTGCACTTTCAACAAAGTAGGTGATGGCACAATTCTCGATACGAGTAGGGTGCACACTTCAATAGGAAGGCAATGACATTTCTCGAACTGTCTGGGAGTAACTACTGGGCCATTGGCATTCCCATCTATTTTACAAGACATGTTTATGGTAATGGCATGGTAAGAAAAAATAATTCAACTGATGGATGGAAGATCTAATTTTAAGGTGCCAGATTTCTTTTAAGCAGTTTGCCATTTCGTTTGATATTTTAAGCCTCTTATCCGGCTGTTAGTATATATCATGATTCAGCTAGCTTTTATTACTGCCAACAGACTTAAGTCAATACATTTCATCTATTTTTTTTTCTCAATTTATGAGCGAATTTCTGATAGTTAATGAGTCTAAGCTTCAGTGGGAACATTGATTCATATTAAAACCAATACAGACGATGTTTCTGATATTGCTGTGTAGGCCATTACCCTTGTATTTTGTGTATTTTATTTCCCTGAGAGGGAAAAGCAGCACTCGCAATGTTTTGTGGATGAAATGGGTTTGGTCTTGAGATGTGGGCATGACTAATTTCATTGAATGCAACTGAATGGCTTCCCGGTCTATTTCACCAGAATTAAGGGTCGGAGCACTGGAATGGGACCAGTAGTGCGAGCTAGATAAAGATGACAAGTTGCCTTTCCTAATGGATATTAATATGTCGTTTGGCCTTTAATACAATCTGACTGCTTTTACTGATGTCTTTATCTCTAATCTAGTTTTCAAATTGAATTAAGACCTATATTACCCAAGTGGGATTTGAACTCTTGCAGAATTCTTCCAGGTTTCTGGGTTCAGTGCCTTAGAAAAATATAAAAACATGGAATGGTGCAGGAGTAGGCCATTCGGCACTTCGAGCCAGCACCCCCATTCAATATGATCATGGCTGATCATCTAAAATCAGTACCCGGTTCCTGCTTTTTTCCCATATCCCATGATTCCTTTAGCCCGAAGAGTTAAATCTATCTCTCTCTTGAAAACATCCAGTAAATTGGCCTCCACTGCCTTCTGTGCCAGAGAATTCCACAGATTCACAACTCTCTGGGTGAAGAAGGTTTTCCTCATCTCAATGATAAATGGCCTACTCCTTATTCTTAAACTGTGACCCCTGGTTCTGGACTACCCCAACATCGGGAACATTTTTCCTGCAACTAACCTGTCCAAACCTTTAAGAATTTTATATGTTTCTATAAGATCCCTTCTCATCCTTCAAAATTCCAGTGAATAAAAGCTCAGTCGACCCATTCTTTCAGGGATTAAAGGGATTTGAAGGGATTAAAAGAAAATCTTTTTCACCCAGAGAGCTGTGAATCTGTGGAATTCTCTGCCTGAAAGGCAGTGGAAACCGATTCTCTGGATGCTTTCAAGAGAGAGTTAGCTAGAGCTCTTAAAGATAGCGAAGTCAAGGGATATGGGGAGAAGGCAGGAACGGGGTACTAATTGTGGATGATCAGTCATGATCACAGTGAATGGCGGTGCTGGCACGAAGGGCCGAATGGCCTACTCCTGCATCAATTCTCTATTTCATCAGAATTGCATCAATTCACTGCCTACTGTACCTGCATGCTTACTTTCAGTGACTGATGTACAAGCACACCCAGGTCTCGTTGCAACTCCCCTTTACCTAATCTGACATCATTCAGATCATAATCTGCCTTCCTGTCTTGCCACCGAAGTGGATAACCTCACATTTATCCACATTATACTGCATCTGCCATGCATCTGCCCACTCACCCAACCTATCCAAGTCGCCCTGCAGCCTCATAGCATCCTCATCGCCGCTCACACTGCCACCCAGCTTTGTGTCATCTACAAACTTGGAGATGTCACATTTAATTCCCTCATCTAAATCGTTAATATATATTGTAAATAATTGTGGTCCCAGCACCGCGCCTTGCGGCACCCCACTAGTCACAGCCTGCCATTCTGAAAAGGACCCGTTTATTCCTACTCTTTGCTTCCTGTCTGCCAACCAGTTCTCTACCCATGTCAATACCCTACCCCCAATACCATGCGCTCTAATTTTGCACACTAATCTCTGGTGTAGGACCTTGTCAAATGCTTTTTGAAAGTCCAGATACACCACATCTACTGGCTCTCCCTTATCCATTCTAGGGAGAGCCAGTAGATGTGGTGTATCTGGACTTTCAAAAAGCATTTGACAAGGTCCTACACCAGAGATTAGTGTGCAAAATTGTTACATCCTCAAAAAAGTCCAGAAGATTAGTCAAGCATGATTTCTCCTTCATAAAACCATGCTAACTTTGACTGATCCTGTCACTGCTTTCCAAATGTGCTGCCATAACATCTTTAACAATCGACTCAAGCATCTTTCCCACTGCCGATGTAAGGCTAACTGGTCTATAATTCCCCATTTTCTCTCTCCCTACTTTCTTAAACAGTGGGGTTACATTGGCTACCATCCAGTCCACAGGAACTGATCCACAGTCGAGAGAACATTGGAAAATGATCACCAATGCATCCACAATTTCTTGGGCCACCTCCTTGAGTACTCTGGGATGCAAACGTTCAGGCCCTGGGGATTTATCTACTTTCAGTCCCAACAGTTTACCTAACACCATTTCCTGACTAATGTGGATTCACTTCAGTTCCTCCCTCCCACTAGATCCTCGGCCCCCTAGTATTTCTGGGAGATTGTTTGCATTTTCATTAGTGTAGGCAGAACCAAAGTACGCATTTAACTGTTCTGTCATTTCCTTGTTTCCCATTATAAATTCACCTGTCTCTGATTGTCAGGGACCTACATTTGTCTTCAATAAATCATTATCAATAAACTATTGTTACAATATTAATTTGTATATTTCAAATCTGCTACCAAGTAGATCACTGCACGGAAGAAAGCAACATACAAAAGGCAAATGGCTGCCATAGTTGGTAATTGGGTCCTCACATGGACTATTGTACACAATAACAACGATGATTTTTGCCGATTAAACAAATTATTATTGAAGGACCCAGTACATGGGTGGCGCAGCGGTAGAGTTGCTGCCTAAGAGCGTTTGCAGTAGCAGAAACCTGGGTTCGATCCCGAATAGGTTTTTTTTGTCTGTATAGAGTCAGTACGTTTTCCCCGTGACCTGCGTGGGTTTTCTCCGAGATCTTCGGTTTCATCCCACATTCCAAAGAGGTAAAGAGTTTGTAGGTTAATTGGCTTGGTATAAGTATAAATTATCCTTAATGTGTGTTAATGTGTGGGGATCGTTGGTCAGTGCGGACACGGTGGGCCGAAGGGCCTGTTTCGCTGTATCTCTAAACTAAACTAAGACCTTGAAGATCCATCAAGCACATTTTATGGATAATACCAATTCCAGTCATTTACAGACAGAGGTATTATCCATCATTCTCTGTTGGCTTGGATAAGAGATGAGGTCCAGAGCTACCATTTCCCACATTGGAGACCCTTGGGCTATCTTTAATCACACTTTACTTGACTTTATCTTGCACTAAATATTATTCCCTTTATCCTGTATCTGTAAACTGTGGACGGCTTGATTGTAATCATGTATAGTCTTTTTGCTGACTGGACAGAACACAACAAAAAAGCTTTCCACTGTGCCTCAGCACACATGACAATAAACTAAACTGACCTAAAGATGTAACTGTACAAAGCCGAAAAATGTTTTGATTCGCACAGAAAACCAAGGGTAATTGAAACGGGGTTCTTAGTGAGGATAATAGTTTGGGGATAAGGATAGGAAGTTCCCTCTCATCCTGTCAGGCTGATCTTGGGGCAGGTGGGCATTACATATACGCCAGCAGCTGCACCGGGATTTGCCAACGGGCAAAGGATTGGTGTAATTTCACAGGTTGTGTAACCCTGGGGCTGGGTGTGAACCAGATGGGGCCGTGTTTCGCTTTCTGAGCCAAGGAATTTAATCAAACACCGTCCAGTTCCTCAGTTGTGTAATCATGTAATTTGTGTTTCATTAGTGACTAGCAATTAATCTAATCTCAGATGTAGCAAAATGGAAACACATGTAAAATATCAAAAACAATTAATGTTATTTAAATTAAGTAAAATAAAGCAGTGACCTTTGCAACTCTCATCAAATTGACCAGAATCTTTTCCAATTCTGATGTCTTTGATCTGAAACATTAACACAGTTTCTGTTCCCACACACGTGGCTTGATCTGCTGAGTGTTTCCAGCATTTGCTGACGTTATTTATATGAGTTGATGATCCCCATTTTTACCCCTACCAAATAGTTGCATGGTTGGTAGGTGGGGTAATTCTTGTGGCTGCTGCAGAGACTCTACATGATTTCAGCATTTAATAACATTTCAATTGTCTTTAGAGAGTGAGCTGGGTGGTTGGCTGAGTTATTCTTTTGATCAGTTTAAAGCTTGTAGTAATATAAATGATTCCCAGATAGTTAGCCTGCTAGGGCTTGGTCAGACCAAAACGAGCCTCCAGAAAATGGAGGAGGCAATCTCAGAGTAACTGTATTCTCCGAGGATACTTCTTCAAACGGTGTTTAATTCCGCATGCTGGTACTTTTCATGATGCTGCTGGAAGGAATAAACAACATTTTGAGACCGGCGAGACCAAGCGCAGGCTCGTCGATTGTTTCACTGAACACCTCCGCCTAGACCTACATGATCTCCCAGTTGCTAAACACTTTAACTCCCCCTCCCATTCCCATACTGACCTTTCTGGCCGGGGCTTCCTCCACTGTCAGAGTGAGGCCCAATGCAAATTGGAGGAACAGCACCTCATATTTTGCTTGGGCAGCTTACAGCCCAGCGGTATGAATATTGACCTCTAACTTCAAGTAAACCTTGCTTTCCCTCTCTCCCTCTCCAACCCTCCCCCATCCTAGTTCTCCGACCAATCTGACTGTCCTCCTGATTAAGTTTTACATTGTATGTCTCATTGTCACCTTCCCTTAGCTAACAATGATCTATTCTCCACTTTCCTTCAAAACTTCGTCCCCTTTGATCTCTCATTTTCACACCCCACCCTTCCATTTCCCTCTCCCCTCTCAGTCTGAAGAATGCTCTTTACTCTTGACCCATTCCTTCTCTTCAGAGATGCTGCCTGTCCCGCTGAGTTACTCCAGCATTTTGTGTCTATCTTCGGTGTAAACCAGCATCCGCAGTTCCTTCCTACACATTCGCAAAGTAACAGTACATTGCTACAAAAGGAAAGTTTCTAATACTCTCTGCATACAGAGAAATGGTTTAATCTCATTCTCTTTTTGATGTTGATAGCTAGACTGGGTGGGCAGACTTCCCTATGGTGCAGATTGCCATTTACTACACACACACGTTGCAATAAAATATCAGCAATATGTTACCCGATTGTTCAGAAAAGCTTACCTGTTCAGCATCTGGCCCACCTGCCTCTGCATTATCTTCAATCCTCACTGAGTTGCATGTTCCCGTGCTTCCTTTAAACTCACTGAATTCACTGGAAGATTTAGTGCACTACTGCGAAGCGTTTTTAAACAAAAGAAGTGCTGGTAGAAGTAGCAATGGGAGTAAAATTCAATAGTCCAGCAAAATCTGGCAGACCACCAGCACCAGACTCCCAAGGATGCCAGGTTATTGGACTCTTACTGTACTTTATAAATCCCATACAAAATACAATGGTCACACCTGTACATTTCCTCAGTGAAAAAGACACAAAGTGACAACACAATGAGTCAGGCAGCATCTCTGGAGAATAGTCATGTCCAGTCAAGTCAATTTTATTTCTATAGCACATTTAAAAACAACTCTCATTGACCAAAGTGCTTTACGTCAGTGCAGGTACTAACTCGCTACATACAATGGTACATAGATCTAACAATACAATTCATACATACAGCGCTCCCTCAGAGGACCTCAAGAAACACATGTGAGTAGAAATAGGTTTTAAGTCAAGACTTAAAGGAGTCGATGGAGTGGGCAGTTCTGATGAGAACCCCAACTAAGTTCACAGTCTAGGTGCTGCAACCGCAAATGCGCGGTTGCCCCTGAGCTTAAACCTGGACCGTGTGATAGTCAGTAGCTCCAGGTCGGCTGACCTAAGGGACCTGGAGGTAGAATGGTGATTTAGCAGATTTTTGATATAGGTGGGGGCAAGCCCGTTAAGGGCTTTGTATTTATATAGGAGGAGCTTGAAATTGATTCTGTCACGTGCTGGGAGCCAGTGGAGAGAGGCCAGAATCGGGGTGATGTGGCCCCTTTTACGAGTACCTGTCAGAAGTCTCGCTGCGGCGTTTTTGACCAATTGCAGATGGGACAGAGATGATTGGCTGATGCCAGTGTAAAGGGAGTTGCCGTAATCAAGACGGGAGGAGATGAATGCATGGATGATTTTTTTCAAGGTCGTCGAATTGGAGGAATGGTTTGATTTTAGCTATGGTGCGAAGCTGGAAGAAACTAGCTTTTACCACAGCATTGACTTGTTTGTCAAACTTTAATGCAGTCAAATATCACGCCAAGGTTTTTGACGTGCAGTTTGACTAAGGAGGTTTGGCATCCAAGGCTGCCTGCTATCGTTTTGATGAAGATCGAGGGGCCGAGTAGGATGACCTCAGACTTGCTCTTGTTTAGTTGGAGGAAGTTATGCGCCATCCAACA
This sequence comes from Raja brachyura, assembly GCA_963514005.1. Next base: position 30,689,288 of record OY740803.1, read on the forward strand.
CTTTATATCCTCGAGGCAGTGCAAAAGGCTGAGTAGATTTGATCGGGTGTTGGGTTTCAGGGGGAGATAGAGCTGTGTATCGTCTGCATAGCAGTGGAAAGAAATGCCGTGCCTTTGAATGACTTGGCCGAGGGGGAGCATATACAGAGAGAAGCGAATGGGGCCTAGGATGGAACCTTGTGGAACCTCGCGGCAGAGGCTAGCTGGGGAAGAGAAAGAGCTGCCTATGTTTGTAGAGAAACTCCTATCTTTGAGGTAGGAAACGAACCAGCTCAGGGCAGTGCCCTCAACACCAACCCCATACCAGAGGCAGTCAATTAGGATGATGTGGTCCACTGTATCAAACGCTGCGCTGAGGTCAAGAAGGAGCAGGATTGCACAGGCGCCGGAGTCACTGGTGAGATGCAGGTCATTGTGTACCTTCAACAAGGCAGACTCTGCTGTGGTGGGCCCTGAAACCTGATTGGAAACTTTCCAGGATGGTATTTTGGTGTAGGTAAAGCATTAGTTGATTTAGAATTACTTTTTCAAGGACTTTTGAAAGGACAGGCAGTTTGGGAATAGGTTTGGAAATAGAATAGGGATGTTTTGGGTCAGGATGACTGGTATTTATGACATTTATAATATAATTGTCAATCCATGTTCACCAGCGATGTTGTCTGACTACTTGCGTTACTAAAGCACTTTGCGTGTTTTTTGGTAATTTCCTCGATGGTTGCCTGCTATGAACTATCACTTCTATAAGTGCTTCTGCGAGATTCTACTCCAGGAAGTTTGGAATGGGAGGTTGGTGACATATATTTGAGGGCACCTTGGACATTCTTCGAGACAACCTCACGTGGCTCTGGTTCAAGGAGGCCTGGCTATGACTGCATCATTTCCAGCTGCACTGCAGCTTTCTGGAAGCACCGCTGATGCCGGTTTCCATATCCTAGCATTGATTGGGAGGACTTTGCAGAGACAGTTATCTCTTGCTCGTGCGTTGAGTTTCTTGCTGTTCTTAGTCCGTGTTGGAGCACACACAGGAGGGCAGGTAGGCCAACGGCTTTGTACAAGGTTTTAGGTCTTGGTCTCTTAATGATGTTTTCTTCAGATGGACGGAATACTTCTGCACAACCAGAAGCCTGGGATCTGGAATGCTGTTGTCCTGAGCAAGAACTGGAGATTCAAATTGAGTAGAGTTTATTTACCTGAGGTAGGAGAAGAGATTCATGTCAGATCAAGTTTATTGTCCTATGCCCAAGTATGGTGAGGTACAACTACCAAAGAAAATCTTGCTTGCAGTGGTGACACAGGCAGATGGACTCCAATATTGCACAGAACATTATACATAAATTACACAGAAATAAACATGACATCAGTGCAAATCAATAGGAAAACAAGCCAAGCACGAGGTGATGCGTAGTGTTCTGTTGTCAACGTAGGATTAGGGTAGAGCGGGTTGGATCAAGAGGTCTTCACCTATCACCACACCAGCCTTTGCAAACCCATACATAATTCTCTGACATTTCTGCCACCTTCATCAGGATCCCACCATACTTCCCATCTTCCCATTCCCACCTCTTTCCACCTTCTGTGGAAACCACACACTCCACACCTCCTTGGTCCGCTCGTGCACCTCCCTGCCCAACTCACTCTTCCCCAGGTACTTTTCTTTACAATGTCAGGAGATATCAAACCTATTTCTATGCCTTGTCTATCACTTCCATCCCTGGACCCCAGCAGCCCCTCCAGCTGAGACTGAGCCTCAGATGCATCTCTTCAAACTTTGTCCACTGCATTCGATTCTCCTGCTGCGGCCTCTTTTATATTGGTGAGACCAAGCATAGGCTAGGCATTAGTTTTGCAGAACACTTGTGCTCTATCTGCCAAGACCTGCTGAATCTATCGGCTGCTAACCATTTTAATCCCCTTCTCATTTCCATAGCAATCTTTCTCTCCTTTGCCAGAGTGAGGCCACATGCAAACTTGAGGAACAGCACCCCATATTCCACTTGGGTGGCTTACCACACAACAGTAGAAAACCAAATTCTCCAATTTCAAGTAATATCCCCCCCTACCCCCTTTCTTTGCCCACCCCCCCCCCCCCCCCCCACCCTGGTGCGCACACAATTCTCCCCCCCCTTCCCCAGCTATCCAGTCTCTTTCCCCTCTTCCCTTCTCCCATCCCGGTGTGCCATATTTCCATCTTTCACCTCCACCCTTCCCCCTCCTACTCATACCTCCCTCCAGTTTTACAAAGATGGAGTCAATGGGAAGAATAAGAGAAGGAAACCAGGAAGGCAAAGGATTTCCTGAAAGCAAAGGATAGTTATTATGGGAGAAAAGAGTGAATGAAAGGAGACATTAAAGAAACAGCGCAACACAAGTGTGAGAGAAGTTCAGTTGGGATAAAGCGGAGGGAAAATAAAATATCCAGATATAATGGAATATGTAATATTTTTTTTATTTGAAGTAAATAGTTTACAATATATAGCTTACTTTATAAAGTAACACCTTAATTCAGTATTACTACAAATAGCATATCAATACATAATATCTTCTATTTTTATGGAAATAAAGAAAAAGATATATAAAAGAATAAAGAAAAAAGGAAAAATAAAAGGGAATAAAAATATTTTTTTTTCGCACATATATCAATTAAAAATTAAAAAGATAATTTGAAAAACAATAATATTACATATATATATATATATATATAAACAAAAACTAAAGACATTGTACGAGATACTATTTCATTCAGAAATATCTCTAATAAATACACAATATTATCAATTATAGGTAAGTTATTCGCATCGGATCCATAGGGTGCCCGTCGAAGCCGTGATTCCAAGAATAGCTACTTCTCTAAATACTGTATATATGGAGACCATATCAATTCAAAAGAATTATACTTGTCCAAAAGGACAAATCTAATTCTTTCCAAATTCAACGTCTCCAACATCTCTGCTTTCCACATTTTAATTGTTGGGGATAATGTTCCCTTCCAAAATTTAAGTATCATTTTTTTCCCAATTATTAAACAATAATCAAAAAAATTTCTTTGATTAATTGTGAGTACCAAATTTGGCTCCGGGATTCCAAATATTATTAATTTTGGGTCTGGGTCAAGTTTAACCTTAAGGACTTCCGAAATAACTTTAAAAATTTCAATCCAATAAAAATTCAACCGTGGACATGTTACAAAACTATGTATTAAATTTGCTTCAAAATTCTTACATTTATCACAAATAGAGGAAAGGTTAGGAAAAATACTTTTTAATTTGGTTTTCGAGTAGTGTAATCTATATATAACTTTAAATTGTATCAATGTATGTCTGGCATTCAAAGAACACCAATGTATTCTTTGTAAGCTTTCTTCCCAAGTTTCTTTCGTTATAGGTAATCCAATTTCATTTTCCCATGCTTGACGATATGTTTCAGTTGTTGGGTTCTCTTTATCTAAAATAATATTGTAGATATAAGCTATAAGCTTATCCGTATTTGGATGTAAATTAAACACTTCATCTAATAAGCCTGGTCCTTTATTTTTATAGTCGTATGTGTTACATTTAATAAAATCTCTAATTTGTAAATACCTAAAATGATGTTGTGAAGGTAATCCAAAAATATCTTGTAACTCTTCAAATAATAATAATTTTCCATTTCTATAAAGGTGTTCTATTCTTTTAATTCCTAAATCCTCCCACAGTCTAAACCCCGCATCTAAGATTGAGGGTTTAAACAGTGGATTATTCCTAATTGATAACCTAAAAGAAAGATTATCCAGATGTAGGGTCTTAACTATCTGTTTCCAAATACGCCTAATATTATGAATGATAATGTTGTCCCTATAAGTCTTTTTTTGTACTTCCTTTGGTGCGAAAATAATCGACTCTATAGTGAAGGGTAAACAGTCTTCCTTTTCCATTTTTAGCCACATTGGTTCAACATCCATATTTACCCACCAAAAATTCATATTCTTAATCTGGACTGCCCAATAGTAATATAAAAAATTTGGAAGTGCCAGCCCTCCATTTATCTTCGACTTACATAAGTGTTTTTTACCTATTCTATGGCTTTTGTAATCCCAGACAAAATTATTAACTATGGTATCAATTTTTTTTAGAAAACTTTTTGGAAGAAAAAAAGGAATTGCCTGAAATAAATATAACAATTGTGGTAAAAAAATCATCTTTATAGCATTAATTCTACCGATCATAGATATAGGAAGTGTTTTCCAATATAAAATGTTTTTTTTAAGTTTCTCTAATAATTGATAATAATTAGCTTTAATTAATAATTTATAGGATTTAGACACATTAATTCCTAAATATTTAAATTTATCTGTAACTATTTTTAATGGGTATTTTTGTAATATATTTACATTTATACCAGTTATAGGCATTATGTCACTTTTACTCCAATTAATCCTATATCCTGAAAATACACTAAATTCATTTATAACATTGAATAGCTTTGGAATACTACGTTCCGGCTTAGTAATATAAATCAGAATATCATCTGCATATAAAGATATCTTATTATTTGTTATGTCAGTGTTGTACCCATATATTTCGGGTTCTGATCTGATTCTTTCAGCCAGAGGTTCTATCACCAAGGCAAATAATAAAGGGGATAACGGACATCCCTGTCTGCATCCCCTAAAGAGATTAAATTTAGGTGATAATATTTGATTGGTTAAAATTCTTGCAGTAGGGTTAGAATATAATATTCTTACCCATTTACAAAATCCGTCCCCCAGTTGATATTTTTCCATTATATTAAATAAATATGACCATTCCACCTGGTCGAATGCTTTTTCAGCATCCAACGATATAACTGCTAATTCTATATCTCTCCTTCTTCTCGAGTAAATAATGTTAAACAAGCGTCTAAGATTATGTGATGAGTAACGTTTTGGAATAAAACCTGTTTGATCATAATGTATTATTTTGGAAATCACTAAACTTAGCCTCCGAGAGAGTACTTTAGTTAGTATTTTTTGATCAGTATTTAAAAGGGCAATCGCTCGGTATGATCCAGGGTCTTCCAGGTCCTTATCTAATTTAGGAATTAATGTAATTGTAGATTCATTTAAAGAGTCTGGTAATTTTCCTAACTCATAGGTGTGTCTGTACACTGTTTGTAATCTAGGTGAAAGTAGATCGTGAAATTTTTTATAAAATTCTGCACTCAGGCCATCGGGGCCCGCTGTTTTACCATTTTTTAACGATCCAATTGATATAATGGAATATATGCGAGATTAGATCAAATAATTGAATTCCAGCAATGGAGCACACGTCTCTTCATGTTCATTGTTAAGCCAAATTGATGGATGCATTTCTACTTGATTTTGGAAATAAAATTTGGAAAAGAAATCCAGTGTTTATCTGGGAGAGTAAAGATAATGCATGGCTGGTAATTCAAGTGGTAATTCAAGCTGGCAATTATAGGTAGGACTAAAACACCAACTAATAGAGGCAAAGGAAGTTAACCAGTGGAAAAGGAGAAATGGAAAAGAAGGAGTTGAAGGTGGCAAAAAGATGAAGTTGGATGGTTGGCAGCTGTCAAGGGAGCAGACTGTCCAGAAGACAAATTGAAATATTAGAGTCATTCTCAGTATCCAACTGTACCAAACTGCACTCCTTTCAATGAAAATCTGTTTTAAATCGGCTGTTTTGAAAACATTTGAAACTACTTCAGTTGGGGGATGAAACTGAATAATTCATAGCAAGGACATTAAATGCTGTGAGATGTTTTGGCTTTAATCTTGTGCTATCGTTAGCTTGCAATTGGATTTGCCTCAGAAGAACAATAGAAGAGTGCAGTTGGAAGTCAAGTGTGATTCAGAGCTGAGAACAATGGATTTAAATGAGAAAATGCTGGGATATTCAACAGGTCAGGAAACATCTGGAAAGAGAAACAATGATGTTTCATATCATTAACTCTGTATTTACTTCCACAGATGCTGTCTAGAGTTTTCCAGTAGTTTTTATTTTTTTATTTCAGATTTCTAACAACTGCATTTTAAAATTTTATTTTTAAAGCCCAACAGATGCCCCATTGTTGAATATGGTTACTTCTGATGAGATAATGAAGTTTTGAACAGTGGGCATGAAGCAGAATGCTTATGCCAATCAGAAGGCTCCAGATGGCCTTTTTTCCCCAGGTACTAATGTTAGTGGTTATTATTTTTTTGTCCAGCATAGTTACAGATGGTGAATTAGCTGGAGTTCACTGTTTCCTGGATTTGTATTCCGTCTGCAATCCTAGCCACAGTTCTCGTATTGCACTGCAAGATAAAAATCCTCTGGAGATACTCATGTTCACAGACTTCCAAATTGTGAATAAAGAACTTACATGCAGAGACAGCAAAACAGATTCCAATATTGGCATAAGGTTCATTTACATTTAAATAATTCTTTCAGTTAATCAAATTTTTAGTAGTTATGCCCAAAGTATGATACAAGAAACAAAAGGCATAAATGTAGCCAAGAGTGTTAGAATGGGTTGCAGCAATCACTTCTCAGAGAACTCCTAGCGTTCCATTTGGCTGTCAAGTGGGCTGTGCCTGGTTCAAATTCTGTTTTAAACTTTCCATGCCTTTTGTGGAATGTTAAAACCAGGAAGCTACAATGGCGTGTCAGAAAGTAGATGTTTAATCTACTAATGGCTGATGGTTTTGTTCCATGTTATCCTCCAAGCTTATGTGCCACCCCATCCTATAAGGGTCTCTACTTGTTCACCAAGGTTTCCAGAAGACCAAATAGTGACCTGGGAACTTCTTTTAATCTCAATGAATGGCAAGGACTCGGGTTCATGCGATTCATCTCTCCGTGTGCTGTTTTCCTGCATCAAATGTCCAAGGGACCAACATTGGCCAGTACTAAAATGCTGTAGGTTTGAGTTCTAGTGAGGCACGCTGGCAGAATGTAACTGGACACACATGCATTTAGTATGCATGCCAGCAGACCACACAGGTGAATACTACAGGCCGTCGAGAAGATCAATGTGCCCAAATGCTCATCGGACCATCTCAATGAAGCAATTGAATCTTATGGCTTTCCAAAAGTCCTTCATTCAAACGTTGCACCCTGGGATATTAGATCTGTCATCTAGATGTTGATAACCTCTCTCAGGACAAAGAAGTGACGATCTGTGGAAGGGCTTAAAAGTAATTTGATCAGTTCTGACATTTCATAACTGCTTTTGTAATATAAATTGCAACAAGCTGTCACCAATATTTACAATCAGATGTTGGCCTGGCATTCTCTGTGAGGAAGGAGATATCTACCAGCACAAAACCATCTATAGGTGTCAACGTTTCTCCAAATGGTGATCAATAAAATGGAGTGCCAGGGTGCTGCTTCCTTCCTTTGAGTGCAATCCTCGGTGAACTGTCGAATAAAGTTTATTCAAAGTTGGTAAAATCTTAACAAATGCCCAAGGAAGTTACCCAATTTGTTCCAGGGAGCTTCTTGTGGACCTAGTTGCAATTACTGTAAAATAGAGAATGTAAAAAGCACCGGAAATCAACAGCATCTTTTCTCTGAAGATAAACACTAAATGCTGGAGTAACTCAGCGGGCCATGCAGCATCTTTGGAGAATGCTCAGAGATGCTGCCTGACCCGCTGAGTTACTCCAGCACTTTGTGTCTATCTTCAATGTAAACCAGTATCTGCAGTTCCTTCCTTCTATCCTCACTCTGTTTTTGAAGGGGTAAATTAAAGAACTAGTTTGTGTAACATTTTTAAATAATTGCCAATCAACCCTCATTTTAACACAAATTATATGGGATGTTCTTGTGATCAGCCATGATCATATTGAATGGCGGTGCAGGCTCGAAGGGCCGAATGGCCTACTCCTGCACCTAATTTCTATGTTTCTATGTTTCTTCTTTTCCATACCTCACCTACCAGACTCTCCAGAATTGCACTAGTGAACATGTTTCCTTACACTTGCACCTAAAGCCACCTTGATATTGAATATCAGCAAGTGCACTCCACCCTTTCAGTGAATGTAAGTGTAAAGAGCCCACATGTATTGGGGCACGATAACTAAAACTAGTCAGTCCTTGAATTCTAAATTGTAGAGTTCTGATTTAGGAAATCCACACAAATTCAAGTTATGCTCTTCAACATGTAGCACCTAAAGGGTCAACCCTTGACTACATACGGTCAAATGTGTTGTTGAAAATCACTCCCCCAAGTTTTTCTGGTATATTCATTAAAGGTAAAGATAAAAAAAAATGCTGTAAATGCACATTGGCTCAGTGGTAGAGTTGCTGCCTTACAGCGCTAGAGATCTGGGTTTGACCTTGACTATGGATGATGTCTCTACGGAGTTTGTACGTTCTCTCTGTGATCACATGGGTTTCCTCTCGGTGCTACAGTTTCCCCCCACACTCTGAAGAACGTACAGGTTAGTAGGTTAATTGGGGTGGTCGTAGGTCTGAAGAAGGGTCTCGACCTGAAACGTCGCCTATCTCCTTCGCTCCTTAGATGCTGCTGCACCCGCTGAGTTTCTCCAGCTTTTTGTGTAACCCCAGTAGGTTAATTGGCCTCTGTAAATATGTTAATTGGCCTGTGTAGGATAAGAAAGTGGGATAACAGAGCTATCCACTCTGTATGGGTGATCGATGGTCTGCACAGACTTGGTGAGCTGAAGGGCCTGTTTCCATGCTGCATCCTTAAACTAAACTAAATGGAAATTAATATAAATTTTGCTGAAAAGTGCTGGACTTTGTATCTAATGAATGCACTGAAATGAAATGCTGGTCAAAGGGCATTCCTACCATTGACTTTTATTGCATCAAGTGAATTCATGGCAGTCCAATCCCATAATTTCTAAATAAATTAATGTAAGGATTATGGTGCCATCTTTAGAATGGGAAGAACTCAACATATGGAATGTGCAACAGCACATGTTTCCTGTTGAGCTTTGGAACAAACACTTTAGTTGAAGCAAAAATAATGGATGTCCTTCAGGGAAAGCTGGATATCCATAAAAGGGAAAGGAACAGAATGCAGGTCCGGTTGGATAGAAAGGGGTAGGAGAAGATGCATTGAGCAGAAACAATAGTATGGACAAGCAGTTTTTTTTCCTTCTTCCATTATAAATTAGATGTTACTCTCGGCAAAAGTGAATTGATCTCCCAAGAATTCACATCAAAAATGTAAGAAAGACACTTAAGGCTCTTTACCTTAGAACTTTGTTTTGTCTTTTAAAATAAATATTTAATGTAAGCGTATAATGCTATTACAGATCATTGATCTTACTGAGGACATGGAGAAAATAATAAAGGTAGAGCAGAAAGAATATGCAGAAAGGAATAAATAAAAAGGGTTAATATTGTATTGTTCTACTGATGTAACTGTCTATTTGGGATTTAGTGTTGTGTAACCATGTTAGAGGAGCTTGTTAGAGCTTTTGAGCTTAAATTTTAAAACATTTTGCACAGATGTCTGCTTTATTAATTCGCACCAGCTTCTTTGCTCTCACTATCCTTCAGGGCTCTGCTTTTAACAATATCTCATTCAGCCAGGAGAGCAGGCAAGAAAGCCTCAGGGGTCTATCTATGTAATGGGGTTTAGGACACAAGCTATCCGCTGGGAAACTGACAACAATGAAACAGTTCATTACATTCGGTGCATGTTGATCATGAAAGTAGCCAAAAGCCTCTGGCCTAGGAATTAGTCCATTTGTTATATTTACCTCATGGGTACATTAAGTTTTAATGTGGAGGAATTTGTAGTTTGTATGGGAGTGAAATGTTTACCTGATTTTTTTACACTTTCGTCAAGTTCTCCCCATCTGGAGCAGGTGTGAGGATCAGTAAATGTTCTGTTAATTATTCAACAGATTATTCAAACTGATCTTGTGCAAAATTCCTTTGCCTTAAGTTCCTAATTTTGTGCATCTGAAGCACACATCTGAAACCGGACATGCACAATGGAACAGGCTGGATATGATTCTGTGGAGTAACCCAACCACACAAAGCTCCACTTGCCGCTCGTGAGGCACAATTTGAACGAAAGCTTTCACAGTCAATAGCCATTTCTCCACAAACGTTTTGCAATACAAAATGCGATCTTTCTATTTGCTTTATCCCTGTGTACTAATCATTTAAGAAATGCAAGGGTCCTTTCAGAGATGATCCCATTGTTTTGTTATCAATGTCTACTAGAGGTTGCATGAAGATATAAAAACAAAATGACAGTGTGCACAGATGCTCAGTATTTGCATGAGCATTATGCTGTTATGATCATTGGTGAGATGGGATGAAAGAGGATTAACCAAGGTGGTTATAAGAAAGAGAATTGCTTGCTTTCTGTGAGATTTTGTTCTTTTTTATTCTGCTAGAGCTTCATTTATTGAAATCACGTTGAATTTCACGTTCAGTTTCTTGTACTTGCTTCAGTGGTGTTGTGGCAGAATACAGGTCAAGATGTGCATAACTGGTTATTTAGATTTTATAGTTCACCTGACAAGATCTTTCAGGATGAACCTGAAATCATGCTTTGTATGTGAATGAAGACTGGACTGGACTGGAGATGGGTGCTACACAATGCTTCAAAGTATGACCTGCATTTTAGTGTCTGAAGGCAAATTCTGAGGAAAAGCTTAAAAGAATGGAGGATGCAGTACAATTGACTTTTCTGAATGGGTTGCAATGATTGTTCCTATTGTGGGGACAGGCGGTACCATTGTGATCTACGGTAGCAATCGACAGACAAGGGGAGCTGGATAAACTTTAATCTTTGATCTAATTGCTCAGCAAGTGAAAGAGCAGATCTTCACAACCCTGAACACGCCACATTCTGTTTACCAGCAGAATTAATGAGACAAAAGGCACAAAAGCGTACGGTTAGTAGTCTGGTCTTTTCTGATACTACTGTCTTTCATTTGGGATTTTATCAATTCAAGCCTTTAGGGAGGACAATAGATACATTGTCGTAGTCTACCTGGCTGATATTTTGCTTTTTAGCAATTCAGAACTGGAATACAAAAATAATCTAGAAGGTGCCCTTTTACATTCTGAGAAGGAGTACAGCTAAGGAAAGGTGGGTCTTTGTTTCCAAAGTAGCCTATCCTGGTTATGAAACAGATCTGAAGGACTCCACCTAGTTGGTTGCACTGAATCCTACCAAGTCTGTTGAGTTGAAGACATTTTAGGACTACTTAAGTGGTATTGGCAGTTCCTCCCACCATTAAGAGAAGTGTTTGGATCACTACATTGCAATGTGGAAGTCAACAAAGAAACAATATACAGATCTTGCTAATTCCACCAATTCTTGATCACTATGAGCCAGTAAAACACTGGCTGTCTCGTGCTGTTGCTGGTACAGTTCTGTTAGAACATATGGAAATCAGCAACTGAGAGAACAAGATTCCCTCTGAACCTCTTGCTACCTAAACTGATGCACTATCATTTGGGATAAGGTTCCTATTATCTACCCTATCGTAGTTTTGTATACCTAAATCCTGAGCTTCTCAAGGGTGACCTATGAATGGAAGCTACCACTAGCCCCTGTGAGCTCTGAGACCTATTCTGATGATTGTCTACTTTAGATGCTGCCCCTTGATCTTGAAACATAGTGGTTATGACGACTTTCCTTTCAGAGTATGTTTCGTGAGATAGAAGGGACAATGTCAGTGGCACAGTTTTATGTCACTTGTAACAAACAGGAGACAGCCTCACAAAAAGGTAGACAGCAGCATTACAGATAGGTCCGCACAACATGATATCACTACCTCACAAGAAGATCAAAGTTAGGACAGTTCATGATCACATGATAGAAGCAGAATTAGGTCATTTGGCCCATCAAGTCTACTCTGACATTCAATCTCGGCTGATCTATATCTCCCTCCTAACCCCATTCTCCTGCCTTCTCCCCATAACCCCTGGCACCTGTACTATTCAAGCATCCATCTATCTCTGCCTTAACAATAAAAGTTTTGGAATGAAAATGGGCAGATTGGTGTGCAGGGTTCATTTGATGGAAATGTAAACGGGTACATGATGCAGCAGTCTCTCTTACTGTAGTGGCCACCCTGCTGCTAGAGGTTCTACTGCATGTGGATTTGCATTACTCCTCATCATTTTTCCAAATAATTCAACTTCATGGCAGGTCATGATCGCTCGTTTGCCATACATGCTGTCCCATCCATAACCTCCCCATCTGAAGCTTTGCTTAACAATGCAAACTGTCCATCCAACGAATATTCAGGGTTTTCTGCTATCTATGCGGTGGTTTGGTTTTGTGACTTGCAAGGGGAGTTCATTGGTTTAGGTTGCAGTGTTGTAGAGTCATGTCCTCAGAAATAGGTCCTTCGACATACCGTCTCCATGCTGATCATAAATTACTCAGACACACAGCCTCATTTACCACTGATCGCTACATGGCCTTATATGCCTTGGGGATTCAAATGCTCCTCTAGTGATCAAGTTTTGAGAACTTAAGAAACATCCAAAGTTGCAATAAGCATGTTTGCTCTATCCATCAATTAAGCCACAACCTGCTCCTGGGATAAAAAGCAGCCCAAGCTGTAATTCTAAACAAAGTGTATTTGTTCCTTTACCAAGTTGGTAACATCCCTTTGGGTCATTCTTATGGATTTAAGTTCTGTACTCAAGACTGATGATATTTATTATTCATATATAAGATGTGAATGCTAATTTGCATTAAACAGTGGATTAGGAAAGTGATTATTTTATATTGTAGGCAAAAGCTCGGGGAACAATTACCTTGCGTCTAATGAGCCATAATAACTACAGCTGTAGCTGATTAAATGAAATATTTATAATGCACCGGCTATGTTCTCTCCAAGTAAAATTAAATTAATAAAAATGTGAAAAATGCTTCAGAGAATTCAATATCTTGTTTTGTGTGGAGCGACCTTGTGCATTGAAATATGAGGGCAACCACTGCAGTCTAGAAAGACTAAGATAAAGTTATGGCTATGTAGACACTGCACTGGGTAGATTCTGTTTCCACCAGGTGTGCCTGGTAGTGGGATTGGTCTAGTGAGATAGGACAAAGATAGCTGAGTTCCTCTTCCACACTTCTGTAGAATGCATTCAGCTCCTTTCTTCATCACTGATAGAGTCATAGCGATAGAGTGTGGAGACAGGCCCTTCAGCCCAACTTGCCCATACCAGCCAACATGTCCCACCGGCAACACTAGTCACCCTTAGTCCATATCTCTCCAAACTTGTTTCTTAAAAAGTTGGATGAGTCCCACTGATACCTGAAAACTAATGCTTCAATGGAGGCTGACAAATCAAACTTCAGGCAGAGGGAGGTAGACAAAAAATGCTGGAGAAACTCAGCGGGTGAGGCAGCATCTATGGAGAGAAGGAATTGGAGACATTTCAGGTCGAGACCCTTCTTCAGATGTCTAGAGATATCCAGAGCACATCCAGAGAGCCATCCTCTCCATATTGTTGTGAAAGAAGAACTTTTCAGATATTTGCATTTTATTTTTTGAAGATTTTGGCATATGGATGTGAACTACCTTGTCCTAAAAGCTGTCTTAGAATGGCAGAGCAGGCTTAATTATGTCTTGTCACTTAAGTTATACCTCTGCTATAAACATATAGCTCTATTTGTTCTCACAAAATATTGAAATGCATTGTATCCATTGAAATTGTATAATCACCTATATTTACCTTTATACCAAAAGGGTATAACAACTCAATGTACTTTGAGTTTGGAAAGGGCTCTTCCCCTTGGTCTCCATTGCTTTTTGTAGGAAGGAAAGGTCTTAACCTGAAACATCACCCATTCCTTCTCTCTAGAGATGCTGCCTGTCCTGCTGAGATACTCCAGCTTTTTGAGTCTATCTTGGGTCTCCATTGCTTTTTTGCTTGTGCAGAATAAAGACCCGTGACATCTCTCACTTTGGACTCCATGGGTTCTTCTAAAATCACAACACTACCAATTCATAAAGACCACCTCAAGGTAATAATGATACATTTTGTTTCCTGGTTTTGATGCTACTTTATTTTTTTTTAAACATTTTTGTTATCTTTCCCCATTGATTACATTTCGCTCAGAGAATATGAACATTTGCTGGGAAATATTGCAGGAGTGTAACTACTATTTTATGTGAAGCTGATTATGGACCCAAATATATGGCTTAGGAGCAAGAGAAGACCCTTCAATTACTCAAGCCTGCTGTGCCATTCAATGAAATTATGCAAAATCTGATTGTAACCTCAACCCTGCCTTCCTGTCTGCAACTGGTAACTTTTCTCCCCCCTTCCTGATAAGAATCAGAACTAATATTATCATTGTATCCCTTTGACTGGGAATTTTCAACTGCTAGAAGCACCTTGCCATCTACCCTTACATGCCCACTCATTGTTTTAGCTTTCATTGAGATAACCTCTCATTCTTCTAAACTCCAAAGAATGTAGATATCATTTCTTTAGCAGCTCGTGATAGATAACCATTCTCAGCCTAAAAGTCAAAGAAGTGACAGGGAGGCACAGTCTCAAAACAGAGGAAGCTGTCACTTCATGTTCAATTTTATTCAATCAGCATTTGACCTGAATTAAAATCTATATATCATCTATTGATTCGATGAATGTTTTGGAAATGTTATTCCAGGGAAGTTGCGACAGTCCGTGTTTCTTGAAATTAACACCTTGACTTGGAACTAGCTGGGTATTTGTCAAAATGGATTTTAATCTTGAAACTAATTCTATCCTGCGATGACCATATGAAAACATAAAAATGAATTACAAAGCAGGCAGGGTTGAACTGGTTTATGACAATTGCTACTTGCTTTCTTTGACATTGGAGTTGCTATTCATAATGGAATTAGCAAAAGGGGATTATGGTTTACATTATCAATGTGAAACTGGTGACATTTTTACTATAATGGCAAAGTAATTTCCTTCAGTGTTGGGTAAAGGGAATATGACAGTAAAAGGTTGTACTTTAAATGAATTTACATGAGAGTTAGGTTCCTCTGGGGAATATCACGACCTGCGTGAAAGTGTTGGTAAAATCATTTTCAATATAGGCAAGTTGTCTAATGAAGCTGCATATTACAGCTAGTGGAAACTCTTTACAGTATGGAAATATCTTTAAAATGTCAAGGAAGGAATTAAGGATCGTCTGCTGATTATTTTATCTGATGTTAAAGTATTGACAGGTATTGGACGGCACAGTGGCACAGCAGTAGAGTAGCTGCCATACAGCACCTACTGCACCAGAGACCCGGGTTCGATCCCAACTACGGGTGCTGTCTGTACAGAGTTTGTACATTCTCCCCGTGACCGCATGGGTTTTTTCCGAGATCTTCGGTTTGCACCCATAATCCAAAGACGTACAGGTTTGCAGGTTAATTGGCTTGGTATAAATATAAATTGTGCCTAGTGTGTGTAGGATAGTGTTACTGTGAGGGGATTGCTGGTCAGTGCGGACTCAGTGGGCTGAATGGCCTGTTTCCATGCTGTATCTAAACCAAAACTAGACAGATAATTTCCATCCATTAAACACTATGCTTTTGGTCTACTTGGCCAAGCCATGATCACTGCCAATTGTCTTCCATTTCTGCAAATGTCTGAATCTTTCAACAGTTAAAAAGTGATCTACACAGGCATGTGTTCAACTCTCTTTTATTAGTAGAATGGTTAACCCAAGAGACTGTGGACATTGGCCATAATTTCCTATGTGGGATTGTTAAACTAAACTCAATACCATGTTATTGCAAATGAGCCAAAATGAGAGTGAGGGAGGATTTATACAGAGGATGTGATTTTGCTGGAAAGGCCACCACATCCTGAAATTCTCCTGGGAAGGTGGCAGTGTGCCAATCCTGAAGTATTTTTTAGAGGTGATATAACAGGCTTGAAAATAATAATGTGTATTTATAAAGCAAATATATTTAATCTAGTAAAGCATCCTCAGGCCTTTTAAAGAAGGATAATCAGGAAAGATTTATAAGAGCTGGAGTGTGCCTAAATATCCTGACATTTGTGCAGTAACTTTGAAGTGTGGTCGCTGCTGGTGTAAGAAATGTATGCAGGTCTAAGATATCATTACAAGTAGTAATCAATTTCAAGACACAAGGAACCGAAGATGCTGGAATCTTGAGAAAAATATAAATGCTAGAGGAACAAGGGGAGGGGTGGGGGTTGGGAAAAAGAGTGAGAGTAGGCACAATATTACTTAAAATTGGAGAATGAATTGATCATACTGTTGGGTTGTTTGATACCCAGGCGGAATATGATTTTTAAAGGTGCTTTTAGGATGCTACAAAGTCAACAACCCCAGCATCCCCTTCTAAGACTCCACTGCATCTTCCCCCATCTTCTGCATCTAGACTTTCTACTCTAGGACATTAGAGATGTCCTCTTTGTTCAGTAAACAGGATCCCCCCCTCCCGTTGTTGTAAATGGATCCCTCGCCCATGACTCCTCTGTGCCCTGCTGTTCTGCTCTCGTTCCCCCACCCCCTAGATGGAACAAGACTAGAGTTCCCTTGGTCCTCATCTTTCACGCCAACAACTTTTGCATCCAACACATCATTCTCCAACATTCCTGCCACCACCAATGTGATCACACCGCCAGTCACATCTTCCCATCCCCACCCCTTTCAGCTTTCCATTCAGAACACTCTGTCCATAACTTCTTGATTCAATCATTCCTTCCCATCTAATCCGCCCCCTCCCCAGGCAATTTCCCTGTAACCGCAGGAGAAGTAACACTTGTCCCTATATCTCTCCTCTCACTTCCATTCAGAAATCGTAGGAGCCTTTCAGGGCAAGACAGAGATTCAAGCGCATCTCTTTGAACCACATTGAGTGCACTTGGTGCTCCCAATGTGCCCTCTTTAAATCGGCAAGACCAAGCATAGACTGGATGACCTTTTCATCGAACATGTGCTCTGTCTGCCCAGGCCTGCTGAACCTCTAAGTTATTAACCTTTTTAATTCCCCTTCCCATTCCAATTTTGACTTCTGTGTCCTTGGCCTCATCCATTGCCAGAGTGAGGCCAAACACAAAGTAGAAGAACAGCACCTCATAATCCATTTGGGTAGCTTACATCCCAATGACATGAACATTGAATGCACCATTTTTCCAACATGAATGCTCCATGTTCCTGGTATGGTCCGTACCTTAAACATCTTTGGGGATATTTTGGACATAATGTGAACTGTTTCATTGTGATTTGTGTTTGATGTGTGGTTATTAGACTTTATGCAGAAGCATATCCTTCATGCTCCTGGTTCTTGATCAGAATTGCGGTGTCGGCGCACTGCTAATCACTGCGTGTATTACCTTTGTTCATATTTTTGGGGGTTTATTTTTTAGTGGCTACCTCATGTTGAAACAGGTTGGTGCTATTTGAATGTGCAGGAAGGAACTGCAGATGTTGGTTTATACCAAAGATAGGCACCAACGCTGCCTGACCCGCTGAGTTACTGCAGCACTTTGTGTCTATCTTAGGTGCTATTTGAGGCCAGGTCTATAGTATGCGTAAATTCCAGTGGATGTTATTCTCTGTTTTTTGGAAGACATTTGGAAAAAGTGCTGAAACTGAGGTGAAAGAGGCCATCATGGGCTGAGGTGGAGGGGAGGAGGGGGTACCTCTGTAGATCCAGGAAACCAACTAGATCCCTGCAAAGGTAGGAAGATGTTGCACTTGGTGAATGCCAGGAGGGAAGAACCAAATAGTCCAACAGTTTTAATGACCATTCAAACATGATCAATGTCATCCTCTCTCCAGTCCAATAGAAGTACCACTGGACTTGCACACTGCTCCATGCAACACACTTATCATTCACAAAGTTCATTCGCTCGTGTGTCAGACGACGTGCACCTTGCTGTTGGCTTCTGTCGTTGTCCAACATGTTGACAGAATTGGTCGTCCGACATGTCACGGAGTGCATCGTATCATCGTTTCCGGGGATCACCATGAGGAGGATTCTGCAATGATCCCCATTCACAAAGTAATAATCTCCAATCGTCACTAACTATTCCTCTCATTCATATGTGCCATCACATTGTCTCAAACTTATTAAGCTCCAAGACCATCAGCTACAACAATGCAGACTTCAGCTAAGTATATTGAGTTTGAGGTGCCATAGTAGGCAATATTCTGACCACAGGTTAACGTCAACATCAGCTGTGAATGCCACATTTGAAAAGATGGGATGAGAGGCCAAAGCTTGCAATTAATGTAAATCAATAACTGATCATTGGTAGGCCATTCGTGTTCAGTTTGGAAAGGAGAGGCGCCAGTAACAATCCACAAAGGAGGCTATTGGTATGATATCTCCATTGGTTGACATTAAAATGTCAATCTTACAATATTAGCTAGACTAGATGAGTGGTCCATTGTGAAAGGATCCTTATTATTTTCACCAGAAGATTGGAAATGCTGGATAGTGGCACATGCTGCTGCTCAATTGATACAAACAACAGTAGCCTTTTAGCTCATTTTCTATGAGAGCAATTTTCATTGAGAGTGCTTCTGTTCAGAACTCAATCCAACTAGATTTGGACATAGAGCGCAATCAATTACTGGAGAGATATGCTGCAGAACTGATCTTTAAAGTGTTGTGCATCAAAACACAGAGAATGATTGTTTTTTTGGTAGCTTGCCGCAGAACGTTGACCTTTGATGGGCCTCTGCAGTCCAATTAATTTTATGCTCAATGTTATACAGATGGAATTTCCCCTTGTTTGGAATTAATTTTAAACTTTAGAACACTCGGATGTTTCGGGAAATCTGGTTGTCTCTCATTATAGTCAACTAAAGCGGTGATTTTTAACATTCATAGTGGCATTAAGAAGGACAATCCTTGGTTTTGAATCGGGTGCGATGGAGGTGCAGATAATTTTTTCCAAGTAAAGGATGGTGTGCTATGACAACCAGGTTTCTCAGTTGGTGGTATTCCCCCGCAATATTCCCCTTGTCTTCTGAATGGTAGAAGTCATGAGTTTTCCTCTTAACATTAAAACAACCTTTGCAATTTGCTGCTGTTCATCCAGTCATTGTTTGGCGATGGAAGGTGGAAATATTTAGATGATGGTACTGATCCGATTCTGGATGCAGTCCAACTTCTTCAATAATGATGAATGTAAACCTTCCTCCTCAACTGACCAACTCATCGTTCCGCTTTCCACAACTCTGATCAAGTGCAATGCCAAAAGTTCTGGATATCATTAAACACTGTTGGAGTATGGAGCTGTGGGAGAGGATTCTCTTCCAACTAATCACCTTTGGCTGGTTGGGCATGGTTTCATTTAGCAGGGTTGACTTCAAATTAATAGTGCATGAAGATTGACAATATCGGCTGCATACTTATTTACCGAGTAACATTGATAAAATGTGGTAAAAAAGTGCACTTGCGATCTAAATTGAAGCATTCTGGCAACATTGAATGCTACACAATCCAAATCAGCCACATTTAAAACATATTTTATACACAGAGGGAGACCATTTAACACCACTGGGCGAGGCTGGTTCCTCGAGGAGCAATCCCACTCTCGGTGCCCACCTCAACTCTGCTCTCAGGAAGCACATTCCAGGTAGTTACCACTCTGGTGATGATTATCCCTCTATTGCCCCCTCTGAATCTCTTCCCACTTACATTAAACCCATGTCCTTTTGTTTTATCTGCCTCTGATATTCCTGCAGTCTCCCCTAACTATTTGCCTCTCCATTTTATATACCTCAATCATGTTCTCTCTTAACCTTCTCCTCTCCAGGGAGAACAGATCTCGCCTCCCCAGTCTCTCCTCATAAATGAATTGCTCAATCCCAGGCAACGTCCTGCTGAATCCCTTCTGCACCTTCTCCAGGACTATCACATCCTTCCTATACCTTGGAGACCAGAACTGCTTACAGTATTCCAGCCAATATTTTGGTTGTGAGATGAAACCGATGCACGAAGATAAAACCCAGTCCCAGGGAAAACATGCAAACTCCACACAGACAGTTGGTGGTTGGGCTTTTCCTTATTAGGAATCCCAGAATTTAGACAGATGGTTACAAATCATCTGAACATGTGGAATAGTAAGATTGAACGAGAACTTACTAGTTCGAAGGTTGATCTTTATTTCATGAGGAGTTGCGGTGAGGGATTTCGTGAAGAACCCGCCAGCACGCATGCGCGACATTCTTCAAAGTAACGGTGTGGAATCACAGAAACCAACAACAGAAATGACTTGGCATAGTAAGATTGAAGAGACTCTAATTACCAGTTGATTATGATCAAGGGTTGGGAGCGGAGGGCGCGAAATCCCTCACCGCAACTCCTCATGAAATAAAGATCAACCTTCGAACTGGTAAGTTCTCGTTCAATCTTACTATTTCATTTCGGAGTCATGTGAGTGACTTCGTGAAGACTTCAAAGCTTCTGTGATTGCACGTCCTGGACCACGTCCATGCTGACACACCACTAGCAAGGATGGATGGGAGTAAACAATTTTTTCAAACTGGTTATACTGAAAAACAAGAAGAATATTTATTAATAAACAAAGCAAAAAACCCCTCATTCATGGACATCTCCACGTTCTTGACCTGCATTCAGCACGGCCTCCGCGAACTGTAGAGGAGCAGCAACAGGCTTGTTGTAAAATCGCTGAAATACAGCTTCATTCGCCCATCCTGCTGTAGCGAGAATATGGTCCATGGGCACCTCCATGACCCTCGCCGCCGATGTTGATGCAGCCCTGGTGGAATGGGATTTGAACACATTAATGTCGATACCTGACTTACCCAAGACGATCCTGAGCCACCTGGATATCGTCTGGACTGTCACTCGATGGTGAGGTTTCTTGTGAGTGACAAGCAGGTATTTCTCCATTCCCCTTATGTGTCTCGTCACCTCGACATAGTGACGGATATGGGCGGCTAGACATAGCCTTGCATCTGCGGGGTATGCCGGGAACTTCAGCTGCAGCCCTGTGCACCCAGGTCTATGCTGCTTTAGTAGCTCATCGATAAAGAAGACTACTTCTGCAGGGGTAGAGATCATCCTGTCGATGCGGATTTTATGCAGTGTCTGTACCCTCTGCGCTGAAGTCAGTGCTAGTAACATCACCAGTTTCATGGCGAGTTTGTCCAGCTCTAGCCCCTCCATGGGCGACCACGTCCTGAGCAGGGTTAGTACATCCCTGACATCCCAGGTGATATTATAGCGTCGTCTAGGTGGATTCGTATTGAATATACCCCGCATGAGCCTGGACACCAGCCTGTTGGATCCTACCTCAATATTGAGGTAGAATGACAGCGCGCTTCTGGCGCTGTTGATGGCACTGTAGCTCAAGTGTTCATCATGGTGCAACCCCGCGAGGAATTCCAATACGTCGGCTATGGATGCATCGTCATATGTGATTTGAGAGCGGCTGCAGTAGGCTTCCCATTTTCGGATGTGGGAGAGGTATCGCCGCCTGGTGGACTCTCGGCACGACGCTCCAATGGTATCCATAGTTCTGGGTGATAGGCCATACTGCAGTAATGGCCGGTGATAGGCAATACTGCAGTAATTTGTCCGCAAGCCAACAAATTCAGATAGCTATGGCAGGGATGTGGCTCCCCTGACACGGGGTTAGTGACCAATTGTGGGCAACCCTCTAAGAGGACCCAAGGCTGACTGATCATGTCAAAGACCACCGGATATCATGGCTGCGTAGGCCAGTCGGGTATAATAAGAATGCCCTTAGCAGCATCCATCTGGATTTTCCGCAATACCGGACTGATGAGGCAAAATGGGGGGAATGCATAGAAAAACCATTTCCCCCAGTCCAACGAGAATGCATCCATCGCCATTGCCCCAGGATCTGGTTCCCACGAAACGTATGTTGGTACCTGATGGTTCAACCGTGACGCAAAGAGGTCGATATCCGGTTTACCAAATTTGGCTGTAATTTTAGCGAAGATTTGAGGATGCAACATCCACTCGATGTTGTCATTAAACTTGCGTGACCTGGTGTCCGCCACAGTATTGAGCTCACCTGGTAAATAGGTAGCTGAAATCCAAATATTCCGTTGAATACACCAGAGCCAAATTGTATTAGCCAATTCATCACATGAAATTGACCTGGTACCGCCCATATGGTTTAAATATGCCACCGCAGTGGTATTGTCTATTTGGATACGGACATGAGCGTCAGTAAGATTGGAACAATAAGCTCGAAGTCCGTGAAATGCTGCAAGCATCTCCAAATCGTTTATCCCTTGTGACAACAACATAGTAGATTCAAGGGTGTCCCATCTGCCCCCGCAACTAGAGCAGTTGTCCGTAGCTCCCCAGCCATAGGAGCTTGCATCGGTTTGCAAGTATACCATCGGACTGGGCACAATAATGGGTTTAAATGAGTCACTAATATGGTCCACCCACCATTGTAACTCAATCTTAGCTTTAAGAGGCAGCTGCATTGATCTGTCGAAATGACCGGCATTCTGTTTTAACGCGGAGATCTTGGCTCTTTGCAAATTTTGATAATGCAAAGGCCCGTATTGAATTGCTGGAAACAATGCTACGATCTTGCCAATCAACTTAGCAGTTTGCCTAATTGATGGTATACTGGCGCAGGCTAAATCCAGACATACTTGGGTGACATCCCCAACCTTGTTAGCCGGTATGGTCGCCCTCATGTGATTGGAATCCACCGTGAACCCCAAATAATCCATAATCTGTGAAGGGCAGAACTTCGACTTATCTGGATGGACAATAAACCCCATTTGCTGAAAAATTGCCACAGTGGCTGAGACTGCCTGTTCAGCCGACTCCAGGGTGTTGCCAATAATCAATATATCATCCAAATAGGCCATCACTACATGATGTTGCTTCCGTAGCCTAGCCATAATGGGTTTTAGTAATTTAGTAAACAATCTAGGGGCTGTAGTAAGCCCATTTGGCAAAGCCCTGTATTGCCAGAGTTGATCCATCCAGACAAATTTTAAGAACTTCCTGTGGTGTTTCCGAATGGATACAGAATAGTATGCATCTTTTAAATCAATGCATGCCATAAAGCAGCCATGAGAAATCAATGACTTGGCTGTTTCGAAAGTGTCCATTTTGAAATGGGTGTATGTTACAAAAGTATTCAAATGGGTCAGATCAATAATAACCCGACATCCTCCATCCTTCTTGGGCCTGGTAAATATATTTGATACAAATTCAATTGGTTCGTGTATAGTTTTTTCTATCATGCCTTTTTGTTCTAACCTTAAGATCTCAGCATAGCCTGCTGCCTGTTCAACGGCAGACAGCGTAAATGTCCGATTGGGCATATGCTGGGATGGAGGAATGTTGCCGTTAATAAATTCAATCTCATGACCTTGAATACTTTGTAAAATAAATTTATCGGAAGTGATAGTCTCCCATGCCTCCAAGAAAAACCGAAGGTGCCCACCAACATGTGAAGTTAAACACACAGGTACATGAAAACCAGACCGCCTTACCTCCCTGGTTACCGGCGGTCCCTGACATGTTTGGCGGGTCGTGGAGGTGCTGGGTTGGGCTGGTGCTGCGGTGTCCGCATCTTCCACGGAGGCCGCTGCGGGCCTTGCCCTAAAAAAGGCCGCGGCTGCTGGGGCTGCTGGTATCGAGGTGGAGCTGAAGCGTAGGTCCGTGTCGGTCTGGAGACAGGGCCTCGTGGCCTAAGAAATGGCGCTTTCATGGCCGGCGGCCTGGGGGCGATCTGAGACCGCATTAATCCCGCCGTTTTGGCATGGTCATCCAGCTCCTTAACCCTCTTCGGGAGGTCTTCCCCGAACAGCTGTCTGGGCGGAGGTGGAGGAGGCGCCTTGCACAACCCAGCAAATTTTGGGTTGAGCGTGGGGCGGATGCTGCTTTTTCTAAAGGCATTTATTTCGTGCTGCGTAGCACATAGCAGCGCGAGAGCATCCTCCTGCTCTAGGTTGAGGTCTTCGCCATCCACCGACTGCGCAAACGCGGTGATTCCAGCCGTGAGCAGCCTCAGGATGCGTTGGAGCTTTATCTCCTGAGTTCTGATGGCTGTGCCTAT
Source organism: Raja brachyura (assembly GCA_963514005.1). The sequence goes on from OY740803.1 coordinate 30,713,272, forward strand.
GTTGCCCCAGATCGGCGTATTGACCACGGGCACGTTGAGGGAGTTGCAGTTGGATGGGGCTTCATGCCTGTTGATGGCCTGTGAGAGAACTTCCTCCTGGAGCTGGCGGTTAGTGAGGAAGTCCATGGTGGCAGCCATGTTGGGGTTGAGGGGAAGTCCCGCTGCCTCCGGAGAAGCAAATTTCGCCGCCACATCAAGGAGTTCTTCCGGCGGCACCTCTGATGGAACCGGTGTAGGGTCTGAAAATTCCTCCTCCTCCGGCTGCCTCAGGCTGGCTGTTGAGACTGGTGAAACCTCCCTGTGCCCTTTGATGCTGGATGCCTCCTGCCGTTGGTTGTGCAAAAGGAGCTCCAATAGCCGCTCCATACGGCCAATACGCCCTTCGCCCTGAACACTCGGGCGGTCGGAGTCCTCATGCTCTGATATACTGCTGAGGCTCCTTTCATCGGCCCGCACCTCGTTGAGGTGAACCCGGTGCCGGAAGTTGTCGCTGCCAGCCGCCGCAGCAAAGCTGAGCGATTCCCGTGCGGGAGGTGTGTTCAAACGCCTTCTTTTGGCGGAGCCTAATGCCGCTGCCATGGAGGGCAAACGCGGCGGAGAGTCGGCACCCAATGCCTCAGCACGGTGACCCGACGCCCACGCGGGCTTGCCGGCTGCCCACATCGTGGACCTTGCCAACGCATGGTCTCGTCCTCCCATCCATGGGGGACTCGGCGACCGTGGCGGGACTCCACCCAAATGACCCGTCCCGGCCTCGGTGGTTGGGGAGTCAACACTGGACCTCACAGTGGACTTGAGTCCCGCCTTTACACCAGTCCGCTGCTTGGTGGCAGGTGATGCCTTTGCCCCTGAAGGGTTAGGCTTCCGGGCTCCATCCCTCGCTCTTCTCTGAGGGCTGAGGGAGAAGGGCCGTGCAGCCGCACGCGAGCCCTTGCCCAGGGCCGCCAACGGGCCCGTTGGCGACCTCAATGCCGAGGCAGGGTCCGCCTGCTCCGGCGGCACACCGCAGTCCTGCTCCTCGAACTCCTCCCCGGAGCTGCGGTGTGTCAGCGGGTCCGGTCCTGCAGCAACAGGGCTCCCCGGTTTCCCCGCCTTCTTCCCGGCCTGTCTCGCAGGTGCAGCCGATGATGAGGGCTCCGGGACAGGTGGCCGGCGACTCCGGATGGACGTCTTACAGCCTCTCGAACTCCCGTCCATGCCCTTGCTGAAAGACAAAAAAGTACTCGCAGCAAGGACCAACCAACTTAAGGTTAGTATAACTTACCTTAGCGGTCCCTTATGAAGGACTGGCGGGGAGCGCACCCCACCGCCAGCCGTCGGCAGCAACGCGTTGCGACGATATGTCGCGCATGCGTGCTGGCGGGTTCTTCACGAAGTCACTCACGTGACTCCGAAATGAAATCGGTAACCTTTTTGTCCACAAATAACAAGGGAATTGCAGTTAATGGCAGCTAGTGTTGGGGGAATATCACACAGCAGCATAGTGGCACATCTAATATAGTTATTGCCTTATATAGTCCACATCCCACAGACATTCAGGGTGGTAAGTTAATTAGCCAAGGCAAATTTCCCCTCATGTGTCGATAAACTGTAGAATCATGGGAGGGAATTGGTGGAAATATCCGGCCCACTATGGTGGTGTCGTCTACAAATTTGTAGATTGAGTTGGATTAGTATTTGGTTGCACGGTCAAGCTCTTCTAAGCTTGAGTGTGTTGGACAAATAGACACTGGCAGCAGAGCTTTGGATGATCATGTAGAACAAAGTGGGCTGGGCACCATTGCTTTGAAATAATGAATTCTAGAGACTCCAAAGAAATGGATGTATGTTGCAGAGCAAATCACCTTATGTCCAATGGTGCGTTTGGTCACATGTGCAAATGCATAGTGAAATTATTTTCTTACATACCGTCCAGTAAAGTATTGCCATACCTAAGCACATCCCCAATTAGCAAGGTGTACAGAAATAGCCCACTGAGCACCCAGAGCAAAGTTGGATGTTTATAGGGTGATGCAGAAACGTGGTTTTCATGATGGGATTGAGATTGGGTCATCTGATGGTCTCATGATGCCAGCTTGCCAATTTTCAGACACCTACTAAACAGCAGCCCAGAAAATCCCATTAGTGATGGGATCCAAAACCAGTGCTTTGGGCTTTCCAATATTTGTCCAGAGGCTCATTCTGCCTCCTATACTGCTGCTGTTAACTTAGAGGCAGTCGAGGAATGAACTGCTTCTTATGTTTATTCATAAATACTGTTAGAGAATGTGAGGAAATGTTTGACAGAATTGTTGTTCTGTTGTTTTTACACCACTGTCCTTTTAATTTCACGGATAAATTAGCTGTCTATGAAAGCTAAATGGATTCTACTCTGGTATGATGCTGAAATATGAATGTCATCACAAAATAAAAGCTTAAGCTCTCTGTGTTCACAATGTTGTGACTAAGTATTCTCATTAATATTGGTTAACGTGTTTGCTTATTCAAAACACACTTTATCCCAATGCAAATTAGTAGCATGAGAAAAACACTTGGCACCTCAAGCCTCCTTCACCATTGAATACCTTTCATGACTGATCTAGTTGTAACTTGAACTCTACTTTTCCATCTACCTGGAGTCATTTTTCCCACCATTATCAAGAATGTATTTACCTTTGCCTCAAAAGTATTCAAAGAGAGTGCCAGACATTTGAGCCTCATGGAAATAGTTTCTTAATTTCTGTTTTAAACAGGAATCCCTTGTGCTAGATATTTCCAAAAGAGAAAACATCTTCTTCACATCAACGTTGTTACGGCCCCTCAGAGTCAGTTCTGTTTCAACCAAATTACTTCTTGCCTTGTAATATAAAGCAACCTGTCTCACCTTTCATTATAAGGCAACATACCCAATGCAGGTGTCCTTGCAGTAAATGTTTTCTGAAATGCTTCCGCACAATACATGTTCCCTTAAATACAGGTACTCCAAGAGTATGATCAATAACCAATAAGATCAATGCAGTACTCCAGGTCTGGTCTCACCCATGCTCTGTATAACTGAAATGTAACCTCCCTACTATTGTATTCAATTATCCTAACAATAAACAAAAACATTTTGTAAGCTTCCTGAATTACTTATTGTGTCTGCATTCTGATCTGTTCATTTATAAGATGACCCCCAATCCCTCTGCGTGGTTTTCCAGCTGTTATTCATTTATAGCAAACGAGAGTGTTATTAATATGCATGCAAGCACTCATGCATTGTTGCATCCGTTTAATACAATAAAATGTTGGTGTCATTTTTACAATTCCTCATTCCTCAGTTAATTTACATTGATTAAGAGAAACAGCATGGAAACAGGCCCCATGGCCTACCAGGTCCATCCTGATCATTGATCACCTGTTCACACTCGTTTTATGGTATTCCACATTCCGACACATTAGGGGCAATTTGCAGTGGCCAATTAACCTAAAAATCTATACGTCTTTGGGGCGTGGGAGAAAACCGGATCATCTGGAGGAACCATTGCGATCAAGGGGAGAACTCCACACAACCAGCACCTGCAGTCAGGATCAAACCTGGGTCTCTGGAGCTGTGAGTCAGCAGTTCCACCAGCTGCGCCAGCTCAAAGTGGAAGGAATAACTATAAACATTAACAATATCTTGCTGTTCTTTGCTTGTGACCAAGAAACAAACATAAAAGGAAACTGGTTGCTTTAAATCTACTAAGAGTTAACTTTAAGAGTTGAATGCAGTACCAAGCAGGGATGTATTGAAAAATTCAAATAACATTGAACTGTAAGAGTGAAATATAACTTGTCAATGTCATCTGAAACTGTGATGTGAAATATTCTGGAACTGAGCATTTCACCCTGTGTTCTGTGCAATAAATCGAGAGTTGCTAGATGGTCATCGTCCATTCTGTGATGTAGATTTAATATCTTTGGCTGACAACAATGGGCTGAGGGCCATCACTGCAAAATTGTGAATTTGGACTGAATGTCTATTGAAAACTATTTGACCTGAAATTTGGAGCAATGGATTTCATTTCACCAAATATTTCTGAAGAATTCTACTCTATCTAAATTAACAAATTAATTAACATTGTGTAAGCATATTTGAAGATGAATCTCGACCCATTGATGCAGTGCTGACTTGTTGAAAGCTATTCAATTAGTCTCATATTCTTGTTATTTCTCCATAGCTTTACAAATGTTGAAATGTTTAATTTTCTCAAACAATTTATTTATTTATTTATTTAATTAAAAAAAAAAAAAAAGCATTGTACATACATCTTAATGATTTGCAACATAACACATTTTGTGTACAACTTCCCTTTTTTTTTTCCTTTTATACACTTTAACCTATAATAGAAAAAAAGAAAAGAGAAAGAAGAGAAGAATGAGGCTAGTGGTGAAGTGTAGTCCGCAGTGGTTGGCGTTAGCTGAATGATGATGGTTAAGAAGACTGCGTGCTTGAGAATGTGAAAAACAAAAAGAAAGGAAAGAAAAAAGAAAAGAAAACAAGGCCTCAAAGAAAAGAGGGCCTTAAGAGGGGAAAGGAAATAAGTAAAAAATCCAAAGAAGGTAGAGCTAACCAAAAAAGAAAGGGAATGTACTTAACTCATAATGATTCACACCCATCACCTAGTTCTAAAACAATAACTTACTAGGGTTATGCTGCACCATATTATACTTGTAACCAATCAATAAAAGGTGACCATATTCTTAAGAATTGTTCTTGTTTTCCTGCTAGAACGAGTCTCATTTCCTCGAGATGTAATATTTCGGACATATTTATGATCCACATTTTAAACGTTGGGATAGGAGCGTTTTTCCAGAATTTAAGTGTACGTTTTTTTGCCGTTATCAAACCATAGTTTAGGAAACATCTTTGAAATATGGTTAGTTCAGAACAGGCTTCCCTTGCTCCAAAGATAATCAATTCTGTCTTTGGGTCCAGTCTTAATTTAAATATTTTTGAAAAGCTTTCAAAAATGTCCTTCCAAAAATTCTGAAGTTTTGCACACAAAATAAAAGAGTGTGCTATTGTTGCCTCTTTAGTTAGGCACTTGTCACAGAAGGGAGAGACGTTTGGAAAGATGTTATTTATTTTTGATTTTGAGTAATATAATCTGTGTACAATTTTAAATTGGATCAGTGTATGTCTAACGTTAATCGAACATGTATGCACATATGACATATAATCTTCCCATCTGTCCTTGGGAATTTCTATAGCCAATTCTTGTTCCCATTCTTTTAATTTAAATACTTGAGATAAAGTTAATATATGTTGGTAGTTACATTAAGGTGCCTGACCTCTTGATGAGAAACATCCATTTTTGCGGGTGCCAGTGGCTTTGCCTTTCTTGCCCTATTTTGGGATGGCACAGTGGCGCAGTGGTAGCATTGCAGCATTACAGTGCCAGACACCTGGGTTTGATCGTGACCACTGGTGCTGTCCGTACGGAGTTTGCATGTTTTCCCTGTGACCGTGTGGGTTTTCCCCGGGTGCTCAAGTTTCCTCCAAAACTCCAAAGTCATACAGGTTTGTTTTTAATTGGATTCGATTAAAACATTGTAAATTGTCCCTAGTGTATAGGATAGTGTTTGTGTACGGGGTGATTGCTGGTCGGCACTGACTCGATGGGCTGAAGGGCTTGTTTCCGCGCTGTATCTCTAAAGTCTAAGGTCCAAAGGGAAGTCTAATCAGCACCTCTTCCCAGTTCTGTTCTTGCTGTTGGCCTTGTGATAGGCGGAGATCAGGGAGAGTGAGTCCAAAACAGGCCATTGTTCAGCTTCAGGTTTTGAGATTACAAACTAGGAGTCTTCACCATCTACACTTGGGAGAGTGCTGAAAAAACATCTTCATTTTTAAAAATCTACACTTTTTAAACAAAATGCAATGCATTAAAGTGGAATATTTTGTTAAAAACAAGAAAAGCATTTGAGGAAGTAAAAGGTTAGACATTAGAAAACCAGGAAATATTATTCGGCGGATAAGGGAAGATCAGTGAAAGAGTTCACATTTCAGATGCATGATTTTTCACCAGAACTTGAAATAATACGTTAGGAATTTATATGCAATTGGAAATGTATTTGGAGTGGTGTGAGTCGCAGAAAGAAGAAAAGGGAAGGTTTGTGATGGTTGGGGCAGGGGTGGGTGAAAGGTGGGTATCATGAAAAGACAGCTGGGGTCTTTGAAAGGGAGCAATGTTTGCCTCTCCGGATTGTGACTGTGCTACATTTTCCATGATCTATCTCCAATGGGTGGAACACATCGGCTGAGGATATGGTATTGACCTTGAATGCCAGGAATGCTAGAGCAGAAAATTGACAATTCTGGGCCGAGGAAGAGCTTTGAACTGAACACTGTGAATAGTCGTAAATAAAGGAAAAGGAAATGCATGGAACTATAGGTCAATTGACATCTGGTAGAGAACGACAGATTGAGATTCCAAGCATAACCTCAATCAGACCTTCCTTTTATTATCCACTGTATATTTATGAAACCATGGAATAAGTTAAATGTGGCAAGGTTGGCTTGACTCCCAACTGCAAGAAAGTTCTGTCAAACAGCTTGCTTGAAATTGAATACCTTTATTGCAATTTGATAAACAAGTCTCAATGTAATGGACCTCTGGGACTTTAACCAAAAGTTCGTGCAATATTGAAGATGTCGTCCAATCACTTGGACTGCCTGTTAGCAATTAACCTCCATTACGTCTTATGTCTATGGTGCAGATGTGGATGATGTAATCTGCTCATTTTTAACCAGGCAAAGCAGAGAGATAAAAGTGGCAGTATTGTGATTGATGGGGAAAAGAGAGATTAGCCCAGCACAAAGTATAGGATCGTGGAACAAAATGGAAAATTAGGAGAAAGATACAGATAGACAGCACTTGGAATCAATATCTTCTGCGGATGTTTTCTCATTTATCACACTCACTGCCCATTCAAAGGTAACCAATCTTGTTGAGCTAATGGGTCAATGATCTTTATTAGGGATACTGAGCAGTGTGTGTTAGGAACTGTGCAAATGTCACATCCACATGATCAACCTGAGTATCACTGCCACACAAGGTTCTCTGGCGCAGACACCCAATGCCTTGATAAAGTTGGATTAATTTGGCTTTAATTTGTGGTTTGAGAATCGGTTGATTGAGATAAAATTTAAATGCACATAATATTTTAAAAGATCTGCGAGTCAATTATAATTTTATAAATCTCCCTCAAATTACCTCTGAAATTTATAATGTGGGCAAGCTGGTGATGGTTGAGTTGGGAGTGCAAATACAGTATTTGTGTTTTTCACATCACACTTCCATTACAGATTTATAAATAGTCAATGCATAAAATATTTTGGACATCTGTTGGAAGGAACTGTTGTTCCTTAAGTACACTTTAAGATTCAAATTACATTATGGTTATTTTCAGACTGCATGGCAAGAGCTATCAAGAAATGCAATGCTTGTTATCCACCACTGGTGAATGGGTACCATGAGTACTATATTATTGTGGATGTATTTATACCCACAACAATATAGGCAGCTATTCATTTTTGTAATGACATAACCATTTGCTTAAATTGTCATTTTTCTAAATTAAGCTCACTAGTTGATTGTTAGGCTTCTTGTACTATATTTTACGTGAATTAAGCTTTAGGTCATAACATGTCTCCATTTTGTTGATTTGAGGCTAATCCTTCTTGTCGGTGATGAGTTGATGCCTTGCGTTGGTGATGTGATCTCTGCCAATTCTGTTATAGAAGTTTCATTTCTGCTGCTGGTGTTGCTGCTAATACATTGATTTATCAGTTCTGCTGAAGGCTGCAGATAGATTTTGTTCCATCTCATCTGCTGTCCTGTCACAGCCTTGATGACCACAACCTTGAGGATTCAACATTATCAAAACCTTTAGCTGGGTTCATCTACATGCACAACCTTGCCCTCACAATGACCTGGGATAGGTTAACATATTTAAATAGCATCTCCCAATAATTAATTTTATCTTAAATCTGCTGTTTGGGGTCCTATGAGAACACAGTAATAGGAATAGGCCAATGGGTTCATCAAGTCTGTTCCACCATTCAATAAAATTAGAGGCAGCACAGTGGCGCAGTGGTAGAGTTGCTGCCTTATAGTGCCAGAGATCTGGGTTCGATCCTGACTATAGCGGCTATCTGTACAGAGTTTGTGCGTTCTCCCTGTGATCGTGTGGGTTTTCTCCGGGTGCTCCGGTTTCCTCCCACACTCCAAAGCCGTACAAGTTTGTTGGTTAATTGGCTTTGGTCAGTTGTAAAATCGTCCTTAGTGTGTATGGGGTGATCACTGGTCGGCGTGGACTCGGGAGGCCAAATGGCCTGTTTCTCTAAAGTCTAAAGTCTAAAATCATGCTTGATCCAATCCTGGTCTCAACATCACTTTCCTGCTCTATCCCCATACTTTAGACTCCCTTGTAGATTAAATGTCTGCCAGTCCCTGGATTTATTCAATGATTCCATCTCCACAGAATTTCAAGGTTCACAATCGATTGACAGAAGAAACACCTCCTCATCTCCACCTGCAATGGGCGACCCCTTATTCCAAAACTATGTTCCCTTGTTCTATCTAACCCTGCATCCTTTCAGCATCCAACCTGTCAATCTCCCTCAGAATGTTATATTACTTCAATATGATCACCTGTCATTCTTCAAAAGTCTAATGTGTTTATGTTGAAGTGCTCAGCCTCATTTGGCCATCCCATCATGCCTGGAATTAACAAAACTTCTATGCACTGCCTCCACTGCACATAAATATAATATTGAGAATAAAATTTGACACAATGCTCCAGTTGTTGTCTCACCATTGTCTTGCAATGTTGCACCAGATCTCCCTTACTCATATACTCCTTAAACTTTGGCATAAAGTCCAACGTATCAAATTGATTAATATTCCATGCAGGGTATATTTTTCCCTGGGAACCTGTGTGGTCATCCACAGATTCCTTCTCTTTTGCTTTTCACTCTTTAGTTTCTGTTGTCTAACTGTATCAACCCTGCCCCCTTTCTCAGGTCTGATCTGCAGATTGGCTGTTTGAATAGCTGTCATCTTCATTTCTCTATGGTTTCTTAGTGTGTTAGTTGTTTATACAGCCTGCACTATAGGGAGTTCCTCTTTCCTGATCAATACTTTCTGTATGTTTAAGAATATTAAGTTCCTGATTTGGTAAATGTGATCATGACAAGTTTTTGATTTATTTGTTGAGAACCAAATCCAGCATTCACATTGTTACTGTGCCATGGAATTTCACTCTCGACACCACTGTCGTGTTAAGGCTTGTAATTCTCCAAGCTCTATCTCTTAGTTATACTTTTCAGATACAACTCTGTAGCTTACATTGTATTTACTTTCAGACATCATGTCATGTGCTGCCAAGAGGTACAATGCATGTTTTCCACATCTTATACAGTACAATGCACAAGTGCGTAAACTGTTACATAAACTGTAAATAGTGTATGTGCGTGCATATCAAGATCTCTATTCATTTTCACAATAACAAGATACAAGTTGGAAAGTCCTTACTCACTGGCTTTTGTAGGTTGCTGCGCATCACCACTGGAGCCAGGTGATGCGCACAATTTCTGCTTTTGTTAATCCTGGCTAAATTGGAGAGGCTAGGACTTCAAAATGGGGTAAAAGCTTCAGGGCTGCTGGGAGATTTGGTCAATTTGGAGTTGCTCTCTGCAGAGCTGGGACAAGCTGTGAAGAGATGCCAGTGTGTCTAGAGCTTAGATACAATTTGCAAGCAAAGAATGAGAACATCTGCAAGCCCTGTCAATTAGGTGCAAAATGCACAGAATGGATTAGATGGCTGCAAACCAGACGTACACCTTGTAAATAATTGTAAATAATGTTGCAGAGTTTGACTTTGCCGAGTGTTGATTAGATGAGGTATTGAGCCTTGTCTGGGTTTCCTGTAGTTCAGGGTAAATGTTTCTAAGTTGGCTTCCTTACTAAGTCTGTTTTGAATACAATGTATTGAGCTGTTGTATTATTGGGTTAGGGGAATGTCTGTTATGTATGGGGTTAATTAATATTTGTAATTGGGTTATTAAGAGACCACCCCCATGTGGTTCGGCCCCTCGAGGTCCCGGGACATATAAAAGTCTGCTACCATGAGGTTCAGCGTCGATCTTCTGGGAGAGCGTTTGGGACTGCGTGAACTTCTGGAGTGTCTCTGTCTGAGCGAGGCCTAGAGGGCTTGAACAGGCAGATACGAGGATTGAACCCGCAGTGGGATAGGTGCAGTAGTAGAACTGTAATGTGCTTTTGTTAAAATAAAGATTAGTTGTTTCAAGTGCTTGATTCAGTGTTTTTACTGAAACTAGACTGGGGGAAGCTTAGAAACAAGCAATTTACACTTTCAATATAATCTGAGCCCCTTTATGCATCCCTGTTGGTGAGGCACTGCCGGTTGTTTATTTTGCTGTACATAGCGAGGTGTCTAACACAGTCTGCCCATTGATTGATTATTGATTGTTGAGACATGTTGTAAGGACTAGTGATGCAGCATTTGCACAGTGCGTGAAACATTGCCAATAGCTATAGCTTGTCAAATGATCATCCATTCATTAATTGCATTCGTATAAAATGAACAGAGACCATTTCTATACACATTTGCTAAAGAAGCAATGAACAGAAGATTAATTTATTAAACTTTTATTGTGGCTACCCACTGTAAGATCTCCCTCTGTTCTTTGAATAACTGAGTTTTAGTTATCAACTATTCCTACTCAATGAGTGAAGTGCTTCTTGCAAAATTACAGTCTTTATATCAAATATCATGAGCTCAGCTGTCAAGGAGTCATAGAATTGTTGTGGCACAGAAGGAGTCCATTTGGCCCATTAGGTCCCTACGTTCACTTTCAAACATGAGGTTTACTGCTACTGGTTTCTCCATCATTAAAGCATAGTCCATCGCCAAGTCAAGTTCACAATTTATTAGGTCTTTGGTAATGATGCAAATCTAGATTGCATTGAAGATTTGGAATATTTTGACTTGCATGTAGGCCTGTTCTATAAAGGCATCTGGCTAATATCAAATACCTGGATACCTAGTCATTTTGCTGACCTTTAGTTCCAACAGATCAAATGTATATAGATGGGTCTAGTTTATTTTAGTTACGCTTAGTTTATTATCGTCATGTGTACCGAGGTACAGTGAAAAGCTTTTGTTGCGTGCTATCCAGTCAGCAGAAAGACAATACATGATTAGAATCAAGCCATTTACAGTGTATAGATACATGATAAGGGAATTAAGTTTAGTGCAAGGTAAAGACAGCAAATTCCGAACAAGGATATTCCGAGGGTCACCAAAGAGGTAAATAAGTAACCAGCTCTCTGGTTGTGGTAGGATGATTCAGTTGCCTGATAACAGCTGGGAAGAAATTATCCCTGAATCTGGAGGTGTGCGTTTTCACACTTCTATACCTTTTGCCTGAATGGAGAGTGGAGAAGATGGAGAGGACAGGGTGCGACATCCTCGATTATGCTGCTGGCCTTGTCGAGGCAGCGTGAGGTATAAATGGAGTCAATAGAAGGGAGGTTGGGATGCGTCCACAATTTGCTGCAATTTCTTGCTGTCTTGGATGGAGCTGTTCCCAAACCAAGCTGTGATGCATCCTGATAAAATGCTTTCTACGGTGCATCTGTAGAAGTTGGTGAGAGTTGCAGGGGGTCTATCAGGAGGGGGGGCGGTTGCAGATGTTTGGACTCCAGATTTAATTGAATATTTGAATAGATAATGTTTTTTATTGAAGATTCAGTATTCAAAGGACTGCCACTGTCAACATACATTTTCTAACTGCAGAAATTGGAATGATGTGTTACAATAAAATGCATCTTAAGAAAGCACATAATTGCAAAAATGTTTTACTAATGATGTGTTGAGTTTGGCCATCTAATAACAAATCATTTTTATTAATGCAGGTGAACAGGGTGACTGTAAAAATGAATTTCTCAAATTGTCACCCCCTCAACCATCATGTTGCAGTTATTTTAAACTAAAAGCCATAAATTAAAAACAACATAAATGCTGAAGATACGCTTTAGGTCAGCTGACACCTGTGGAGAGAGAAGCACAGAATACTCTAGATCGATGATCTATCGTCAGAATGAGAAGAATGAGAAAATAAGTAGAGAGGAAGAAGAATGGTTGTTCATCATAGGTGATCAGTTCAGAGAAGTGTAAATACAAGGAGAAGGCTGAGGGAAGTAAAGAGGGTAGAAAAATGATGCCGGAACTGGGAGTTGTGGACCACAAGTGTTGCTGGGAATCTAAAAGAACAGAAACTGCTGGAAATACTCAACAAAATCTGTAGCGTTTAAGGAGAGGGAAAAATGAGGTCAATGTCTTAAGAAGGTTTCTGACCCGATCCTCACCTATCCATTCCCCCCCCCCACGGATGATGCCTGACCTGCTGAGTTATTCCAGCACTTTGTGTTTTGGACAAGTGTTCAGCATCTGCAGTTCCTTCTCTAAATGTTCTAGATGGTTTAACTTACATCAGAATCGTCCATAACGAGTGTAGGAGATCAAAGACAGTGCGCAGAGTGGGAGTGGGATTGAAAATTAAAGTGATGGATGACTGGAAATTTGCAATCACCCTTGCAGGCTTATCAGAGGTGGTTCTCCCACAAACAAGGAATAGGAGCAGAAGTAGACTAACTGGCCCATTGAGCATCTTCTAACCTTCATGATGTTCCACCGCTGTACCATTTTCCAACACTATCCCCATATCTCTTGATTCCATTAATGCCACAAAATATATCAATCTCTGCTTTACAGAACATAATGCTTGACATTACACAGCTGCTTAGAGTAGGGACGTCTCTGAGCAAAGTATCTCAGTCTTAAATGATGTACATGTTATTCTCATACTGTAGCCCATGGTGCTGGGTTCCTTAATCAGGGGAAATAATGGCATGGACATAAATGTGGACGGGTCTGTTATTAAGTTTGAAGATGACGCCAAGATTGCTGGGGTCATAAACTGTGAGGAGTGCTGTACTCAGCGGGATATAGATCAGCTCCAGAAATAGGTGGAGAAATGGCTGATGGAGGTTAATCCGAATAAGTGTGACGTGTTGCACTTTGGGAAGTCAAATGTAAGAGGGAAAACATACATTTAATGGCATGCCCCTTAACGGCATTGATGTACAGAGGGATCTTGGGATCCAAATCCATAACTCCCTGAAAGTGGCAACACAAGTAGATAGTTGGGTAAAGAAGGCATGTGGCATGCTTGCTTTCAAGAGATACAAGATACAAGATACATTTATTTGTCACATGTACCAATTGGTACAGTGAAATGTGTGGTCGCCATACAGCCATACGAATAATAAAGGGCACAGAACACGATAGACTTTAACACAGACATCCCCACACAGTGGGATCAAAGTTTGCCACTGTTAGGGAAAGCTCCAACATTCAGTAATTCTCCTCTGTTGTCCTCCCGTGGTCGGGGGCTCCTGAACCCCCCCGCTGTTGCTGCTACGAGTGGCCCGATGTTCAGGCCCGCTTGCTGGGGTGATGGAGGTCCGGCGTTGGGACTGGAGGTCATCCTCAGCAGCTTGGACATCCGATTCGGCTACCTCCTACTGGAGTCTGCGGCTCCCGAAGTCCACAGGCCGCGCTGGGTGGAGATTCAACACTGGCGGCCCTCGGCAAAGGGCCCCAGGACTCCATGATGTTGAAGTCAGCACCGCCTGCGCTGGAAGCTCTACAAACCACAGCTCGATGTTGAAGCAGCAGGCCCAACACTCCGGAGCTTCAACGGCGATCCAGGCGATGTATCTAGCGCTGCACCGCCGCTGCTGAAGCTTTGGGCCTGGTCACCGGCAGGAAAGGCCGCTCCAATCCAGGAGGTAGGCCACGAGGAGGGGGGCGAGGACGCGACTCGGAGAATAGTCGCATCCTCACCAGAAAGTGACTGGAAAACGGTTTCCCCCTTACTCTACTCCCCCCCCCCCACATAGAAAAGCTAAAGAAATCTCCAAAACAAACTTTTAAAACGGACTAAAAATTAAAAAGAAGACAGAAAAACAGACAGTCTGTAGGCAGAGGCTGCCATCAATGCGGCGCCCCACAGCGGCAGTGAGTATAGGTATCAGGAAGTCATGATGTAGCTTTTTAGGACTTTAGTCGGGCCACATTTGGAGTATTGTCTGCATTTCTGGTTGCCATATTACAGGGAGGATGTGGAGGCTGAAAAGGCTGCAGAAGGGAAATGAGGCCTGGATTAGCTGCAGGGAGCAGCTGGAGATACAATGTTTTTGTCTATGAGATTGTTTGTTCTGGAACACAGGAGGTTGCCGGGAGACCTGAATATAAAATTATGAGGCATAGATGTGATAGACAGTCAGTAACTTTATCCCCAGGATAAAAAGACCAGATATTTGAGGTCATAGTTTTAAGGTCAGAGGGGCAAAGCTTAAAGAAGATGTGCGGGGCCCAGTTTTTTGCACAGAGGAGGTGAGTGCCTGGAGCGCGCTGCCGGGGGTGAGGGTTGAGGCTTATATGATAGTGACGTTTAAGATCCTGCAGCAGCCTGGGCTCAGCTGGACCTGGTGGCGATCCAAGAGGTCGAGCATGTGGATCGGATGCAGCCTATAGCGGTGGAGCAGTGGCGGAGGAACCACAGCTATGCATGGCCAAGCTGGGACTTTGAACATAAAAACAGCTTTTATCCGCGAGTAGTTGCTCTACTCAACAGCCAAAAGCCTGTAGCCTCTTGATCTGGTATTTTGTTGGTTCACATGCTTGATCAATGATGTTTTATCATTAATGTTTTATTAATGTTTAGTGTTTTCTGAGTCATTCGTAACTGTCATTGTATGTCATGTTGTTACTTGTGGGCAGAGCACCAAGGCAAATTCCTTGTATGTGAATACTTGGCCAATAAACTTACTTACTTACTTACTTGATGAAATGGTACCACACAAGGCGGTGCCAGCATTACATGCAAAATTAATTTCACTATGTAATGGTTAATTGCATATGTGACAATGAATATCCATTCCACATTGCTCATTGTATTGGATAGGCATATGGATATGCAGGGAATGGAAGGATATGGATTATGAGCAGGCAGATAAGAGATGTTTTTGGCATCATGTTCGGCACAGACATTGTGGGTCGAAGTGTCTGTTCTTGTGCTGTATTGTTCTATGTTCTATGTTCTAACCATTTAGCAAGTACTCTGCTTTTCTCCTACAGTATGTGCACCAAATGGATTCCTCACATATTTGCAAAACTGCAATATTCTTGGTGATCACTCAGCTTGTGATTATCCATTTGAAGCCTCTACACATCCTCCTCCTTACTCACCATGCTATCAGCATCATATCTTCAGCAAACTTGGAAAAGTGACATTAGTCTGTGTGGAGTTTGGACATTCTTACGGTGATAAGGTGGGATTCCTTTGGATGCTCCTGTTCCCTCCCACATCCAAAAGACATACAGGAATTGTAGCTTAATTGGCCGCTGAAGATTGGTCCTGGTGTGTGTGTGTTTGAGGGCGGCACAGTGGCGCAGCGGTAGAGTTGTTGCCTTACAGCGCCAGAGACCCGGGTTTGATTTTGAATACGGGTGCTGCCTGTGTGGAGTTTGCTACGTTCTCCTTGTGACCACATGGGTTTTCTCCAGATGCTCCAGTTTTCTCCCACATTTCAAGGTTGTGCAGTTTTGTAGGTTACTTGGCTTTGGTAAATTTTCCCTAGTGTGTAGAATAGAACTAGTGTATGGGGTAATTGTTGGTTGGCATGGACTCAGTGGACCGAAGGGGCTTTCTCCATGCTGAATCCGTAAACTAAATTAAACTAAGCATCTGCAGTTCCTTTTTAAACTAATGTAAACTAATCTAGGGGGAGTTGATAGGAATGTCAGACGAATATGTTACAATAAAAAATGAGTGGGAAAAGAGATTGCACTGTGAAAGGCATAGATCTGCTGATCTGAAATGGACACATTATGTTTTAATGTAACATTGTGGAGACCATTTTTCTGAAGGTTTATACTCCAAGGAAGGGTAGCTGCTTTAAATTACTGCTTTATTGGTGAATTGTCAAGTCGGAAGTCAGAGGAACTGTTCCCCTACAACGGCGGTGGGCCAGCCAATTTTGTAAAATATATGGGTGTCAAGGTTTAGTGACAGCATGGGGGCATTTGTTGTTCACAGATGTTTATTGCCAAAACAAAATCCCAGAAAACAGGTTTATAATTTTTCTTTGCATCTCATAAGAAGATAGATGATACTGAGTTAGTTAATTAAAGTCTGTTTATAACTTATTCTGTGGATTCACTCTCTGTCTGGAACATTAAAACTGCTCAATGATGTATTTCAGGCTTTGAACATTTATCAAGATGAAAAATATTTATCCAATCCTTCTTCAGAAAGATTGACCATGGTAGAAAAAAGCACAATACGCAGTTGAGATGACAATATAATTGGATATTGGACAGAATGGCTTACATGAAATGAAATCCTTGGATACTTATGAAGTGACCAGAATAGCTATAGACTTTTACATGATTACACACACAGCAAAAATCAGTTTCAAGTGTTCCCTAGTGGCTGTAAACTCAGGGATAAAATTTCAGTCCTTGGACTTTAATAGGCTTAGATTTTTGAAATGGAGTAGTTTTAGTTCAGTTTAGTTTGGTTTATTATTGTCCACCTGTGGAGAGATACAGTGAAAAGCTTGCTCTGTATGCTATCCAGTCAAATCAGGTGACACATCAGTACAACAGAACAAAACAGAAAGTGGTGGAGGAACTCGGCAGGTCAGGCAGTATCTGAGGAAGGAATGGACAGACACCATTTTGGGTCAGGACCTTTCTTCAGACTCAATAGATCTCAAGAATACAATAGATCCTCTTTTGCAACAGCATGCAGAGAGTCGCCATGTTTTGATCATCTTGCAACTTCCAAGTCTATGGATAGCAATTATTTTGAAATCTCCAAGCAAAGCACTTAGAATGAAGTTTCCCAGTCGCACTGTGCACTTGAACGTCTTTGCCATAGGTCAAATGCCAACATACCCTGTGGTAACAAACCCACAGATTAGTGACTAGCATTCTCATTCACGTGAGTACACTGCTTGGGGTTTAGACGAAGCCTCAAGCACATAACCTAGCCTAACATTACAGTGTGATATTGAGAGACGTGTTCCACTCTGGTGTTCTGCATGTCTGCTGTCTCAGGTGGATCTAATTGGTCCCATGGCAATGTTTTGAAATGGGGAGGATTGTTCTCTTCAGTGCCTTATCCAATAACCACACCTCAATCAACGTCACCATACAAAATAGCCTACCTGGTGAGCAAGGTTTAAAAAAATATTTCATTCTTCGTAATATTCTTGGGGATTCTGAAAGTCCAATTAAAGTACAAGTTCTTCCGTTCTTTTCGGATCATTCTCTTAATTTGTTGCATGCAAACACGGAATCAATGGAACTGTGATCCCATGCCCCTACAGCTGTCATAGCAGTGGATGACTTTGTCTGAGCTTCATTTATCTATGAGGAATTTCAAATTCCCATCTGAATTTATGTGCATGTGAGAGGGTAAAAGCAGCACTAATTTGGTTGAACAACATAAGGGTCTGCGATTCTTAGTCACATGTGTGTGCCACATAATTGATATATAATCAATAAACATCTGTGGTCTTCCCCATGCTTCAATCACCTCCAGCATTAAGCTCCTTCCACAGGGCACTCTGGTCATTTTTTCAATTGGGGTTGCTGTCATGATGAACGATAATGAGCATCTCAGAGTCAATAATAATTCTAATAACTAGACAAAATAATTTTATTTTAGGATTGATAGTTTTCAATCACAACTTGTCAATATTGTAACAGCTCTCTTTTCTGTTCACATTACTGAGAGAGAATTCCGTGGGAATATGGATTGGACCTTAATCTTTCTCACCAATTCATTGCCTCAAATAATTTAGTACATTTTTGTACCCTTCATATACATCTTCAAGTTTTTTTGTCATATACCAAATATTCTTTCTGCTTCTGATTTATGAAACAGATACTGTTTCAGGTTTACATGTGTGGCATCTTGAAGGGGCACGGAATGAAGTATTACCGGAGATGTGACAACTATTTCTTTCTAATTTACTTCACATCACTACTCATACCACAGCAGGTGCTTATTTGCAGAATTATCGTTCAACAAGTATAGGTGGTGTCTGCGTATGGTTCCTGCTCAAAGAAAATAATGATCACTTTTCCCAAAAGAATAGGTGCTGAATGGGTGCAGTCTCCAGGAAATCAAGCTGGATCTTCTCCATTTATATACATGCCCTGTGTACATATTCATTGGTCATATTAGCAGATTTAGTTTAGTTTAGTTTAGAGATACAGAGCAGAAACCGGCCCTTCGGCCCACCGACTCCATGCCGACCAGCGGTCCCCGCACAATAACACTATCTTACACACACTAGGGACGATTTACACAAGCACCAAG
This sequence comes from Raja brachyura, assembly GCA_963514005.1. Next base: position 30,731,762 of record OY740803.1, read on the forward strand.
CCAATTATCCTACATACTTGTACGTCTTTGGAGTGTGGGAGGAAACCAAATATCTCGGAGAAAACCCACACGATCACGGGGACAACGTACAAACTCTGTACAGACAGCACCCGTAGCTGGGATAGTCTCTGGCGCTGCAAGCACTGTAAAGCAACAACTTTACTGCTGCCCCACCATGCCGCCCATTTGCTTGAAGTGCTTTGATTTGTAGGTAGATCCCTTGCAAAATGTTACAATGCTCTGCATACAGATTTCTGACATTTGCATTGGGTAATGGCAACCATTGATTAGTTTGCCCCAATTTAGTGGGACTGCTGGTTCAAGGTTGTTGATGGATGGATTTTTGCTGAACCTGGCATGAAGACTCCAGAGAATTTGCATTGGATTGTACAACTAAAAGCAACAAAACAGGCCAGATAGCTTAATACAGTTGCGGCATGATGGCGTAATGTTAGAATACTGCATTACAGTGCCATAGACTCGGGTTCGATCCTGACTACAGATGCTTGCCTGTATGGAGTTTGTACGTTCTCCCCATGACCTGCATGGGTTTTCTCAGAGATCTTCTGTTTCCTCCCACACTCCAAAGACATACAGGTTTGTAGGTTAATTGGCTTGGTATAAATGTAAAAAAATTGTCCCTAGTGTGTGTAGGATGGTATTCAAATGCAGGGCTCGCTGGCCAGTGTGGGCTCGGTGGGCCGAAGGGCCTTTATCTCTAAACTAAACTCAATGAATGTTCTACTGGTTGGGTTCGACATGATTTGTCCCTCTTCATGTCATAATCTCTCATTTTATAAAACACAAGAAAATAGATGAGGGGAGGCCAGCAGGCTCCTCTAGCCTGTCCCATATTCAATATGATCATGGCTGATCTAAGCTGGCCTCAACCCTTCTTCTGTGTTAATTCCCCCATAATTCCTCGATCTTTCATATGTTTATCTATCTCCACCTTAAATATATTTAAAGATCTGGCTTTCACCACTTTGGAGGCAATGAGAAGACACACCTATATTTTAAGTGCACGGCCCCTTGTGGAAGGCAGCCATTTGGCCCATTGAGTTGATGCTGGATCTCAGAATTTCCATAGCACCATTCAGAGATTAATATTCTCTCTCATGTGCCCCATTAATGCCACCTTCACCCCCCCCCCCCCCCTTCTCCCCTCCTCTCTCAACAGACTTGTTTACTTTAGGGATAACCAATGAATCTATCAATATGCCGTCTGCTTTTGTAGGAATGTGGAACATCTGGGGGAAATCCAGGCAGTCACTGAGAGAACATGCAAACTCCATGCAGTCAACAGCTGAAGTCAGGTACAAACATTCAGTTGCTGAAGCTGTGCGACGGTGGAACTACCTGCTGCAGCACTATGCTGCCCATCATCATATCCTGCCATTGCTTTCCTCATCCCTATTGAGCTTTCCCTCAAAAGATATTTGTCTCAACTACTCTGTAGCAGCAAGTTCGACATTCTAACCACTCTTTAAGTAAAGGATTTATCTGTGAATACTTTAGTGAATATGACTGTGGTCATCATATATTTATGAATCTAGGTTTAGTCCCCACGTGGATACCACTCTCCTTCTATTCTGTCAAAACCACTTCCCAATTTTAGATCCCTCTATCCAGAACCCTTTTTGTAAGAAAATAGCAAACGAGGCTGTTTTTTATTACTTGTTAAATTTGACCTCTCAGTTCCATCATCAATCCTATAAATATTTTCTCTCTTCTCCTCTGTAATAAGGAAATGAGAATGAAGGCAAGATTTTTTGGGTAATAAATTGATTGCTCCTGGAAAATGGTTGTTGAAACCCTAATGTGTAATTAACCAGTTTGAAGATTGTAAAGGTCATACTGCCTGATCTTTGACTGAATTATTGTGTCTACTTTGTTCAATTGCTCTTTTCGGTTGAGGAGCACCTCAACGAGGATTGGTGCAGTTTCAGCAATGGCAACCTTGTCCTCTGATTACTTGCACTTCCGTGAAGGACAGACACAGAGGTTTAAGAAATGAAAATGAAAGGTCGGCTGGTGCTAGAAATCTGAAATAAAATAGTAAATGCTGGAAACACTCAGTAGGACAGGTTACATATTTACAAAGGATAACGCAGTGGCGAATCCAATGAAGTCCAGTTGACACATCAGACAGCACCCGTAGTCAGGATCAAACCGATGCTTCTGGTGCTGTGAGGTAGCAATTCTACTGCTTTGTCACTGTGCTGCCTGTGCATTGCCAAACACAATGGAGCTGCTGTCTTCTCACAGGTATCTGCTTATACCCCTGCCGTCCATGAATGCCCTGGCTGCTCTAGGTACTACTGGTCATGTCGAAGAGGTGCAGGGTTTAAGTGAATGAAATAGACGGAAGGGACCTTCTGGAGCTGAGCCTCTATAAGGCACTGGTCAGGCAGCTTTTGGAGTATTGTGAGGAATGATCCCAGGAATGAGTGGGTTAGCATATATGATGAGCGATTGACGGCATTGGGCCTCTGCTTGCTGGAATGAGGGGGGCTTAATTGAAATGTATCGAATAGTGAAAGGACTGGATAGAGTGGATGTGGAGATGATGTTTTCACTAGTGGGAGAGTCTAGGATTAGAGGTCATAGTCTCAGAATGAAAGGATGTTCCTTTAGGAAGGAGATAATAAGGAATTTCTTTAGTCAGAGGTTGGTGCATCTGTGGAATTCTTTGCCACAGAAGGCTGTGGAGGTCAAGTCAATGGATATTTTTAAAGCAGAGATAGATAGATTCTCGATTAGTACGAGTGTCAGGGGTTATGGGGAGAAGGCAGGAGAATGTGGTTAGGAGGGAGAGATAGATCAGCCATGATTGAATGGCGGACTAGACTTGATAGGCTGAATGGCTTAATTCTACTCCTATCACTTATGATCTTATGAAATGTCCTGTTCCTGTTGATAACCATTCTTCTCCTTTTCATTCCTTCACGTGCTTTTCCCCATCTCTCCAGTGAGTGCTTCTTCTCTCTGCCCATTCCTCTTACCCTCCTGTAATCTCAGGAATTGCTACCCTGGGGGGGAATTAATTGTTGCAGAAGATGTGACATCATCAAGTTCCTGTTTCCCGGATCAACATGTACAATGGACATAATGAATGCATAACAACATTCTGAAATCATTAAACACAACTTTACTCAAACTAATACGATGTGGAAATCAATCAGCAACTTTTGGGCATATATTAATTAGCAAATGATGATGAATACTGCAGCTTTTCTATTGATTGCTGCTGCTTTTTCTTCTGCTTTTGATCACTCTGATGTTAGACTTGCAAGTTCTGTTGCTCAGCACACTGATGTACATGGCATCAGAGTTTGCTGTGGTCATGGTAATATTGCTGTTGAATTCAGAGTAATTGTTTCTTATAACGCTGGGTGAGGAAGGAGCACGGCTTTGTTATGTCTTCTGGAAGAACCTTGCAAAACGTTGTGTTGATTCAAAAACCCTCAGTGCACCCTGGCAGATATTTCTGAAGTGCCACTTCAGATTCTACCATTTTGTCATTGGTTGCTCATGCACAACATCTTGCGGCGTTCATTTTGAATTCTTTCATAACATAAATTTTCCATTCTCTGAAGAAGGTCAAGTGACTTCAGACATCCCTATCTGAGGAACACAGTGACATTAGTGTTCGTTTTTTTAGTTTGGAGAAACAGTGTGCAAACAGGCCACCGAGTCTGCGTTGACCACCCCATGCACTAGTTCTATGTTATCTCAGTTTTGCATTCGAAACACTAGGGGTAATTTACAGAAGCCAATTAATCTATGAACCTGCATGATTTTGGAATGGGGGAGGAAACCAGATCACCCAGGAAATGCCCACGCGGTCACAGAGAGAACGTACAAACACCGTACAGACAGCATCCGTAGTCAGGCTCAAACCCAGATCTCTCTAAGGCAGCAACTGTACCACTGCACCACTGTGCCACTTCTGTGGGCCGAAAGGCCTGTTTCCACGCTGTATCACTAAACTAAACTAAACTAAACTAAATAAAGCTAAATTAAATTTACTAAATTTATGTTCAGTAGTGGGTGACTGCATCATAAACTATGGTGACAATTATGTTGAACATGCCTTTGATGGAGAGCCTCATCTCTCCAAAAGCGAACAGTGGGAAGTTTTAGTTTGCAAAGCCAATAATTTCTTATCATAGATGGGTAGAAAGCTCACTCGAATATGCCTGGACTCTTCATATGCCGTCTTTGTGGTGTGTGCAAAGTTGTAAAATAACCTCCTCGATCTGGGAAATTACATTTCCCACAAGTTGTGACATTTATAAAAACATAAAATAGATAAAATGACACATTTATTTACTGTTAGATTATTATTTAAATCTGCTTAATGTCTCTTTGATAACACTATAATCTCATCTGAAGCGATTTTCATTGGATGAGAATGATTTCAGCAGTTAGATACTTATGGCTTCTGACTTGAATCAATGCCGCTTGATTTACTGCAAGCCCAGGATTTAATATATGATCTCTGCTAATCCCAGTCTGGTGGATCAGAATTTCATCTTGAGAGTCATGTGCCACTGCTTAAATGTCAATGAGGTATAAACATGAGGCTGAAGCATCAATAGTGGGACAGGTCTTAGTTTCACAGTCTCAGGAGGAAGAGACTGATAATAGAATCATAGACCTGTCACACCACAGTAAAGTGGTATTTGGCCCATCCTGACCTGAAGCAATGCAACCAAACCCATCCATTGTCACTTTCCCCAGAGCCTTTCAATGTTTTTATAACCATTAAATATTTATTCAATTACCCTTCAAAATCCACAACCAAATCTCTGTCAACTTAATATTCAAGCAGATCAGTCGAGTGTTTAATCAGTATTAAAGGCTTTTCATATGAATGCACAAATTGATAAATTCATGGCACAAGCAGATACAGTATATGTAGGTATGTTCTGAAACTCGATGCAGAGGCATTGTAGCGTTAACCAAGGCGGGGAATTGAATAGTCCAAGGCCCTTGATATTATGGAATAATAAATAGATTAAAAACAGAGATACTAGAAACCAGATGCATGAATCTTGAGCAATATATAAAGTGCTGGAGGAACTCAGCTGGTTAGGCAGCATCTGCGGACGGAATGAACTGGCATCATTTGGAGTCAGGACCCTTCTTCAGACTGATGGAGAAGGAAGGAGAAAGTAGGTGGATACTAGTGAAGAGGGGGTTGATTGACAGAAGAGTGGAGTAAGTGACAAAGAGTCGAGGTGAGAAGAAGACAAAAGGGTGTCAGATGAGGAGAGGAGGGAAGAGGAGGAGTGAAATGTAAAGCCAGAGAGGGGGATATGGGTGGAAAGGAACAGGTGGGAAGGGAAAGGGGTGGGGGCGGGGGTAAAATGGAAATGGGGGACTTGGGATGTGATATAGATTTACGAAGGAGAGGAATGGAGCATGGTGATTGAAGGGCTGGGAGATAGTGGTAGAAATGGTAGCGTACCAGGATGGGGGATGGTGGCTCCCTCACCTCTCCCCCATTCACTCCCCTCATGGTGCCTGACCAACTGATTTCTTCCAGATTAAAAATGGAGTTGGGGTAACTCGGATAATAATAGCAGACATTAGGCAGCGGTGTGAAATGATCTCGGCTCAAAGTCGGGAACAGAAACAGATGTGCGGAGATAAAATATGACAAGGAGGAGAAGTATTGTTGGGAGTAATCTGTAGCACCAAACTCCCGCTAATGGTGACTGTATCAGTGGACACAGTACCAAACATGAAATGAAGGGAGCAAATACCAAGGATAATCCAATAATGGGAAGTAACTTTGATTTTCACATAAATTGGCCATGGAAGACTTTTGGACTAATTTACGTGATTACATGTTCCATAGACACATTCCTTGAGAATGTGTTGCTCTTCATGGGGGTTGCAAAGAGTGTGCTACTGGTGCAGTGCTGCTGCCAGTATTTAGAGAGGTCCTTCACAGGGAAGACCGATGAGATATGTGTATGAAATTCAATTTCAACTTATCTGGCAAAGACTATGCTGGGGATTATTTTCTCATATTTCCCAATTTGTACATTTTCTAACAACACAGAAGAAGTCCAGTCAACTCATCGAAGCAATGCCAGCTTTCATCTCTTACCCATTGAGCCCATTCGTCCTGCAACTTTTCCTCTTCCACAAACCCATTGACTTTCTCGGATACTCCTACCTCCCACTTGCACTAGGATTGATTCACAACAGCCAAATAACTTACCAACATGTCCATGAGATGTGATAGGAAACCAGAACACCCGTGCAAAGACCACAGTGATGGCACAACTCCCTAACGTTGAGAAGCAGAAGTACCAACTGCTGTACCCTTGTGCAAGGCTGGGTGAAGTTATGCCACAATTGACCTCGACAATTCCATACACTATTCAGGCTCATGTTCTGATGATCTTATAGTGTCTGGTGTGTGCAGAATGACACTATTATTCATGCAATTCCCACAGACACAAAATGGGAATGAGGAGAAAGCTCCACATTATTTCTGTTGTTGAAAACTATGAGTAGAACTTGGAAGAATTGTGTTGGTCTGTTACTTGTTCTGTTATTTAAAGGTTTGCTCTGCTAAGCACGTGAGTTGTCTGCAGATACTTTGAAAGATGCACAGACCCTGAGCAAAGGTCGCACAATGTGTTAGGAGCAGCAGAGTGTTTATTCCATCATTTATCCACTGAGATGGTCTTTTATGCCTGCCAAGGTGGGTAACATCCATGGCAGCACTCCATTATTTGAGACATGGTAATGACTGGTTTCGGGAGCCCTGTGCTTCCATGCACATCAAACACTGAAATAGGTGACACTTTTGTGCCAGGGCATCTCTCTCAGTGGAGGTTAAGGTCATGTTGTTGATAAATCTCATCACCTCAGGATCTTTCCAAATGCCTGCTGCATATCTCTGCTGTGTCTCCCCAGTCTGTGGCTCACCGCCGTATCAGAGATGTCAACAGCCACTGTACATTCCGAGAAATGAAATATAACTGCATTGTTTACTGCGAGGAGCTGCTGGCAGCTGACTTCCCAGGAGTGCAGACAACCATGAATTGCACTTAGAAACATAGAAACATAGAACAATAGGTGCAGGAGTTGGCCATTCGGCCCTTCAAGCCTGCACCGCCATTCAATGTGATCATGGCTGATCATCCAACTCAGTATCCCGTACCTGCCTTCTCTCCATACCCCCTGATCCCTTTAGCCACAAGTGCCACATCTAACGCCCTCTTAAATAAAGCCAATGAACTGGCCTCAACTACCTTCTGTGGCAGAGAATTCCAGAGACTCACCACTCTCTGTGTAAAGAATGTTTTCCTCATCTCGGTCCTAAAGGAATTCCCCCTTATCCTTAGACTGTGACCCCTTGTTCTGGACTCCCCCAACATCGGGAACAATCTTCCAGCATCTAGCTTGTCCAACCCCTTAAGAATTTGTAAGTTTCTATAAGATCCCCCCTCAATCTTCTAAATTCCAGCGAGTACAAGCTGAGTCTATCCAGTCTTTCCTCATATGAAAGTCCTGACATCCCAGGAATACCCTCTATGGTAAAAATGTCTTTCCTCAGATTTGGAGACCAAAACTGTACACAATACTCCAGGTGCGATCTCACCAAATCCGTTCAATCCCAACACCACCTCCCGGCTAACCTGGATTGTGAGCCCACCAGAATTCCCCTTAATAGCACACATCATGTGTGAACAGGGAAGGTTTCAACTTCCACAATGTGCAGATGGTTGTGTATCACATGAAGAATTTGCCCATGATTAAGACTATTTTGTACTTGGTTCTGTGTGTAAACTGTGTGTGCAAATTGGATTTTTTGTTGGCGTCCTGGTTAGATGTCATTACGATAACAACAATGTTTTAGTGCCCCCTGAACAGATGTAGTACAATTTCTCTTCAAAAGTGTAGAATGAGGCCTAAAATGAGACCATGTTCAAGGCCCAATCATTTGATCTCAGTTCGGTGTGATATGGCGGTTACTCATGCCAGGGCTGTTGGCTATTATATTAGAATTTTGAAGCCCAGCTACAAATATAAATTGGGGATGTTGTGCATTATTGTGATTCTCAAGATTTCATAGAGTTGCTTTCTCGTAGTTTCCAATACACTTGATCTCCATAGACTGCTTCTTCCGGCTGTTCCCAATACAAAGAGGATGCAGTAAATTCAACATCATGGATTGATATGGCATGCAATTTTTTTCTGATAGCCAGTTTGGCAGCCATAGATTTAAAATATTTGGGGAAAGGTCCCAGGGGCTTGTAAGAAATCACAGCAAATGTTTTTACTCAGCGAGTTGTTCCAATCTGGAACCCACTTTATGAAAGGGAAGTAGCAGGGGCGGGGGGGGGGGGGGGGGGGGGGGGAGGGAGCTGGGAAAGAGGAGGGGCAAAGCCGGTTGAATAATAAGTGGATACAGGTGAGCGGAATTTTTGATAGGCAGATGGTTGAACAAAGGTCAGAGGTGAAAAGATAAAAGGTATGAGATTGGAGGGGTACTGATCCTCAACATCCCACAGCCTTCCAGGTTCCAATCTCTAACACCCCCTTCAGATATCCTGGTCTCTCTCTATCCAAAACTCAGGCACCTCCATGCATCTTTCCTTGCTGAACCCTAATTTCTAGGCACCCTTGGAAATCTACAATACCTATGGCTTTAATCTTTACGTAGCCCCAACTTTCATGCCCCAAACGGGGTCTTTCTCTGCCTCCTAACTTTGTAAATCTAAACTATCATTGTCATGTTGTGCAAAGTCTCTTTGGTCTGCTGGTGAAGGCTGGATACATTCCTAAGCCACGGTATAATGCTCCTTCTCTTCAAGACTGCATCTCCTCTGGCTGACTTCAAGCAATGTCATTAGTTACACATTATTTTCAGGTTTATTATGCGACAGGTAACCTGAGATCTTTACAAAAACGCCTTCTGTAGCCGACGAGAGCTATTGCGGTACCATTATTCTTCATTGGAGCGTCATTTCCAAAGGTGTCCACTATCACTTCATGACACTCGCAGGCTGAATCGCTGATGCTAACTCCATCAGATGCACTGACACATTCTTCTTTCTGCTTCAGAGCAAATGCAAGATTCAATATGAGTTGTGCCTGTGACAGGGTCGAATTAATAAATGTGAACTCATAAATTTTACCTGCAAGCAGCGTTGAGTGAAAGTGTCATTCATAACACAGTGAACCACCCACCTCCCTACTCCTCTCATCGAAATTCTTTATTGAACAAGATTCTGCCACATATACTGGATCATTAAAGAAGATTTATGGAGTGGCCATAAATATTCCTAAACATTCCATTCAGCCAGGGTCAGTTGCAGAACATTTACTTCATTATTAGAAGCTGGAAGGTTTGAGATCCACTTCTGAGGTTTGAGCACTTCACTACAGAATGCTACATCATTGAGTTGTCATTATAAGGTTGAAGTGTTTCATCAAGACCCTACTTTACCTTGCTGGTGGACATAAAACAATGGTGCACAATGACTGGCCGGCATCTTCACCTGAGGATGCCACTTTTATTCGATGCTAACATTTGTATCAAGAGGACTGGAATACAAAAACAGAGATGTACTGCTGAAGCTCTATAAGGCGCTGGTCAGGCCGTATTTGGAATACTGTGAGCAAATTTGGGCCCTATATCTGAGGAAGGATGTGCTGGCTCTGGAGAGGGTCCAGAGGAGGTTTACAAGAATGATTCCAGGAATGAGTGGGTTAGCATATGATGCGCGTTTGACAGCACTGGGCCTCCCCTCAATGGAGTTTTGAAGGTTGAAGGGGAGCCCTCATTGAAACTTACGGAATAATGAAAGGCATAGAAACATAGAAAATAGGTGCAGGAGTTGGCCATTCGGTCCTTCGAGCCTGCAACGCCATTCAATATGATCATGGCTGATCTTTCAACTCACTATCCTGTACCTGCCTTCTCTCCATACCCCCTGATCCCTTTAGCCACCAGGGCCACATCTAACTCCCTCTTAAATATAGCCAATGAACTGGCCTCAACTACCTTCTGTGGCAGAGAATTCCAGAGACTCACCACTCTCTGTGTGAAAAATGTTTTCCTCATCTCGGTCCTAAAGGAATTCCCCCTTATCCTTAAACTGTGACCCCTTGTTCTGGACCTCCCCAACATCGGGAACAATCTTCCTGCACCTAGGCTGTCCAACCGCTTAAGAATTTTGTACGTTTCTATAAGATCCCCCCTCAATCTTCTAAATTCTAGCGAGTACAAGCCAAGTCTATCCAGTCTTTCATCATATGAAAGTCCTGACATCCCAGGAATCAGTCTGGTGAACCTTCTCTGTACCCCCTCTATGGCAAGAATGTCTTTCCTCAGATTTGGAGACCAAAACTGTACGCAATACTCCAGGTCTCACCAAAGCCCTGTACAACTGCAGTAGAACCTCCCTGCTCCTATACTCAAATCCTTTTGCTATGAATGCTAACATACCATTCACTGCCTGCTGCACCTGCATGCCTACTTTCAACGACTGGTGTACCATGACACCCAGGTCTCATTGCATCTCCCCTTTTCCTAATCGGCCACCATTCAGATAATAGTCTACCCTCCTGTTTTTGCCACCAAAGTGGATAACCTCACATTTATCCACATTATACTGCATCTGCCATGCATTTGCCCACTCACCCAGCCTATCCAAGTCACCTTGAGCCTCCTAGCATCCTCCTCACAGCTAACACATCCCCCCAGCTTTGTGTCATCCGTAAACTTGGAGATGTTGCATTCAATTCCCTCGTCCAAATCATTAATATATATTGTAAATAGCTGGGGTCCCAGCACTGAACCTTGCGGTACCCCACTAGTCACTGCCTGCTATTCTGAAAAGGACCCGTTTACTCCTACCCTTTGCTTCCTGTCTGCCAGCCAGTTCTCTATCCACATCAATACTGAGCCCCCAATACCATGTGCTTTAAGTTTGTATACTAATCTCTTATGTGGGACCGTGTTGAAAGCCTTCTGAAAGTCCAGATATAACACATCCACTGGTTCTCCCTTATCCACTCTACTAGTTACATCCTCGAAAAATTCCATAAGAATTGTCAGACATGATTCACCTTTCGTAAATCCATGCTGACTTTGTCCAATGATTTCACCACTTTCCAAATGTGCTGCTATCCCATCTTTAATAAATGACTCTAGCAGTTTCCCCACTACCGATGTTAGACTAACTGGTCTGTAATTCCGCGTTTTCTCTCTCCCTCATTTTTTTAAAAGTGGGGTTACATTAGCTACCCTCCAATCCTCAGGAACTACTCCAGAATCTAACGAGTTTTGAAAAATTATCACTAATGCATCCACTATTTATGTGGCTACTTCCTAGATACCATAGATAGAATGAATGTGGAAAGGATGTTTCCAGTGGTGGGAGAGTCTAGGACCAGAGATCATGGCCTCAGAATTAAATTTATTTTTTAAGAAAGGAGGTGAGGTGGAACTTCTTTAGTCAGAGGGTAGTTAATCTGTGGAACTCCAGTCGAGCAGCTCCCTATACTTGCAGGCATTCCGCCAGCAGGGATTCGAAGGCAAGCAGCAACTCTGGCACTATCTCGTTGTGCCATGGATCCAGATCACCTCCTCCATCAGGCTAGCAGCAGAGAATAGAGGCCACCCCGACTGAAGTCCCATCACCCCTTTGCTCCACATGGAAAACAACTTCTAGCATCCATCCAGCCAACTGAGACAAAAGCACACTGGATCACCACCAAGTGGTCACGGGAGTGGAAGGCAACCTCATCTCTATTACACAGCTATAGCTCTTCACCAGATAAAAGCTGTCCAGGGTCTGACCTCCCCAGAGGAGCATGGGTGAAGCTCAACATACTTCGTACTGGAGTTGGGCGTTTGAATGCCAGCATGTGAAGTTGGGGACTCCGCCAGAGTCCAGCCTGTGAATGTGGAGCAGAACAACCGACAGTTTAGAGATACAGCGCAGAAACAGGCCTTCGGCCCACCGAGTCCACGTCGACCAGCGATCCCGCACATCAACACTACAACAGACAGCCAACCATGTAATCTCTAGGTGCCCACTCTACCAAATGGAGCTTAGGGCCAGGCAGACATTGACGCAGAGACAACAACCTGGCTGCTCAACACCCAGCTTGAGATTTAACTATTCCTTTGGTTTATGTTTCATTCACAAGAAGAAGAAGATCTGTGGAACTCATTGCCACAGAGGGCTGTGGAGGCCAAGTCAGTTGATAAGACAGAAATAGACACATTTTTGATTAGAACAGGTTTCAAGGGTTCTGGGGAGAATGCAGGAAAATGGGATTAGGAAGCAGAGATCAGCCATGATTAAATGGTGGAACAGACTTGATGGGCTGAATGGCCTAATTCTACTCCTATAACTTGTGACCATTAACAGATCATCAATGAAATATATAGTTAATGGTCTTCATCTTTCATAACTGCTTATGCTTATAACTTCATTTTTTCATTTACTCCGCATATTGAGAGTACTGCTGTTTCCATAATACCTGGCTACATAATAATCCATCTTTGTTTCTTCATTTCTGAATAGTTAGTTCCATCTTCATATAACAGTAATTAAGACTTCAATGATATTTATACACAATTTTATGCAAAATTAAGCAATGCAAATTGTTTTCCCACTTGGATTTTCCTACTCCGTTTTTGAACCATATTGTAATTTAATAAATTAATGAACAGGAGCCTGTAGATTACTGCTTGTGGAATTAGTGTGTGAAGTTTAGCACTAGTTTGATGAAGCTGCTCAGTGATTTCATTGAAATGCAAACAAAAGAACATCAGCTCTGCAGTAATTGCTTATGCATTGAATATCATTAATAATTCCAAGACTTAAAACATTTTCAAATGAATGTTTACATTATAGAAAATACAGATGCCTTGCCTTTGACTCAAATTATGAGAAAGCTGTGAAGAATTAGTGTGTGAGCTGCTTGTAATGTTACACATGATACCTGCAACATCACTGTGTCCTGCACATTACCACAGGCTTGCAATGAAGGCACTTCAAGTTTGCAATCTCAGTCAAAATTACTGTTTTGCCAAGGGTAGAATCAGACCCAATTTAGCCCATGGCCAGTAGTTGTGCAGACAAATTTGGGGATCTGAAAATTGGGGGGGGAAAGATTAGATAATGTGTTTCAGGTTGCAATCTCTCCAGGAATATGGCAGGTCAGAATTTTTCATGGATACATTACGGATGCAAGTGTGGGGAGATGTGTGGATCCTCCAATGCAAATGCTCTCTGGTGCACGGTGCTCCAGCCAATGATCCAACAACTGACAACATTGTGAAATGTGGCTCCCTGAAACTAACATTTAAGGGGGTCAGCTTTGGTTCATTGTGTTTCTGGGAGATGGATCCATGCACAAACTGTTTGAGACTCTCTGTATATAGTTCAAGGAAGGGTTCGTTGGGTCAAGTGCAAATGATACAAGGAGGCCAATCACCTAACTAGGCTACAGCACAACATTAATGGTGTCAAACAGAGGGGCATCATTGTAGGTAGATTTTTCTGCTTTAAATGACCTCAGAGGTGTATGATGAATGTCATTGAATCCATACACTTATTGATCTATAGACTTTTTTTTAGTTTCAGGTCCACCTGTTGTAAATGAATGAGATTATACAAATGTGGACTATTAAACTATGGTGACCTTTTGGTTCCCTGGCAACACGAAAAGATCATTAGCATGGAGCAGCGCAGAGCAGACAATCAATTGATTCTAATGGGCTGTTCTGAAGTGCCTTCACTCTGCTTTTTTAGACAATTGCAATGTTAAGATTGATCTGCTCATAATTTGATGGATGTTTTTAACTAGTTTAATGGGTGGTTTAGTTTAACAAAACTGATAGTTTCTGTTGACGTTCTGGAGCTTCAATGTCAACTATACTTTATTTAATGTCTCCTCCTTTGTTAGGACTGCCCATTATCAAACAACTACCTACAGGGAAGACATTGCACATGTTTTATTTCTTTGATTCTATTGCGCAGTAATACAATCCGTTTTCTCTCTCATGAAACCAGATACAAGCTTCCGTCTGTGTAAGCTAATAAAGATTCTACAGTAATTGGTGATGGCTTCCTCTAGGAAGGCAATGTCAATGGGAGTCCATTTTGTTTGACCGCTTGCATTAGTGATTCAGTCAGGCAGAAAGAACTCTTGTCAGTCTCTCTCCTAAGCACATGTGTCTTGCTTTCTGACAGGCTGTCAGGGCTAATAGATCACCTCCAGTTCTATTTGCCTAATTGGAACAGTCCATGCATGCCTCTACTTATTAGGTGGTATTGATCCCCCACACCATTGGCTGTCAATGTAAAACTATCACATCTCAATGTCATTTGGTCAACCATTCAGTGGAAATTAATGTCGGGAAATAATACCGAGATTTTTTTTACTGAAGTAAGGAACGTACAGAAATTAGTGGACTGATCCTAGGTAAATTTAGTTCCCAACATGGTCACAACAGACAAGACTTGAATTGTCTGCTCGAATGCAGAATTCTTAAAAGTTGTAATATTTACAAATGTATCTCTAGGGACAATGCACAGGTTTCTAAAAAGCAAGGTAGTCAAACCTTTTAATACAGCAGGTTGGAATCCACAATGTTTGGAGGATTTTATTCCTGGGCAGAAAGAAACTGACTAGGGTAAAAGATTTAGTCATCTTTGGCTCACCTGCACTAACCCGAAAAAATAATGATACCTATTTAGGGGGTTTACATAGAAATCCCTCTGCACTGCTGAACATGTTGATACTGGAGATGAATTTACATTAAGTAATTGAATAAATTAAAGAGGTTCTATCTTGTGCACAGTAGATCATGGATCCTTTTGTTGTTGTGCCACGTGGCAGACTGTGGCAGCAGGCCTGGGTCACTGACTGTCCCAAGGGGCAAGATGCCAAGCCTTTCCCAGCATCACCCAGGGGCCTGGAGAGGTGGGAAATGATACCCAAGGTGTCGGCACTGGCTGGGAGGCAGCATGTCTATGGGATGCAGTGTAGTACACCTTGATGGTGGAATGGACTGCTGGAGGCCCTGCAGCAGCCTGGAGCTCGGCTGCATGTGACCTGCACGGAGTAGTGGAGCAGCAGTGGAGGAAACCAACAGCTGTGCTTCACCAGGCCGACCCTGCAACGCCACCTTGACAATGGGCCTTCATGGTCAGGTGAAGAACTCTGCACTTACAACAACTGGGACTTGAAATTGGTGCCAAACCTGGTGACTCTTGTATACTGTCTCAGTGTACTATTCCTATACATTTGTACCATACCTAGGATGTGCTTATGTATAGTAATACTTGTACAAAACTATATGCAAAGAAAAACTTCACTGTACCTCGGTACGTGTGACAATAAAGTGCTATTGATCAATTAGAGGCAAATGCTTCACAAAGTTATCCTTCTCTGGAATTATCTGCCACAGAAAGCAGTTGAGGCCAGTTCATTGGCTATATTTAAGAGGGAGTCAGATGTGGCCCTTGTAGCTAGAGGGATCAGGGGTTATGGAGAGAAGGCAGGTACAGGATACTGAGTCGGATGATCAGCCATGAATGGCGGTGCAGGCTCGAAGGGCCGAATGGCCTAATCCTGCACCTATTTTCCATGTTTCTATGTTTCTATGTTTCTCAAATATAGCAAATTTATTCTAACAAAAAAATAAATCTTTATATTTAGCTTTTCATCATTTCAAAATGTCCCCAAATGTTCTACAGGCATCAAAAGACATGTGAAATCAAACCACGACTCTGGTGAAAGGAATATGACAATCAGTAGCACTAATGGCAATGTGGTAATGCTTGACTAATCCACTTGGTGATGCTAATTGAGGGTTAAATATGGGACACAGCAAAAAGGAGAATTCCCTAAAGGGCCTGTCGCACCTTCACGACCTAATTCACGACCTTTTTTACTTGTGGACATTTTTCATTATGCTAGAAAAATGCCCCGACCTACTTGATGCCACGAGTACCTACGACTAGCATCACGGCCTGCTAGGACCTACCTATAACCTCCTACGACCTTGTGACGACCATGCTGCGAGTATGAGTCAAGGGCAAACTTGGCAGAGGTCGTGAATTAGGTCGTGAAAGTGGGACAGGCCCTTTATGCTACTTTGAAACGTCTCCTGCACTTATCCAAGATAATCAAACTGGGCTTTGATTTAAACAGGACTGGGATATCTTCACCAGGTCAGGATTGCTAATGACCTTCTTCATATAGATGGCTCATATCTGACCCCTGCACCTGTCTAACGACACATGGAAGCCAGAGATGAGCTGAGGGTCAGAGGTCAGGAGTCCCCGACCTCCCGCTCCACTGATGGGCTCACCACTGAGTACAGTAGCAGGGCATAAACATGTACAGTTGTCCGTTCTTCCTTATGTTTGTTTTTAATTAAGGTATTTAGTAATTTTTGTAAGTTTTATCTTATTCTTAAATTGTTGTTATTGAAGCCAATTTGAGCTGTTTATAGGCCACTGACATTTAAAAAGAATTCAAGGGCCTTTGGCAGTAGACATCTGTCAAAAACAAACCAAATAATCCAATAATAAAAATTTCTGCGGGGTATACTCACTGGTTTGGGCCTCGGGATCCGTGGGATGGGGTGTGTATGACGGCCAGGTCCCAAGCTTGAGTGGAACGAGGGAACGGCGCATGTTATATGTGGCCATGCACACCACGGAGAGAGATGAGAGGTTGACACTGAGCTCAATCTGACCAGATACCACCAGCAAAACAATCCTCCAAGTGTCCAGGAAGGAACAGCAGATGCTGGTTTAAACCGAAGATACACGTTGACACAAAATGCTGGAGTAACTCAGCGAGACAGACAGCATCTCTGGAGAGAAGGAATGAGTGACGTTTCAGGTCGAGAGCCTTCTTCAGACTTGGAGTAGGTATTGCATCTGCGTGGAGTTGAACTCACAGCCTGATGCTCGGAGTTGAGTGTAGCCCCGCCAACCGTGTACTGCACAAACAACAATTAAACAAGTCCGCAGTAATATTGGTCAGAACCCTAGGACACTGTGTGAGTTTCTTTGAATAGTCACATGGGACCTATATCATCCATCTGTGAAGGCAGAAGAACCAATTAAGTTCATTTGTTGGATTAATCCCTGACCATCAGTACTGCACTGTCCCTTTAATTTATATTTTAACCTCAAAATCCAGCGTACAGCTTGACTTTGTACAGAGGCAAATGTGGCATCAGTCCAGCCAAGTTGATGATGATGATGTACCATGTACAGTTGCATATTGGAGAGTGAGGAGGACCCTGAGGCAGGACACTAGATGCAATTTATTTATGAATGGATTGTTTCCACTTTCAGAGTACATTACTGCTCCGCAGACAGATTAAAATCTTCTAGGTCATTACACTTATTAATATGAAGCCTGACCTGGTGTTCAAAACACACTTGCTAATTCAAACTCTGATTTTCAGTAACATGTTTGACATGATTGGTCTTTAATACCAGGTTTAACAAACCCGTGTGTTTTATAAACTGTATCTAATTTGCAGGAATGTATTTTTCGTGAGGAATGAACCCCATGGCAGGCCTAAAAAAAGATGAATTGTCAGTTATCACTTTGCAATATGTTGGTGGCCTTTTGTTGTGGGTGCCACAAATTACTATTCCTCTTTTTTAATTTAAAGATGTGATGGTCAAATCAAAGCATTGAAATAGATAAAAATGCACAAATCAAAATTGTCTCAAAATTTGACAATTAAATAAATGTGACAGGGAGTAATTGATGCCTGTGATGTAAATTCGGTTTGATCAATCACATTTTTCAGCAGAGAAATAAACAAAGAGAGGACTGAAATTATGATCTGAATCAGACTTCACGTTAAAAAAAAGATGAAATTTCAAATCTGTTCATTTTTTATTTGGCGGTATCAGAATTTGACTCCTTCATCAAATGCACAAAATCATATGAAAACAAAAATACGTTTATTTTTGAATTATAAACCATTTACCTGTTTACATTGTAAATAAATACAGTTCAGCTGTAGAAAGGGGATATTTTAGGGGATTTTAGGGGACTAGTAAGAACAAAGTGATGAAGGGGGAGTGGGATATGAGGAAGGGTTACATTGGAATACACTATAATTTTCAAAAACATTTGTGCTGCCATAGGTCACAGATGTTTAGTGGCCACTCCAATGTTCTCGGCATTTCATACAGTTTTCAAGCTGGCCATTTGTTGCTACCTTCATTTGATAAGGTCCCACATAGGAGATTAGTGGGTAAAATTAGGGCACATGGTATTGGGGGTAGAGTGCTGACATGGATAGAAAATTGGTTGGCAGACAGGAAACAAAGAGTAGGGATTAACGGGGGCCTTTCAGAATGGCAGGCAGTGACTAGTGGGGTACGGCAAGGCTCGGTGCTGGGACCGCAGCTATTTACAATATACATCAATGATTTGGATGAAGGGATTCAAAGTAGCAATAGCAAATTTGCAGATGACACAAAGCTGGGTGGCAGAGTGAACTGTGAGGAGGATGCTATGAGAATGCAGGGTGACTTGGACAGGTTGGGGGAGTCGGCAGATGCATGGCAGATGAAGTTTAATGTGGATAAATGTGAGGTTATCCACTTTGGTATCAAAAACAGGAAGGCAGAT
This sequence comes from Raja brachyura, assembly GCA_963514005.1. The sequence goes on from OY740803.1 coordinate 30,750,434, forward strand.
TACTATCTGAATGGCGTCAAGTTGGGAAAAGGGGAAGTACAACAGGATCTGGGGGTTCTTGTTCATCAGTCTATGAAAATAAGCATGCAGGTACAGCAGGCAGTGAAGAAAGCGAATGGCATGTTGGCCTTTATAACAAGAGGAGTCGAGTATAGGAGCAAAGAGGTCCTTCTGCAGTTGTACAGAGCCCTAGTGAGACCACACCTGGAGTATTGTGTGTAGTTTTGGTCCCCTAATTTGAGGAAGGACTTTCTTGCTATTGAGGGAGTGCAGTGTAGATTTACAAGGTTTATTCCCGAGATGGCGGGACTGTCATATGCTGAGAGAATGGAGCAGCTGGGCTTGTACACTCTGGAATTTAGAAGGATGAGAGGGGATCTTATTGAAACATATAAGATTGTTAAGGGTTTGGACATACTAGAGGCAGGAAACATGTTCCTGATGTTGGGGGTGTCCAGAACCAGGGGCCACAGTTTAAGAATAAGGGGTAAGTCATTTAGAACGCAGACGGGGAAACACTTTTTCTCACAGAGTTGTGAGTCTGTGGAATTCTCTGCCTCAGAGGGCGGTGGAGGCAGGTTCTCTGGATGCTTTCAAGAGAGGGCTTGAGAGGGCTCTTAAAGATAGCGGAGTCAGGGGATATGAGGGGAAGGCAGGAACAAGGTACTGATTGGGGATGATCAGCCATGATCACGTTCAATGGTGGTGCTGGCTCGAAGGGCCGAATGGCCTACTCCTGCACCTACTGTCTATTGTCTATTTACCGGCAAGAGAATAAATTATGTTGGTGAGTGTGCGGTAGAATGCTGGATAATGTATCACCCGCGATTGAATGGTTGACAGCGTGTGTGAACTGTGAGATGTGGCAGTAGTGGTGTGTGAGGACGTGCTGGATATGGCATCATTTCAGGAGTTGTAATTATTAGAAGTTATTGTTAAATGAAGCAACTTATGTACCTCTTGGGGTAAGGTCAATATTTTTCTTCTGGCAGTACATTCAGGCCCTTCTTCTTTAGCCATCTTTAGCCAATGGCATTTTCTGGTAAATGTGGAGTGTTTCCCCGGCACTTGTATACAGATGTCCTCTCTTGCCTTTCTTGCCTAGCAAAATCTGACATGGTGTGTAAATTGGGATATCTGGTCATGTCCTTCCTCTGGCTTTGTAAAGCTGTAAAAACGACTTCTTACAATTATTGGTGGAAATGACCATTTTTCATTGAGAGGTGACAACATGCCTTCAAGTAACCCTTGCACCCTCCCTGTCTCTCCATCCCTGCCCCATCCAAGTCGTAGCAGCTTCAAAGTCGTCTTGTTGAGTCTCATTGTCTGTAACTCGTTCTCATCTAACACACAGCTAACAATGGCCTGTTTCCTTCATCATCGTTACTTTTTTGCATATCTTTCATTAATTTGTTCTATATCTCTCTACATCACCGTCTATATTTCTCATTTCCCTTACTCCTAACTCTTGGTCTGAAGAAGTGTCTTGACCCAAAAAATCAGCTATTCCTTTTCTCCAGAGATGCTGTCTGACCCGCTGAGTTACTCCAGCATTTTGTGTCCAGCCTTCCATCTACGTCTGTTGACTGCAGCTGAGGCTACCAATTCCCATATTCCACCCTGACCTTTGCAGCATGTTAAACAGCATAGTTGATGATGGCTGGTACTACAATCTCTATGAACATGTTTGGGCACACATTTGAAGTTAATCTAGTATGACATACTCACACATCACGATACAAGTACATTTTCCACAGCAACCAAATCTCTATCTCTTTTTCTGGGGTCACTAATGCTTGCATTATAAACTACTTAAACATGCTTAAAATTAATGCTTCCATTTTATGTTTCTCAATATAAATTCAATGGGATAGTCCCTGTGAAGGCTGGATTTTGTGCTTATACAATCGCAATGATGAAGACCCCAAAGGAGCAATAGCTTTTCAAAGCTTTAGACTCAAATCCATATCCCCTTTATTTATAGCTGTAATCAAAAATTGTCATTTGACGTTTGAGGTGCTTTATTAGGCCGTGATGATGTTGTAATGAGACTGCGTTGCCAGGAGAATGCCTTAATTTATTCCCGTTCCATCTCACTGTGGAGGTGGGGAGCGTGGGGGAGGGTGGAGACTTGAGGCTGGGGGAAAAGCTGAATATCCTGCTTGGCTCACTTTCAGTTAATGTCATAACTCGTAACATCATTTAAATGTAATATACAGAATGAGGCCATTTGGCCTATTGTGCTGATGCTGGCTCTTTTAAAGAGGAATCGTATTTAGACCTCTGTCACTGCATGTTGTTATATGTCAGTCGTTCCACATCCAGAAAGATCCAGCTAACTTCAGTGTATAATTACTTATGGAGTAAGCCAGTAATATACTAGCTGGAGCTGCTGGAGCTGCTGGCTTGCAGCACCAGAAACCTGGGTTCAATCCTGACCTTGGGTGCGAAGTCCATCTAGTTTGCTCATGCTCCCGGTGACCGCGTGGGTTTCCTCCGGGTGCCGCGGTTTCCTTCCATGTCCAAAACAAGTGCGGGTTTGTAGGTTAATCTGCGCCTGTAAATTGCCCCTAATGTGTAGGGGGTGGGTGCAAATTTGGGATAACAAAGAACTAATGTGAATGGGTGATCTCGGTGAACTCAGTGTGAACTCGGTGGGCTGGAGCAGTGTTCTATGTTGCAGTTCCAAACCAAAAATAAACTTTGTATGAAAATTCTGTAGGCCTGACCAGATAAAGAAGTTGAATTTCTTTCTCCAGGAGAAATTAATGAACATTGCTCACCATTTTCTGTAGCTCTTTTTGCACTGATGTTTGTTTAGGGCATGTGGTCATGTCCATATCTATCAATCTCTTGCCACAGCTGCTTGATGTAGCTGTCCCCTGAATCATGTTTGTTTGCTACCATGCTGAGTACAGGCCTGACCTAAGAAGTTTGACCCATGTTCAGCCTCAATTGAGCACTTCGAACTAAATACTTTTAATTATTTAAATTATTTTTAAATATTCCTGAAAATACAAGAATAAAACCAAGGATTTCAAGGATTTTTAGATCATTAGAATATGACTAGTCATACATTAACACAATTATTATAATAAAGAACATGCACGCACACAGAGAATTCTTTACTACTACTTTATTAATTAAACACACACATCACTGCCCTAGCTGTACGTGGTCTGTCACGATCACTAGAGAGAGAGAGCTAGGGGTGGGAAGGTCACAGTTATACTCGATTATGGGGGAGTGGTTAGCAAGGGCTACGTCACTACTGTTAAAGGTGCACACACACATATCATCTACATCCTTCCTCAACCCAAAAAAATGACGGTTTCGTGTCCTGGAAGTCACCTACGTGGGACATGTCTTCACAACATCGTTGCTGAAGCCCGACCCGCAGAAGACAGCCGCTATATCCGAGATGCCTGCACCTGTTGACGTGCCGGGCCTCCAGCGTTTCCTGGGCATGGTCAACTACCTGGGGAAGTTCATCCCTGACCTAAGCGAGCTGAGCGCTCCTCTGAGAGACCTGGTGAAAAAGGACACTGACTGGGCCTGCTTCCCGCAACACCAGAAGGCTTTTGACATTCTCAAATCCAGGTTGGTCAGCACCCCAACGCTAAAGTATTTCAACCTCAAGCGTCCCATCGTCCTCACATGCGATGCGTCCAAGTTTGGCCTTGGGGCCGCCTGCTTGCAGGTCCATGACAGAGTACAACTGCCCATGTCATACGCATCCCGTACGATGACTCCCGCCGAACAGCGCTATGCCCAAATCGAAAAAGAATTGCTGGCTGTTGTCTTTGCCTGCTCGAAGTTCAAGGACTATATTCTGGGCACCTGTTTTTCTATTGAGACGGACCACCAACCTCTGGTTACCATCCTCAACAAGCCAATACACATGGCCTGTTCCCGGCTTCAGCGCATGACGCTTCAGGTACAACGATTCACTTTCACTGTGGTTTATCGCAAAGGCAAGGACATGTTTGTTGCCGACACGCTGTCTCGGGCGCCTCTCGCATCCACCACTCGTCACCCCTACGAGGCATCCGATTTGATAGTGCTCAACGTTAATTTTGTGCCCTCTAATCAGATGAAGTCTCTGGTCAAGCACACGGCAGCTGACCCTTCACTCCAACAGCTAGCCGCGGTTATCAAGCAGGGCTGGCCAGACCGCTGTTCGTCCCTGCCGGCTGCAGCGGTGCCCTACTTCCTGGTTCGTGACGAGCTGGTGCTGCGTGACGGTGTGATTGTGAAGGGGCACAAGGTGGTAGTGCCCGCAGCACTTCGAGAACAATACTTTGAAACTGCTCATCGTGGCCATCCCAGGGCCGAAGCCACTCTCTCCATCGCTCAGAGCCAGTTCTACTGGCCTGATATGGCTCGTTTTTTCCGGGACAGGGTCTCCACGTGCCCTACTTGCAACAGCCTCGCCCTGCAACAGCAGCGGCAGCCCCTTTTGCAGCAGCCTGCTCCCGACCTTCCCTGGTCTGCGCTGGCGACTGACATTTTCGAATGGCGCGGCAAACATTTTCTGGTGCTTGTCGACTCCTACTCCAGCTGGTTTGAGGTCGACCAGCTTCCCTCTCTATCTTCATCTGCTGTCATCGAAAAGCTGCGCCGCCACTTCGTTACTTTTGGGTCCCCGCAAAGCCTGCAGTCGGACAACGGCAGTCAATTCACCAGTGCTGAGTTCCGTGCTTTTGCTGATCGCTGGAATTTACGTCACTACTGTTAAAGATGCACACACACATATCATCTACATTCTAAAATTCTGGTCTCCACTTGGAGGCGTGGGTTCGTATCCCACTTCTGACACCATGTAAAGAACATGCACGTACACAGAGAATTCTTTACTACTACTTTATTAATTAAACACACACATCACTGCCCTAGCGGTACGTGGTCTGTCACGATCACTAGAGAGAGAGAGAGCTAGGGGTGGGAAGGTCACAGTTATACTCGATTATGGGGGAGTGGTTAGCAAGGGCTACGTCACTACTGTTAAAGGTGCACACACACATATCATCTACAATGTCCATATCTATCAATCTCTTGCCACAGCTGCTTGATGTAGCTGTCCCCTGAATCATGTTTGTTTGCTACCATGCTGAGTACAGGCCTAACCTAAGAAGTTTGACCCATGTTCAGCCTCAATTGAGCACTTCGAACTAAATACTTTTAATTATTTAAATATTTTTTTAATATTCCTGAAAATACAAGAATAAAGCCAAGGATTTCAAGGATTTTTAGATCATTAGAATATGACTAGTCATGCATTAACACAATTATTATAATATAATTATAGTTGAAATATAAATGATAATGATAATGAGATTTCAAGTAAACTCTTGTGAGCTGTGAAACTGTGGTGTTCCCACACAACTTGTGCTGTGCATAGTAGATCAGGGGTTCATTGCCCTGTTTCCCACATGGCCCAGTTCTTGCTGAATCCCTCTCCACAGGAATCATACAAACTACCACGCACGCCTCAGGGATCTTTCTGCTTGTGAGACCCAAAATATTCCCAGACCTGGAGTTGATCCAGAGGTCCCCTGGTAACTTCCTGGAAACTCTGGGTCAAATTTGGAGAATTCGTTGGCAAGCCAAATAATATGCACTAATAAAATGAAACTCTTAGGAGTACTAAACAGATGGTCATAATTTAGTGGTGGTGGTGGTGGGGGGGGGGGGGGGGGGGGGAGTGGGGGGCTGCTGCTTCTGTTTCCCCACCCTGTCTTACCTATCCCTTAACTTTAGTGGACAAACCGTGGAGATGCAGGGGAAAGGGGTAAAGACCATCTATAAAGCATTTCTGGCAGGAGAAAAGCTGCCAACAGGAGCCTAGTACAAGAACCGCAGTAATGTGGGTAAAATGGAGGCCAGTTTGTGCCCAGCAAACCAAAGTTAGCTGAAATGTGAGAGTGACCGTACATTCTGTAATTTTTGGTGACTTTGGCTGAGGGAAAAACATTAGGGATAATCACCTCACATCTGCTCTGCAGGAAGGTATGTGAGAACATGCCAGAAATTAAGCAACTTGGAATAGTTGGGGTTAGTGCACCCAGGGATTTAGAACTCAATTTCTGTTCTTCTATTTCATGTTGAGAACATATGAAGTCAAATTATGCACTCCCAGCCACTAATTCCCTGTCAGTTATCCTGGGCTGGAGGCTGTAGAAATTGTTCTGGGGCTCCAAAGTGTGCCAAGAAAGCAGAAATGAAATTCCTATCCTTAAATAATCCCAATCCCATGTGTCCTCTTCCAATATCCTCACCCCTCCTTTTCTTTTAACCAACCATCTCATTAAATATTAAATGTTGATTTGAGAGCAGCCCTATCTTCTACAGTCTTGTGGAACTCTGGTGCTTTCATTCTGCTTCCTGATCTAACATTTACATTTAACAATGCATTTGCAACTCTCTTCTGTCAAACTGCTCAGTCACTGGATTCAAACTGTTTCCATCCGTATCTTCATAATATTACACAATTCTATTTAATCACCCTTGGATTAAAACTCCACAAAAACACCAGTGTCATAATTCCCCCTATTGTAGTGAAAGCACCTCCATCGGTCACCCACTGCTGTCTGCCATATGATTGTTTGGTCAGGTGGAGTCGGCAGTTCACGTCAAAGATCCTTTGTAATGCGAGATGTCAGTTTGATCGTAACTAATGTGCCTTTGATCATTCATCTCACCCATCTCCCTCGGATGGAGTAACATTGAATGAACAGATAAAGAAAAATTGTGGATCTGAAATAAAAGCAAAAACTGCGAGTCAAGCAGTATCTGGGGGAAGATAAACGGAGTTAATGTTTCAGGTCGATGATCTTTATTCTAAACAGTTACGTTTTCATTAATTCATTGATTACTGAATAATTTAATTTAATAGTCCACCAAATATACAAATTTTGTGAAATAATGCAAAAAAAATTCAACATTTGTAGAAAGAGAAAAATAGCTGATATTTCGGGTTGAAGATCTTTCATGAGAACAAGATGGCCCTATCCTTGTGTTTTTCATCTTTCTGGTTGGTAAGAACGTCCATGTGGTCAGGCTCAGGTGGCAGCACACTTGAAGCCAAAACCTCAAGAATTGATTCTTCACACTGCCTTTTCCCCACTAACATCACACTTTCTGTTCTAGCACTGACTAGAGTATTAAACCAGATAAAAGTAGACCTAGTCCCCAACAGCCACCCAATAGCCTGGCGTTGTGCATTATTAGGATGGGCATAGTGATTGCTGCATGACAAAAACATGTGCAATCGCTTTTGGCAGAAGCTTAGTTTCTAAAGATCCTGGGAAAGAAAATGTATTATATGTGGTTCTGGTATAATCTGGCAATGTCATCACTCCAAGTCAGACCCATATCTTCCCCTCCTCCTGCCTCTTTTCATGGCTCTGTGCTGCTTCTCCCTGTTGCACTGATAGGCCCAGTGACATGACCACCAATGCCCCATTTTCCTGAGGAAAATGAGCCCCAGCAACAGAACACTACAGACAAGTCATTCCAAAGAGTTCCACTCACCCACCATCACTGTGAGGGTGGCAAAGTGGCACAGTGGTAGAGCTGCTGCCTCAGAGTGCCAAAGATCTGGGTTTCATCCTGATTATGGGTGCTGTCTGTGCAGAGTTTGTATGTTCTCCCTGTGACCGCTTGGGATTTCTCGGCATGCTTTGGTCTCCTCCCACATTCCAAAGACATGCAGGTTTGTAGGTTAATTGGCTTCTGTAAATTGCCCCTAGTATGTAGGATGCAAAAGTGGGGCAACAGAACAAGTGTACGGGTGATCAGTGGTTGGCATGGACTCAGTGAACTGAAGGGCCTGTTTCCATACTGCATCACTCTCTAAATCTGTCTTTGAGGATCTCTATAAAACATGGAGTTTTCTATTCCATGTGAACTCCAGCTTTAACTTTGTGAATATCTGTTGCCTGATTTACTGGTGCAATGCAATAAATTATTACCCTCAAGCATTAATGTTGCACACTTCCAACAAACATGGGCATGACATGCAACATCAATACTAACGAGCTATCCAATAAGGAAAGCAACGCAAATCATGCTGAAAATATCACCTGTAATTTACAAATGCAATTGGAAAGACATCAACACATTTACTGCTAAATTACTCATTAACAACTGGGGAATAGCAGTATAAAGGACAAAGAGAGTTGTGGGGGAGGTATGTGGGGACGTTCTTAGAGTGTTTTTTGTTGGCAATATTTCCAGACCCACAAGGAAAGACGAAATACTAAACCTGCTCTTGGGCAATGGAGCTAGGGAATGAAGCATATATCATTGGAAATATTCAGTGATATATGATCAACATATTGTTAGATTTACAACAGTTATAAAATAAGACAAGTTACAATCAAGCATAAAAATACTTCACGGAAGGAAAGCTTACTCCAGTGGGTTGTAAAGGGATATGGTACAGATTGAAGGGAATCAACAATTCCTAAACTAAATGGAGATTGAACAATTTGATTTATTGTTGCATTTATCATTACTGTATGTATATGGTTTACTCTGTGATTTGTATGTGAACAAGACATTTCATTGCACCCTGGTGTAAAATAAACAAATCTAGTTTAGTGTAGTTTAGTTTAGAGATACAGCATGGAAACAGGCCCTTCGGCCCACCGGGTCTGCGCCGACAAGCGATCCCCACATATTAACTCTATCCTAAATCCACTAGGGACAATTTTTACATTTACCAAGCCAATTAACCTACAAACCTGTACGTCTTTGCAGTGTGGGAGGAAACCGAAGATCTTTGAGAAAACCCACACAGGTCACGGGGAGAATGTACAAACTCGGTACAGACAGCACCCATAGTCGGCATGGAACCCGGGTCTCCGGCATTGCATTCGCTGTAAGACAGCAACTCTACTGCTGCGCCACCATGACCGCCTGAGATCTTCAAAAACGAGATAGTTTAAGAGCAGAGTAGGTATATTCCCAGGAAAGGAAATGGAACAACATTACAAAGATCAAAACATTACAAATTGCTGGAATAATCAGATGGCATTTTTGGAGGATCATAAGATACTAAGCGATAATAGTAGAGTTAGGCTTATTGGCCCATCAAGTCTACTCCTCCATTCAATCTTGGCTGATCTATCTCTCCCTCCTAACTCCACTCTCCTGCCTTCTCCCCATAACCTCTGACACCCATACTAATCAAGAAATTTACATGGATAGATGACATGTCGGGTTACCCAATCTGTTCCTCACATTACTTTGTACACCTCCATAAGATCACCCCTCATCCTCCTGGGCTCCAAGGAAATCATCTCTGCACCCTTTTCAGCTTGACACCTTTCCTATAACATAATGACCAAGACTGAACACAAGACTCTGAATGTACCCTCACCAACATCTTAACATGGCCTCCAGCATGACCTCCCAATTGCTATACTCAATACTCAATGACTGATAAGGACAATATGCTGAAAGCCTTTTGACTACCCTTTCCAGCTCTGACACTACTTTCAAGGAACTATGTACCTGCACTCCAAGATCCCTCTTCTCTAGCACCCCCAGTGCCCTACCATTTACTGTGTGGGTCCTGCCCATGTTAGACTTTCCAAATGCACCTCACATTTCTCTGTCAACCATTCCTCAGCTCACCTGCCCAACCGGTCAAGATCCTGCTGCTATATTTTATCAACCAATTTCACTATCAGACTCTAGCACTTGCACCTCTTGTGCCTCCATTTCACCCTTCAGTATCTTCTCATTAACCTCCCCCCTTTCCCCCCCAAATCCTCCCCACCTGGCTTCTTTCACCCCTTTTTTAGCAATGTTACAAAATTTTGAGATTTTAAAAATCAAGTCTGCAATTTATCCCATCAGATAAAGCATAAAAAGAAGTTTAATTTGGCACCTAATTCACTTCCATATCTTCAGTATTAAGAAAGCTATGACCATTTTCATACTCGGAAATTAGCATCTTGTTCCCCATTGCCTTTCAATTGACTTAACTCAAAAGCTGTGATCTAGAACAGTTAAAAGCCCATATCTTTCTTAAAAATTAAGAGAACTCAATGAAATTTTCAGTTATTATAGATTGAAGCATTCTGAAACAAATAAGAAACAATATTACTTGGATGACCTGAAATTAAAGCATATAATTAGTTAGTTATCTAATTATAGCTAATTACAAAATTCAATGAGTAGATCTAAACATCTATCCATTTCTTAAGAAAAGATAAACCTTTTTAAATTGCCTAAGTGTCCAAATAACATTCACACAATAATCCACAATATAACATAATTTTTAAATCTCATTTTCATGAATTTCTGGGCCAAATGGAAGGAATTTAGTGTTTAATGCCTGTAAATTAATGGCCATTTAAATCAACTTGCGAGTGGGTTTTAGTGGAATGTGGTGGATTGGAACGTTGCGGTTTACGGTGAAGTTGGGAGGAAAAATACTGTTGGTTCATACATTTTTTTGGACCCCATTTTGCAACATGAAAATATGATTAAAGCCTCCATAAAAACCAACTTTTAATATAAAAATAAACTGTGTATCTTTTTTTCTCCCCTACACAAAATCCTTCCCGTTATCGGCGCTCACGGCTTTTGAAGGTGATTTTTAAATTACTCTAGTTAATAAATAATCTAGCGTAATTTAAAAATACCTTCATGAATGAAATGTCGGAGCGATTTTTCTTCCGCAACGAAATCGCCCGACATGGATCGATTTTCCCTGTCTGTTGAAAAACGGCACTTTAAGCCCGCCCCCCTCTGAAAGGCGCCAAAGTCACGCACACGGGGAGTGGCAGAACTGCAGCGCTGCTCAAGGTAAGTTTTGTAACATACCTACCTTTTTTGTCTTTTATTCTTTACTTAACTGTTTCTCCCTATCACTCATCTGCCTTTGTCTCCTAACCTTCGTCATCTCCCTCCCACACCTGGTTCCATCGGCCCATTATTGCTAACTCTACCCACTTCTACCTATCACCTAATGGCCCATACCTCATTGACTCCCCTTCTCCTATTACACACTCAGTTATGATGTAGGATCTCGATCCATAACATCGACCATTCGTTTCCCTCCACAGATGCTGCCTGACCCTTTGAGTTCTTCCAGCAATTTGTTGTTTCCTCATTTCATTGTGTTGGTTGGCTGCTTTCTAAGGCTCAGTGACAGCCCCGTTGCCTCTAACGCTAGAAGGTTGTTAACTCGGGTACCATTCCAGATGGCTTGCTCAGATGAGATGATAAACCTTGACCTTAAAATGGTCCCTTGGCACTATTTCAAAGAGCAGCAGGTTCCGTATATTTTGATATTTTCCTGAAATTCTGCCCGGCATTGATCCCTCACCATCAGCATGAAAATGGATTATGTAGTCATATAGCTTGCAATATGCACATTTGTAATGTTTCCTAAAGTACAATGGCATGCTTCAGGGAAAAAAAAACTTCATTGGCTATAAAGTGCTTTGCAATGTTACAAGTTGATGAAGATTGCTATAAAAATGAAAGTTCATTCTGTCAATTTCCATGTTATCCTGTTTCTATTGTTCTAAATGATTTCCTTTGTTTCTGAAGATTTTCTGCACATTTTTGTTCCATTCTCTGCTTCGTTGCCAAATCCTACAATCAATCCCCATGATACACGCATCTATATATGGGGCCCTAATACAGGTGGAAACAATTTTCTAAGACTGGCTAAGGCAAGATAAATGGTCCAAATCCGTAAATTCCACATCAGCATTGCTGAACTTGCAAGGCCAAAGAAATTGCAATCATCCTTTCCAGCTGAAATTGCAGAGACAGATTACTAATGTAGCAGGTTTTTTTGCTTTGTTAGATAGGAATGCTGAGGTTAATTTTCTCAACATATTTATAACCTTTTTTGCTATGAAATACAAATATGAGCTGATCTACGTTAAATTCTTCCAGTTTCAATCTATGTGTTTGATGTTAATAATCTGCATTCCTTTTATTCCAGTTCAAGCTTTACTATTCCCCAACTTTCAAACGTCACTGGAGACCAATTTGTAGTGGGATCACAGTGTTTCTATTTTATATAATATATGTGACAGGAGCAGAATTAGGCCATTCGACCCATCAAGTCTACGCCGCCATTCAATCATGTCTGATCTATCGTTCCCTCTCAAACCCATTCTCCTGCCATTTCCCCATAACCCCTGACACACCTGCTAATCAAGACTATCAAATCCTGCCTTAAAAATATTAATTGACTTGGCCTCCACAACTAAAAAGATTATACAATATAACACTTTTAACACTCAATTTCAAAAATAAACTTTATCCTTAAAAATCATATGCATGAAATACAAAACTTGGCATTCTTACATGACATCCTTTACATTTATAGTGTCATCCTGTTTATATATTCATGGTATTGTCAAGTCTATACATCTGTAATGTTATCAAGTGAATACATTATATGTACAAAGCACCAATGGCACTGACGTGGTCTCGGAGCTATTCACCCTTTGAGTATTTGCGGGGAGCCTACACAGGACACCACCCCTCAACGGTCAGTGGTTGCAGGATCTTAAACTGCGATCTTTACCTACAATGCATTTGCATTGACGCACTAAACTGGAGTGCAGACCGTAGCATGTAGGCCTACAGCCTGGAATGTGCAAGGCAGCAGTATTCCATTATGGACAATGGGTTTCGGAGAGACCAAAGTATGACTTTCACTAAGTTGATGGTCTTCCAGTGGTACTTGATATTTGTCTTCGGCCATGTCTGGGAACAGCTCTTAGATCAGAGAATCTTATCTCATGCAGCTGTTCAGGAAGAACCTTGCATCCTTTTCTGGACCTTTAGACTATAGAGATACATTGTGGAAACAAGCCCTTCAGCCCACTGGGTCTATGCAGACCAGCGATCATCACCAGCACTATCCTACACATTAGGAACAACTTACAACTTTTCCAAAGTTAATTTTACCAAAGCCTACAAACCTACAAATCTTCGGTGTGTAGCAGGAAACTGGAGCACCCGAAGAAAACCCATGTGATTACAGAGAGAATGTACAAACTCTATACAGCACCCATAGTCAGGTAAGAACCTGCGACCCTGGCGCTGTAAGGTAGCAACTCTACCGCTGCACCACTGTGTCACCCCTTCTTGGCAAATGCGCCATCCACAAGGAGGCAGACGATTGTTTCATCTTCATTGCAGTCATCTCGAGAGTAGTGTGCATTGGAAACGATGCTCTGACTCTAGAGGAAGGATCTGATGGAGAGGCCCTCTCACTGCCAGCCAAAGAAGTCTTGGTGCTTGTTGGTGAAGTCTGGTCCACTTGCCTTAGATGACTATGGATACAGGGTGAAATGAATCACAGTGATATTTGTATCTATATAATTCAGGGATTCATTTTTCATCCTTTTCACTGAAAAAGACTGGTTCATTAAATATGCTTAATTAATATGATGTGAACCACTAAAGTATGATAATTATTTTTGTTTGTTTTCCCTCTGTCTGCACTTCATTTAAATCATGTCAGGATATGTTTCCATATGTGTCTGTTGCCCTTAGTCCAATCTTACATTCTTTACGTCTGGTCTGATAACTCAACTTTGTCTTATTCATAGCCAAACACACGTGCAGGGACTCACTGGAACACAATCAGCCAAGTTCCGGATTGCCAACACTGGGTGGATGTCTTCCTGGAGGTTTTACATCTGATGTCCTGCCCAATGACCTCAACAATCATTCAGCAAACACTTCCACACATCACATCCCCTCTTCCCACAAAATCGGTAACAGGTTCTGTTCCTTGACTGTCAGTCACCTCCCTTTTTCGATCTGACTCCAATGTTATATATCTATAACACACGCACACACGCACACACACATATATATGAAGTAAGTGTTCAATAAGAATGGAAAATATTATGTCTCTTTTGTTTAGGAGTTCTGAATATTAGTCTTCAAATGTTGGAAAATAATCTTAAATTCTTGGAGATATCAAGATAATGTGAGAAGGTTGGAAATCGTATGTGAGATAACATGTTATTTACCTTATATTTGACTTAAAGGTAACTTGCAAAGGCCTAATCAGTTGCACCCCCTGGGTATACTGGGCAAGCATGGCTGAGTAACCAGTTTGGGACTTTCTGCATATTTCCGAGCTGTGCAATGATCACACATTGTTTGCTGATCAAATTTTATATCATAAGTCTGATGCAAAATGTTGAATTAGATAATTTTTATTAACTAACACATTACATACAGATAACAATCCAAATTCAAATACTAATCAGTGCAAGTTATTCTCTGTGGAGCACAGTTGGTGTAAGGGTTAACAGCAGAAGCATTTTGTTGCACAGCATTTATCCAAAGAATGATTACATAAGGGAATGAAACATTTGCTGAGAAGTAATTCAAGTTTGTGAAGTATATTCCTGCACAAAAGTAATTTAAGGGTCTGAAGCATAGAGTTTAAAAAGGTAATTTCAGGCTAACAAGTGTTCTGTCTTCCCTTCTGGATCAGTTTATATGTAAACCACAGAATAACAGAATGCAAATCCATTATATTCTGGCCCATAGTGACAGCTGGAGTTCTCCCTGTGGAACGCTGTTGTCATCCTTCAAAACACCATTGGGAATTTAATCCCATCAACCTGCAATGGAATGCTAAAACAATCATTTCAACAAAGCAGATCAGTTTATCAAACACCCAAAGCCTTGGTGAAGTTCTCTAAGGTCATCGACTAATGCATGTAATCCACATTTACCTAACCCCACTTAATCCTGATATTCAATAAGTGACTCTCTTATCATCCTGTGTTATGTTCAATGTTCTTTCTCTTGTTTTGTTGTACAGCCAGCCATTAACTTTCAAATGCTGTCTCTATTTGGGCTATATATTCTCTGGATTTCATTAACTGACTGTTGAATTACAATTCAGCTGTCTCCCTGCCTTTATAAATTTATGGACTGTGATTTCCAGCGAATATTTATTTCCAGTTAATCTGCCGCTGAGATTAAAATGATGTGACTTCAGTAGCAGCCTTCTGATGCTATAAAGTGTCAGCTCCCACATTATTAATGCTGCAGTTGTCTCTGAGTTTTACCAAAGTTACTTTGTAATGTTTTATTGACGCCACATTTTCCCAGCCTGACAACAGGCTTACATATAGCAGCAGATATACTGACAGCACAGGTGAGAGGTCATGCAGCCACAACGACCCTTGGGTCATTATTATTGATCTTTGTGACGTGCCCTTTACTCTAATCAGTGTGATAACTTGAAGGGAAAAATAGCTGCAGATGCTGTAGACCTGAAATAAAACCAGTAATACGAACAGATCAGGCAACAATTGTGGAGAGAATCGGATGATATTTTTGGGTCATTTCCCTTTCAGGGGAACTCTGGTTAGGGTAGCAATCCAACAGACTATATTGTCCTGAATTGTCTTGAGTTTCTTGAAGGTTGGGTGGAGCTCATCCAGGCACGTGCAGCCCATGGCATCACAATTATGGCTTGAAGGTGGTGATAAGAGATGTCAGGTAGGGAGTCACTTGCCAATGGATACCCAGCCTCTAAGCTACTCTTTAGCTGCAGTATTCAAAGTTCAGTAGTCCTGCTACCTCTAGCATGGTGGAGCAGCGGTAGAGTTGCTGCCTTACAGCGAATGCAGCGCTGGAGACCCGGGTTCGATCCTGACTACAGGTGCTGTCTGTATGGAGTTTGTACGTTCTCCCTATGACAGCATGGGTTTGCTCCGAGATCTTCAGTTACCTCCCACACTCCAACGATGTACAGGTATGTAGGTTAATTGCTTTGGTGTATGCGCAAATTGTCCGCAGTGTGTGTAGAATAGTGTTAATATGCAGGGATCGCTGGTCGGCGCGGACTCAGTAGGCCGACGGCCTGATTCCATGCTGTATCGCTAAACTAAACTCAACTAAACTAAATTGATAGACAACAGCAGCCCAAGGACATTGATGATGGGGAACCCCCCAATCGTCATAGCATTTAATGACAAGGATAGTTGGTTCCTTATTGTAGGTGCCTTGTCTGGCATTTTTGTTAGTTTAGTTTAGTTTAGTTTAGTGATACAGTGTGGAAACAGACCCTTTGGGCCACTGGGTCCGCGCCGACCAGCGACCCCTGCACATTAGCATTATCCTACACCAACTTGGGACAATTTTTACATTTACCAAGCCAATTAACCTACAAACCTGTACGTCTTTGGAGTGTGGGAGGAAACCAAAGATCTCGGAGAAACCCCACGCAGGTCACGGGGAGAACATACAAACTCTCTATAGACAACACCCGTAGTCGGGATCGAACACGGATCTCCGGCGCTGCATTCACTGTAAGGCAGCAAGTCTACTGCTGCGCCACTGTGACCGCCCCAACATTTGTGGCGCCAACATTCACTGAAGTTTGTTCGGTTCCTGGTTTATTTACTTAAGGGCTGCAACTGCAATTCAATGCTGTGACATCTTCAACTAGCAACCCTACTTAAATAAATAAAAATTAACATGCAGATGCAGACAATATGGAATTAAAATACTGGGAACGATCAAGCCTCCCAGCATCATTGTAAAGGGAAACGGAGTTAACATTTATGATTTATGGTTAATAAAAAAGTTGCCCGCAATATATAGGAAGTGAATGAGAAAGCGGGAAACATAGAACTAGTGTGAACGGGTGATCACTGGTTGGTGTCGACTTGGTGGGCCTGTTTCCATGTTGCATCTTTAAAACTCCTAGTCTGACGTCCAACAGTCGTAACCATTTTCCTTTGTGCGAGGTACAACTCACCTACTGGAGTGTGCTTTTTCCTCAATGACGATTGCATTTAGCTTTGTTACAAGATAAGAGGGCAGATCCTTTAAGATTGATGTGCACAATTACTTCCTTTCAAAGTGTGTGGGGAATCTCTGAAATTCTCTACCTGAACTTTGGCGGTATTTAAAGAGGAAGGAGATAAATATTTAAAACTTTGGGGACATGATGGCTACAGGGAATTGTCATTGAGGAGGAGATGAAACCTGGGGCAGATCAGCCTTGATAATCTTGAACAGCAGGGCAAGCCTGGGGTGCAGAATGGCCTAGTCCTGCTTCTATTTTCTTATTTTCAGGAGCTTGGCTGAACATGGTTGTGGATGCTTCAGCCTTGTCTATTGCGTTCACAGACTGGGCCTTACCACCATTGAGGATGGAGATGTTCTTGGAATCTTCTCCAACTCCTATTAGCTGCATAATTGTCCACTACCGTTCATGGCTAGAGGTAGCAGGACTATTGGACTTCGATCTGAATCAGTAAGAACCTGAGTTTTGCATCAGGTACATTGCAGCTTCGTTATGCCTGGTACTGCTCCTAGCAGACCCCTCTAAACACACTTACTGGAACTGCTCTACCCTTGGCTTGATAGTAAGGGTAGCATGAGGGATATGCTAGGCCATGTGGTTATGGATTGCGTGTGTGTGTGTTACTGCTGCTGTTATTGCTGATGTTCAATTGTCCAGTTCTAAGCTATCTGTCCTCTCTGAGTCTATCCCATGTAAATACCTGGAGTGCCACACACCACATTCAAGGGTGTTTCAGTGTGAAGAGAGGACTTGGTCTCCACAAGGACTTTGTGGTGGGCACGTTGACCAAAGCTTTTGTGGGGAGATGCATCTGTCAATGGAAAACTGGTCAGTTTGAGGGTCAAAGGTTTATCTCTAACCACCTGCCTCATACTCAGTTTAGCACCTGTGTCCTACAGGACTCAGCCACCTGAGTCAATGGTAATGGAGTTGCCTATCCAAAGTATAATCTGTACCCTCACTACTGTCAGCGCTTCATGATGGAGGATGACTGACTATTCAGCTGAGGGAGGATGATAGGTGGAGATGAGAAAAAGATTTCCGTGTTTGCTTGACCATGATTTCCTTCCATATTTAACCTAATGCAATGAGATTTCATGGGGTTGGAAATTAATGTTGAAGTCTGTCTGGACTATACACTCCCACCTGCAACTAATGTCAGCTAGAGAAATCAAAAGGACAGAAAGGTCAAATGTGGACTGGGCGTTCTTTTGGCTGAACTCCTTCGCTCCGTCCACCTGGACCTGATCTCCTGGTTGCCAAACATTTTAATTCCCCTTCCCACTCCCACATTGACCTTTCTGTCCTAGGTCTCCTCCACTGTCAGAGTGAGGCCAAACTCAAATTGGAGGAACAGCATCTCTTATTTTGCTTGGACAACTTACAACCCAGTGGTATGAATATTGATTTCTCTAATTTCAAGTAACTCTTGCATCCCCCCTCTCCATCCCTCCCCCACCCAAGTCGCACCAGCTTCAAAGTCGTCTTGTTGAGTCTCATTTTCTGTAACATTCTCACGTAGCACACAGCTAACAGTGGCCTGTTTCCTATATCATCGTTACTTTTTTGCATATCGTTAATTCATTTGTTCTATATTTCTTTGCAACACCTTCTATATCTCTCGTTTCCCTTTCCCCTGACTCTCAGTCTGAAAAAGGGTCTCGACCCGAAACGTCATATATTCCTTTTTTCCAGAGATGCTGTCTGACCTGCTGAGTTACTCCCGCGTTTTGTGTCTACCTTCAACCTAACATCTGTGATAGGAAAGGTACTGGAGAGGACTCTGAGGGATAACATGCACATGCATTTGGAAAGACAGGAGTTGATTGAGGATAGTCAGCACTAATCTAACTGCCTCCACCACCACCCCTGGCAATGTGTTCCAGCCTACCATCACCTACTGTGTAAAAAAACTTACCTCTGCACATCTCCATTAAACATTCTCCCTCTCACCTTATAGTTCTGCTCTCTAGTGTTGGACATTTCCACTCTGGGAAAAAGGTTCTGACACTCTACCTTATCCATGCCTTTCATAATTTTATACACTTCCAACAAGTTTCTTATCAACTTCCGACATTCCAGAGAAAACAATCCAAATCTATCCAACCTTTCCCTTTAATTGAAACCCTCTAATCCAGGCAGCATTTTGGCAAACCTCCTCTGAACCCTCTCCAAAGCTTCCACGTCTTTCCTATAACGGGGCAACCAGAACTGCACTCAATACTCCAAATATGGCCAAAATATAACCAAAATCCTATAGAGCTGTATCATGACTTCCTGACTCTTCTTGTCAATTCCCCTAGCAATGAAGGCAAGCTTACCATATGCCTTCTTGACTGCCCTATCAACTTGTACTGCCATCTTTAGTGAGCTATGAACTTGGACCAAGATTCCTCTGCTTATCCATGCTATTAAGGATCTTGCCATTAACTGTATACTATCTCCTTACATTCAAACCTTCCAAAATGCAACACCTCGCACTTGCTCGGGTTAAACTCCATAAATGGGTTATTTATCCGCCCATTTCTGCAGCCGATCTATATCTCGCTGGGAATCCCCCCCGGGAATCAGAAACTAGAGGACATTGGTTTAAGTTGAGACAGAAAAGATTGAATAGCAACCTGAGTGGCAACCTTCTCACTCAGAGGATGGTGGGTATATAGTATGAGTTGCCAGAGGAGGTAGTTGAGGCAGGTACTTTAACAGCATTTTATAAACATTTGGACACATATATGCCTAGGAATGGTTTAAAGGGATGTGGGACAAATGTGGACAAATGCGACTAGCTTAGATGGAGCATCTTGGTCAGCGTGGACAAGTTGGGCAGAAGGGCCATTACTGTGCTGTATGATTCGAAGACTCAAGGACTCCAAGAATAGTCAACATAAAAAAATAATCTTGAATAGTATGGTCTTGTGTAGCTTTGATAGTCATGCACAAAATTATTCAAAAGCAAACATTTTGTGCATTCCACCTTTGCACTGTAACCTCTGACATCCATGATCAATCAGATGAAATGAATGGAAAGCAGGGCTTTAAATTATGAATGACGTTAGCTCTGTATTAATAACTGTAACCTGATGGATAGATATGAGTGACAGATCATTTCCTCAGGCAGTCCTGTCACTTGAATGATTATTGCTTGTTATATGATCCCAGAGCTTAATCTTCCAAATTCACCCTGTGCACAGTATCATGGGACAATAATTCCTTCGTTATTTTTTGTTTAGCATTTCGTCTTGAAGCCACTTTGTAGGAATTTTTACTTTGAGGAGTATTTACTTGTTTAATGGATAAAAGTTGACGGTTTCAGTAACAGTTTATTTTGCGAACTAAAATTGAAAAATCAATCCATGTAAATAGCTAAGCTAGGTAAAGTAAATGGAGAAAGAAAAGAAAATGGAGAAATGGAAAGAAAATTCTTCAGGCTTGGTTTTGTTTTGCACTATATTCATTTTTTTTTAATTTATTGCACTTTTTTAGTTTATTATGCTATCTATTGAGTACTGTGTTTACAAACCTGTTGTGCTGCTGCAAGTAAGAATCTCATTGTTCTGTTTCGGTACATATGACAATTAAACACTCTTGACTCTTGAGTAATTTAACCAGTCATTGGATATCTGTGAGGATGTCAATATCACTGCACTTGACCCATTCTTAATTGCTCCTGAGCTGAGAAGTTCGTTAAGAATAAAAAAACAATTAAGTGTTGAGTCAAGGACACAGTGGATAGGGATTGGCAGATTTCCTCTCCTGAAGAACATTAGTGAAGCAAATGGGCACCAGTTGTTTACTGAAGATAGACACAAAAAGCTGGAGTAACTCACCGGGACAGGCAGCATCTCTGGAGAGAAGGATTGGGTGATGTGTCGGGTCAAGACCATTTTTCACCTAGTCTGAAGAAGGGTCTTGACTCGAAACGTCACCCATTCCTTCTCTCCAGCGATGCTGCCTGTCCCGCTGAGTTTCTGCAGCTTTTTGTGTCTATCTTCAGTATAAACTAGCATCTGCATCTCCTTCCTACACCAGTTGCTTATCGCTGTCTCTGACTGTCTTCCTGATGAGGCGATTATTTAATAAAGAACACATTTCCCACACTACACCTTAAGAATCAGAACAAAATTACCCAATCAGGAGTTTTATTTTCCTTGCATCTCCTCTATTTCATTCCAACATAATGAAGG
Organism: Raja brachyura; assembly: GCA_963514005.1. The sequence continues at coordinate 30,771,452 of OY740803.1, forward strand.
CATTAATTTATCCTGCAACAGTTTGCTTATGACTACTCTCAAAATCTGTTTCAATTGTACCCTCACAGCAATGGATTTCTGTTCTTGAAGATCATGATTCACTATCTGTGCCTTGAAGATAACAGTAGCTGCACGTTAATTAAAGGGCTTGTCCCACTTTCACGACCTAATTCACGACCTCTGCCAAGTTTGCCCTTGACTCATACTCGTCACGAGGCTGTAGGAGGTATTTGGAGGTCGTAGGTCGGTCATAGGTAGGTCGTGATGCTAGTCGTAGGTATTCGTGGCATCAAGTAGGTCGGGGCGTTTTTCTAGCCTGATGAAAAATGTCCACGAGTAAAAAAGGTCGTGAATTAGGTTGTGAAAGTGGGACAGGCCCTTAAGGGAATCATGTTCTAATACTCCACTCTAATTGCTGCATACTTTCCCAGGGCCACTACCGCATTGGCCAAGCAACTATTCCTCATGTGTACTGATATACTAATCAGTGACTGACAAGCAATTAACTGTGAGAGCACCTCATTCTATCTTGTTGATTCATTATAATTTAAGAAGTGTGAGCTTATATATCCACAGTAGAATTGTATAGAAACATAGAAACATAGAAAAATAGGTGCAGGAGTAGGCCATTCGGCCCTTCGAGCCTGCACCGCCATTCAATGTGATCATGGCTGATCATCCAACTCAGTATCCCGTACCTGCCTTCTCTCCATACCCCCTGATCCCTTTAGCCACAAGTGCCACATCTAACGCCCTCTTAAATATAGCCAATGAACTGGCCTCAACTACCTTCTGTGGCAGAGAATTCCAGAGACTCACCACTCTCTGTGTAAAGAATGCTTTCCTCATCTCGGTCCTAAAGGAATTCCCACTTATCCTTAGACTGTGACCCCTTGTTCTGGACTCCCCCAACATCGGGAACAATCTTCCAGCATCTAGCCTGTCCAACCCCTTAAGAATGTTGTAAGTTTCTATAAGATCCCCCCTCAATCTTCTAAATTCCAGCGAGTACAAGCCGAGTCTATCCAGTCTTTTCTCATATGAAAGTCCTGACATCCCAGGAATCAGTACTTATGTTTATAAGAACGCTGTTTTCTCATGGTCTCCATCGTTTGTACAGAACAACTTAAAAACATTTGGTCTTGAAGTAACAATGTATTCTCAGGATGTCTCTAAACACTTTACAATTGATTCATTCTATCCTGTGTGCAGTGCCCTTTCTGTATGGGAACAAGACGACCAATCTGTGCACCACTAGGCTCCATAAACACCCAATTAATGAATGAGGGATGAAGGTCATGGTTCAGTGATGAGGGGTGAAGAGGGAGGGCAGTGTACGTGCAGGGGTGGGATGGTGGGTGATGGTGGAAAACAGCTTCCAAGACACTGTCATAACTAGAGTGGTAAACAGCTCTAAATATTTTCTGAAAGACAGACAGCATCTAACAATGCAGGACCCTTATAGACCCAAGATAGACACAAATGTTGGACCAACTTAGCGGGGCAGGCAGCATCTCTGGAGAGAAGAAATGTGTGACGTTATGGGTCAGATCACTATTTGACCCAAAACATCCCCCGTTCCTTCGCTCCAGAGATGCTGCTTGGCTCGCTGAGTTACTCCAGCATTTTGTGTCTATTTTTGGTGTAAACCAGCATCTGCAGTTCCTTCCTACACATTTTGTTTACTCTCTTAGACACACACTGATATATCACGTGTCATTATGTCTCACGTACTGCTGTGTATACTCTCAGTTCCTGATCTGGATGAGAGTACTGCCAACTGACAGAAATTCCAGGGGCATCTCCCACATTTCCACTGTTAATTCCAAAGCCACACAAAAAAAACAAATTGTGAGATTGTGACAGCCTAGCTTTGTGAAATTGTTCTTATGGTTATTCCCCTTTAAGATAAGGTGTGACCTGCACAGGCAGTAATTGGTGTTTGCACACTGACCCACAGGAAATGGTTCATCATTTTAAAATAAATCTTTCCGTGGCAACAATAGACGTGGGTCACCTCACACTGACTATGGAGCAAACACACTGGTATCCCATACACAACAATTGTAATTGCATCAATTACATCCTGCTTCCATTTTAATGAGGTCTTAATACATTTACGATGAAGGGCATTGAACAGTTAGATAATAATGCCTAAAACCGAGAATATTATTTTGTTACTTATTTTGAAGTACCAATAGTTATCTACATTATAAATTTAGCTGAATATTAATTGATGTTGATTAGACGAACCTCACCAAAAGTAAACATAAAACTCTAGTCTGTTGGCGATAAGATGCTTGATTTGATTTGTCTCTTATTGTCTTTAGTTTGGAGCATTGGAAAGAGGATTCATTTGCATCTGGTATAAATCTTGCATAAGGCATGTTTTGCCTCTGTTTTGAGACATATGTCAATTTTTATTGAAACTCCATGAATTAGGTATTTAGATTGAGCATAAACTGCAATGGTTTACCCAAATGCAATCAAAGTTTGAGGATGTGATGATGTCATCGTCAAGCACACCTTGTTTTAATTAACTGACAACAGAAATTAAATCAAAAGGTCATGACTTATGGCCTCCATAAATAACTCAGGTTAAAGAGAGTACATCATGCTGAAATTATTGAACTGTCTGGGGGATGATCAGGCCTGTCCCTTATTCACATTTTAAGGCGGTAACAATCTACAGCATTCCTCTCAGACCTGTACAACTGTTTTATTTGCACATGGGTTTGGATTTATAATGATTTTTTCAATGAATCTTGTCTGTGGAGTCATAATTTCACTTTCTTTTGTTGAGTTATATCTTTCTGAATGGTCTCTAGTGTTTCTATCAGTTATGTTATTTCCAGAATGTAATTTTAACCTTGTGCCATCGTTAAAGCCCTTCTGTGGAAGAAAAGTAAGGGAGTTATCTCCAGTGTTCCCAGTGATATTTATTAATAACCCACTCCAAGAAGTAGAATTTTATCATTATCTTGTTAGTGCCTGTGGTCCATGCTAGATACAATTTAACTCCAGTGTTTTTTTATAACCATAGGAAAATTGAAGACATAAAGAGTCCATTTCACCCATTGTATCTGTACCAATTGAAAATGAAGTGTAAACCATCCTTCCAGCGATCATTCTGTAGCTCCACAGGTCATGGCTTTTTAAGTACTTTTAAAAAATGTGGAATATTCTGCCTCGGCTACCTTTCAGGGTTGTGAGTTATGGACTCCGACTACCCACAGTTTGAAAAACCTTTCTTCATCATCATTCTAATCCTTCTGCCATCTACATTTAATCCCTGTTGCCTTGTTATTGACCCATCCATTAAAGAAGGTAGATCTATCGCATTTGTCTGTCTCCCTCCTAATCTCATATTCTTGAATTTAACCTGACCTCTGCCACCTCTGTTCAAAAGACCCTAACAATTTCAATCCTTCCTCAGTGCTCTGGCAAAATTCTCATTCATCTCTTCTGCATTTTCTGCAATGCAACCAGGTTGTTCTGTAATGGGTACTCAACCTGTGGCCTAATTAGAGTTGTACACAGTTCAAGCACGACCTCCTTGCACTTATAATTGTCTCATCTAATAAAGGAAAGGATCCAATATGTTTTCATAAAAACATTGATCTGCTACATTTAAGAATATGTATTTATAAAGTCCAAGATTCTTCTGTTCTCCCACGTTCTCTCAGCATTGCCCCATTTGTTTGTGGATTCAAATGGCTTGGTACACCTTGCTAAATCTACCACCTCAAACTTCTCTGGATTGAGATCTACTTGTAGCTTTTTTGCTCAACTGATCGGTCTGTTGACATTTTCCTTCAGTTTAAGTGTTTCTTGGTCACTGGCATCCACATGCCCAATTCTGTACACTTCATAAAAGCCCAGTTCATTGATATAACAAACAGCAAGGGAGTGAGTACTGAATCCTGAATCCTGTTGCAACGGCCTTCCAATCACAAATGTACCTGTTAACCATTACTTTTTATTCCCTGCCACTGAGCCAGATAGGATTTAATTTGCCACTCACCCTTGGATCCCATGGGCTTTTACTATTTTGATCAGCCTGCCATAAGGAATCATTTCAAAAGTCTTGCTAAAATACATATAGGTGACATCAAAGACACTCCGACCATTGTACCTTTGCTACAGCCTCAAGTTAGTAAGAAACAATTTTCCATGAATATATCTTTGACTATCTTTGATTAGTCTCTGCTTTGTTCAATACTGTCATTCAGGATTAAATCCGATAATTTGCCCACCACCAAAATTCAACCAGGCACCGTGGGGATTTCAATACAATTCTCGGCTTATTGAGTTTTCAGTGTCAGACAGAAAACATATTTTTGGTCCCATCATGTTCTGTATTCCTTTTATCATATAGGGGCTTCTGGATTTAACTCTTTCTTTGTAGGAACTTATTTACCTTGCATCTCTTCTTGAAATAATAAAGAAAAAGTGAACTGGAAATTTGCCTTTCCACAGTTCAGAGCCTTCATTCTAAAGGGCTTGTCCTACCAGCATCCGACTCCATGCGATGAGCACGATCAAACTAGAAGCGGGGGCCGCGCGGAGGTCGGGTGATCCCTGTACAGGGCCGTTCCCACCAGCATGCGCCTGCATGCGGCAAGCGCAACCAAACCGGCAATGAGGGCCGCGCGGAGGTCGGGTGAGTGGCGCAACGCGACGCAAAGTGAGGCGAACTTGGAGCAAAGTCTTAAAGGTAAGTTCGCCAGGACAGAGAGGGGCGCACAGAGAGGGGCACAGAGGCACACACAGAGAGGGCCACAGAGGCACCTACAGAGAGGGTCACGGAGGCACCTACAGAGAGGGTCAGGGCGGCACGACGTCGAGGCGGTGGGTAATGCGTCGAGGCGACTGCGGGCCAACAAGCCGTTGCCGCACAGAATTTGTGAACATGTTCAGTTTTTCGGAGCCCCGCGCGATGTCGGGACGAACTCCGCACAATTCCGCACGGCTCCGGCGATCGAAGTGGGACCGGCCCCGCGACGCCGGACGGCTCAAGCGACCACGTTAGGTCACGCTCATCGCATAGAGTTGCATGCTGGTGGGACAGGCCCTTAATTCTATCTTGGTGTAACTAAATGTAACTAAGTAATAGTCACTATCATAAAATGGCCTCTTACTGATACACTAATAACCAATCAAGCTTCATTCTCTAAACTAAATCCAAAATTGTTCCCCCACCTTCGTCTAAACTAAATCCAAAATTGTTCCACTCTTCCTTCACTGGTTGGGCTGGCAATATCCTGTCTTAAACAAAAATCTCCCGATTGTAGATTTGGAATTCCATTTCATCCATATGGTATATAAAGTTATGAGAGGCATGGATAAGGTAGACAGTCAGAACCTTCTACTCCATGATGGAAAAATCAAACACTAGAGGGCATAGCTTAAAGGTGAGAGGGGAAAAGTTTAAAGGAGATGTGTGGGGCAACTTTTTTACGTAGAGGGTGATGGGTGCCTGAAACATGCTGCCAGTGTTGGTGATCGAGGCAGATATGGTAATGAAAATTAAGAGGCTTTTAGATAGGCATATGGATATGCAGGGAATGGAGAGATATGGACTTTGTACAGGCAGATAAGAGATGACCTTGGCATCATGTATGGCCCATACGTTGTGGGCCAAAGGGCCTGTTCTTGTGTTGTACCGTTCTCTGTTATAGGTTCTGTCTATATCTTTTAATACTGATTTGGGAATTAGGGGATTGAGGCCATGAGGAACGGGCACAGAGGAGCAGTTGATCTACCTGTGGTAGATCAGCCATGATCATGTTGAATGGTGGGGCAGGCTTGAGGAGCCAAGTGACCTCCTCCTGCCCCTATTGTATTGTGCTGGTATTCCATTAATTTAGTAGTTACTGAAATATCCCAATATTATTGCCCTTTCCATTTCCACTTGTCAGAGATTAACCTCCAAACGTGCTCTTCTATTGTTCTTGACAGTTTGGATGTTCAAAAAGTGGACTTCCAAAAAGTGCGGTTGCCTCTTTTCCCCTGCAACCACTGAAAATAAAATGCTGGCTGAAGAATCCTTTGGGTCATGAGGTCATGAGAGATGCCAGTAAAGGCAAGCCTTTTTTTAAATTCTATTGCTGGCCTTGTGTTGAAATTGAACAAATATTGAAACACATTGAAGGCAAATATGCCAATCTGTACCTGCCAAAAAGGAGAATTAAATGGGATACAATGGGAGCTCTTTTCATTCAAGATTACTTGCCAAGTTGCAATTTTACTTTCAGGTCATTGAGTACTTTGTCTTGGTTTAAATCTGGTAATATTTTCTCAGTTGTAGCCATAGATTCCTCTCTATTCTGCAGGGATTGATACCGATCATTATTTCTGGCTTATTAACAAATGTTAAGCTTGATACTTTTAGTTTAGAGATACAGCGCGTAAACAGGCCGCGCCGACCAGCGACCCCCGCATATTAACACTATCCTACACACACTAGGGACAATGAAAATTCTTACCTTTACCAAGCCAATTAACCTACAAACCTGTACGGCTTTGGAATGTGTCGGAGAAAACCCATGCAGGTTAATGGGGAGAACGTACAAACTCCGTACAGACTGCACCCGTATTCGGGATCGAACCCGGGTCTCCGGCGCTGCATTTGCTGTATGGCAGCAACTCTACCGCTGCGCCACCGTGACAGCCCTTAGGCATGAGATTGGTACTGAATTCATTGATTTTATTTTAATCATCCCTCTGAGTTCTCCTTTGAGTAGACTTTTATCACTGTAGGCAGATGACTTACTTATTTAATTCCAAACTTTAGCCAATCAATTTTTTCAGGGGCTATTTGGATAGACTTTATTCAGGGTATGGCCATGATAATATTGCCTTAGTTGTGGTTATATTTCACTATGAAGGTTTAATTAACTTTGTAGATTAGAGGAAGTCATTCACAAAATCTGGTGTTGCTTCTTTTTTTGTGCTGCTGATGAGTTCTGTGCGAACATTACTCTCACTGGATTAACCTGATTTTGAACAAATGAAACCTCAGTCAGACCGGCGATGCTGGAACTCATTCCTGAAACATAAGTGCTCCTGAAACTTCTTTAACATCAGGCACTATCACATTTTATGTGCACGAAGGAACTGCAGATGCTGGAGTAACTCAACGGGTCAGATAGCATCTGTGGAGAAAAGGTATGGGTGACGTGTCGGGTAGTGACCCTTCTTCAGACTGAGATTCAGGGAAAAGGGAAGTGAGAGGTATGGACGGTGATATAGAACAAATTAATGAAAGATATGCAAAAAAGTTGCAGGCTATGATAAAAGTAAGTATGTATAAAAGTAGCAGTATGATAAAAGAAACAGGCCATTGGTAGCTGTGGGCTAGGTGAAAACGAGTTACAGATAATGAGACTCAACAAGACGACTTTGAAGCTACTACGACGCGGGTGGGAAAGGGACACAGAGAGAGAATGAATGCAAGAGTTACTTTAAGTTATAGAAATCAATATTCACACTTCTGGATTGTAAGCTGTCTCATATTTGTCAGTAATTTTGTGGAATAGAATTGTCGATTGTTTTCGATGAATTTTGAGTGCCAAATAGTGTTTTTTAACTTCAATAGTCAGTCAAATGATGGTAAAAATATGAATGATTTTGGGCTTGAGGACCCCCTATTTATCTGTAAAGTAATGAACAGTAGATGATTTTTCAAGGGGATTCCTGCTGGGTTCATCAAGCCAACCTTCCTATCTGGCATTGGAGCATTGTATGATAATGAAAAAGAGTGATGTTTTTAGGGGTGGGAGGTGGGGAAGCTGAGAGTTGTCATCTTCCTGAATGGCTGAGCTGAGGTAGGTGTAGTTAGAGTGGTTGGCATTTGACCATCAATCAGTCTAAAGTGCAGGTTTTTGTGCTTACTGAAGTTGGTTCGACCTTGGTGAGAAACCCACATGCTTTTGTTGGGACCTTACAAAGTGCAGGAAAGCAAGAATGAATGTCTGCATGATTGGTTTGATGTTAGTTAGGGTCTTTATAATCATATTTAATTTCCCTTTTAAACCTTCCCTATGGATATGGAATCCAGGCAGCTGGAGGGAGGTGTAGCATGGTTGGAAAGAAAAGATAAATGGGCAGCACAGTGATGCATCTAGTAGAGCCGTTGGCACTGTGCATTTGTCTAGGTTCAGCCCTGATTTGTTTTAGTTTTAGAGATGTAGTATGGAAATAGACCCTTCGGCCAATTAGGTCCTCGCTGACCATCGGTCACCCGTTCACACGAATTCTACATTATCCCACTTTCTCATCCATTCTCTTCAATTTACAGAGGCCATTTACCCTAAAAACCTGCATATCTTTGGGTACCAGAGCGCATGGTAAAAAAACCCACACGGTCACAGTGAGAACGTGCAAACTCTACACAGACAGCACATGAGGTTAGGATTGAACCAGGCCTCTGGCGCTGTGAGGCAGCAGCTCTAACAGTTGTTCACTATGCCGCTCCCTTTGACGACTTTGCCTGTGTGAAATTTGCAAGTTCTCCCTGTGGCCACATCAGTTTCCACCACATATACAGTGAGATAATTGCTCTTAGTGCATAAGTGAGTGGCAGAACAAGGAAGGATGTAGGGAGAATAAGTTACAAATAAAATGTTTGTGTGCTGTGGGTCAGGAATACTCAGATATGCAAAGCTACCATCAAAAATGTTCACTATCCAATCCTCTTGAATGGGCGGTCCCTGTTGATAAATCTTGATGTGTAGTCCCTCTCAATGCTTAACTTTTTATGTCCAATCACTGCTACTTCACCCAATCCCTGTTGTGCTCATGATCTCTCCTATTATTCTCCCATCCACCCCTCTTCCCAACCCACTGCCTTCTTATTCTGTTATCTCCCATCCTGTGACGTCGGTAGGACCAGATGCATGAGGTTCCTGGCTGCAAATTTCCCCATCTCAAGTCCTCCAGCATTCTCTTGCTGTCTTGCACTATAGCTGGGGCATGAACACAGGCTGTCAGTCCATATTTAAACAGAGTATGCAAGGCCAAGCGTCAAATGGTGAATAGCTAGGAATTACTCGTAAAAGTTATGCATTTAGTCAAGTGTGGGCAAGCATAGCAAGTCCATTAATTTTGTACAGATGGTTCTGCTATAACATGTGCTTCCACAATGTGAATTGGATATAATGAGATTGATGAATTAGGAAATGCTACTTGTATTACATGGGCCTAATTAGTTATAACACAATTTCGATTGGGAATTAGAGAACCACTTAAGAATTACTTCGGAAATGGCAAACAAGAGAAAAGGTTGAAGGTAGACAAAAGTGCTGGAGAAACTCAGCGGGTGCAGCAGCATCTATGGAGCGAAGGAAATAGGCAATGCTTCGGGCCAAAACCCTTCTTCAGATTGATGAAGAAAAGGTTGGATGGGGAAAAAAATGTTTTCATGTAGCTTTCCGGCTATGTTTTCCCTTCCGTTACCACCTCGGTGATGAGGAGACTTTCATGGTGGTTTTTGTCATGCTTTTAATGGAAATTCCTTGTGCTTTTGCAAATTGCACAGGATATAAAGCAGAGGAGTTGGCAACTCAGTCTAACTAATCTATGGAGGTGTTTGTTTTAGCTTTGTTCCCCCACCTTTTCATTTGCCTTGTCATCATTACTTCCATTCCATTCTCCTTTATATGTTCCTCTCATTTCCATCTCTGTTTGCTTCTTCAATTACTTATTGTGGTAACAAGATCCAGCGTCAAATCATCTCCCAACCTGAAACATCACCTAGCTATTTTCTCTAGAGATGCTGCCTGACCTGCTGAGTTACTCTAGCATTTTGTGTCTATCTTCAGTATAAACCAGCATCTGCAGTTCCTTTTATTACATCTCTGAACAGTGCTGAATTACCAATTAGATTTATCAGTGATGATTTTATATTTGTATTTGTGGCTCTGAAATTTGATTGCCACCAAAAGAGCTTATGTTTTCTCTACATCTATTCTATCGTGGGTGGCATGGTGGCACACCAGTAGAGTTGCTGTATTACAGCGCCAGACACCCGGGTTCCATCCTGACTGTATGGGTGCTGTCTGTACGGAGTTTGCACATACTCCCCGTGACCTGCGTGGTTTTTCTCCGGGTGCTCTGGTTTTCTTCTACACTTCAAAGTCATATAGTTTTGTAGGTTAATTAGCTTGGAAAAATTATATATTGTCCCTAGTGTGTAGGATGGTGTTAATACACCAGGATTGCAGGTTGGTGCGGACTTGGTGGGCCGAAGGGCCTGTTTCCACTCTGTATCTCGAAACTAAATTGAGGAAGATGGAGGAATGCTAACAGGTTTGGTCCAGGTTATGCAGACTCGCATCAGGTTCTAAAGGCTGCAGTGCCCACATCTGTGAAGTCAATGTACGAGAGAACCAGTGGCTGTCAAAATCACGGCACGTTTTACTTTGCTGAACTTGCACACTTTGCAATAATTCTATGATGGTCATCGGGGATATCGCCAACAGAAACTAAACAGCTGTCCACAGAGGAAGCAATTTAATCTACGTCCCCACAGACAGCTGACAGCAGCATGAGATGGCTGTGTGATTTGGCAAAATTCCCAAAAGCCCAGGAGTTATGTATTGTGTACCTCATAAAATGCCATCACCTGCATGAAAAGGCAAGGCTTTCTCACTTTGAGTTCCAAGCTTGTTTGTACCAATTTAGATTCACTCCGTGCACACTCGTTCTTCATTCCCAGACCCCTGTCACATTTTCATTTTCAGGCAATCTAATCTAACATCAACAGTTGGACAGCAAATGTGAATGCAGGGAGGTTGCTGGCTGGTCAGAAATATCTTTGTTCCACAAACTCAGGCCTCTTGCATTTTCTGGTTTAATGACGCCATCATTGCTAGCCACACCTTCGACTGTAAAGACCCTAAATCACAGAATTAGCCTGAACTCCTCCACCTCACAACCTCTGCTTCCATCTTCAAGGTATTCCTTAAAACCTTTTGTAACCATTTTTGCTTGTTACCCGCCCTAAAATTGGTTCATGTGACCCAAATCTTGTTTGACAAGGCCCTTTAGAAGCACATTGTAAATTGAACAAAATATACAGTGGTGCAACTAGTAGAACTGAAGCCTCTTAGCTCCAGCAATTCGAGTTCAAACTTGACTTCTGGGGCTTTCTGTGTGGAGTTTGCATGCTCTCACTGTGACTGTATGAGATTTTTTCAGGATTTTCGATTTCCTCTCACATGTCAAGTCAAGTCAAGTCAGTTTTATTTATATAGCACATTTACAAAACAACTCTCGTTGGCCAAAGTGCTTTACATTGGTGGAGGTACTAACGTTATACAACAGTGGTTCATAGATTAATTACATATATAAATACATACATGTAGCCCTCACTCAGAGGACGTCAAGAAAGGCTTGAGAGTAAAGATGAGTTTTTAGTCTCTTGGTTCTTGGTTCTTGGTTACTTGGTCCTCCACAATATTCCAACTGGAATTTAAACTGGAGGTGGTGAAGGGAGGGGTTTAGCCAGAGAGGGAAGAAAGCGCCACTTTAAAGTTAGTTGCATCTGGCTGAGCAACCGTGGCTTGGTGGAGATTATTCCATGCTTTAATAGTGCGTGGAAAGAACAAATTGCTGTACACATCTGTCTTTGAGGCTGGGACCACAAATTGGATCGAATGCCCTCGTCTGCTCCTAATTGGTTTGGGGTTGGTGTAGGCCTTGTGATCTATGTCTAGCTGACCATTTAACATTTTGTAAAAACAGGTCAAACGGTGAGCTTCACGTCTGTCTTGGAGAGGGTTCCACCCCAGAGAATTCAGAAGTTTGGTGACACTCGCTTCTCTCTTGTAGGTGTTAGTAACAAATCGAGCGGCCTGTCTTTGGACACGTTCGATGGATGAAATGTTTTTATCTGTGTATGGGTCCCAAGCTGCAACTGCGTACTCCAGATGAGGTCTAACGAGGGTGAAATACAGCTTCTCCTTGACAGAAGCTGAACAATGATGGAAGTTGCGCCTCAGGAAGTTTAGGACACCTGTTGCTTTCAATGTTACATGATGAGTCTGACCATTCCAACGTAGATCATTCTGCAATTTGATGCCAAGATACTTGGTTTGTTTGGATTCTTCAAAGGTGACACCAAGTATGTTGTAAGATGTGACGCCTGGATTCCTCTTTCTGGTGACACGCATGGTTTCACATTTGGAAGGGGTGAACTGCATGCCCCATTGTTGTGACCACTCGACCATAGTATCGAGATCCTTTTGGAGAGCATCTTCATCATCAGCTGACTTAATTGGACGGTACAGCAAACAATCATCAGCGAAATTAAGGAGTTCCACTTAAAGGAGTCTCGACTTAAAAGAGTCGATGGAGGGGATAGTTCTGATGGGAAGAGGGATGCTGTTCCACAGTCTAGGAGCTGCAACCGCAAAGGCGCGGTCGCCCCTGAGCTTATGCCTAGACCGCGGGATGTTCAGTAACCCCAAGTCGGCCGATCTGAGGGACCTGGAGGTGGTGTGGTGGGTAAGCAGACTTTTGATGTAGGTGGGGGCGAGCTGTTAAGGGCTTTGTAAACATAAAGATGGATCTTGAAATTTATTCGGAACCGCACAGGGAGCCAGTGGAGAGAGGCCAGGATCGGGGTGATGTGATCCCTTTTTCGGGTGCCCATCAGGAGTGTCGCTGCGGTGTTTTGGACCAGTTGCAGGTGGGACAGGAAAGATTGGCTGATGCCAGTGTAGAGGGAGTTGCAGTAATCTAGGTGGGAGGAGATAAATGAGTGGATGGTCTTTTCAAGGTCATCAAACTGGAGGAATTGTTTTATTTTAGCTATGGTCCGAAGCTGGAAGAAGCTAGCTTTTAACACGGCGTTGACTTGTTTGTCAAATTTCAATGCTGAGTCAAATATAACGCCAAGGTTTTTGACGTGAGGTTTGAGTAATGGGGTAAGGCTTCAAGGCTGCCTGCTATCATTTTGATTGAGTCCGAGGGGCCGAGAAGGATGACCTCAGACTTACTCTCGTTTAGTTGGAGGAAGTTCTGGGCCATCCAACACTTTATATCCTCGAGGCAGCGGATAGGTTAAGCAGATTTGATCGTTTTTTTGGGCTTCAGGGGGAGATAGAGTTGTGTATCGTCTGCGTAGCAATGGAAGAAAATGCCGTGCCATTGAATGACTTGGCCTAAGGGGAGCATATACAGGGCAGAAGAGAATGGGGCCAAGGATGGAACCTTGTGGAACCCCGCAGCAGAGGCTAGCTGGGGAGGAGAAAGAGTTGCCTATGTTAGCAGAGAAACTCCTCCCTTTGAGGTAGGAGATGAACCAGCTCAGGGCAATGCCATCAATACCAACCCCGTACCGGAGACAGTCAATTAGGATGGTGTGGTCGACAGTTTCAAATGCTGCGCTGAGGTCGAGAAGGAGCAGGGTTGCACAGTCGCCAGAGTCAACGGTACATAAGTCATTATGTGCCTTCAACAAGGCAGACTCTGTGCTGTGGTGGGCCCTGAAACCTAATTGGAAAGTTTCCAAGATAGTATTTTGGTGAAGGTAAGGCATAAGTTGACTTAAAATTACCTTTTCAAGGGCTTTTGAAAGGAAAGGCAGTTTTGAAATGGGTCTGTAGTTGCTTGGCAAGGTGGGGTCGAGGTTAGGTTTTCTCAGGAGGGGCTGGACCACCGCATGCTTGAAGCAGGTAGGAACGGTGCCAGTGGCCAGAGAACTGTTGAAGATGGCGAGGATGCTGGGACCGGCTATTGCAATGACATCCTGCAGAAGGGCAGAGGGGACAGTGTCGTAGGTTTCATGGTGGTGACCAGTTTTACAAGGGAGGGCAGAGTAACGGGTTGGGAACAGTCTAATTTTGATGAACAGACCAATGAGACAGCCAAGTCACGGATGGGAGGGGAAATATTCGTTCTGATGTTCTTTACTTTGCTTGTGAAAAATGTAGTAAATTGCTCGCACTTAGCAGGGGACCCAGTTAAGCTGGTGCTGGGGCAGGACATATGATGGAGGTGATGGTGCTAAAAAGGACCTTGGAGTTATGAGCGTTTTTTGTAAATAAGGGTGGAAAAGTATTTTGTTCTTGCAGATTTTACTGCTTCCTGGTATTTGAGAAGATTGTTTTTCAGGAGTTCAAAGGAAATTTGAAGCTTATCAGGTTTGCACTTCCGTTCTGATTTTCTGCATTCTCTTCTTCGGGCTCTGGTGGTGTCATTGAGCCAGGGCCAGCCTTTAGGCTTAGGCCTTTTCATTTTAAGAGGAGCAACAGAATCCAGAATGGAAGAGCGAGTAGTGTTGAATAAAGAAATGAGGTCGTCGGTGCTGAGATGGAGGGGAGACGTCTCAATAGTGCATATGTCGGGGGCGGCTATGAGAGCCTCAGAGAACTTACTGGCCATCGTAACATACCAAAGATGTGAGTGGAGGTCAGTTTAAATTGTCACTGTAAATTGCCTCTACTATGCAGGCATGTGGTAGTTGGAAATGTTGGCCAGCACAAAGCAAGAATATCATAAATGAGTCCTTGATGGTCAGCGTGGATTTGATTGGTCAAAGTGCCACTTCCACAGTGTATGATTCCAATTAGAGTTGCAAGAATTATTTGTTAATCTCCTGTGCGGCATGCCCAAGATCTAGCGTCTCCAATCAGATGTTTTCGACAGTGAACAAGACACTTGCACACTGTGTTACTTCTGTTTGTTCCATCGTTTACTTATGAGAGACAACTCACCATCATGTATGTAATGGGCGGGGTTGTTGGTGGCCAAGATTACAGGGGGTGGCTTGTTTTACAATTGTATGTTCCTGGGAGAGACGTTTGGGCAATTTCAAACATATCTGTCTTCCATTTATTTAAATTAGATAGGGAATCGGATGCGGGTTCCATAGTTACCTTCCCTGTGCTCGCAGGGGGTGCTGCTCCATGTCCAATGTGCCCATCTTGAAGATATTTCACCTTTAATAGATCTTGTAGATATGTCACCAAATATTGTAGATATATGAAATAAAACCTGAGAAACTGAAAGCAAAGTTCACCTGATGATCGTGGCCTGCGTAGCCTCGCACATTCTTCTTTAAGGTGCTGGTTGATCCGCTGTGTATTTCTAACATTATCTGATTTTTGTTTCACTCTTGAACTAATTTAAGACAGAATGCCACCAATCAAAGCGTTATTGAATGTGGCTACACGTACTGACTTTGCTGTCATTCAGCCAAACTAAGGAATATTGCTTCACACGCTGCCAACCAAGCTTGATGGATACATTACAATTGTGACAGTGATTTTCTGCACACCATTTGTATATGACTATTCTTTAGTCATGGTGTTTTCTTTCTTGGTGAACATTTCCAGATTTTATCAGGAGAGGTATTTGTAGTTCCTTAGTTATCCCTCCCTCAAACTTAACATAACCTTCTGTTACCTGGTAAAATAATTCTACCTAATGTATAATTCATTGCTTGTTGTATGTTCAGATACATGTCCCACCTTACTTGTAACTCACAGCGATGTCAATTAAAACTCTGCACAAAGATGACAATCTTCGTATCTTATTATAATGTTGTATCTCAATAAGTTCTGAGATAAAATTCTGTTGCCACGAAAGAACATTTCTGTCGTTACTATTAAGTCAAGCAGGAGGCTTGAATTCTACTAATGTTTTTCATTAGACAGTTGAACAAACTCTTTAAAGCTGAGATGAATTAATTAACTGAACAAAGTATAAACCTTCTTGTTTTTTATTGGATTTTGCTCACTAAGTTATAGAATTGACATTGAATTTATATCCCAGAATGACCTTAGAAACATGCAGCACAACAAGTCCATTTAGCCTATTGAAACTATGCTGAATCTATACAAGTGCCACCAACTAGTCCACACCTTTGTTCCTCAACTCCACCCTGAAGTTTATTTAACTTTAAGTACAGAACCACTACCAAAATGAAAGTTTCTGTGGAAAAACATCCAAAAATATGTTATATCTGATTAGTACCTTTGAAGAGTAGTCAGTGATGTAATGTAGGATAAATGAGTACCGATGTACACATAGAAATATCCCACAGACACAGTGCGACAACAACCAGGTCATTTTGTGCTTCTCATTGATGTTTATTGAGGAATACGCATTGGACAGGACACTGAAAATGATTTCCTTAATCCTTTGAAATTTAGTGCCTTTATTTCCATTTGACAAATTCTACATGGGCCTCTTCAACATCCAAACCTGGACATGGCACCCATGACAATGCAAGGCTCTAGTGGTGCATCAGTGTTTGCGATTAATTCCCTGGAGTGAACCCAGACTTCTCTCGAGGCAGAGACAAGAACACAACCACCTGAGCCACAGCTGAATCAGAGTAAATAGAGGAAATCTGTTGACTCGTGAGAATAATTACGGTACTTTGGACGTAAATAGGGGTGAAGCTCTTGGTTCTTTCATTAAAGAATCTAGAAGAGAAAAAAATCATTTTTGTGCTAGGATACAAAACAGTCAGGCAATTTATATTATTTAATAATGTTAATTATTCAATTTCATTCTGTTGCAAGTTATGGTGGGCATTGCTGGCAAGGTTGGCATTTAATACCCAGCGAAGATGATAGTGAGCTACATTTGACATGTTTTCCAGTTCCATCACCTGTATAATAAACAGTGTTCCATATTATGTGGAGTGAAATGAATTAGTTGAAGATGATGAAGATCACTGGAGGAAGATGAGATGGATTTTCTAAATTGGTTTGTCCATGGAATGTTTATATTACTGGCCTTGCTGATAAATAATGTAAATTTCTAATTGCCCATAAAAGTACATAAAACAGAACAGTTTAATACAGGAACTGATCCTATGACCCCCAGTGTTCGTGCCACACATGATGCCGAGATGAACAAATCTCCTCTGCTGAAGCATGATCCATATTCCTCCATCTCCTGCTTATGTATGTGCCTATGAAGAAGCCATTTAAATGCCACTATCAGATCTGCCTTCACTACAGCCCCCAGCAGTATGTTGCAGGCACCCACCACCCTGTGTAAAATAATTTTGTCCCGCATATCTCCGTGAAACTATCCCCTTCTGACATTAAAGGTATTCCCTCTAGTCTTTAACAGTAAGTAGTTAGCAAGTAGTTAGCAAGTATTTAAGAGTCAATCAAGTGGGGTTACCTGGGCCAGACCATGTAAGCAGCAGATTTCTTTGTCTGAAGATTAGTGGTTAATCAAATGGTCTTTTAGGAAAATCTAGTATTGCTATTTTTACCATCCCTGAGACTAATTTTTGATAAACTATAAATCCAGATTATTTTTTTAATTTGAAGTTAAATCCTCAGATGCCATGGTTGAATTTGAACTCATTTTTTAATTTCTCATATTCATAAAAATATATAAAACAAATATAATGAATATACTTTTCTTTACCATGTTCCATGCACCATGTACATTTACCATCGTACCATGAAATCAATGCATTCTCTAACAATATAGCAATGTCATTCCTGTTTCTTCTTTACACAATACACATATGACTTGTTCCAGAGGCTATTGCCGAGGACCCGAACTGCGAATCCAATGTGACAAGACCTTAGATTGTGGCCTTTATGGTGGTTGCAGCATGGACATTATTGGCCGAATGGCCTGTTCTTCTGTTGTATGTTCAATGTTCAATATATTACTCTTATCTTTGTCACTTGCACACTGGGACACTGCCATCAATGTACATGGGAATGTTCCTGAAGCATTCTACAATGGTTCCCTGCTTAACTGCCCACTCCCTGTCAAACTAGCTGGGCTAAGACTGTAGAGCTTTGATCTGATAGGTTGGTTGTGAATTGTCTAGATATGCATTTGCTATTTAGCAAACATTTGTCCAACATTTGTCTAGTTATTTTCCATTATACTTGGACCTACTCTTGACATACTCTCTTAAACCCCTGACTAATGCAGAGACGGTTGAATGCTTGAAAGAGTAATGTGAATGGATGTGCTGTTACAGTATGTGGTACAATACAGATCTGCCCTAGCTGACAAAGTATGCCCAACACTGCAAGATCAACTTAACATAATGATATTGGCGTAAAGGGACAAAAAGATGACTTTGATTCCGCAAGGCCGTAGAGCGGTCATTCTTCACAATAGTGTGATGGGTGGATGCACTAAAACTGGTCGATTAATGAGGTCAGGTACTGTAGGTACATTCATTGTGTTGATTCGCTCCTCTTTGATAAAGACCCATAAACCTGCCAGACCTCGTTAGGGTCGTAGATTTCCTTTCTTGTGCGCCAAAAGTGAATTTAATTATTTTTTACAACAATCCCACATTTTCTTCACCACCATTATAGTGACAAGTTTTATTTTTTATATTCTGTTGGGATCAGAACACTTGTCATCACCACAACCCACATATCCCCCTACAAGCTGATCCAACAAAAAAAATCAATAAACAGGTGTAAGCAGGAATTCAGGCTGGCAATCGTTGAACGTCAGCTTTTAACAATGTTGTAAACTCATGTTTAGTCATTCAAGTATAATACCATAAAATGCCAGAAACACTCAGGTGACCAGGCAGCATCTATTCTGTCAAAGATTCTTCAACCTGAAATATCAACTCTGTGATTCTTCCTATAGATGTTGACTGACCTGCTGAAAGGTGCCAGCATTTTCTGTTTCTATTTCAGATTTTCAGCCTCTGAAGATTTTTGATTTTTATCCACTAATTCAGGTAGTTTGAGAAGGATTGTGAAATGTCAAATGTTGCTCACATTCCAGGTTAAAGGTGGAAAACAGCTGACCTAGACTATTATTATTCATATCCTGTTCTGATGAGATGAATCCACACTGTCAAATCGTACAGCTTCAGCTGGCAAAAACATCTAGGCTATAACATCCCATGCATCACAGCTGACAGATGATCCTAAAGCCGACACCTCACAGGGCAGACAAGATGCAGTCACTGAATATTCTGCTTTTATTTGTCATCAAAAGCCAGAAAAGCAAGAATTGTAAAAACACGGATGAGGCCATTCAATCCATGCTCAAGACTGCTCTTTGAAAGAGCTCTCCAACTCATTCTATTTCCTGGCTCTTTTCCACAGCTCTACATTTTTTTCTATTCCAAGTTAGCATTTTGCTTTCTTTCAAAGGCTAATGGTAAGACTAGAAGTGAAACACCTTACCTCTGTTCAGAATAATATATTAGGTATAATTTAGATGAAGGCGTAGAATTGGAAAATATAGTAATGTTTCTACTATCCATAATTGCGAGGGGGGGGGAATAATGATGTGCGGCTTCATAACATGATTAGTTCACTGCCTGTTTGGACCATTCTACATGAGGGAGCAACTTGCCCAACAACAGCCCAATGAGCTCAATGTAGACCTACATCCTATTCTGTTAATAGCACACGGATTGGTGATATAATGAGCTGCACAGCCAAGAGGATAAAAATACAAAGACGCATTGTTAGATCAAATGAGTGGGCAAAACCTGTGCATTTCAGTGTAATTATGGGAGGGGTCACTCTTTTGGACCAAAGTAGGATAAATCTGAACCTAAATATAATGAAAACCTAGGAAGCATGGAGGACTAAATGACTTAGTTCCATAAACATGGATGACAGAAATAATAGTTGGGTACGAATTGGATGTTGTGCGTTGTAACTAAGGAGGTTTAAAGGGGAGAAAAAAATGTCAGAACCATACATAGTGCAATGTCAGCACCATAACCAATGAGAATTATATTAGAAGTGGAACAAGAATGTTAACTATGCTCTAATTGAGAGGTTCTTAGATACGATAGGCCCATAGAGAAGGTCAACATATGATTTGATTAAAGTGTTTAAAGCTTTAAAATGGCTGCATGGGGTAAATAGAGACCTCTTTGCAGGTGGTTGAGTTTGGTATAAGGCTTAACAATTAAATGTGACTGACCAATTGACAGCAAAGCTTAGCCACTTCATCGCACATGGGGTGGTACAAGTCTATAATGCAAAAAGCAGTGGTTGTTAGTTTTATTCATGCTAGTAATTCCGAGAATATAATGTTTTGCTGGAGGGGGGTATGGGGTTTAAATGTCCATCTCACCGAAAGGTTGAATTAATTTACTAGGCTTCTTCTTATTGAGTCCACACACAAGATTAGAAGTTATTCAGCCAGAGCTGAATACACTTCTCAGCATCAGCATGCAATGGTGTTTGTCTTGCGCTTCTTGTGCTTCTTGTGCGTAGTGGTGAAAAATTGGCGAAAACAGGGCCGCGACGTGAGCGCTCTTTCCTTGACTCCGTTTAACAGGCTGAATGTCCTCCTAGTGCTCCGTGCTCCTATGTCCGTGAGCCATAAGAGGAAGCAATGAGAGGATGCTGCAGAACAGCCTTTTGCTGTGTGGGTGGACAGGTTGCCAATAGAGTTTAGCATCTAAAGCTTACAGCTCCAGGTTTCCAATCGAGATGCTGCCTGTGTAGGTATGCACCAAAATTGTGCAATGGCAGCTGGGTTTGGTTTTGTGTGGGAATCCTGTTACCTATTATACAAGCTTTGAAATTTTTTTTTGTTTAATACAGTTGAACAGGCAAAGACTGTGAGAGCTGTGAAAGATCTCTCCTGTGGGAGCTTACAATGCAAGCTGGGATACAAATTGAAGTAGGTGGTTATCTTTCAGATCAGATCATGAAATTATATTTTCGAAGAAGTACCTCTGATTATGTGGCCAAATCTCGGATCAAAAGTAAGGGAAAGCTTACGGACAGAAGTATAGGCAACCAAGACAAGACATCAGCAGATGGTTACCAGAAGTAGATAAAACTTTACATGAAGTTTATTCCTGAGTATTCTGAAGTGAAAGAATAGAGAATATTAAATTGTTACATGAAACGCAGAGGACAGTTCCATGCAGTAAACAGAATATAGAACAGTACAGCACAACTATAGGCTCCTCAGCCCACGGTGTCTATGCTTACCATCAAGCCATTTAAATTCATCCGATCTGTCGGCACAGTCAATATGTGCTGCACCCAGGCCAGTCGCAAATGCCTCTTGACATTGCTATCATATCTACTTCCACCATCTCACTAGCACTCTGTGTGTAAAGAAAGTCATAAATAACTTCTACATTGCAGTATGTGACATTTTCACCCAGGGATAAAGACTCTGTGAGACCAATGTGGGGTATACTAATATGGAGTGGCATTTTGAGGTAATGATAGATCTCATGAAGAGCATTAAGGTGGATACATTTCAAGGATGTGATGGAATCTATCCCATGTTTTGAGAGTGGCAAGAGAGGAGATTGCTGGAGCCTTGATGAAGATGGTTGCAGCCTCTCTAGCCACGGGCATGGTCACAAAGAACTAGCGAGTAGCCAAAGTTTGTTCACAAAGAGTAGCCAAAGTTTGTTTAAGCGGGAAATAGTGATAACCTAGGAAATTATAGACTTGTGAGCTTCAAAACAGTGGTAGGCAAACCATTGGAGAGGATTCTAGGAGATATGATTTTCTCCTGTTTGGAAATGATTGGACTATTTAGAGATTATCAGTGTGTCTTTGTTCAGTTCAAGTTTACATTTATTGTCACTGTACCAGTCACCCATGGTCAGGGCCTATTGAAGCCTCAGCAATGGCGGCCCGATGTTCAGGCCCTATCGCCGGATGATGAAGAGGGAGAGAGGGGGGGAGGGGAAGGGAAAGGGGGAGGGAGGGGGAGAAGTGGGGGAGAGGGGGGTAGTGGGTGAAGGGGGAGAAGGGGAGAGGGATGCAGGGGAGAGAAGGAGAAAGGATAAGAGGAGGGGAGGGAGTGGGGGAGAGGAGGGGGGAGGGGAGGGGGTGAAGAAACAAGGGGAAAGGGGAAAGGGGGGAAGAGGGGAGGGGGAGGAGTAGGAGTGGGGGAGAGGGGGGTAGATGGTGAGGGGGAGGGGGGAGAGAGGGAGAGGGGTGCGGGGGGGAGAGAGAAGAGGAAGGGGGGGGAGGGGGGGGAGGAGAGGGATGAGCACCTTCAGCATTCGGCCTCACAAATCAGATCCTGGTCCCACTCCAGTTTAACTCATCAGCTTCCGGCTGGTCGTGCTGAACGCCGCAGCTGACTCCCTGCGAGCAGCAACACATTGCGTCCCTTCAGCCTTTTATTCTCCTCGCCGTGTTATTGACTGGGTTCTAGAAGGGGCGGGTTTTACGATTTTTAAACCTTCATAACTTTTGTACTATTTCACTGATCGGAACAAAATTTATTTGACTTGCAGCAGAGGAGAATGGTGAGTAAGGTGGCGTAAAATCGTAGTGATATGGGGGATCGTTTTTGCACAAATTTAATTACAACGCAGACCGGAAATGGTCAAGATGAGAGTTTCTGTAATACTTGTTCAGATTAAACTCCATCTGCCACTTCTCCTTTGATCTATAGCTGCTGTGTCCTTTGCCAACCCTTATTATTGTTCCCAACTCCACCAATTTCTGTGCCATCTGCACAGAACACCACTGGTCAGAGGCCTCCTGTCAGAAGAACACCCCATCCCCAATCACCCTCTGTCTTCTGTGGACAAGGCAAATTGGAATGTAATCTTCCTGCATCCCCTTCAATAGACGTACATACTTTAGCAAAATATCCATAATAGATATGCCTCTGCCTTTTCATCTCCTCTTCATTGGCGTTTATTATTTCAAATATTTCCATCTCATAATTCTGATCTTTCTTCCCAGCCACTCCCTCTTCACATCTACAAATTTCTACATTCCTTCCCCAGTCTCCCAACCCCAACCATTTGCTGATCCCTCTCAGGGCAGCTACCAAGTCTGCAGCCAGCCTCACAATCTGGCAATTATTAATAAATGCAGCTGGAACTGAGTGATCTTACATCAAAACAGCATCACCAACCCAAAGCCACTCCCCTGCTTTAAGATAATATCTAGTCTCTGAACTGATGCTGAATCTTCACAGCTTATTAATATCTTAATATTATAAAGGGTTACTTATTTGTTGATTTTATCTTATGTTTCCTCTGAAAAATTGGATTCTTATTCTGTGCCTTTCTTCTGCCTGTTGAGGAATAGCATTTTACTGTTTCCAGCTTCTCTGTTGGCAAGAATACATGAGCTGCATTGACTCAACACTATGCCAATAGAGAAAGTGTGTCAGTGTTTGATCACTGCTCGCCTTGTATCTGCCTCCTTTGAATTGATGAATATATATTGTCTTCAGGAGCATGTATCCCTAATGTTTCGCCGAGCAATTTTGTGGCTTCTGAACACAATCTGGGAGTACTTGTGAGATTTCAGAGCTGCTCGGAGTCTCGCTGATGCCCCTGGCTCTGACAGTGCTTTTCCAGTTGTGAAATGCACATCAGATGCCTTGGAGACTTGGAGGATAATTGGAAAGGAACAGGCTATTCTTTGCCTTTATAAGGAATGCGTGCAGCAGCTTCTGGCTTTACATGAGATCACAAATTATTACAAGGCTCTGTTTCATTGCTTTCAACAGTTTGCAATCTCGTACTTTTGCAGAGTAGCTGGAAACAGTGAAAGTATGTGGCCAAAACCTAGATATTTCAGGACGTGCAAATGGAGTAGTGAAGCTGCAGAATTCACACCCAGGGGAGAATGAAGGAAAGGGGGTGTGAGGGGTTTGGCAATAGAATAGATACATTTATCTTAATGCTTTCTCCAACACAGATTGGCTGGGCTGAATGGCCTGTCTCTCCATTTCCAATGCACTCCTGGAAAACAATGCAATAGATTGAGAATTACAAGAGAAAAGTATGCAAAGTTAAACCCTCAATAATTTCCTCAGTATGTGTGGTTTGGGAGGTTCTGCACGGTGTCTGGAGGAATTGCAATATTGCGCTGCTGAGGGTGTAGTGTAGACCACTCAACAGAGACATCAGAGTGGGTGAGTCAGCCCAAATATTGTTATTTGTATCTAATCCTCTAAATGTAGCATTGAAATTAATACCCGAGGGTGCTGGTGGATGCCAACATTCTGATGAACACTGCTGTGGGAAGTGAAAGTTATGCTTTTGCCTTTTCCATGAGTTATGGAGTGATGAAGCATGGAAACAAGCTTTTTTGCCACTGAGCATCAACCAACTACCCATTTACATTAATCAAACATTAATCCTTAAAAAAAGATTCCCTCCACATTCTCATTAAGCCCCCCCCCCATCCTCCCCCACAAAATTCAACAACTCACTCATACACTAGGGACAGTTTACAGTGGCAAATTAACTTAACATAACCTTGGAATGTTGGAGGAACTGGTAAAACATGGTGCAAACCAACAAAGTGGCCTTGAATATGAAAACTCCACACAGACAGCACCTGAGGTCGGGATCGAACCCTGAGTGTTCTGGTGCTGAGGCAATGGCTCCATTATCTGCTCTAGTGTGCCATAACATCTTTTTTCAATGAGAAGATCTAATATAGATTGAGTTTGTGTTATACGGGACACCTACTTACATCACCATTATGATTCTACACTTCTGGACATGTTACTGAAGGGTTTCCTGTAAATGCCAAGTTGTGAAGTGGTTTGAAGTGTCTATAAAAATGCAGGCATATTCCAGGATGGAGGAAGGCTAATTCTGAAGACGAGTCCTGACCCGAAATGTCACTGTTTCTCCAGAGATTCTGCCTGACCCACTGAGTCACTCCAGCACTTTGTGTCCATCCTTGAAGGAAGGCCATTGATTAGCTGAGAACCACTGCATCTATGGAAAGAGTGATGACCTCAAACTATATCAGGTTGGCCAATATGCTTCAGATGGAAACCTGGGGTAAGTATCTTCTACTCCAATGATAACTGCATTAATAATCAAAGCTACATATAATGCGGTGCTGCATCGCAGGGGAGAGTTTACATTCTACATATACGTCACACTGGAGGGGTGAACAAAATCCAGATTTTTTTGCAAAACTTAAATTATGCAAGTGTATTTTTAACCATTCTGCATTCATTAAACTTTCCTTCTTTAGTTCACCAAAAGAGCAATCTGCGATTTCTCTCTGACAGCTATTCAAAATGTGCTTGCACAAGTGTCTGAGAATGGGGCTGGATGCCAATATCGATGATGGAAGTCAAAGCAACATTGGTCTTGTTGAGGAGAGAAGAGCAGTTGACTCTCTAACTTGTACGTTGGAAAATAAAGGAACACCTGCATTTATATGGAAACTTTTATGGCATTGAATCATCCCAAAAGGATTCACAGCCAAATAAATACTTTGGAAATCTGGCCACATTTGTAATTTCGAAAAACGCTACGCCGGAATGGCAGTTCCCTACTCTGCATTAGAATGTTTTATATTAAAGTCGTCAAATAGAAAAAGCAGGCGCGTCATCTCTTTCAGTATAGGTTATGTTGATGAATATCCCTGGGGAGAACAGGTCACTTCTGAATGATCAGTATTCTTCAACTTCTACATAATTTGTTCCCTCTACAATATTGCCATCAAAATTGCTTCTCCTATGAAGGGTGCCCTTGAGGATCACAGTCTAAATATAAAGAAGCATGAAAAAAATCCATCTCCATTACAGTTGTTTTCCTTTGCCTCTGCACCCAAGGAGCAGGCATTTCCTCTGGGCAAAGGTGAATAAAATCAGCTGTTGACTTTTCCTCTTGAGGGTAAAGCGGTGCTACGGAGTGAATTTGTTGAACCTCAGGGAAAAGACAACGCATCAGTTACACAAGATGAATATTTTCATGCAAGATTTACTAAAGTTATTCATTTCGCACCACCTGCTTTCCTCTCCTAATGTGAAAGTTGTCTGGAGCTGAAATCCTTTGAAATTTCCATTGCTGATTCCGCTGGAAATGGTGGAAAGGAATGTGATGAGATGTGACAGAACAAAATGGAAGGATTTTTTTTTCAAAAGTTGCGTCAAATCGCCTAATATTTTCTGACACTCTTCTCTTGTTCCCCAACAATAGTGGAAGAATGAAAATCTGTAACTGGGTTCAGCATTTCCAAATTTCTGAGGCATGCAATATAATTCTAAAACAATGATGGAAATATTGAATGTTAAAGAAGGAACTGCAGATGCTGGAGAATCGAGGGTTACACAAAAAGCTGGAGAAACTCAGCGGGTGCAGCAGCATCTAAGGAGCGAAGGAGATAGGCGACGTTTCGGGTCGAGACCCTTCTTCAGACCTGACTTAAACTATGCAAGTGTATTTTTAACCATTCTGCATTCATTAAACTTTCCTTCTTTATTTCACCAAAAGAGCAATCTGCGATTTATCTCTGACAGCTATTCAAAAGGTGCTTGCACAAGAGTCTGAGACTGGGGCTGGATGCCAATATCGATGATGGAAATGTTGAAGATGTTTGTAAAAAAGTACACTTCAGGTCATTTAGACAAGTTAAACCTATTCAGTCACTTTGTTCACAATTGTAAGTTGTTTATCATGACTAAAATTCTAATTTATTTTACAGATGTTCATTCCAAACGCATTTACCCGTCACCCCTGCTGACTATTGCCCCAAACACCATGAAATGCACAGCAGAGAGCAGACTGGATTGGAACAATCAAGTTCCACTCTAGTCACAGGAGCGTGCATTCCTGTGGGAAGTTTAGTGTGCACTGATGGGGGTGCTACATCGGCAGTAGAGATTCCTTTTGAACATAGTCCCGCATAGGTTCTCAGCTGAGCATAAAGATCACATGGAACCATGTAAAGAGCAGAGGAGCTGCCTCATTAGGCTTGGCTTACCTCAACAAAGACACAACATTTATTATCTTGCCACTTAACCCATTGTGGGAATTAAGTGAAAACAAATTACCTGTCATATTTGCTACATTACAATATATTAAAAATATATTGCCATTTCCAAAGCAATTTGGCATGGCCTGAGATGGTGAAAAAATAATCTTTCTTTACTCAAAATCTCTCCTATGCTTCACAAATTTGACAGATGCACCCTCCTTCCCAGCAGACTATCCCATGCTTAGTCATACATTGCCAGTACAATGCCAATACCTGATCTAATCTGGGCCTGAGGTGAAAACAGTGTCTGCAGCACCCTACTGAGGTGCTCCTAGCTGCTGTCTCCTTTTGGTTGTTGGGCTGACTGCTCTTTGCTCTCCACCTCATGGCACCCACGAGGGGTATGGTGGCACAATGGCACAGCGGTAGAGCTGTTGCCTTGCTGCGCCAAAGACCCAGGTTCGATCCTGACTATGGGTGCTGTCTGTATGGAGTTTGCACGTTCTCCCGGTGACCGCGTGGCTTTTCATCGGGAGCTCCAGTTTCCTCCCACACTCCAAAGATGTTCAGGTTGGTAGGTTAATTGATTTTGGTAAAAATTGTAAATGGTCCAAGTGTTTAAGAAGGAACTGCAGATGCTGGAAAATCGAAGGTAGACAAAAGTGCTGGAGAAACTCAGCGGGTGCAGCAGCATCTATGGAGCGAAGGAAATAGGGAACGTTTCGGCCCGAAACGTTGCCTATTTCCTTCGCTCTATAGATGCTGCTGCACCTGCTGAGTTTCTCCAGCGCTTTTGTCTACCATTGTAAATTGTGTCCCTTGTGTGGAGGATAGTATGGTGTACGGGCAGCTCTGGTCGGCGCAGACTCGGTGGGCCGATGGGCTGTATCTCTAAACCAAACTAAACTAAACTCTACTGCCAAATGTTTCTATTCTAAGTATTGGGTATTTTCCTTGTTCTTGCTATTTAGTTAACTCTAGTTCGTGGGGGAAGGAAATCAGCCAGATTAGCTATTCTTGAAAGATCTCAGAAATAGTATAGAACCCACCATACAGAAAGCTCATAGACGAGGGATAAATGAAGAGAATGTTTTAAGCAAGGCAAAGGGAGAATGATGACACAAACAGTGCAGGGGAAATACATTTTACCTGTGCTCTTTCAGCATCTATTAGCTATCGGCTAATTTTAATTCAATTTTAATTTTTCTTTTTTGCTCAGAGCTCACACCACTTGTCATTGTATAACCAGTCTAATTCTCCCACTGTAAGAGTTTCTTGCCGTTAGCTGCATTCCACCACATGAGACTGCTCATTTGTGGGATGTCAGTCCTTGTAAATCATTCCTTAGCTGTAGCCATTCTTTGAAATGACAGGCTGCTATTTGCTGGTCAACATGATGAAAAACTAAATTGCTTTAACTAAACCTGATGGTGGGTCATAAAAACTGAAATGAAGGTAATTGGACTCTGGTGAAAAGTCCGTTGATTGAATATTGGCTGATTTCAATGAAGGAAAATTAGTTTGTGGGCATTCTAAAATAACTTATCTTCAGTAATGCAGGTAAACTTTCTCAACAGTCCAGGTTACAGCAAGACTAGGTCAATAAATGTAACTTTACTCATAATGTGATAAATGTGAATACTTTAAGATACTGTAATGGCATGTATTCATAAGATCATAAGGTCATACAAGTAGAATTAGGCCATTTAGCCCATCGAGTCTGCTCTGCCGTCCGATCATGGCTGATCTGTTTTTCACCTATTCTGAGACAGCGTGACAGATTGGCACATGTTTTTTTTTAATGCAAATAAATATTGCTTTAGGCACTGGTGGGTGGGGGGTGGGGGGGGGGGTGGAGGTATGGGGGTGAGAGGAAAAGGACCAGGCTGACTGATGTAACACCATTCATTGAGTGGTTGAAGCAGCTGTCTGATGTGGCATTCCTGAGGCAGGGCACATGCGTCCTGTCAGCTTCAATGATTCCAAAAGGAACGTGATGGAAAATAAGGTGTAAATTTGCAGAGTATTGCACACAATTCAATGATGGTTCGGTTCAATTATACATTATTGTCATGTGTACCTAGGTACAGCGAAATGCTTTGTTTTGCATACAACCTGATAAAATCATAAAGCAGACTTCACCTAGGCAATACACAAGAGCCAACAGTTACAGTCCTATCTTCTGTGAAACTGCGGTTAAACAAATCCTAGTTGAATGTCACATTCAATAGTGTAAGTTGAAGAAGTGTGAAAGTAAGCAGAACATCTCATGGAAAAAAATTTAGTGATGCAAAATGTTACAAACACAAGGAAGTATATCTCATGTGATTTTACATTGTCTTAATCTGATTTTACCAGATTTTGTTGATGTATAAATTGGGAAAACGTTATCATCATCTCAAAATGTGATATAAGTCAAGCTGCGGTTTATAATGTTACTTCCATACCTAGTAAATTGAGGCTTGGATAGATATCAATGTCATCAATTAAAATTTCATGAGCAACAAGTAATCTTCGTTTTCAGTCTCCCTGTCTGGTGTGAAACAAATTGATGACCTTAATGTGAATGTACATCAGAACAGTTTAGTTTATTTTGTTTCACGGGAGTGGGTTAAAAGCAGCCGGATAAAAGAGTGCTTTTCTATTGTGTCTCCATATGCCCAGTGAAAAGGCCCCCATAACATTTCTTGTACAAATTAGATATGATGCCTGTCACATACGCAGATGTGCTGGGCATTTTCTACACAGCACTGAAATGGTGATGAAAACTATGACCTGTTAATTTACTCTGGGTGTTTGGGGAGAAGAACGTTGGCCAAGATACCAAGAGCAGTGAAAGTAGTGCTATGAATGTCAGTCGCTTTCTCTGCAGGGGTTTCCTTTCAAAATCAGGACTACTTGAATTTCCTAAATCTTGTGGTATGGTGAGTAGTGAGCTTGTGGGCCTAACAGCAGCTTATTTTAATTTGCATGACATTGCGCTAAAATGTTCTGCTGGTAACAATTATTTAGTTACAGCATCCATTTCTTCAAGACTGCTGTTTTCGATTTTTAGAATATTAAAATTGTAGAACGATACAGTGCAGCATGAGGTCATTTAGTCCCTCATGTCTGGCCAGCTCTTTTAAAGAACTTCAATTAATCCTATTCTTTGCTTTCCCCAAGACCCCATGTCACATTTCCTCTTCAAGAGTTTATTCATTTCTCTTCAGGAAAATGTTTTTGAATCTGGTCCACTGTCCTTAAAGCAATGCTTTCCAAATCATAAATGTTTGCTGAATTAAAAGAAAGTCCCATTTTACCTCCAGACTCATAGAGAGTCATAGAGTGATACAGCGTGGAAACAGGCCCTTCAGCCCAACTTGCCCACTCTGGCCAACATGTCCCAGCTACACTAATCCCTCCTTGTCACGTTTGGTCCATATCCCACTTAACCTGTCCTAGTTAAATATCCCACCAAACCCGTAACTGTTTCTTAAACATTGGGATAGTCCCTGCCTCAACTACCTCCTCTGGCAGCTCGTTCCATACACCCACCATCCTTTGTGTGAAGAAGTTACCCCTCAGATTTATTTTAAATCTTTTTCCTTTCACCTTAAACCATGTCCTCTGGTCCTCGACTCACCTGCGCTGGGCAAGAGACTCTGTACATCTCGATTCAGCTTTTATTTCCATCTATATATATATGTGAAATAAGCCTTTCAGCCATGCTGACCTTCAACACAAATCAACACAAAATTACCAGCACTTAGTCTTCTCTGCCTTGGTAATTCAAGTGCTCATGCCGATACTTATTAAATGTTGTTAGAGTATCTCCTTTGCAGTATCCTTCTTTTCCATCTCTGCATGCTAGATACTTAGGATACATCTAAACTTATATATCGTTTCATGCACCTTTCTTGAAATTGTAACGCCAAAGACAGGACTCTGAAGATGAGGTCCCTGAACCTAGTAAACTGACTTCTGTTCCCCAGAGCGTGTTTGAAGAAAGAACAAGAATAGCTTCAGATAACGTGTTCCATTTCTTCTGGTGGCCACAATAACTTTCTTCTGGAAAAGGAGTAAGAAAATAGCATCAGGAAAAGGAATCAGCGCTAAACCAGATACACCTTTCAATAAATCCAATTCTACCTTCTTATCCAACTCCAATATTTTATGATTTATTTCAGTTTCAGTCAGGAGGGCACATTGTGTTCAGCACAACAACACCTTGGAATCAAGAATTCCATCGATTTAAAGGTGGAAGGGTCGGCAAATGTGCGGCATCAGTCATCATGAGAAAATATTTCAGATGCTGAGGAGGAATTACTGTGGGTAGTGATGGCCGATTAAGAAAAGAGGAGATGCAACGAGACCTGGTACACCATTCATTGAAAGTAGGCATGCATGTGCAACAGGCAGTGAAGAAAGCGAATGGTTTGTTAGCATTCATAGCAAAAGGATTTGAGTATAGGTGCAGGGAGGTTCTATTGCAGTTGTACAGGGTCTTGGTGAGACCACACCTGGAGTATTGCATACAGTTTTGACTCCAAATCTGGGGAAAGACATTCTTGCCATCGAGGGAGTACAGAGAAGGTTCACCAGACTGATTTTTGGGATGTCAAGACTTTCATGTGAAGAAAGACTGGATAGACTCGGCTTGTACTCGCTAGAATTTAGAAGATTGAGGGGGGATTTTATAGAAATGTACAAAATTCTTAAGGGGTTGGGCAGGCTAGATGCAGGGAGATTGTTCCCGATGTTGGGGAAGTCCAGGAAAGGGGTCACAGTTTAAGGATAATCGTTTAGGACCGAGATGAGAAAAACATTTTTCACGCAGAGAGTGGTGAATCTCTGGAATTCTCTGCCACAGAAGGTAGTTGAGGCCAGTACTTTGGCTATATTTAAGATGGAGTTAGATGTGGCCCTTGTGACTAAAGGTATCAGGGGGTATGGAGAGAAGGCAGGTACGGGATACTGAGTTGGATGATCAGCCATGATTATATTGAATGACGGTGCAGGCTCGAAGGGCTGAATGGCCTACTCCTGCACCTCTTTTCTATGTTTCTATGTTTCTATGATGGATGATCATGGTGAATGTATGGGTGATCATGGAACTGGTCAATGATTGAAGGGGTGTAGGAATGGGATCTCATCAGGTGGGATGAAGCAGTTTAGCCACAGCACTGTAAAAAAGCATCACTTCTTCTCATCCGCAACCAGTGCTATAATGACATTTAATTGTCGATGTTGCTTGCCCTGCCTGGTTTGAACTGGCAGGATTCACAAATCTGGTCCCTGGAACAGAGAACAAATCCAAGATTCCCTCACTGTATCTAAATGAATATTCACTTTGTACAAGCAGGTTGTTCACTGTACCATTCAACAGACTTTGTGTCACCCTGTTAAAACTGAAGAACTGTTTCAGGACAGGTTGGGTTAAGATTTAATGAGTTTTCTATAATCTCACCCAGCCCATCCTTTTCAATGTGGGGGGTTTGTAACCATCATCTTTCCCTTCTATAAAGAGTCTAATCTAATCTAATCTTCTCAATGAGGCAGCATCTGTGGAGGCAGAGGGATAGTCTAAGTTTCAGGTGGAGATCCTGCATCAACTCGTCAACTATCCCTCTGTTCCGCAGATGCTGCCTGACCCTGCTGAGTTCCTGCAGCAGTTTGCTTATTGTTCCAGATAACAACATTTGAAGTTTCTTGTGACTTCCAGAATTTTTCATTTACTTACTTTTCCTCTTCAAGATGTTTATTTTTTCAAAACACTCCTTATCTTTTGCAAGTGCATTAGCTATCTCTCTTTGAAGTTCAGAATGTATATTCTATTAAAATAAATGGAATAATCTTTTTTTTTACAAAAAATAAAAAAAATAAAAAACCTTTCCCTTCTCAGCTTCCCATACCCTCTAATTCTACACTGTCCAGCCAGCGAAATTACTTCTTTAGATACTGGGCACAGAATAATTTCTCCAAAAATGGATTCATATTTAGGTTTATTCTGTCTGATCTTCGTGCATCTGAAGAGTTGGAAAGGACTCTATAACAACATTAAGAAGCTCTGATTTAGAATTTAACAGCAAGTTGAGCACAATGTAAATGAGCAAGATGGATTTTAAACCTTGCGGCTCCATAGCTGGCACTCACTAACCTAAACATTCCTTGTGAGGTAAAACAGTTGTACTTTCCTCACTGGGCGTCGTCTGTCCCCCTTTGGTCAATGTTAGTATTGAGCAGTGGCTCAGGCCTCTGTACACCCCCACACCCGCTTGCCTTGTACACGGGGAGAGCTGGAATCAAAATGCACTTAGTCATTTCACTGCATCCTGTCAGCAAGTAGGTCAGGAACTTTAACCTTAAGCTAACAATCAGCATTTCTATAAAGTCAATACTAACCTATTTAGAAGGAATGGATCAAGTAAAATTGAGTGGAACATCTAGGCCTTAAGCTAATTAGATTGAGCTGGATTAAAACCCAGCTCTTGGAGCCGTACCCTGGCCTAAATGTCCAGACTCAGTTTATTTTTGGTGTGTACACAAGTTAAATTAACTATAGTTTTGACTCCTACGTCCACCTGTTTTATTTTATCCAGTTGGGTAATCAGCTGTTACATTAAATGCATTTGATTGTTTGACAGTAACCTAATTCTGCACCATAAGACATGTCCAAGTACTTGACTGGGGTATTCAAAGAAAGAAAAAAAAATGCCTATCACTGATATAAATCCTTCATGACTGCACGATGCTTTTGAAGTGAGTTTTTTTTATTACGTGTGAAATGTGGCAGCAATTTGTGCAGAGAAAGATCCCACAAAGACCAATGGGATGAATGGTCTGAAATGCACAAAGAATAATTACTTCCAGGGTCCTCACTCCATTCCCAGTCAAATTGATTCAATTCATTGCGTTATGACGAATATTTTTATGCCCATTTTTTGTAATATGTACTTGTTTCCGTGCCATGTTGCATTGAGTCACCAACCCCAATGGTCAATGCAATAATTGCATACGTAATTAGGTGTGATGTTATTTGTGACCTTTTTGATCATGTCACGACATGTATGTAACCTCATCTACTGCATTTTGATGCTCCCGATGTGTCAAGTCAAGTCAAGTTTATTTGTCACATACACATACGTGATGTGCAGTGAAATGACAAGTGGCAATGCTCGCGGACTTTGTGCAAAAAACAAACAAACAAACTACAAACAGAATGGAACAGAATCACATATTCTTTTACATATTACATATTGTGGGAGGAAGGAAAAAGGGAACAAAAACAGCAATTAAAAAATAAAGCATAGTAGGTTTGAATATTTTGTCAAACACTTCCAGTCGGTCCACCAAGCCCTGTCGGATCACATGATTGTGAACCATTTTAACTCCCTTCCCCGTTCCCATGCTAACCTTTCTGTTCTGGGTCTCTTCCGTTGCTAGAGTGAGACCACAAGCAAACTGGAGGAACAGCACCTCATAATCTGCATGAGCAGCTTACAACCATACGGTATAAACATTGAATTCTTCAGTTTTAGATAACACCCTCAAACCCGCTTCTCATCCCCTCTCTATTGTCACCATATCACCAATATGCCAGTGTAACACAGTGATTGTAAAAGGAAAGGAAATATGGTCTCATTGTGCTAGATCCAGAATAGCAAGGCAGAATATTGTAAGGCATGTAGCTTCTCGGGGCAAGAAAAATACTGACAATAGGAAGCCATAAAGCAGGAAGTCACACAGCATTGAACCACAGACGAAGAGCAGGTTTTAATGCATCTACAGCGCTATCAGCCACAATGGAAAAGGCAGTGGTTTAAAGATGAAATATAAATCAGTGAATACAATATCAGCACGAGCATTGATACAGCTGCCGATTCCTTGAACATGGGCTGATTTATCTTTATTATGAAGTTCAGCAAGGTGGTATTAGCGAGGAGCATGCTGAATTTGTAAGCATTCTCCAATAACTCACTGAAAATCTCAGGGCAGACAGGATGTACAGCTTCTGCTGATAGTCAAAGGTGAATCTACCGATCATAGCAGCTGACTACAAAAACAGACAAACCACATTAGGGAAAGGTACAAGAATTAAATATGGGTGAGAAGAACATGCCTGGACTGCGCAATTCACAAACATGCCCAGGAACTCATTTACAATAATGGTGAGAATAGTTCAAAAATTCTTATACTGGCATCGATGCAAGGCTCACACTTTCATTTAGCTGAGCATCAAGGCAATTGGCTGCAGATCTGAAGAAGGGTTTCGGCCCGAAACGTTGCCTATCTCCTTTGCTCCTTAGATGCTGCTGCACCCGCTGAGTTTCTCCAGCCTTTTGTGTACCCTGGCTGTAGATGTAGACTGGAGCTACATGTGTTAAAGGCTCAGGAAGAGAAAAGTTGAGCAATTTGGAATGTTATGGAGTGTTGGTCAAAACCGCTGACTGCGAGTGGGCTTCAGGCATTGTTGTGGTGCCTAAAGCAGTCCAAACTGTTTGGCTAATGAAGATTGCAATAAACTACATCCATTCCCACACTGTGTCTAAATCTGGCCATGTCACAGGATCTGTCTGCCAAGTTATCAGTGCCCAAGGTCTTCATAAAGTTGTATTCTGGCCCAAGCTTCTGCATTGTGAAAAGTATTTTTTTTTAAACAAGACTTTTTGATGATCAACACCTATTAGTGTCTTCACACCAACAAAAGTTTGCTTTATGATGTCAAGTCAAGTCAAGTCAAGTCAAGTTTATTCGTCACATACACATACGGGATGTGCAGTGAAATGAAAAGTGGCAGTGCCTGCGGACTTTGTGCAAAAAACAAACAAACAAACAAACAAACAAACAACCAACATACTACAAACAGAATCACATGTTATTTTCCATAATAAAATATTGTGGGCGGTATTGTGGTACAGTAACTGTAGTAGAGTTAGTCACTGGTGAGATAGGAGTTTACAGTCCGAATGGCCTCTGGGAAGAAGCTCCTTCTCATCCTCTCTGTTCTCACAGCATGGCAATGGAGGCGTTTGCCTGACTGTAGCAGCTGGAACAGTTTGTTGCAGGGGTAGAAGGGATCTCCCATTATCTTATTGGCTCTGGAGTTGCACCTTCTGATGTATAGTTCCTGCAGAGGGGCGAGAGAAGTCCCCATAGTGCGTTCGGCCGAACGCACTACTCTCTGCAGAGCCTTATTGTCCTGGGCAGAGCAATTCCCAAACCAGATTGTAATGTTTCCAGACAAGATGCTTTCCACAGCCGAAGAGTAGAAGCACTGGAGGATCCTCGGAGACACTCTGAATTTCCTCAATTGCCTGAGGTGGTAAAGGCGCTGCCTTGCCTTACTCACCAGTGCTGCAGCGTGCGATGTACATGTCAGATCCTCAGAGATGTGGACTCCCAGGTATTTAAAACAGCTCACCCTATCCACAGTATCCCCATTTATCCTCAATGGTGTGTACGTCCTCGGATGATGTGCCCTCCTAAAGTCCACGATCAGCTCCTTCGTTTTTTTGATGTTCAAGAGGAGGCTGTTGTCCTGACACCAGAGTGCCAGATCAGCTACCTCCTCTCGGTAGGCCTTCTCATCGTTGTCTGAGATCAGGCCCACCACCACGGTGTCATCAGCAAACTTGATTATCCAGTTGGAGCTGAACCTAGCCACACAGTCATGTGCGTACAGGGAGTACAATAGGGGGCTGAGGACGCAACCCTGGGGGGATCCTGTGCTCAGGGTGAGGGACTATGATGTATTCCCTCCCATCTTGACTACCTGGGGCCTGGTGGTGAGAAAGTCCAGGACCCAGGCACACAGGGGGGTGTTGAGCCCTAATTCCAGCAGCTTCTCGGCCAGTCTGGTGGGGACTATCGTGTTGAAGGCTGAACTGAAGTCTATGAACAGCATCCTCACGTAGCCCCCCTTCTGGCTGTCAAGATGGGAGAGAGCGGTATGCAAAAACCTGGGAGACAGCATCGTGATGTGAAGTTAACACAAAATATATCTCGGGCTGCAATGGACAAGTTGAAAGTACTGCAGCACTGCATACTGAAAGTAAGATAATGCATTAATTGCAATGCCATTGTGGATGAAACTCACTGAATATATGAGGATACAATGAAAGGATTAACCAACAGCCTATATTCCCAAATTAACACGGCTTACTTTTTTTTTTCCAGAAAGAGAAATTATTGGATCTCTGAACTTAGATCATTCTTAATCATCTGTTATTGTGCCAGGTTTCTGCCAGACTTTGTTCACATGTTCACACCACAGCATTAACGAATAATGGAGGATGAGCCTTGGCAATGAGGGAAGGATGAGCAGAGCGTGTAGGACATCTGCAGAACAGAAGTCTTGGCTCTCAGAAGCCTTTCTGCAAATATTGTGACACAATCTGTGGTCAAATATTGCAGGTGATGCATCTATATATGGAGTAGGTACTGTAACAAACCTTGTTGGGCCAGATTGTCTAACCCAACATTTACCTCTCACCCATCACTTAGTTGCCGTGGCAACGTGGACCACTCCACCTTCAATGAACACTGCATGAGTCCATCAGACTAACCACAGACAATTCACCAGACTAACCACCAGACAATGTTTTTTTGCTGCTTGGTGATCAGCATGCAAGGGAGATCACGTGACCAACTCACTGCAACATAGCTGTCTACTTGCCTTCTTTCTCCTGCAAATATCATCAGTTTTCAGATTTGTGAATGTGCTTCAGTCTCCACAATATCCTGACTGGAAATCATCCCAATGTCTGCCGTTTCATGTAACCTGCACCGCCATCTCTGTGTAGGAAGGAACTGCAGATGCTGGTTTAAACTGAAGATAGACACAAAAAGCTGGAGTAACTCAGCGGGACAGGCAGCATCTCTGGAGAGAAGGAATGGGTGACGTTTCGGGTCGGCCATGTCACCCATTCCTTTTCTCCAGAGATGCTGCCTGTCCCGCTGAATTACTCCAGCTTTTTGGGTCCGCCATCTCTGTCATCAGCATTATGATGATGCCCATGACTACTTCACAAGTTCACTTGACGTTAACCATGAGGCAAAACTCCAATGGTATAGGAACTTAAAAAAAGTTATTTTATACAATGAAACTATGGGATTAGTATGGCTTGATACATGATGGTTAGTAAGGA
Source organism: Raja brachyura (assembly GCA_963514005.1). The sequence goes on from OY740803.1 coordinate 30,809,247, forward strand.
CATGTTAGGCGGAAGATTTCTGTACTGTAGGGTACCATCTGATTGCAGCTCTGGTAGATTCATCAGACAGTGGGTTTAGTGAGAGATCAACAAGAGACATGCTTCACAGTGAACAGATGACGGAAAGATAGCAGTTTGGTTATCGGCAACACACCTCACTGATGTGTCCTCCTTCCAACCTGAAACAATGGCAAATGCAGAGAGTTATGTCAGTAATCATCAACAAACAAAATGCACAAACTGGTTATAGACGCTGTTATGAACTATGGTCAATAAAGGTCTATCACCTTTGTTTTCTGTACAGTAAAGGGCCTGCCTCACGGTGCAAGTCCACCCACGAGTGACCCCAAGTGAAAGAAAAAAAACAGACTCGTGGTTGTGTACAAGATTTCAAGTTTATGATGAAGTGTTTAACCGAGTTCCCATGGGTATGTCATTTCTGCGATGTTCCAAGTTTCTCTCCCGGGTTACCAAGTTCCTCTCCTGTTACTCTTGAGCCAACCGTGAATGAAGGTATGTACAGAGTGTGAAGAGTTGTGCCCAGGAAGAGACATTAACTATAATTTTTAACATCACAGAGCTTTACCAATCTTTATTCAGTAGATTGTTCACATCGGGCAAACACATGTTGGTCATTCCTGGACTCTCAGAATGGTGTCCTCATACCTGCAGAGGTGAGAGGACTTTTGTCCCATTACGACCATGACGTTGAATTGTGAGCATCCATACAGAGCCACTGTCAAGATTGTCGTTGAAAAATGCCAATGTAAATAAAGAAAATCTGATGTACACATTACAGGGCGGAGAGGATGATTTTCCTGTTACGGTGGCAGAGATAACGAACAAAAGTGATGTGGAGGAACCCAGTATTGAAACAATAATAGGGATATTCTTTAAATGGATGCATAGATTCAGACACTGGTTTAGATGAGAGTGCAAAGCCTTCCGTGACAGATATTACGAGTTGTCCTTAATTCAAGGCTGCTGCAATTTTTTTCTCAGAAGAGCTTTTCCCTAAACAATTGCAAGGAAGAATAAGGGAAGAAGCACTCAGCAGGTCAGGCAGCATCTGTGGAAAGAGTTATCGATTCAGTCAAAGAACTTTCATCAAAATTGTTCTGATGAAGAGTTTTGACCTGAAGTATTGATTCTGTTCTGATAGTGCTGAGTGCATCCAACAATTTTTGTGCTTATCCCAGATTTTGGCAACAGCAGTTTTTTTTGTTATTTTTTAAACTAATGGAAGAATTTCACTCAGAACTTTGGGGAGCATTGTTAACATGAAGGCAGTAGCTCAGAAAAATAACAAGGTCTGGGAGATTGAGCTAGTACTGTAAGTGCACAGTTTATCAAGACTGCAGAGAGCTTCTACTAAAGAGCTCAAGCTTGGAAGTGGTCCACTACACAATTCTATCTTGTCCACACAAATGACTGTGAGAGAGGCAAAGACATCTTCTTGCTATTAGAATACAGTGATTCAAAGTAGATTAACATGAAAAAACATGAATCAAATTTTGCAATACAATATCTTCCTGAAGAGATTGTGTTGGATAATGCTCCACTATTTCAGCACATCAAAACATATTTCAGTGAGTGCTTTGTGAAACATTATGGAATCAACCATCTCTTCACATCTCCTTATCAGTTTGCCTCCACTTGGGAATTAAGATTAAGAGATTAGTATGCATAATGAAAGAGGCTTTGAATAACTAAGATTCAGGAAGGTGGGGGTGGGAGAATTAAGTAAAATACCGCATTAACACATTTTCCTCTGAGCTATGGATTGAAGCCATGCTACACTATCATGTGCAAGCATGGTAACGCGGATTTGGTTCAACTAAATCAGGAGGGGGAAGTGGAAGAAACGCTATTGAAATGGAGACACTGTGTTATTATGCATCGTGAGACTGGTTATGAAGAGTAGAGTTTGAAAGATAAGCCCAAGCTCGGGGCTGAATTTATCTCCTCGCTGCTGCTCGTATTTCCCCTCAGGTCAGCTCCCACTCTCAGGATCAAAAATCATTCCTTTCACGGCACAGATTCCATACATTTTACACAATATTGCCAGCTACCATGTAGTTGCTGCCTTACAGCGCATGCAGTGCCAGAAACCCGGGTTCAATCTTGGCCATGGATGCTGTCTGTATGGAGTTTGTACATTCTCTCCGTGACCGCGTGAGTTTTCTCCGACATCTCCGGTTTCCTCCCACAGTCCAAAGCCATTTTTACAAATTTAAAAGATATATATATTTTTTATTTTTTAAGAGAAAAGAAAGGAAAAAAAGCAAGAGAGAAAAGTGGAATGTGCAAGGATAGAACCCCTAGACTATCAAAATGGTGTAGCCAAAGATAAATAAAATAAATAAGAAAGGAATAGTGAAATAAAAAGACAAAAAAGAAAGAAAAAAAGAAGTGATGATATCCCTCTTGCATCTCTCCCCACCCATCACCCAACACGTAATTTTATTTCGGTAGTCACGTGAGTGACTACGTGAAGACCCCGCCAGCACGCATGCGCGACATATCGTCGTACGCATGCGGAAGCGACGGTCGGGAGGAGCGGGGCTCCTCCAGCGTAAGTTTAAATAGCTTACGCCAGGTAAGTCTCACCGGAGGAGTGAGTCAACGACATAGTACAGGATGGAATCACGAAAATCTAAAAGAGCTGCGGCCAAAGCAGCTGCCAAGGAGAGCAGCCAGCAGCGAGCCGCCTCTCCAGAGCTACAGGTTTTACCTGCAGCTCCCGACTTCTCGCCCATAGGGGCCGTTGGGACGCCACGGTCGGGCGGTAGAGCCACCCGGAAGTCGGACGGGGCCGCCGACTCAGCAGAGTCCGGTCCCGAGGACACCCCGTTCGCAGATAGCGACGGAGGTCGTCTAACCCGCATGGAGCGGATGATGGAGCAATTGCTCCAACGTGACCTGCTAATGCAGGGGCAGAGTCACAGTGGGCCTCTTAACAGGCCCACGGCAGGTTCCTACCGAGGACTGCCTAATGTCTCACCCTCCTTGCAGGGGAGCATTGAGGGTCAGAACTGGGCTGACCCAGAAGAAGGGGAGCTGGCTGAACAACCATCTGTGTCAGGGGTGTGTGAAGACTACATGGATATGGTAAGCAAACATGCAATGCCCAACCAGAAGGGCCTACCAATCCACCCAAAGCTGGCTGCCAGCATTAACTACATGGCAACTAACCAGCTGCAGGAACAGGCCATTAATGCAACTGCAGACAAATATATGGCACCTGAAAACTGCAACTCGCTAAATGTCCCTGCGGTAAACAACCCTATATGGGGGAACATGAGCCCCTCGAGCAGAGGGCATGAGATAAAACTTCAAAGGATCCTGAAGCTCCTAACCGCCGGGATTACGGCAGTGGCCAGAACTGCAGTGGGTATTGAGATGCCGGAAGAACTGCAAGATGCCTTGGCTCTACTGTGCAATACCCAGTATGAGATCAATAATTTCAGAAAAAGCATCATAAAGCCGGCGCTTAACCCCAAGTTTGCGGGGTTGTGTAAGCCTGGGAAGACTCAGCCTCCAAGCCTGCTGTTCGGGGATGATCTCCCCAAGCAGGTTAAAGACCTTGATGAGGAGGCCAAGGCCTTAGGCCTAATCAAGGTTCCTGGCTACACCAAGCCTCACTACCCACAAAGACAGCACCCCTACATACCCACCGGACAGAGTTACCATAACAGGTCTGCCGGTGGTGAAAGCTCGAAGGCCGGCAATCCTGCACAGCGGTCTTTTTTAGGCCATGGCCCAGCCCGGCCTTCTTGGAAGATGCGCCACTCCTACAACACAACGAACTAACCAAGGAAACAAGGACAGAAACCACAACACCGGCAGTAACCATGGAGGTAGGTGGGTCTGGGTTCCCCAGAAACACATCTTGCCTAAATTCACTTTATGTAGGGGGCCGGTTGCACATGTTCTACGAGAATTGGTTCTCTTTTACCTCTGATCCTTACATACTCAGGAGTATTCAGGGCTACAAAATTGAATTTATTCACGAACTCCCTACCCCGGTAAAGAACCTCAGGAGTTCGTGTCTAATATATTCACCAAAAATAAAAAAGACGGCGGTTGCCGCATTATCATAGATTTGACCGAACTGAATACTTCTGTTCAGTATGTTCATTTCAAAATGGACACCTTCAACACTGCTATACAGTTAATAGCCGATGGGTACTACATGGCATGCATTGACCTCAAAGATGCATACTATTCAGTACCAATACACAAGGATCATAGGAAATACTTAAAATTTATCTGGATGGGACAATTATGGCAATACAAAGCCTTACCTAATGGGTTATCGTCAGCACCCAGATTGTTTACCAAGATATTAAAACCAGCTTTGGCCTACTTAAGGAAACAGAATCATACTGTTATGGCCTATCTTGATGACATCCTCATTGTGGGGGAAAATTTGGAAATGGCTACATTGGCAGTTACAGCCACGAAACATCTCTTTCAGAAGCTGGGTTTCATTATACATCCAGATAAATCAATATTAGAACCCTCTACCACCATGAAATACCTAGGGTTCATTATTGACTCAGTGCAAATGTCTATCACGTTGCCACCAAGCAAGGTGGAGGACTTGATAGAGGCTTGCAGGAGCCTCATTGGCATTAAGGACCCATCCATTCGGCAGGTGGCCAGGGTGATTGGGAAGATAGTGGCTGCATTTCCTGCAGCACAATTTGGGCCTTTACATTACCAAAACTTACAAAGAGCCAAAATTACAGCGCTCAAAAGTCATGCAGGCCATTTCGATAGGCCTATGAAAATACTGGAAAAGGCGAAAGCCGAATTATATTGGTGGATGGGTAATGCCCAAAATTGTTCTAAACCGATCACTATCATCAATCCCTCGATCATCTTACAAACGGATGCCAGTGCCAAAGGGTGGGGAGCTACTAACACTACCTCTAGTTGTGGAGGTAGATGGAGTGCACCAGAGTTAACTCAATTCAAAAACTTGGGGATTAACTATTCAGAAATGCTGGCAGCATTTCACGGCCTTAAAGCATACTGCACAAATATGCACAAAGTTCATGTTAGAATACAAATTGACAACACCACGGTGGTGGCCTATATTAACCACATGGGCGGTATAAAGTCGATATCGTGTGATGAATTGGCTAACAATATCTGGCACTGGTGTCTGCAAAGGGAAATTTGGATTTCAGCCACTTACCTTCCAGGTAAGCTAAACACAGTGGCAGACACCAGGTCACGCAAATTCAACGACAACATAGAATGGATGTTGGATCGGAATGTGTTTTCAGATATTGTAGAACGTTATGGGACACCAGATATCGACTTTTTCGCGTCTAGGTTAAATCACCAACTACCAACATATGTTGCTTGGGAACCAGACCCGGGGGCAGTAGCGATGGATGCCTTCACGCTACATTGGGGGGATTTGTTTGCTATGCATTTCCCCTTTCTGCCTCATCAGTCGGGTCTTGCAGAAAATAAAACAAGATTCCGCATCGGGGATTTTGGTGGTGCCCGACTGGCCTACCCAACCATGGTTCCCTATGGTACAGAAGATGGCCACAGAACCTTGCATCCGGGTCAATAAAAGACCAAGCCTGCTCATTCACCCCGTAACAGGAGAACATCACCCATGTCATGACCGCATGGACCTGTTAATTTGCAGATTTTAAAACGGCCTCTTTGCGGATTCGGACTCACCAACAGGACCAAAGACACCATCACAGCAGCTTGCAGAGAGTCCACAAGGAAGCAGTACCTGACCTACATCAGGAAATGGGAAGGATTCTGCATCACAGCCAACACCACATATGAAACCGCCACCATAACGGAAGTGCTGGAATTCTTGGCTACCCTTCACTTCGATGAGGGATTGAGCTACAGTGCCATAAACAGTGCCAGGAGTGCCCTATCATCCTACTTGGGCCGGGGGAGTGACCAATTGGGAATTGGATCACATCCTTTAGTATCCAAACTTATGAGGGGAATATTCAATTCCAATCCCCCCAGGGCCAGATATAGCCATACTTGGGATATCAGCACAGTCTTGACTATGCTGCGAGGATGGACACCTAACTCGGGACTCACTCTGGCAAAACTCACTTACAAAATGGTAATGATCATGGCACTTATCACGGCACAACGGGTCCAGTCCCTGCACAAACTTAATCTGGATGCTATGACAATCACCAATGACAAAATCATTTTTTATGTGCAGGGACTGTTGAAACAAGATCGACCCGGAGTGTCTGGTCATACTTTGGAATTTCTGGCTTATCCAGCAGATTCTCGTCTCTGTATCGTCACGTTAATTTCACGATACATCACAGTCACCAAAAATCTAAGGGGCACGGAGACAGCATTGCTCATTAGTCACAAGAAGCCCCATCATAAAGTCACGGTGCAAACCATTTCTAGATGGTTAAGGGTGGTACTGGATGCGGCGGGGGTGGACACTAACATATTCAAATCTCACTCCACCAGGGCGGCATCCACCTCGGCGGCTAGGAGGATGGAAGTACCATTGGACCACATCCTGGCCACAGCGGGTTGGAGTAACGAAAAGACTTTTCACCGCTTTTACTATAAACCCGTGACCTCCCCTGACACTTATGCAGGGAGGATTTTGAGTGCTGCCAGATAGTTTACCCTTATGGGACACTATATTGTTTTGGTATGAATAAATAACTATTTTTTGTTTTTCAGCCAGTGTCTTGTCTGAATTACGTTCATCCTCTTATCCCAACTTTAGCGGTGTGTGAGCATGGAGCTCCCAGGGCATGAAATCACAGAGCTTTGAAATCTTCACGTAGTCACTCACGTGTCTACCGAAATAAAATAGTAAGATTAAACGAGAACTTACCAGTTTGAAGTTTGATCTTTATTTTATGAGGAGTTACGATGAGGGATTACGTGCCCTCCGCTCCCAACCCTCTACCATAAAGATCACCTGGTATGAAAGTTCTCTCTTATCTTACTATATTAGTCATTGTGACTGTCTGTGATTTCACACCACTGCTTTGAAGAATGTCGCGCATGCGTGCTGGCGGGGTCTTCACGTAATCCCTCATCGTAACTCCTCATAAAATAAAGATCAAACTTCAAACTGGTAAGTTCTCGTTTAATCTTACTATTAGATTTAACTCCAAAATTGTGTTGTACCATACTATCCTTGTAATAAATCAATGAATGGTGTCCATGTCTTCGAAAAATGCTCTGGTTTTTCTGCTAAGACAAGTCTAATATTTTCAAGATGTAGCGTTTTAGACATGTTTGTAATCCACATCGTAAGAGTAGGGACAGATGTATGTTTCCAAAATCTGAGTATTATTTTTTTCGCCGTTATCAGACCATAATTAAGGCAACGTCTTTGAAATATTGATAGCTCAGAGCAGGCTTCTGACGTACCTAGAATAATCAATTCCATGTCGGGGTCCAATTTTGTTTTTAGTGTTCTAAGGGTGGACTGCATGACCTGTCCCGTGAAATGGCTCCCCTGACCTGACTCCATGAACTGTGGGAGTCCCCACCTGGTGAACACCTCCCTAACCAGGATTTTCCAGCCTGATAAAAAATGGCCATGAGTAAAGAAATGGTTGGCATGGAAAAAAGTGATACTTTTAACTCGTAGGTAGGTCGTAGTAGGTCGTGATGGCAGTCATAGGTAGTCGTAGGTAGTCGTATGTCAGTAACTGGTCCGAGAAAAAAAAAAGCAAACATGACATCATTTTAACATGTGATCATTTCCACTCGTAGCTAGTCGTAATTGGTCTTAGGTGTGGGAGACTGAGGTCAAGGGGAGTCGTAGGAGGTCGAGGACATAGTCGTAGGAGGTCGTAGACATATTCGTAGGAGGTGGTAGGAGGTCTTTTACTTTGGCGAGTCAACACGACCTTGACATTTTTTCCAACTCATCTAGAGTCTTCTAAACTCGTGGACTAGGTCGTCCAAGTGGGACAGCCCCTTTAGTGTGCAGGGATCGCTGGTCGGTGCAGACTCGGTGGGCCGAAGAGCCTATTTCCCTCGCTCTATCTTTAAACTAAACAAAACGCTAAAATTATTGGATTGTTGTAACAAATTATCTTGTTTACTCTGGCAGGAGATTGATCTGTACATGTTCTCATACTACACTATACTCTGAAACACTCTGGCAATCTCCTCAGCTGTTCCAAAAGGACAGGTGAATAGGCTTCAGTCTTATTGCAATGCAGAGGAAATTGAACTGAGGATTCATGTATTTTCTAAGAGTTGACACTTGTGAAGGTGAAGCATACTGCTCTGTAATAGGACTTGAGCCACTATTTTCTGATTCTGAGGCCGCACACTAACACACCGATCCACGGATGGCATTATTATTCATTTCAATTCACATCAAGGACTCACAATCCTCAATCATCATTCTGGGAAATTATTTAAACTTAATATTTTTGGCACTTAAACTGATTAAGTAACTCTGGGTTTCTCAATTTCTGTTACTATGGTGTGTGCTGCTGAAATTATTTCTATCGATTCTGCTTGTAGGCAGCTCCTGAAAGTGAGAGCTTGGTGCTTTATAGCAAAATACAAGGCAGATTTAGAGTATCTATCCCTTCCAATATTAGATCCAGGTAAAGATAAAATAATATACTGCTAAGGTGAGAGCCCTATGCTCTGGTGCCATAAGAATCTAGAAAGCAGTGAACAAAATAAAAAAAAGTACTGCAAATGCTCAGCAGAGGAAGCAGCATTTGTGGAAAGAGAAAAGAAAAGCAACAACTCACGTTAATGACTCTCCATCAGAACAGTGACAATGGCCCAACACTTTGATGTAAACAAGGGCACCAACACCTCTACTCTCTTAGAAGTTTAGCGTGCCACTGAATAATCTAACAAACTACAGATACCCTGCAAAAAATAACCAGACTTGTTGAACCATGGCCTGGTATGGCAACTTCAAAGCACAGGAACACAGAGGCTGCAGAGAGTGGTGGATTCAGCCCAGTCCATCATGGGCACAGCCCTGACCATCATTGAAAGCATCTACATTAGGCCATGTTCTCACTCGCTAACTCCTTCCTTGCTCTTATTGACCAGGTAACCTTGTGGTTGCAGCTTATCCCCAGGGTTGCCCTGTCGGGGACATCATCCGCCCTCACCCACCACGCTCCTTTAGTCCCCTTTCTAGTGGGTGCCACGGGGTCTTCAACCCGAACATGAACTCCATTTCCTTTCCCACAGGCCTGTCAAGAATCAAGAGTGTGTTGGAAGGAACTGCAGACATTGGTTTAAACTGAAGATAGACACACAAAGCTGGAGTAACTCAGCGGGACAGGCAGCACTCTAGAGAGAAGGAATGAGTGCCTTTTCAAATCGAGACCCATCTTCAGACTGAGTCAAGAGTGTTTGCTATTGCACCTACACCTGAACAATGGAATTCTCACTTGCTGCAGCTTTGCAGACACATAAAACACGACAAATAAATAAACAATTAATTATCAGTTATTTTAGGTAAATAGTACAAGCAAAAATATTCAGTGCAACCTTAATAGTAGTAAGATCATTGCAGTTTGTTGCTGAGCTCCGGTTGCGGTTCGCATTGTGCAGGGCGTTCAATATGGTTGATGGTTAAGAGGTTGTTCTTGAACCAGTAGTTAACAGTTCTCAGGTTCCTTCTTCCTGAAAGTAGCAGCAGGATGAGAATGTGGCTAGGGTTATGGAGTCTTTGACAATTGGAGGGGGGGGGGGGGGGGGGGGGGGGCGTTCATTAGCCGTGATGGATTAAGTCAGGGTCATTACTTTCTGAAGCCTCCTTCATTCATGAGTATTCACATTTCTGAAGCAGGCTGTGATGCAATCAGTCAATGTACTCTCCACCATACACCTGTGGAAGTGCACTGGAGTCTTCAGAAATGTGCTGATCTCCACAAACCTCTGAGGAATAGAGACTTTGGGAAGATGTTACAAATACTGGGCTCAGTACTGATGGTCTGATCTGCTGAGCATTTACAGAATGTTCTGCTTTTATTTAAGATATCCAGCAGTTTTTTAAAATGTTAACTTCATATTGATTCGCATTTGTACTTTCTGATTGCATTCTTCAGTTTTGATTTTGCTGAATAAAAAACGTAACTTTCTGCATTATTGCTAATTTTAGTAATCAAAAAAAGCATAAGAATCACTCTTGGACCACTCTGCTGAAGAGACAGTCCATGAAATTCTGTCTTTCATTCATGCACACACGTGTGATTAAACCGGAGAATCAGTCAAAATGTTGCTCTGACTAACCATATAACCATATAACAATTACAGCACGGAAACAGGCCTTCTCGGCCCTTCCAGTCCGTGCCGACCATTTATTTTCCCCTAGTTCCATCTACCTGCACTCAGACCATACCCCTCAATTCCCTTCCCGTCCATATACCTATCCACTTTACTTTTAAATGTTACAATCGACTAAATAATTAGTAAATGCAATCAACTACCTGCCTTTCCTGAGAAGATGGGCCTCATGTAGGCAAATAATCTTCACATAAATCCAGAGATGGATGGATTAAATGTGGCTTCACAAGTCACTGATAATGTTGTTAACTTAGACCCTCTCCGCACCACTTCAGGGCCTGTCCCACTTGGGCGACCTAATCCGTGAGTTCTGGCGAGTTTGCCCTCAACTCATACTCGCAGCATAGCCGACACGAGGTCGTAGGAGGTCTTCATAACTCTCCTTCATGCTCAAGAGTGGTCTCCGCGTACTTGAGGCTTCAGCTGGGTGGCGGCGTTTTTTTCAATATGTTAAAAAATGCCCGCGAGTAAAAAAAGGTCGCCATGGAAAAAATCGATACTTTTTTTACTCGTATGTTTAGTCGTAGTAGGTCGTAGTAGGTCGTTATGTTAGTTGTATGTAATCGAGAGTAGTTGAAGGTACTTGAAGGTAGTCGTAGATAGTTTTCATTATGGTCGAAGGAAGATCGAAGGAAATCGAAGGAGGTCGTCTTCACTCTCCACATTTCGGTATTCAATTTTCCCGAAGTTAGTCGTTGCTAGTCAAAGCTGGTCTTCAACATAGTCGAAGGAGGTCTTAAACATGTAATTTTTTCAAACTCTTCTAAACTCGCTAATTAGGTCACCCAAGTGGGACAGCCCCTTTAAACCCACGCACATATTCTGATCAAGGAAATCAGCCTAAGATTAAGATGCGCCAATTGGTCAGATTCCCCATCCTCCTCTCTCAACATAGCACCCTAACTTTAGTCGTACAATATTTGTATTGGTGATGTGCTATTTTGACCTTCTTACACTACACATTGATATTCCCCTTCTAGTCTATTCAGTTGGTCTCTTTTGATGGTCTTTGTGACTGAGAATAGTAAGATTGAACGAGAACTTACCAGTTCGAAGGTTAATCTTTATTTTATGAGGAGTCGAAGTGAGGGATTTCGTGAAGAGCCCGCCGGCGCGCATGCTCGACAAACTTCAAAGTAGCGGCGTGGAATCACAGAACCAACAATAGAAATGACTTCGCATAGTATGATTGAATTGACTAAGATTACCAGATGAAGGTGATTGAGGGTTGGGCGAGGAGGGCACGAAATCCCTCACTTCGACTCCTCATAAAATAAAGATCAACCTTCGAACTGGTAAGTTCTCGTTCAATCTTACTATTTCATTTCGGAGTCACGTGAGTGACTTCGTGAAGACTTCAAAGCTTCTGTGATTACACGCCCTGGACCATGTCCATGCTGACACACCACTACCAGGGATGGATGGGAGGAACAAACTTGCTCAACAGTCCATACTGCAAAACAAGAGCATATTTATTAATAACAAATCAAACCCCTCATACGGGGACATCTCCACGTTCTTGACCTGCATTCAGCACGGCTTCTGCGAACTGTAGAGGAGCAGCAACAGGCTTGTTATAAAAACGCTGGAACACAGCTTCATTAGCCCATCCTGCGGTGGCGAGAATTTGGTCCATGGGCACCTCCATGACCGTCGCCGCTGACGTCGATGCAGCCCTGGTGGAATGAGACTTGAACGCATTAGTGTCGATACCTGACTTACCCAAGACGACTCGAAGCCACCTGGATATCGTCTGGACTGTCACTCGATGATGAGGTCTCTTATGAGTGACAAGCAGGTATCTCTCCATTCCTCTGATGCGTGCCGTCACGTTGACATAGTGGCGGATATGTGAGGCTAAACATAGCCTAGCATCTGCGGGGTATGCCGGGAACTTCAGCTGCAGCCCTGTGCACCCAGGTCTATGCTGCTTTAGTAGCTCGTCAATGAAAAAGACTACTTCTGTGGGGGTAGACGTCATTCTGTCGACACGAAGTTTGTGTAGTGTCTGTACCCTCTGAGCTGAAGTCAGCGCTAGTAACATCACCAGCTTCATGGTGAGTTGGTCCAGTTGGAGCCCTTCCATGGGTGACCACGTCCTGAGCAGGGTTAATACGTCCCTGACATCCCAGGTGATATTATAGCGTGGTGTAGGCGGATTCATATTGAATATACCCCGCATGAGTCTGGACACTAGCCTGTTGGATCCTACCTCCAAACTGAGGTAGAATGATAGCGCACTTCTGGCGCTGTTGATGGCACTGTAACTTAAGTGTTCATCATGGTGCAACCCCGCGAGGAATTCCAGGACGTCGGTTATTGTCACGTCATCGTACGTGATGCGAGAGCGGCTGCAGTAGGCTTCCCACTTCTTAATATGCGAGCGGTATCTTCGCCTTGTAGACTCTCGATACGACGCCCCGATGGTATCCATGGTCCGAGCCGAGAGGCCGTATTGGACTAACGGCCTGTTCAGAACCTGCAAGCCAACAAATTTAAATAGCCATGGCAGGGATGCGGCTCCCCTGAGACAGGGTGAGTAACCAATTGTGGGCAACCCTTCAAAAGGACCCAAGGTTCGTTGAGCATGTCAAAGACCACCGGATACCAAGGCTGTGTGGGCCAGTCGGGTATAATAAGGATGCCCTTGGCAGCATCTGCCTGAATCTTTTGCAATACCCGACTGATGAGGCAAAACGGGGGGAAGGCATAGAAAAACCACTTCCCCCAGTCCAGCGAGAATGCATCTAGCGCTATTGCCCCAGGATCTGGTTCCCATGAAACGTAGGTTGGTACCTGATGGTTCAACCGTGACGCAAAGAGGTCAATGTCCGGTTTACCAAATTTGGCTGTGACTTTAGAAAAGATCTCAGGATGCAACATCCATTCAATATTGTCATTAAATTTGCGTGACCTGGTGTCCGCCACAGTATTAAGCTCACCTGGCAAATAGGTAGCTGAAATCCAAATGTCTCTTTGAACACACCAGAGCCAAATTGAGTTTGCCAATTTGTCACACGAAACTGACCTGGTACCACCCATATGGTTTAAATATGCTACTGCTGTGGTGTTGTCTATTTGGAGACGGACATGTGCTCCAACAAGCTTGGAACAATACGCACGAAGTCCGTGGAATGCTGCCAGCAACTCCAAATAGTTAATCCCTTGATTTAACAACATCGTTGATTCAAGGGTGTCCCATCTGCCACCACAACTAGAGCAATTATTCGTGGCTCCCCAACCATTGGAGCTTGCATCAGTTTGCAAATATACCACCGGATTAGCCTCCCTAATAGGCTTGAATGAGCTGCTAATGTGACACACCCACCATTGCAACTCATTTATCGCTTCGGGCGGCAGCTGCATGGACCGATCATAATGACCAGCGTTCTGTTTTAATGCAGCAATTTTAGCTCTTTGCAAATTCTGATAATGCAAAGGTCCATATCGCGCTGCCGGAAACAAAGCTACCAGCTTCCCAATTATTGTAGCTAAGTGCCGAATCGATGGTATATTGGTGCGGATTAAATCTTGACACACCTGGGTAACCTCCTCAATCTTGTTAATTGGAATGGTAACCCTCATGCTTATAGAGTTCACCGTGAACCCTAGGTAATTAATCACCTGGGCAGGGTAGAACTTTGATTTCTCTGGATGGACAATAAACCCCAATTATTGAAATATATTGACAGCAGCTGCAACACCCTGTTCAGCCAATTCCAGGGTGTGGCCCACAATTAAGATATCATCTAAATAGGCCATAACTATATGGTGTCGTTGTCTCAAATAAGCCATAATTGGCTTCACTAATTTAGTGAACAATCTAGGGGCTGTGGTGAGCCCATTAGGCAAAGCCTTGTACTGCCAGAGTTGCACCATCCAGATGAATTTCAAAAACCTTCTGTCACATTTCTGGACGGATACGGAATAATATGCGTCTTTTAAATCGATGCATGCCATAAAGCAACCATGAGAAATCAATGATTTGGCTGTTTCAAACGTATCCATTTTAAAATGAGTATATGTTACAAAAGTATTCAAACGGGTTAGATCAATAATGACACGACAACCTCCATCCTTTTTAGGTCTGGTGAATATGTTCGAAACAAATTCAACTGGCTCATGCACCACTCTCTCAATCACTCCTTTGTGCTCAAGACTTAACAGTTCCTTATAGCCGGCTGCCTGTTCTGCAGCAGATAATTTAAACGTTCGAGCGGGCATGTGCTGGGATGGAGGAATGTCGCCATTAATAAACTCAATTTTATGCCCCTGAATATTCTGCAACACATACTCGTCACCAGTAAAATTACCCCATGCACCCAAAAACCACCGAAGGCGACCACCAACATGTGAAGTTAAACAGAGAGAAAATAGAGAACCAGACCCCCTCACCTCCGTGGTTACCGGCGGTCCTTGACACGCGTGTGCGGACGTGGAGGTGCTGGGTTGGCTTGAGGGCGCGGCGTCTTCGCTTTCCACCAGGGTCTCTGCCGACCCTGTCCTAAAAAAGACCCCTGGTGCTGGGTCTGATGTTGCTGTCGTTGTGGAGCTTGAGGGTGGGTCCTCGTCGAGGTACTAGCAGACCCTCGTGATCGAATGTATGGAGACTTTGAGCATGACGGTGTGGGGGCACTCTGAGGGCGCATGATCCCCACCGTTTTGGCTTGCTCGTCAAGCTCTTTGACTCTCTTCGAGAGGTCCTCCCCAAAGAGCTGACGGGCGGGGGCGGCGGCGGTGGCTTGCACAATCCTGCAAACTTTGGATTGAGCGCTGGGCGGATGCTGGTTTTGCGAAACCCGTTAATTTCATGCTGGGTCGCGCACAGGAGGGCCAGGGCATCTTCCTGGTCCAAATTCAATTCGTCCCCGTCCACCGACCGCACAAAGGCGGTAATACCGGCCGTGAGGAGCTTCAGGATCCGCTGCAGTTTTACCTCCTGTTGACGGATAGCCGCACTGATGTTGCCGCATATCGGCGTATTGACCACAGGCACGTTGAGGGAGTTGCAATTGGATGGAGCCTTGTGACGGCTCATTGCCTGAATGAGGACTTCTTCCTGTAGTTGCTGGTTGTTAAGAAAGTCCACAGTGGCTGCCAGCTTCGTGTTTAAAGGAAGTCCAGATGAATGTGGGGCCGCAAATTTGGTCGCCACATCCAGAAGATCCTCCGCTGGTACCTCCACCGGAGGTGGTATGGGATCCACCAAAACCTCCTCCTCCTGTTGCTCCAGGCTGATGGTAGAGGCTGGTGACGACGCCCTGTGCCTGTGGCTGCCCTGCTGTTGTTGGCTTTGAAGCAGGAGCTCCAGCAGCCGCTCCATACGGTCAATACGCCCTTCACCCTGAACACTCAGGTGGTCGGAGTCCTCCGGCTCTGAAAAGAAAACCGGGCTCCTATCATCGGCCCGCACCTCATCGAGGCCCTGCCGGTGCCGGTAGTTGTCGCTAACAGCCGCCGAGGCGAAACTGCGCGATTCCCGCGCGGGCGTGTTCAACCGCCTCCGTTTAGCGGGAGCTGACGCCGCTGTCACTAAGGGCACTTGCAGCGTGGTGTCGGCACCAGCCGAAGCATGGCTACCTGAAGCCCGCGCAGGCTTGCCGGCTGCCCACATTGTGGACCTTGCCGACGCATGGTCTCGCCCACCCATCCATGGGGGGCTCGGCGACCGTGACGAGACCCGACTCAACCGACCCGTCCTGGCGTTGAGAGTCGGGGTGTGCCGGCTGGACCTCACAGCCGCCCCGGGTCTCGCCCTGGAACCTGACCGCTCCTCCGTGTCAGGCAATGCCTTAGCCCTGGCAGGGTTAGGCTTCTGGGCTCCTGCCCTGCCCCTTCTCGGGGGGCTGAGTGGAACGGGCCGTGCAGCCGCACGCCCCCTGCTCGAGGTCGCCAGCGAGCCCGCTGACGACCTGACTGCCATGGCAGGGTCCCCCTGCTCTGGCGGCACACCACACTCCTCCTCGTCGAACTCCTCCGCGCTGTGGTGTGCTGGCGGATCTGGACCTGTAATCACAGGGCTTACCCACATCTCCGCCTGAGTCCCGGCCTGCACTGCAGGTACTGCCGATGGTAAAGGCCCCGGAACTGTTGACCGGCGAACTCGTCCTGACGTCCTCCGGCCCTTCGAACTCCCATCCATGTCCTTGCTGCAAGACATAACGAACAACAAGGACCACCAACTAAAGGTGGAATACTCACCTCCGTGGCCCCTTATGAAGGGCTGGCGAGGAGCGCGCTCCACCGCCAGCCGTCGCAGCAACGCGTTACGACGATATGTCGAGCATGCGCGCCGGCGGGCTCTTCACGAAGTCACTCATGTGACTCCGAAATGAAATAACTGATCACTGGGCTTTTATAAATCCATAGGCCTTAATAGTTCAGTTGTTTAGCAGAGTATCTCTAGATTAAATCTTTTGTTTTTCTCATGGTATATTTTACAGCAGGGCCAATTCCAAATTTCGTCATTATTATGTCCAGAATTATTCTGACTGCCTTCATAACTAATTCAATTGACTCAAAATCATTTTGTAGTTTGTGTGAAACATGATCATGCAGTATCAGGCATTTCTGGATATCAACATCCATTACAATGCCTAAGCATTATAAACATTGAACAAAGTACTTTGAACACAGATGCCGTTAGCATGCTTGAAGCAATTACTTTTTTACCTCTTCCCATTCCACTGCCAGGAACCCAAATATTTATTTCAGGAGAAGAAGCAAATCACTTGCATTTGCTTCAATTTTATGCATTCCATTTGGTTCTCAAAATGTGGTTGTCTGTACCAAACACAGACTGGGTGACTGCTTTGCAGAACCTCTCTATTCAGTGCACAGTTGTCCCTCACTAATTATCTATACTCTCTTGACCATCTTTGGCCTATCTGAGCAGGCTGCAGCCCATTCATCTGTTACATCAAATCAGTTATTTCAGGTCAAGCATTCAGCTAAATCAGGTATTAGTGTAAAACTTTGATTAGATCACATTTGGAGTACTGTGTGCAGTTCCGGTTTCCCCATTACAGGATAGATCTGGAGGAATTGGAGAGGATGCAGAAAAGGTTGACCAGAATGGTGCCTGGATTAGAGGTATTGGACCTGCCTCAACTACTTCCTCTGGCAGCTTGTTCCATATACCCTCCACCATGTGTGAAAAGGTTGTCTCTTGGGTTCCTATGAAATCTTTCCCTTCTCCTTAAACCAATGGCCTCCAGCTCTTGAATTTCCTGCACTAGGAAAAAAAAAACTGTGCATTTACCCTATTTATTCCTTTCCTGATTGTATAAGATCACCACTCAGCCTCTTGTGCTCCAGGAAATGAAGTCTTAGCCTGGCCAAGCTTTCCCTTTAGCTCAGGCCCTCGAGTCCTGGCAACATACTGGTAAATCATTTGCACTCTTTCCAGCCTAATGATATCTTTCTTATAGCAAGGTGACCAAAACTGAACACAATACTCCAAATGTGGCCTCACCAACATATTGTTCAATAATATTGTTCTGCTCACTTCTCAAATTTAGCTCCTTTATCCACATTTGGATCAAAGCTATAATTAAGTCTGGACTGGGAGGTTGTGGTTTCTGTAAGCCAGGAGAAGAGTGAGATTTAAATAAAAAAGTGCTGGAGGAACTCAGCGAGTCTGACAATATCTGTGGAGGGAATAGATAGTTGATGTTTCAGGTATTGACCCTTCTTCAGACTGACTGAGTGGGGGGAGAAAGCTGGAAAAGAGGTGGATGAGATATGTTGTCCACATAGTACTTTTGACTGAATGTGTTCATTCATGTGTTTTGCACATGCTTGAAGCGCTCTGCTATTGTTAAGGTTGGGGTTGTTCGTGGAGTTCACTTCTCTCCATATGAAGTTAATTGTCCAAAGCTGTTCATTACTGGATGTGGCAGGTCTTTAGAGCTTTGATCTGATCTGTTGCTATGGGATTGCTTAGGTCTGTTTGTAGCACTCTGCTTCTGCTGTGTAGGTTGGGTGTACATCAATATCTATTCCCTCCACAGATATTGCCAGACTCACTGAGTTCCTCCAGCACTTCAATTTTTTTAATTTCACCCTTCTCTTGGTTGACCGAAACCACAACCTCACACTCCAGACTTCATTATACCTTGGTCCATATGATTTCTAGGTAGAACTGCTTTGGTTCCTGGCATGTGCTTCCACACTGCTGTCTGAGCCTAATGATGGACTTTGATCTGGCGATGAAGGCAGAGGGAATAATATGTCAGATCAGGAAGTCGCGGATTGCCATGAAAAGCAATTCTGCTCCTGCTGATGACCACAACACCCTTTAATTCCTGCATCCACTCTGACTAGTTCTTGAAAAGCAAAGGACTGCTGATGCTGGAAGTCTAAAATAATAACAGCAAATTCTGGAATTAGTCAGCAGGTCAGGCTGCATCTGTAGGGAAAGAAACAGAGTTAACATTTAAGGTCAACGACTTTCATCGCAACCATGAACCAGAGCGGGTGCTGCACAATGCAATAGAGGGTAGGTTTGGTGTGAAGATTGGACATGGTTATCATAATGCTGATGTAATGGTCACGTCTAGGAAGGCAGCCTATCTGGATAAGTACAGCACATCTTCTTTCCGAAATGTCATTTGTAAATCTAATGCTGGGGTGTTATTTTTCCATATTGTTGTTCCATATTGATTCATCCTCTTAAATTGGGATTATTCTGTTACTTTTGTCCACATAAAATGGGGGAAGAATGGGTTTGAGGTTATTTCTTAGTTATTTAAAACATGATTTCAGCTGAGCATTTATTTTTTATACATTTATATTTTAGATGTATTTGGCTCATTTGATTTTTCTGTTTCTTTAACTCACTTGTCCATTCTCGGCCAAATTGCTTCAAAGTTATCCCGGGATGAGTCTTGTTCACTTCTGTTCCTGTTGACTGGGACATTATTACTAATTCCTCTGCATTATTTTCATCTGCTGTTTTTGCCACGTGGATGTGAAAATATTCAAATAATGGATTTGTCTGCTATGTTAGATTGCATTGTAGGCGAAATGTAGGTTAACCTGCCAAATGCTTAAATTGGTTTGCACCTGAATGAGAAGGAATGTAGTAAATACAGACAAACATTTGCAGGGATGGTATTGGAGATACTACAAATGTTGCAATTTGATCTTCAGCAGACAGGCACCATCGGTGGCTTCAAGATGATTTCACGCCCAAATCTTTATGTCTCTGCATTACCCTTGACTAGCAGAGGGCTTTAGTAACTTCATGAACGAATGTACAAAACAGATGGCTGATCATTTTTGCCAGAACCTATGCCATCAGCTTTGCCAAGGGCAATTGGCAACGGCAAAACAGGTCACTTTACATTTGCAATTCACAGGATTTCCCCAAGATTAAAGGCATCACTAATGGCATCCATGCAGCCCCACTTGCTACGATTCACACCGGCCATGCACACCTGATCCACAAAGGTGACTGCTTCGTCTATGTACATGTGAACAGGGGAGAGAATTGGATAAAGAATTGGAACATGGATAGAGAAGAAAATGAACCATTTGGAAGACTTTGACTGAAGAAGGAAGGGTGTAAGCCAAGAAAAAGCAAAGCATTGGAGGCATTTTCAAAGATTTTTGAAAGTAGTTCACACTGACTCCCAAGCCCTGATGGGTAGTTCTTCCAAAACAGTTTACTTTCTACTGCTTTGAAAACATCCAAGTCTGAAAAAGAATGTTAATAGAATAATGGCTTCCTTTGTTGTGATGATAATTGAGTATAGAAGTTGGGAGGTCACGTTGCATTTGTATAAGATGTTGATGAGACCGCATTTGGAGTATCGTGTTCAGTTCTGGGCACCAAGTTATAGGAATTATATTCTTAAGCTTGAAAGGCTTCAGAGAAGATTTACAAGGAGGTTTCCAGGACTTGAGGATGTGAGCTGTAGGGAGAAGTTGAGTAGGCTGGGTCTCTATTCCTTGGAGCGCAGGAGGGTGAGGGGTGATCTCATAGAGGTGTATAGAATCATGATAGGAATAGATTGGGTAGATGCATAGAGTCTCTTGCCCAGAGTAGGGGAATCGAGGACCAGATGACATAGGTTCAAGGTGAAGGGGAAAGGATTTAATCTGAATCTGAGGGGTAACTTTTTCACACAAAGGGTGGTGGGTGTATGGAACACACTGCCAGATGAGGTAGTTGAAGCTGGAGCTACCCCAACGTTTAAGAAACAGTTAGACAGGTACGTCGGCTTGTACTCGCTAGAATTTAGAAGATTGAGGGGGGATCTTATAGAAACTTACAAAATTCATAAGGGGTTGGACAGGCTAGATGCAGGAAGATTGTTCCTGATGTTGGGGAAGTCCAAAACAAGGGGTCACAGTTTAAGGATAAGAGGGAAGTCTTTTAGGACCGAGATGAGAAAAACATTTTTCACACAGAGAGTGGTGAGTCTCTGGAATTCTCTGCCACAGAAGGTAGTTGAGGCCAGTTCATTGGCTATATTTAAGAGAGAGTTAGATGTGGCCCTGGTAGCTAAAGGGATCAGGGGGTATGGAGAGAAGGCAGGTACAGGATACTGAGTTGAATGATCAACCATGATCATATTGAATGTTGGTGCAGGCTCGAAGGGCCGAATGGCCTACTCCTGCACCTAATTTCTATGTTTCTATGTTTCTATGGATAGGATAGGTTGGGAGGGATTTGGACCAAGCACAGGCAGGTGGCACTAGTGTAGCTGGGACATGTTGGCCTCTGTGGGCAAGTTGGGCCGAAAAGGCCTGTTTCCACTCTGTCACTATATGACTCTATGAGTCGAATCAAAGGATACTTGACATTGCTCCCACTATGTTTGTTTACTACCATTTCACTAATTTTGTATATTTAAATTTAGCCCAAGTGAGCAGATAAGGTGAGTCGGGATGCAGGGACCAGACTGTACAAATTCTGAGAGGGGTCACACTGGCCTTGGAGAGAAAAGATGGGGAGAAATGTTTCAAGTCATCAACATCCTGACTTCTAGCCGGTAGTCAGACTGGTCAGTGGAAGTTACTCATTAAACAGGTGGTAGTAGCGGCAACTGGAAAGTGAACCTAGTTATCATCAATGACCTTTTGAAATCAACACACATTTTAATGTCGAGTTCACACCATTGGGTAAATTCCACAAATGTAATCCCCTGATATGGAGGAACTCTCTCTGCTCTGGCCTTTTCTGCTTTATTTGAATTAATAAAGACTTTTAAAAAGTGACAGAATGGTTTGTGATTCCATTTGATGAGTTTCTGTGCCTGAAATGTGCATTCACTCGCTCTCTTGGCTTTCTTCCGATTATGTTGGGACTAAAAATGTGCAAAAGGCTGGAGGGGGGGGGGGGGGGTTAAAGAACTAGTAGAAATACTTCTGTAGAAGTATTTACTGCAGCAGAAGAACATTATGCATTTATCACAATTTTCTTGCCCAATCCTCATGAATTCTTTAGTATCCAGAAAACTGTAGGTCTGTGTTTTAAACAAATTCAATGACTGAGCCTGCAGAACGCTCTGAGGTTGAGATTAGCAGATTCATGACACACCTTGTATGGCACGGATGACACAGTGACACAGCGGCCGAGTTGCTGCCTTACAACGCAAGAGACCCGGGTTCGATCCTGACTATGCGTGCTGTCTGTACGGAATTTGTACGTTCCCCCCGTGACCGCGTGTGCTTTCCCTGGGTGCTCCGGTTTCCTCCCACATTCCAAAGAGATACAGGTTTGTAGCTTGACACAAAATGCTGGAGTAACTCAGCGGGTCAGGCAGCATCTCTGGGGAAAAAGAACAGGCGACACTTTGGGTCGAGACCCCTCTCCAGACTGAGAGTCAAGGGAGAGGAAAACCAGAGGTATGAAAAGGTACAAAGAATAAATGAATGAAAAGTATGAAAAGAACAAATCAAGCAGAAAGGTGGATCAAGGAAAGGTGGAACCCATTGTTGCTTCTGGGAAAGGAGATAACGAGTAGATATAAACAGTGAATCCAAGCAGGACGACAGCGAAACTAGTAGGATGACTAGGGAGGGGGAGAAACAGGGAGAGAGGGAATGCTAGGACAAAGGACAAGTACAAAGGACAAAGGACATTTATTGTCACATACACCAATTGGTGTAGTGAAATTTGAGTTGCCATTTGCAGCACACCAATAAAAGTAAAACACAACATTAAAGAATTTAACATTGAACATGAAAGACATCCCCCCACAATGGTTCCCACTGTGAGGGAAGGCAACAAAGTCCAGTCCTCTTCCTCTAGTTCACCCATGGTCGGGCCTATTGAGGCCTCTGCAGTCGCCGCAACGGTGGCCCGATGTTTCAGGCCCTCTCGCCGGAAGATGGAGCTCCGGTGTTGGAAGAACACTCTCAGCAGCTTGGAGCGTCTGGAACGGCCGCTTCCTACCCGAGACCGCGGCTCCCGAAGTCCACATGCCACGCTGGTTGGAGCTCCAACACTGGCGATCTCGGCGAACGATCCCAGGCTCCGCGGTGTTCAGAGTCAGCGCCGCCCGCAGCTGGAAGCTCCGCGACCACAACTCCGCGATATTGGTGTTGGCGGTCACAGCACTCCGGAGCTTACCGCATGGCGACCCTCGGTAAAGCATCGCCCGCTCTGCGATGGTGCTTCAGCGCTGCGCCGCCGTCGGAGCTGAAGTTCTGGCCGGTCCCGGCAGGAAACGCCGCTCCAGTCCCGTTTGTAGGCCGCGAGGAGGGAGCGAAGATGCGTCTCTGAGGAAAGCCAAATCTCTGACCAGGTAGGGACTGAGAAAAAAGTTTCCCCCTTCCCCCCCCCCCCCCCCCCCCCCCCCCACCCCCACCCCCCACATAAAAAGACTAGAAGACTTCCAAAACAAAACACACTAACACACTAAAAATTAAAAGAAGGTTGAAAAGACAAACAGCTGCAGGCAGGGCAGCCATACTCGACGGTGTTCCCTACTCGAGGGTTTCTTGATATTAGAGAAATCAATATTCACACGGCTGCATTGTAAACTGCCCAGGCAAAATATGAGGTGTTGTCCTCCCCCACTCTAGTCATCCTACTATGGACCATTGTGGGCTCCACATTTCCTTGATCATCATTGCTGGCTATGATTTGTTGTTTTCATACCTTTAATTCATTTGTTCTGTACTTTTTCATACCTCTAGTTTCCCTCTTCCCTGATTCTCAGTCTGAAAAAGGGTCTCGACCCGAAACATCACCTATTCCTATTCTCCAGGTTTGTAGTTTAATTGACTTTTCGTAAAGATTGTAAATTGTCCCTAGTGTGTAGGATAGTGCTAGCATATGGGGACCATTGATCAGCATGGACTCGATTGGCCTGTTTCCACGCTGGATCTCTAAACTAAACTAAGCTAAACTAATCTAAACAAAACCTTGTAAGGAATTCCTTCTCATTTCATTCTGAAATGGTCTCCCTTACATTCTTAAGGGCCCCCCTTTGTGGACCCAACCTGTGACAGCTAGATCCCACGAACAACTCGTGGCCAACAGTTTAGTTCCCATGAGGAGCAGGCAGAAGTTAAGATTAGGGCTAGGGTTAGGGTTAGGATTAGGGCTAGGGCTAGGGCTCGGATTTGGGTTTGGGTTTCCTTCCGCGCTCCAAAGGCTCACAGGTTTGTATAAATTGTCCCTAGCGTGTGTGGGACAGTGAGCAGGGGATCGCTGGTCGCAGGCTGGGTCCACAGATGGGGGGGGGGGGGGGCATTGGGGAAAGTGGGGGGGGGAGGGCATTGGGGAACGTGGGGGGGGGGGGGGGTTGGAGAATGGGAGAAGGGAGGGAGAGGGGAAGAAGAGGATGTGAGGGGAGGGGGTAGTGGATAAGGGGGAGAAGAGCGAGGAGAAGGGAGGAAGAGGGGGGAAGGGAAAAAGGGGGGGAGGGTGGAAAAGTAGGGGGGAGTGGAGAAGGAGGGATGGGGGAGGGAGGGGGAAGAGGGGAAAGGGGAGTTCAGTCTACACTCACTGAATCCATCCCTGTGAAAGATTACAGAGACAGTGATCGGATCTGGAATCCACCTATAAATAAAACAGAACGACTCAGACATCTTTTCATTTGCACAATTTATTTTATTGTATTAATTTTAATATATTAATGTTTAAAGTCCATGCATTGAAGGAAGAATATTTTTCAGCCTCAACCCTAACCGGGCGACACCCGCATGACAGCATACGTCAGCGCGTATGTCGTGCGACTTGACGGTTTTACGGGCGTCAGTCACTGACGCTCCGCAGTCGCCTAAATGTTGCCCAAGTGGGACAGGCCCTTTAGACTGTGCCCACTAGTTCCAGACACAATATCCAGGGAAATCATCTCTGAGTCAACTGGTCCTCAAAGAAGTGTGTACATTTCAGTGAGGATACTTTTCATTCTTTTAGACACGACAGCATGGAGACTTAGGGTATTTAATCTCTCCTTTTATGACAGACCCACCATGCTGAGTTAATCTTCACCACACTCCCTCAGCAGCTGGTCAGGAGTTTCAAAATCCAAAGAACTCAGCCCAATCAATTTGTTTCAAATCCTTAGTTACCTTGAAAGATAATCTGTTGGTGAATCATCATCACAGTAGGTCTCTGCAAGTATCAGCAAAACATTTGATCAATGAACGTACTCAATGGCCAGTTCCTACCTGACATTCGCAATAGGACAATTAGTAGCTGGGATCACTAGTTAATGATCACAAGAAAGTCTATGTTCTCCCTCCCGAAGAAAGAGATACCAAGGCCAATTAGAGCCTTCCTCCCTTCCAAAATAGAATCCATTAAATTACAAAATGTACTTTTCTTCAATAGCAATATATGCTTCAATCAATAGCTGGGCTCAAGGGTTATCTAGTTATCCATGTATAAGTACCTTGAGATTTAATTAGGGTTCTGAGCAGAAAAAACTGATCTGTCTGCAACAATGACAGTCAAAGTCATAGGGAAATAAATGCTAGTTGGTCTTTCAATCTTTCCTCGCAATATGACAATTCTTCCTTCCCTCAACAGGGGCACTCAAAATTATAAGTCAGAATGAGAAGACCTGCAAGATTTCCCCGATCCTGATCACTGCCCAGTGACTGCCCACAGAAATAGTGCAGGGGAACAGGCCCCTCGTCCACAAAGTCCACGTCATCCATGAAGCACTGTTCTTACACTAATCCCATTTTACCTTCTTTGTTCCATCTATTTGATGTCAGTGGGGTCGGAGTAGGATTGGGTGGGTGAGGTGTTGGCAGAATAAGGGAAGTAGCTTCTTCCTGTGATCCGCACCCATTCTGGATTGCACGCAGGGCATCAACATGATGACCTCAGCTGGTGACTCCTTCACTGACAGATACGGAGCGATAAACATTTCACTGCATTTGCATGTTCGGCAAAGTTAGCCTGATTCTGAATAATAAATGCATCATATGCATGAGGTACTGGAGGATTCTGATAGCCAGTGAGTGCAGCACGTTAACAGCTTGCACTTTCCAGAGATGAGAAAGGAGAAGACAATAAACTCAGAATTATCAGTAAATATAGTGCATCGATCAGAGAACAGTACAGCACAGAAACAGGCCCCTCGGCCCATAATGTCCAAGCGGAACATGATGTCGAGTGAAAATAATTTCCTTTGCCTGCTTGTGATCCTTATTTGTTACATGTCCATGTGCCTGCCCTAAAGCCACTTAAATGCCACTATTGCATCTGCCTCCACCATCACACCTGGCACCATGTTCCAGGTTGTAATTAGACCCATTGGATAGCATGCGGTCCAAATTGTGTGGATATGAAGATCTCAGCTCTATCCAAAAGGTGAGGTATGCTCCCACCATTGTGGTGGTGGTGTTGCTTCACTGATGCCACTGGCAATCTGTTACATGCCTGATAAGCTGCGCGACCTCACAAATCCAACTGACCACACTCATGTGTACCTGTTCTGTACCATAAGTGGGCAAGAATTTCCCCACAATCTGTGTGCTGATAGCAATTTAATCCAGTCGCTGTTTAACCCAACGAAAAGCAATTGAGGCAAGTCAGTGCCTGTGGAACTTTAACAAAGGAAGAGGATAAAATGGCAGACTGAGATTCAAATTAAATCAGAAAGGACAAAAGAGAACAAAATCAGGAAAAGAAATATATTTCCTATACTTGATAGTATTTGTTGATAAACCAATCAACTTCAAGTTTTAGTAATGAAATGATGAATGAGCAAGTTTAAGATGTAGATGAATAGTTTTCAAAAGTTGCGTGAAGATGTTAATTTAATATTTTTTCTAGTGAGTGTTAGTATATGGAATCCGGTGCAAATAGTATCTGCATAATTGAATGCCACATAAGATTAATTTAGTGAAATGACCATGACGCTCCTTCCCTCCAGCTCTGATCAGCAATGAGCAGATGTCCTTGCATTCCCTCAGGCTACAACCAGGGTGATCATTGGTCTATGTCCCAGCTTTCCTATGAATAGCTGCTAATAATTACATTTTCCAAAACCAATCACTTTGCTTTATCAGCTGGTGAAAAATCTATTAGGTACAAGAAACGGGAGCTATTATATTTCACAGAATAGAGTTTCCATCTCCTGGGGCTCCACTATTTTTATCAATTGAAGAATCAATGTATGGTTATACAGCACTGTCATTGTGTTGCATTGTGAACTCTATCTTTATTTGTTTGCTTGGTGTTCCACCATTGTCCTTTTGCACTTGCACATAATCAGACTCAAATATGAAAAGCAACTTAAATTCAGAGGAGTCAAAGAGAAGGAACGGGCAAGTGTGTGATGCAAACGGCTAATCGGTGAATAATGGCTAATGGAAATTGGCAAGGCAACAATTCAGGGTTCTACTGACGTCATGCAGCAATACTCAGTGAGCATCTGTCGAATTTTGAGATCAACCTCTTTTATCACTGTCTCTATCGTGATAAATTGCAACTCCACATTTACAACTTAAGTAGCTGTAAAATAGTGAACAAAAGTGCTTACGCTTTGGGTGTACATGCTCACTGGCGGGACTAAGTCAACTTTCCCCACTATCACTGTAATTTTCCCAGTGAGGTCTTCTTTGTACTCAACATCGCTGAGGAAGCAGTACACATCAAGGAAGCAGTACAGTACAGTACAAGGAAGCAGTACACCGAGGAACAGTAGATCACTGGGCTTTGGTGCATGACTTTTTGTCCATTTAACTGCATGGAAGGTAGCCCAAGAGGTTGGGATGTGCAAAGATTAACATTTAATTTTTTATTTTTGCAAAAAATGAATCAAAGAGTTCCTTGCAATTGCTAACTGTACTGAGAGATCTCAACTGCAGAATTTCATACTAAATTATTTCATGGAAGAAACTTTTTGACACTTGTTTAATATCAATGTAGAGTGAATCTACATTGCATTATGATAGCATAACTATAATGGATTATAGATGAAATTGGTTGTCACAGTTGTAAGTACTTAGGGCTGGGAATTCTATTGCATTGTGCAGTGGTTTAATAGACTCTGCAAATCATTGACTAAAAGTGATCAGTGGGTGTGTGTGTGTGTGTGTGTCTGTGTATCTGTGTCTCTGTCTGCACCTGTGTCTCTGTCTGTGCCTGTGTCGATGTGTATAATGTGCCATGTTAAATTATCCATGTAAGCCTCTGGATGTGTGACACTGATATCAATGGGATGCAATGCTTTCATGATATGCTTCCTATGATGGTGTAGCAACACTGATCACTTTGAACTTGCTGTGGTGAATGCCTGAGCAAAAAACTCAACATTTCAGGTAGCATTTGTGGAGGGATGGTCAAACGGCAGTTCAGGTCAGGAATTCTTCAGGCTGATGGAGTTGGGGGGACAGGAAGCTGGAAAAGAGATGTGGGGATGGGGCAAAGCTTGGCATGTGATGGGTGAATATAGGTGAGGGGGTAGAGGTAGCCTACCACTTGGGTAGACTGCAGCCCAATGATATGATTGTATTCATCTATTGCATTATCTGATTTGAATGGATAGCACACAAACAAAAGATTTTCACTGCAGCTTGGTACATATGACAATAATAACCCGAAACCAAAACCTAAAGTCCTTAGGACGGGTAAGATTTCTTTAGCTGGCTGGGGTACATGGCAAACCCCTGACTCTTGCCCTGCATCCCCACCGCCAATGAAATGAAGTCCCACAAATGTAATAAGAACATGGTGACTGCTCCCATCTGCCAAACGCAGGCACAGCTGCTCCCGACTAACCCATCACTTGACTAGTTGTTTCAATTAAGAAGAGCTACGTTAAGAAACATAGAATCATCAAAAGTAAGCGCAGGAGTAGGCCATTTGGAACTTTGAGCTATTCAAAATGCTCATGGCTGATCATCCAGAATCAGTACCCTATTCCTGATTTCCCCCCATATCCCTTGATTCCATTAGCCCTAAGAGCTATGTCTAATTCTCTCTTGAACACATCCAGTGAATTGGCCTCTACTGACTTCTATGGCAGAGAATTCCACAGATTCACAACTCTCTAGGTGAAAATGTTTTTCCTCATCTCAGCCCTAAATGGCCTACTCCTTATTCTTAAACTGTGACGCCTGGTTCTGGATTCCCCCAACATCGGGAACATGTTTCCTTTCCTGTTTAGAGTTCCCAACTTGGCGTAGCAGTAGAGTTGCTGCCTTACAGCACGTGGGACCCGGGTAAGATGCTGACCACAGGTGCTGTCTATATTGAGTTAGTTCTTTCTACCCGTGACAGCGTGGGTTTTCTCTGGGTGCTCCAGATTTCTCCCACATTCCAAAAACATACAGGTTTGTAGGTTAATTGGCTTTGGTAAAATTGTAAATTGTCCCTGATGTGCAGGGTAGTGCTAGTGTGCAGGGATCGCTTATCGGCACGGACTCGGTGGGCCAAAGGGCCCGTTTCCGTGCTGTATCTCTAAACTAAACTAATCTAAACTAAACTAAACTCGCTGGTTGATTACTCTTTGAAGTTGGCATTTTTCATGCATGTTTAGGATTCATTTTATTATTGTCACGTGCACCGAGTTACAGTGATAAGATTTGTTTTGCATGCTATATAATAAGATCAGATAATACTATAGACAAAAAACAATCAGGCCAAAATGAAGTACAAAAGGTAGAGCAAAGAGAAAGATACAGAGGGCAGCATATAGTTCTCAGCATATAGTTCTCAGCATATAGTTCTCAGCATATAGTCCTCAGCATATAGTTCTCAGCATATAGTTCTCAGCATATAGTTCTCAGCATACACAAAGTCTGGGGTAGAGGCCAATTGCACTATACCAGAGCCGATGGAAAGCATTCAGAAGCCTGATAACAGTGGGAAAGGAAGTGAGGATTGCATGTTTTCTGCTCATTATTGAGCAGATAGCCTAAGCTTCGTAACTCTTTCACAAATGGCACACAAGCAAATAGGAGCAGGAGTAGGCACCCAGGCTTTTAAAGTTTGCCCCAGCATTCAATATAATCACGGCTGATCTACGCTGGCTTCACTTCCTCTCTGTAACAGTTTCCCCATACTCTACTGTTCCTCAATCCATCATATATTTACCTACCTTCACTTCAAAACCTAAAGATCTAGCTTCCCACACCTGCCAGGACAAAAGATTCCAGAGATTTGCCACTCCCTGCGAGAAGATATTTCTAAAATACACATTACATACCAATGCTTTAAAATGATGTTGCCCACTACCCTGCACTAAATTTGGACAGCGCGGTGGTGTAGCGTTAGAGTTGCTGCCTTACAGCGCCGGAGACCCATGTTCAATCCTGATTACAAGTGGTCTGTACAGAGTTTTTACATTTTTCCCGTGACCCCAAGTGTTTTTCCCGGGTCCTCCAGTTTCCTCCCACACTCCAAAGATGTACAGGTTTGTAGGTTAATTTGGCTTCAGTAAAAATTGTAAATTGCCCCTAGTGTACAAGGTAGCACTAGTGTATAGGCTGATTGTTGGTCGGCATGGACTTGGTGGGCCAAAAGGCCTGTTTCCACACTGTATCTCTAAAATTAATAATAAACTAAAATGAAATTGATTCCAACCTCTCCACAGCACTATTTTAGTGTGCAGTTCACAATGTCAAGGGATTTCCAGAACAAAGTATGTAATGTCAATTACATTGGAAAAGGGTATAGAATGGGTTGAAAAGAATCAAGGAATCATGGTGGGCTAGAAATGCCATGTGAGGTTCCATTGCTGGTTTATTCCTCTTCTGTAGCAATCTTCAGTCATTGACAAAGATGAAAAGCTAAGAAAGATCATATTAACAAATGGCCCATGCCCCATCCAGCCGATGATGGTACTTTGAAGGAGATATCCATTTGTTCCAGCAGCAGTCCTGCAAATCTTTACTTTCCAACCACAAATCCAATACGCTTTTGAATGTTAATGTTTAATCTGCTTTCACTGCATACTGAGCTAGTGGTTTCCCGATTCTAATAGCTTTATATGAAAACATAAACTGCTCCTCCTCTCCCTGTGGTTGTTTTAATGACATGGGACCTGCTGGCATAAGAAATGAAATCAAATGCTACCATGCATAAAATGTGAAATTGTGTTAATGGCTTTCCAGGGACACTGTCTCGAACCACACAGTTGGAAGATGGACAGCAACTAGATCAGACACATTTAAGCCTCAATTTAAGTCGCACATTGTATCAGTGTTTTGGCTAGTGATTTGATTTGATATTTGAGTTAATCAGCAAAATTACAACACTATGTGAAGAAGTACAAGAGGTCTGGATGGATTGTACAGTATAAATTGGGGTGACAACACTGAGCTTTCAAGACAGGAAGCACAGATGTGCCGCAACAATAAGCTGTGCCCACTCAATTGGATTTAGGAGTTTACAAGAATATTTCCCATCATAGGAATGTGGTTCACAAGGAACAGCAGATACTGGTTTATAAAAAAGACACAAAGTGCTCGAGTTACACAAAGGGTCAGGCAGCATCTATGGAGAATATGGATAGGTGACTTTTGAGGTCGAGACCCTTCTTCAGATTGAGTCTGAAAAAAAGGTCACAACCTAAAACATCACCTCTGCAAGTTCTCCAGAGATGCTATCTGATATGCAGAGTTACTATGGTATTTCGAGTATTTTTTTAGGATTGTGGAAAATGTGCCAGAGATAGAATTATATAGACATTTCGCACAAATACAAGAATCTTGATACATCAGGCATGATTTTGCTGTTTTAATGATGACTGCAGTCAGTGCTGGACATCATTGCTATGTAAAATGACTGCAAATTCTGGCAAAAATTCACTATTGGAGGGACTCAGTGGGTCAGGCAGCAGCTGTGGAGGAAATGGACATATGATATTTTGGGTCAGGACCCTTCTTCAGACTGGTAAAGTAGAGGGAATATCGCTGGTGGAAAGTAATGGGGGTGAGGGTGAGGGTCATCGAAAGGGCTGGCAATGAGTCAGATGGGGATGAAAATGGTGGCGATATTCAGAGAGTTGACGAGGGAGCAGCTGATGACTATGGACGTGAGGAGTGGGCAGGTAGGAGAGGGTAGGTAGGAGTATTGCGCCTAGCGCCATGAAGATCGGCTGTAGGAGGAGCTGCGGGACACAGAGGCAGTCGGGCGAGGAGAGGGGCGTTGGGTCGAGCCTGCAGCAGCCTAGGACTTACCTGGATCAGGGATGCTCTAGTACTTCCAGCATGTGGACTAGGTTTGAACTTTGGACTTTTTCTTTTTCTTTGTAAATTGGGGTCAAAATGTGGCCACTGTACATTTGTGGGTTGTGCACTAGAATTTCACTGTGCTGTGCATACATGACAATAAAACACCATTGAACCATTGAAGATAGTAACCAAGGCTGGAGATGATAAGTGAAGGCATAATGAGTGCAAATGGTAGAATGTGATAAGAAAGGAAGATTGGGTGTGAAATGTAGAACCAGAGGGAGAGATGTTGGAAAGAAGGGAAGTGTGAGGGAAGAAAAATAGAGGACTCGGAGTAGTGGTGATGAGCGGATGGAGATGTGGAAATGAAAGTATGCGCAAGGGAAAGCTGGATAGATGAGAAGGAAGAGGGTTCGTTTACCTGAAATTGAAGTATTATATCATGCCATTTGGGTATATAGGGGCAACCCAAGTGCAATTCTAGGTGCCATTCTTCCAGTTAGCTTGTGGCCTTATTCTGGCAGAGGAGGATGCAAAGACAGAGAGAAAGCATCACTTTGCCAGAACACAGTCGATACACCGAGATACATGTGCTCAATGTATGACTCCATTTCAAATCAAATTCCTTGTATATTTACATATTTGGCTAATTAAATTAATTACAATTACAATTATTTTACTCGATAATGAATAATGGACCTCCCCAGCCTCCCACCCTCCGTAGCAATACACTGTGCCAAATATACATTGTGTATTTTGCCCAATCCTTTTGATTGATCTTGCATAAAGGAACATTTCCCTTGTTATCAATTGTGGAACGCCTGTAGTTATGCACTGCTCTCATTCCAAAATATTCTGTTCTAATTTATTATGAACACTTCATTGCTGAAGTGATGGCTTGTAGACCCCAGTTCTCCAAATTCAAGGTCTGCTGCTGAGTATTTGACCCCAGTGAGTTTCTGTGGTCACTGCTACTGAAAATGCTGGCCGTATCTTCAGATGGAAGGATAGATGAAGACTGGTTTATGTAGTTTAGAGGTGGGGTGAGGATTTTGATTACTTAATATATTAGTCATAGACTAATATTAGTCATAGTCATAGACAGCCCAGAAACAGGCCCTTTATCCCAACTTGTCCGTGTCAGCCATGGTGCCTTCCCGGGCTAGGTTATTTGCCTGCATGTAACCCATATCCCAAAAAATCTTTCCTATCCACAAAACTATTCAAACATCTTTAAAATGTTGCATTTTAGCCATCTCTCACAATCTAAGATGGACAGCTCATTCCATATATCCACTATCCACTATGTGAAAAGCATACGTCTCAGGACCCCTTTAATTCTTTCCCCTCTCACTTTAAAACCATGCCCTCTAGTTTTAGACACTCACAGCATGGGCTGAAAAGACTGTCACCATCCACCTTATCTATGCCCCTTATGATTTTATAAACTTCAATAAGGGAACTTCCAGTCTTCTTCACTCCAAGGGAAACAGTCTTCAGCCTCTCTATGCCTCAAAGCCTCCAGTGTTGACAACATCCTTGCAAACCTTTTCTGTCTTTGCAGCTTAATCATATCCTTTTCATAGTTTGATGACCCGAGCTGCACATGATTTTCCAGCTGCAGTCTCACCAATATCCTATATAAAACTAGAGGAGTTTCTTCTCTTTTTCTCCAGTTTTGAGTTATTACCTTGGTTGCGTAAAATTGGCATTGGTACTGGTATTGGCCAAATGTTGTCCATCCATCCCCTCCACAGATGCTGCTTGACCAGCTGAGCACCTCCAGGAATTTTATTTTTGTTCATGTGACACCAGTTCCACACCAACATCGCTGGCATGGACAGGTAAGCCTCTCACTTGTTTGCGATGAGCAATAAGTGCTCAGTCCTTACCTACAAAGCCTTCATCCTGAGAGAGAATTAAAAACGAAAACAAAATTTGCAAGACCAGGTTAAAAACAAACAGGTTTTGCTCTATTCTCTGCTGATCAAAGCCAGTGTACACAGCCATGTGTTAAGTTAGAGTCTCCACAGTATGGAACAGGCCTTTCTTTGAACTGGAAGCTGATATCTTGTGGCTGCAAAAATTGCCTCCATGTCTTTCACGTTCTGTGTGGTCAACATCAAGATGTTATGCCTTCATGGGCAAACGCATTTACAAAAATTGTTTTTGAAGCCTTGTTTGCACCCTAAACCTGGTGCCGTGTAACTGACAGCTCATTTCATGAGAAGTGGAGCCTACAATAAAAACTCATGGCTGGTGAAGTGGAATAAACTTGTTCAAAATTGCTCCTGCATTAACGTCTGCAGGAGTTCTCTGGAAAAGATCCCTTATATTTTCATGGTGGAATCTTGTGCTGGCATGAGTTATAGAGTCCCGCAGCAAGGAATTTGGCCCTTCAGCTATGATTCCATGATGATCACACAAAAGGGTGCTGTGTGTATGGAACGAGCTGCCAGAGGAAGTAGTTGAGGCCGAGACAATTCCAATGTTGAAGAGACAATTAGACAGGTACATGGGTAGGACAGGCATAGAGGGATATGGGGAGAAAGCAGGAATGGTGTACTGATTTTGGATGATAGCCATGATCATATTGAACGGCGGTGCTGGCTTGAAGGGCCAAATGGCCTGCTCCTGCTCCTATTTTCTATGTTTCTAAACACAGGCAGCTGGGACCAGTGTAGCTGGGACATGTTGGCCGGAGTGGGCAAGTAGGGAGGAAGGGCCTGTTTCCATGCTATATGACTCTATGACACTATCCATACACATTAATTCTACTTTAATTTACCTGCATTCCTATCAACACTTGAGATTCTGTCACTCACTGATACACTAAAGGCAATTTACTTGTTGGCAATTTCAGCTACCAACCTGCATGATTTTGGGAAGTGGGAGAAAACTTGGAGGAAACCCATGCCTCAGAAGAAGAACATGTAAATACCACACAGATAGCCTCAAAGAACCTGGGTCACTGGAGCTGTGAGACAGGATCTCTACTAACTGTGCCACCGTACAGTTGGTATAGCTTCACTCATGATGCTGGGGGGAGCAATGGATGGTGGTAAAATTGGGGACATAGTTTTGAAATTGTAGATAAGAGGTTAAATCCTAGTCTGCTCGGCATGATTATTTTCTTGCCTCAATTTTATTTCAATGGACTTTTAAACATTAATTTGCAAAATTAAGGCAAGTTGAATTAAACAAAATGTTAATGGTTTTGAGTGCCCCCTATCATTATACGTTGATAACATGTTTGTGCATTGATGATTCAATAAATTGCACAGCATAAAGATAAGCCATAGCTTGACCTCAACCTCACAAGCCAGTGAGAAGAAGTAACAGTGTGGGCATGCTTACTCGTTTAAACATTGACAGGAAGGATGCAAATGGAACAACACAATTTAGAACATTTGAGATGAGGTGTTAAGTAGATAAATACTCTAATTATAATTGAGCTTTTGGGTTTAATGGGCCCTGAGTAAAACGTTCCATGCTGCCTGCCTTTTATCTTTGTTGCTTTCTGGTCTTGTTAACATGTTGTGGACTCCCACCTGGTCCAGTGGCTTGTCTATTAGCTGTTAAGGACTCATTAAAGAGCAGAAAGAACATGAAAGACAGAAACTTCTTCCAATAGAAAATTAATACTTTATCTGGAAAATTGAGTGAATGTTTAGCGATGTATAAATTTTGTGCCAAAGACATCAGTCATTGCAGTGTTGGGGGTTGCTGTAAAGCTGGATTGACAGGGTCCATCCCGTTTTAGTATATGCAACTTTGAGGCTGAGGTCAAATTGTGTCTTATCTTTATGCTGTGCAATCTATTGAGTTTATTGCTTCATTATTGTCATCTGTGCTGGGATACAGTGAGAAACTTTATTCTGCGTTCTATGCAGGCAAATCATACCATATATGAATACAATCAAACCTACATGAGTACACATGCAGCGCAAAAAGAGAAACTGAATAGAGTGCAGAAAATAGTTAGAGCTGCAGAGAAAGTGCTATTTTTTTTAATTGCAGGGGTTATAATGAGGTAGATTGGGAGATCAGGAGTACATTCTTAGCTTAAGCGAGGTCTGTTTAAGAGTCTAATAGGAGAGGGGAAGAAGCTGTTCTTGAATCTGGACGTATGTGCTTTCAAGCTTTTGCCTCTTCTGACTGATAGGAGAGGGAAGACGAGACAATGACACAGTATGAGTGGTCCTTGATAATGTGGTTGCTTTTCAAGGCAGCATGAAGTGTGGATGAAATCAACAGAGGGAAGCTGGTTTGAGTGATGGACTGGGCTGTGTCCACAACTCTGTGACATCTTAAGATCTTCGGCAGAGCAGATGCCAAGCCTAACTGTAAATATGATACTTTCCATGGTTCATCTGTGGAATTTGCTAAAATTCATTGGACACATGCCAGATTTCCTTAGTATTGTCTGGTAATCTTTCCCTATGACAGAGCTTGAAATAGTGTGTCTCTTTTGTGGGAAACTGCTATTGGGTAAATGACTGCACAACCGAACAGATTGAGTGTAACCAGTGTCTTGGTAGAAATTTTGGCCAGGGGGAATAGACCAACATTGATTCAATATCCTTCTAGTGGAATTGGAAGATTTTGCAGGGACAATGTTGGTGGTATCTATCCAGTGAGTCGAGAGGCCTGCTGGAGATAATTTTGTTCTCAAAAGCAGGTTGGAAAGTCAGGATCATTGTGATCATTACATATGGATTTTGTGCCAGGTAGGAAGTCTTGATCTTCAAATACAATTTTGCTCGGCTGACCAAAGTTTGCATTGGCACATTCCGTGGTGACTTTTACTGTCAAGTCTGCCTTCGCTGAGAGCTGACTTCTAAGATATGGGAAGTGTTCATCAGCTTCCCGGATCTCACTGTGAACATTTATTGCCTGCAGGCAGAGAGAGCCAAGCAGTGGGTTAGGTTGCCAGAGGAGCCCTTTGTTATGTGGATTTTGACTGTAAAGCCGATTATCTCAATCATTGATGATGGCTTGGAGCTTGAGAAAGGTTGTTAAATGTGTGGTGGCAATGACACAGCCTAGAGTGGCTGATCTTTGCAGACACTGGCCCTGTTGTAAATACAATGTTAAAGGGCCTGTCCCACCAGCATGCAACTCCATGCGATGAGCGCGACCTAACGTGGTCGCTTGAGCCGTCCGGCGTCGCGGGGCCGGTCCCACTTCGATCGCCAGAGCCGTGCAGAATTGTGCGGAGTTCGTCCCGACATCGCGCGGGGCTCCGAAAAACTGACCGTGTTCAAAAATTCCGCGTGGCAACGGCTTGTCGGCTCGTTGTCGCCTCGACGCATTACACACCGCCTCGACGTCGTGCCTCTGTGACCCTATCTGTAGGTGCCTCCGTGACCCTCTCTGTGTGTGGCTCCGTGGCCCTCTGTGTGTGTGCCTCTGTGCCCCTCTCTGTGTGTCCCTCTCTGTCATGGCGAACTTACCTTTAAGACTTCGCTCCAAGTTCGCCTCACTTTGCGCCGCGTTGCACCACTCACCCGGCCTCCACGCGGCCCCTGCTGCCGGTTTGGTCGCACTTGCCGCATGCAGGCGCATGCCCGTGGGACGGGCCCTGTACGGGGATCACCCGACCTCCGCGCGGCCCCCGTTGCTGGTTTGGTCGCGCTCACCGCATGGAATCGCATGCTGGTGGGACATGCCCTTAAGGATCATGGGCTGATGCAAACATAACATTCTGTGGGCAGCCAAATTTGAGAAGAGTGTCATAGTCCAATGTGGTGATAGAATCAAAGGCTCAAGTGAAATTGATAAAGGCTATTTGTTCAACATTGCAGCCCTGCTTTTTATCAGTGTTATGGGAAGACATTTTTACCTTATTAAATCTTAGAATAGTTGCAGTAAATAAAGAGGCCATTCAGCCCTTTTAGGCTCCTGTTGGAGAATTCTATCTTGTCCACTTTCTGCCTTCCCAATTGCCTTTTGATTCCACTGCCACAACGCCAACAATCCTTGAATTCTAGGTCATAATTAGTCTCTGCGTGGATAAAAATTAATTCCTCCCAATCCCTCTTCATTCTTTTGACCCAAATTTTTAATCTACACCCGTGGGTCCTGGCTAATGCGAGCAACATCTTTTATTTAGCCTACCCTGATCGATCTTGACCTTGCGCACTTCTATCAAATGCCTTCTCAAACGTATTTGTTCTAACCTCAAGTCTTCCCACTTTGTGTGTGTTGTTCTTATTTTTATTATTTCTCCACCAATGCAATTCTTCCCTCCCCTTCTCCAACTGGCAGCCGTTCTTTCAGTCTTTCTGGAATTCTGGAATTTCACTGCTAAACATAACACCTCTTTAAAGACTTACCTGACACCGCATACCCTAGAGCTATAGTGGGATAGGGCACAATAGCAGCCTCATTTGGTCAATGAAACCATGTTGACCATCAAAAGGCATTTTACATTAATCCTACACATATCCCATTCTATCCTCCCCACATTTTATCAACACCCCAAAAATCTATTATTCACCTACACTAGGGTCAAGTATTGTGGTCGACTAACATCATGTGGGAGGAAGATGCAGCAACTGGAAAAAATCCTCATAGTCAAAGGGTGAACATGCAAACTCCACACAGGCAGCACCAGAGGTCAAAATAGAACCTGGGTTACTGGAAATGTGAGGCAACAACTCTACATCTGCCAATATTCCACCATTTGACCAGCTTTTGGCCACCTACCCCAATTGGAAGAAAGTCAATGTTATTATGAAAACTCTTATGAATCACTGTATATGAAATTATTACATTATAGGTAGTGTAGTGTTGTTGTTCTTTATTGACATTGTAAATGGAAATGTATGTTGCATACAGTTCAATACTCCTCCATGACTATTTTATCAGGTATCTTGTTAGGACATATTTACTTTCCTGCCTGCCTTTATTGTTTATAATTGTGTGGAATTAACTTGATGTACAACTTGGAGCAAGTTTTTACATTTCTCATTAACTGCTGCTTATCAAAAACTGAACAAGCAAATAGCATCTTAATGTTGATTTGTGTACAATACAGCTATTTAATCCCAAGAGCAATTGTCGGACTAACGATTTAACATTTCATTAACAACATTGGCATTACTTCATCACAGTTCACAATTAGCATAACTAATGCCAGTTACAGTTAGAGTCATTGGCACATTTTAAGAGGACAGAGGGATATTGTGCAGTTGGGACTGTGTGTCGGTGAAAGGCAGGGGAGAGTGAAGGAAAATGGTGAAATGGTGCTTTTCAGTTTTGTTAGTGAACCTTTATGGATCAGGGAATATTTAGATAAAATAATGAGGTTTTACTGCCAACTCCCACTTTACCCTCCAGACCTGCCAGGATTAGCTATTTTTTTCTAAAAAAAGAAATGAACAGGTTTGCCTCATTGCCTGAATTTATCAAAATTCTTCAAATGATGCGATGGACTTGATTTCAATAACCATTTGTTCCATATTGCATTAACACTTCATGAGAAAACTGCTCACAAGCCTCTCTTCATGCTTCTGGCATCAGGTCGTGCTTTTGAATCATGTATCAATGGAGGTTATATTTCATCATTTGCACTTTTTGCATGTTGCATCATTTTATTACCTTAATAGATCTTACCTCATCTATTTCAGGGAATATGACTGTAACAATGGCATTAAGTTGCTGGTCTCACCTGAGTGATTTTATTTTGCTTTTTTATCATGGTGATATTATCCCTTCTGTACACATAGTTCCCCATATGTGGCTTAGCCAACATCTTAAATTGATTCATCATTGTCTTCTGCTGTTTTATTCCGAGTCTCTGTACAAAGCCCCAGAATCCCATTTGTCTTTATGGCCTTATCCACTTGTATTCCTATTTTCAGTGATCTTTAAAGTATTTGAACCATTTGATCTCTCTATTCCTCCACTGCAATCCATTGAGAATTATACTGTTTTATGATCTATATCTGTTCTCTGTTCTCTTTCCCAGGACATATTGTCTTACATTAATCTTCAGTGAACAGCGTTTGCAGCACAACTGCTGACTCCATTAACCCGCATCCATTCTTCTGTGGTTGCTTCCTCTGTTTTGCTGAATTGTTGAAGTCTGAGGAAGGGTCACCCACTCCTTCTATCCGGAGATGCCGTCTGTCCTGCTGAGTTACTCCAGTGTTGTATGTCTATCTTCCGTGGAAATCTTTGATTAGACACACTAATAATCCATAGCTTTGGTAGACCAAACGGAAAGAATGGCGGCATGGTGGTGCAGCATTGAGTTGCTGCCTCACAGCGCCAGAGACCCGGGTTCGAATCTGACTCCAGGTGTTGTCTGTAAGGAGTTTGTACGTTCTCCCTATGACATCTTGGGTTTTTCCCGGATGCTCCGGTTTCCTCCCACATCCCAAAGACGTACAGGTTTGCAGGTTAAATGACATCGATAAAGATAGTAAATTGTCCCTAGTGTGTCGGAAATAGTGCTAGTGTACGGGGATCCCCAGTTGGCGTGGACCCGGTGAGTCGAAGGGCCTGTTTCTGCACTGTTTCTCTGAACTAAACTAAACTAAATGGAAAAAAACCCCAGTATCTTCATGTTCTTTCCTCCTTTATCCACTATCCTAATCTGCAGAACATAGGTTTGGAAATTACTGCAACTTTAAAAAAGATCACACTACCAAAAACACAAGTAAACAATATATGGAGGAATACCAATTCAAGGACTTTCTTTCTGTGATTAGCTTTTCTGTACATTGATGGATCTATTCTCCAGTGCTGGAGAGAATTGGAAAAATAGCTAAGCTCTTGGAGGTTCCAAAGGGATTTGTAAATGCTTCACAATATTGTTTGTCTTTGAACTAACTCTCCGAGATAAATGAAAATATTAGTAAAATTTGGGAAAGTGAATGACTTTTCATGTCAATTCTGTGATTGCCTGAATAAGAAAATTCAAATTACTAGTCTCCACAATGGATCAATAAAGCAATTAGAATGGCAATAAGAACAAACAGACTATACAAAGTAATCAAAAGAGGTAATAGAATGTTTGGATACACAACAGCACACTTAGTCCCTGGAGATTGTTTGTGGAGTTTTATTACGTGCTGGTTGTTGTACATTCAGAGTTAGGAAAGAACTTGCATTTCCATAGATTCTTACCAATCTTGGTAAGTTCCTTGTAGCCATTGAAATGTCCTTTAAAGTGCAGGCACTGATGTCTAGTGGGAAATGAAGCTGCTAATTTGCATTCAAGCAATGGACATAAATTAAAGTTTAATGGCATTGTTGGAGGGAGAAATATTGGCGTTGGAAGCCAGGATAATTCCACTTGCACTACTTCTGAAACTGGCACAGAACTGTGCAGTAGCACGGTAGCCCAATGTGAATGGCTGCTGCCTCACAGTTCCAACAGCTTGGGTTCAATGCTGATCCCCAGCGCTGTCCATGTTGAGTTTGCACTTTCTCACAGTGATTCTTGGGTTTCTCTGGGTGCTGCTGTTTCCTCCCACATACCTCATGGATTGGTGGGTAAATTAGTCAACTTAAATTGGTGTCTGAAATCAGCATTGATGAATCCCAATGACACTCATACCTAGGCTTTCCTGCTATCAGAAGCTGCCCATGAACTAAACCACTTGCAGCTTGTGATTTTCACAAAACATGTGTCAAGCATAATGAAATATGATGTGATTGAAGAGG
The DNA here is from genome assembly GCA_963514005.1 of Raja brachyura. Next base: position 30,850,851 of record OY740803.1, read on the forward strand.
TTTTTAACAGATGGACATATTGGTGGAAAATACACTACACACTTGAATAACTGTTATTTCCAGAGTGAAGTGCAACTGTAATAATTACCAGTCAAAAATTATTTCATTACTCTGGAAATTTGATTAGTCCCTTCTAGATACTCACAGATGATGTAATTTCCTCTGCAGCTCTTCTTTAGATCATTCCCTCTGACCTTGTTCCAAATGTTCCCAATGTTCCCAATGTTGGGCAAGTCCAGAACCAGGGGCCACAGTCTTAGAATAATGGGGAGGCCATTTAAGACTGAGATGAGAAAAAACCTTTTCACCCAGAGAGTTGTGAATTTGTGGAATTCCCTGCCACAGAGGGCAGTGGAGGCCAAATCACTGGATGGATTGAAGAGAGAGTTAGATAGAGCTCTAGGGGCTAGTGGAATCAAGGGATATGGGGAGAAGGCAGGCACGGGTTATTGATTGGGGATGATCAGCCATGATCGCAATGAATGGCTTCCTCCAGCACCTATTTTCTATGTTTCTATGTTTCTTGCATCATACTATTTGAGTTTGGCTCTGCTATGTGTTAGTAGTTTTGGTAAGTGTGTCGTTGGTAGTCCAGGGCCAGGAACTCCATTAAGTGAGGTTCTCCTACCTACCTCTGCGGTGTCATAACATCCACCTCATACCCAACTTGCACAGCACCAATACCCATTCACCCACCAATCTGCCCTCTCAATCCCTGATCACCACTTTACTCGTAACCAAGGCTCAATATTAATCCAATCCTCGTCTGAACCATGGATCCTACCCTTATACTTGAAAATGGCGCAATTCTGACCTCTGAGCCGGCCCAAAGTACCGTCCCAACCCCCAATCATTTGCCCCATCTCCTTTGCATTTCCTTGACTTGTCACGTATTTGATGAACAGTATCTTATAGTTTCCTTTACCCTCTCTGGCATAGTGTGCAGAAGGAAGTGGTTAAGGACCAAACACATGATCATTTGAACCTTCAATCTTGGCACGTTCTGTTGCAGATGGCCGACAGCCAAAATGGTGTCTGGCGCCGCTCCCCTGGTGCCATTGAATTTCCCGGCAATATAATTTCAGAATAATTTAAAGGTAATTTAAACAGATGCAGCATCTTTAAAGCTTTGCATACTCCCTGGCCTGCGTTTTATCTGTGGAAAAAAGCTTCTGTTCCCGTTAAGCCCTTTGCCAATGGTTGCTTTGATATTACCTTGCACAAATCTGTTACTTAAAACACAAAGCATTGGAGCAACTCAACGGGCAGCATCTGTGGAGGGAATGGATAGGCAAAGATTTGGGTCGAGACCCTTCTCCAATCTTTTGCTTAATGTGTTTGTCACAGTTCATTTGCACTTTTAGTCATAGTGTCATATAGTACGGAAGCAGGCATGTTAGCCCAGCTTGCCCACGCCGACCAAGGTACCTCATCTACTCCCACCTGCCCTTGTATGGGCCATACCCCTCCAAACCTTTCCTATCCATGTACCTACCTGAATGTCTTATAAACGCCGTTCTAGTTTCTGCCTCAACTACCACCTCTGGCAGCTCATTCCATATACCCACCACCCTCTGCGTGAAAATGTTGCCCCTCTGATTTCTATAAAATCTTTCCCCTCTCACCTTTTAATGAATCACATCAGGTACTTGATGTATCTGAGTTTCCTTTATCCTCTCTGGCATAGTGTGCAGAAGGAAGTGTTGAAGGACCAAGCACGTGATACAAAATCATGAGAGGAATAGATTGGGTAGATGCACAGAGTCTCTTGCCCATAGTAGGGGAATTGAGGCCCAGAGGACATGGGTTCAAGGTGAAGGGGAAAAGATGTAATAGGAATCCGAGGGGTAACTTTTTCACACAAAGGGTGGTGGGTGTATGGAACAAGCTGCCAGAGGAGGTAGATGAGGCTGGGACCATCCCATTGTTTAAGAAACAGTTAGACAGGTACATGGATAGGACAGGTTTGGAGGGATATGGACCAAGCACAGGCAAGTGGGACTAGCGTAGCTTGGACATTGTTAGCCGGTGTGGGCAAGTTGGGACGAAGGGCCTGTTTCCACACTGTATCACTCTATGACTCAATGACATTATTATTATTATTATTGTTATTATTATTAATATTATCATTATTATCAATATTATTATTATTATTATTTCACTTTCTAAAAAATTAGAACACAGCAATGTACAGTTTTGAAATGGCAGTGTACAGATCTGATCTTGGGTTATGTACAATGTGACCAGCCCCAGTCACTTGTTGTTTTATCCTCATTCAATGTAATTTTAAAGCTTTGAACACCTTTTACTGAACTACCAAAGTAAAGTAAGCATCCACTTGCAAGAGCTCAGTATGGACTCCTTTGCTCCGGGACCTTCTCCATCCTCTTCCTCTAATTCTCCGGATCACGTCACTGCACAAACTCAGTGGCCTGGCATCCTGACTTTCAGACACTGCGTTATTGACAAATTACACACCAGACAGAGATTTAAGAAATGTAAACCTGGAAATTGTGCTGTGTAATTTCAGGTGATCATTAAAAGTGTCCATTGTTTTGCGAACAATGGCTTTTAAATAGCTAATACCCCTATTAAGCAATGGATAAAGGGACCTAATGTAAACATGTTTAGCATTCATTCAATAAGACTGCACAGGATAATTTCCAGACTTATTTCTCTCTTTGATATTATGTATGTTGTTTCTGTTTAGCTTAAAGCTGGCTTGCTTTCATGTAATGATTTTACTGAGTGTTCTGAGTGCATTAGTTTCCTTGATATGCAACATCACAGCTGTGCTGAAGACAACAATATCAAACCCAGGTCTGACAGATTTTGCACCCATTCTTTTCCACAAAATTGTCCCATCAGTAGTGTTGTATAGAATTATTTTCTTTACCCTTTAGCTAAAGGGGCATTTCCTCAGCTTAAACTGCAAGGTCACTTCTGACACCCTGTGCAATTACATGCTCATTGTGTGCAATCTGTGAGGGCGATTGGTGGAAGATGAAGTGCCTTTCAGTGAGGCAATGATCCCAGGGTCAGGGCCAATAGGACTGAGAGTGATTTATCAACCAAAAGAAAGAGGGAATGAATCTATTCAATGTGTAAAAGGCGACAGCTTTGTCTGTGCACGTCTATGCGAACAAAATGAAATCTTCTTTAGTTGACTATATTTTCAATTCCAAAATATGTTCATGCTTTCGTTGATAATTTACATTCACATAAGGTATGCTGCACCTTCTGATTTATACAGTGAAGATGTCTTATCTGAGATCAAAATGGAGAGAGAGATGATCCACAGCACTGAAACCCTGAGCTTGCTGCAAGGCATTACTGTCAATAGAAAACATTCCCAGTTATTTTGCAATAAAGTTGTCAACATTGTCCTCATGAAAGTTTTAACCTTTTAATTTTAAACTTTGACAATTTACATTTGTAATATACTTCTGAGATTATGTATAAAATCAAGTAAGCGTACAATGACCAAATCCATGCTGACACTCCAATGCAGCACTGGAGGAGTTCAGTGTCACAGAGGGAGGCATCTTTTGGACATGACTGTACTGAGGGACCTTTTAAAAAAAAGATTGGGATTTACCTCAGCCTCCTGTCTGATATTGTCCCTAAACCAAGATTTGCCATCATAGAAATTTTGTTCCATTCTAAAGGTTTGAGCACAATTATCTGAGCTAATTTGTAGATGTATGACAGGCGGTGGTGTTGCGCGCTGAGATGTGCTATCTTTTGAATGAAAAACCAAACACTGTTCTCTCAAACCCATGCATCGAGAACACACATCGGGAAGCCTTGTGCAAGTGACAGAAGGTGTGCACCATTCACAGATGGCCTATCCACCAAGTCCTGTCCACCACCTTCAGTCCCATCCATTTATGTGTCCTCAGGTCCTACCTTGGCCACACCATTCAACGTAGAATCCACAAAACCAGGGTGGAAGCACATTGTTCTTGACCCTGGACTGCAGAAGAAGAAAAATAAGAAGAATGTTTATTCCTCATTTAACATTTATAAAATGGTGTCATCTGGTCATTATCACTTTGCTCTTTTGAGGGACTTCTGAGAAATTATAAGGGTAAAATTACAGGCCCCAAACAGTAGGCAGGATATAGGGCACAAGTTACATCAGGAGATAAAATCGGCATGTAAAAAAGGCAATGCAACGGTGGTCATGGGAGATTTCAATGTGCAGATAGACTGGGAAAATCTGGTTGGTACTGGACCTCAAGAAAGGGAATTTGTGGAGTGCCCAAGATGGATTCTTAGAGCAACTTGTTGTGGAGCCTACCAGGGAAAAGGTAATTTGGGTTTATTGTTATGTAATGAACCGACTTTGATAAGAGAACTCAAGGTAAAGGAACCATTAGGAGGTAGTGACCACAACATGATAAGTTTTAATTTGTAATGTGAGAGTGAGAAGGTGAAATTGGATGTGTCAGTATTGCAGCTGGGCAAAGGGGAATACAGAGGCATGAGGGAGGAGCTGGCCAAAGTTGACTGGAAAGGGACCCTATCAGGGATGATGGTGAAACAGCAATGGCAGGAATTTTTGGGAATAATCCGGAAGATGCTGGATCTTTCCATTCCAAAGAGGAAGAAAGATTCTAGCGGGAGAAAGAGGTGACCATGGCTCACAAGGGAAGTCAAGGACAGTATAAAACTAAAAGAGAAGGCGTATAACATAGCAAAGATTAGTGGGAAGCCATTAGTGGGAAGGATTAGGAAGCTTTAAAAAAACAACAGAGGGTAATTAAAAAGAAAATATGGGGAGAAAGGATGAAATATGAAAGTAAGCTAACTAATAATATAAAAGAGGATAGCAAGAGTTTCTTCAGTTATATAATGAGCATGAAAGATGCAAGAGCGAACGTCGGACCCCTGGAGAATGATGCAGAAGTGATAATGGGGAATAGTAAGATTGAACGAGAACTTACCAGTTCGAAGGTTGATCTTTATTTTATGAGGAGTCGAAGTGAGGGACTTCGTGAAGAGCCCGCCGGCGCGCATGCTCGACATACTTCAAAGTAGCGGCGTGGTATCACAGAACCAACAATAGAAATGACTTCGCATAGTATGATTGAATTGACTAAGATTACCAGATGAAGGTGACTGAGGGTTGGGCGAGGAGGGCACGAAATCCCTCACTTCGACTCCTCATAAAATAAAGATCAACCTTCGAACTGGTAAGTTCTCGTTCAATCTTACTATTTCATTTCGGAGTCACGTGAGTGACTTCGTGAAGACTTCAAAGCTTCTGTGATTACACGCCCTGGACCACGTCCATGCTGACACACCACTACCAGGGATGGATGGGAGGAACAAACTTGCTCAATAGTTCATACTGCAAAACAAGAGCATATTTATTAATAACAAAGCAAAAACCCCTCATGCGGGGACATCTCCACGTTCTTGACCTGCATTCAGCACGGCTTCTGCGAACTGTAGAGGAGCAGCAACAGGCTTGTTATAAAAACGCTGGAACACAGCTTCATTAGCCCATCCTGCTGTGGCGAGAATTTGGTCCATGGGCACCTCCATGACCCTCGCCGCTGACGTCGATGCAGCCCTGGTGGAATGAGACTTGAACACATTAGTGTCGATACCTGACTTACCCAAGACGACTCGAAGCCACCTGGATATTGTCTGGACTGTCACTCGATGATGAGGTCTCTTATGAGTGACAAGCAGGTATCTCTCCATTCCTCTGATGCGTGCCGTCACCTTGACTTAGTGGCGGATATGTGAGGCTAAACATAGCCTAGCATCTGCGGGGTATGCCGGGAACTTCAGCTGCAGCCCTGTGCACCCAGGTCTATGCTGCTTTAGTAGCTCGTCAATGAAAAAGACTACTTCTGTAGGGGTAGATGTCATTCTGTCGACACGAAGTTTGTGTAGTGTCTGCACCCTCTGAGCTGAAGTCAGCGCTAGTAACATCACCAGCTTCATGGTGAGTTGGTCCAGTTGGAGCCCTTCCATGGGAGACCACATCCTGAGCAGGGTTAATACGTCCCTGACATCCCAGGTGATATTATAGCGTGGTGTAGGCGGATTCATATTGAATATACCCCGCATGAGCCTGGACACTAGCCTGTTGGATCCTACCCCAATCTTGAGGTAGAATGATAGCGCACTTCTGGCGCTGTTGATGGCAATGTAACTTAAGTGTTCATCATGGTGCAACCCCGCGAGGAATTCCAGGACGTCGGTTATTGTCACGTCATCGTACGTGATGCGAGAGCGGCTGCAGTAGGCTTCCCACTTCTTAATATGCGAGCGGTATCTTCGCCTTGTGGACTCTCGACACGACGCCCCGATGGTATCCATGGTCCGAGCCGAGAGGCCGTATTGGACTAACGGCCTGTTTAGAACCTGCAAGCCAACAAATTTAAATAGCCATGGCAGGGATGTGGCTCCCCTGCGACAGGGTGAGTAACCAATTGTGGGCAACCCTTCAAAAGGACCCAAGGTTCGTTGAGCAAGTCAAAGACCACCGGATACCAAGGCTGTGTGGGCCAGTCGGGTATAATAAGGATGCCCTTGGCAGCATCTGCCTGAATCTTTCGCAATACCCGACTGATGAGGCAAAACGGAGGGAAGGCATAGAAAAACCAATTCCCCCAGTCCAGCGAGAATGCATCTAGCGCTATTGCCCCAGGATCTGGTTCCCATGAAACGTAGGCTGGTACCTGATGGTTTAACCGTGACGCAAAAAGGTCAATGTCCGGTTTACCAAATTTGGCTGTGACTTTAGAAAAAATCTCAGGATGCAACATCCATTCAATATTGTCATTAAATTTGCGTGACCTGGTGTCCGCCACAGTATTAAGCTCACCTGGCAAATAGGTAGCTGAAATCCAAGTGTCTCTTTGAACACACCAGAGCCAAATTGAGTTAGCCAATTTGTCACACGAAACTGACCTGGTACCACCCATATGGTTTAAATATGCCACAGCTGTGGTGTTGTCTATTTGGAGACGGACGTGTGCTCCAACAAGCTTGGAACAATATGCACGAAGTCCGTGGAATGCTGCCAGCAACTCCAAATAGTTAATCCCTTGAGTCAACAACATCGATGCCTCAAGGGTGTCCCATCTGCCCCCACAACTAGAGCAATTATCAGTAGCTCCCCAGCCATTGGAGCTTGCGTCAGTCTGTAAATATACCACAGGATTAGCCTCCCTAACAGGCTTGAATGAGTTGCTAATGTGACACACCCACCATTGCAACTCAGTTATCACTTCGGACGGCAGCTGCATTGATCGATCGTAATGACCAGCGTTCCGTTTTAACGCAGTAATTTTAGCTCTTTGCAAATTCTGATAATGCAAAGGTCCATATCGTGCTGCCGGAAACAAAGCCACTAGCTTGCCAATTACTGTGGCTGTATGCCGAATCGATGGTATATTGGTGCCCATTAAATCTCTGCACACCTGAGTGACTTCCTCAATTTTGTTAATTGGTATAGTTATCCTCATGCTCATTGAGTTCACCGTGAACCCTAGGTAATTAATTACCTGGGCAGGGCAGAACTTCGATTTCTCTGGATGGACAATGAATCCTAATTGTTGAAATATACTGACAGCAGCTGCAACACCCTGTTCAGCCAATTGCAGGGTGTGGCCCACAATAAAGACATCATCTAAATAGGCCATAACTATATGCTGTCGTTGTCTCAAATAAGCCATGATTGGCTTCACCAATTTAGTGAACAATCTAGGGGCTGTAGTGAGCCCATTAGGCAAAGCCTTATACTGCCAAAGTTGCCCCATCCAGATAAATTTCAAAAACCTTCTATCATATTTCTGGATGGATACTGAATAATATGCATCCCTCAAATCAATGCATGCCATAAAGCAGCCATGAGAAATCAATGATTTGGCTGTTTCAAACGTATCCATTTTAAAATGAGTATATGTTACAAACGTATTCAAACGGGTTAGATCAATAATGACACGACAGCCTCCATCCTTCTTAGGTCTAGTAAATATGTTCGAAACAAACTCAATTGGCTCATGCACCGTTTTCTCAATCACCCCCTTCTGTTCCAGACTTAAAATTTCCTTATAACCTGCTGCCTGTTCTGCAGCAGACAATTTGAACGTACGACCAGGCATGTGCTGGGATGGAGGAATGTCGCCATTAATAAACTCAATTTTATGCCCCTGAATATTCCGCAACACATATTCATCACCAGTAAAATTACCCCATGCACCCAAAAACGACCGTAAACGACCACCAACATGGGAAGTTAAACAGAGAGAAAAAAGAGAACCAGACCCCCTCACCTCCGTGGTTACCGGTGGTCCTTGACACGTGTGGGTGGCCGTGGAGGTGCTGGGTTGGCTTGAGGGCGCGGCGTCTTCGATTTCCACAAAGGTCTCTGCCGACCCTGTCCTAAAAAAGACCCTTGGTGCTGGTTCTGGTGCTGTTGTCGTTGTGGAGCTAGAGGGTGAGTCCTCGTCGAGGCACTGGCCGACCCTCGTGAGCGAATGTATGGAGCTTTTGAGCCTGACGGTGTGGGGGCACTCTGAGAGCGCATGATCCCCACCGTTTTGGCTTGTTCGTCAAGCTCTTTGACTCTCTTCGAGAGGTCCTCACCAAAGAGCTGACGGGGCGGCGGCGGTGGTTTGCACAATCCTGCAAACTTCGGGTTGAGTGCTGGGCGGATGCTGTTTTTGCGAAACCCGTTGATTTCGTGCTGGGTCGCGCACAATAAGGCCAGAGCATCTTCCTGGTCCAAATTCAGTTCGTCCCCGTCCACCGAACGCGCAAAGGCGGTAATACCGACCGTGAGGAGTTTCAGGATCCGCTGCAATTTTAGCTCCTGTTGACGGATAGCCGCACTGATGTTGCCCCATATTGGCGTATTGACCACAGGCACGTTGAGGGAGTTGCAGTTTGATGGAGCCTTGTGACGGCTCATAGCCTGGATGAGGACTTCTTCCTGCAGCACCTGATTATTAAGAAAGTCCACTGTGGCTGCCAGCTTTGTATTTAGAGGAAGACCAGCCGTATGTGGGGCCGCGAATTTGGTCGCCACATCCAAGAATTCCTCCGCTGGCACCTCCAACGGAGGTGGTACAGGCTCCACCAGAACCTCCTCCTCCTGCTGCTCCAGGCTGATAGTAGATGTTGGTGAAGATGCCCTGTGCCTGTTGCTGCCCTGCTGATGTTGACGTTGAAGCAGGAGCTCCAGCAGCCGCTCCATACGGTCAATACGCCCTTCACCCTGAACACTCAGGTGGTCGGAGTCCTCCGGCTCTGAAAAGAAAACCGGGCTCCTGTCATCGGCCCGCACCTCGTCGAGGCCCTGCCGGTGCCGGTAGTTGTCGCTAACAGCCGCCGAGGCGAAACTGCGCGATTCCTGCGCGGGCGTGTTCAACCGCCTCCATTTAGCGGGAGCTGAAGCCGCTGCCACTAAGGGCACTTGTGGCGAGGTGTCGGCACCAGCCGAAGCATGGCTGCCTGGGGCCCGCACAGTCTTGCCTGCCGCCCACATCGTGGACGTTGCCGACGCATGGTCTCGCCCACCCATCCATGGGGGGTCGGCGACCGTGACGAGACCCGACTCGACCGACCCGTCCCGACGTCGAGAGTCGGGGTGTGCCGGCTGGACCTCACAGCCGCCCCGGGTCTCGCCCTGGAACCTGACCGCTCCTCCGCGGCAGGCAATGCCTTAGCACTGACAGGGTTAGGCTTCTGGGCTCCTGCCCTCCCCCTTCTCGGAGAGCTGAGTGGAACAGGCCGTGCAACAGCATGTGCCCTGCTCGAGGCCGCCAGCGAGGCCGCCAGCGAGCCCGCTGACGACCTGACTGCCATGGTAGGGTCCCCCTGCTCTGGCGGCACACCACACTCCTCCTCGTCGAACTCCTCCGAGCTGTGGTGTGCTGGCGGATCTGGACCTGTGAACACAGGGCTTACCCACATCTCCGCCTGAGTCCCGGCCTGCGCTGCAGGTACTGCCGATGGTAACGGCCCCGGAACTGTTGACCGGCGAACTCGTCCTGACGTCCTCCGGCCCTTCGAACTCCCATCCATGTCCTTGCTGCAAGACATAACCAGACAACAAGGACCACCAACTAAAGGTAGAATACTTACCTCCGTGGCCCCTTATGAAGGGCTGGCGAGGAGCGCGCTCCACCGCCAGCCGTCGCAGCAACGCGTTACGACGATATGTCGAGCATGCGCGTCGGCGGGCTCTTCACGAAGTCACTCACGTGACTCCGAAATGAAATAAGAAATGGCATAGGAGTTGAAAAACATTTTTGCATCAGTCTTCACAGTGGAAGACAACACCAATGTGCCTGAAATTCAAGCGCGTCAGGGGGTGGAAGTTAGTGGAGTGGCATTACTAGGGAGAAGGTGATTGAGAAACTGAAAGGGCTGAAGGTGGAAAAGTCACCTGGGCCGGATGGACTGCACCCTAAGGTTCAGAAAGAGGTGGCTTTAGAGATTGTGGAGGCTGGCAGTGAGAAAGCAGGGACTCTGCAGAAGGACTTAGACAGATTGGGAGTGAGGGCAGGGAAGTGGCAGATGGAATATAGTAGCAATGTTACAAAATTTTGAGATTTAAAAAATCAAGTCTGCAATTTATCCCATCAGATAAAGCATAAAAAGAAGTTTAATTTGACACCTAATTTACTTTCATATCTTCAGTATTAAGAAAGTTATGGCCATTTTCATACTCGGAAATTAGCATCTTGCTCCTCATTGCCTTTCAATTGACTTAATTCAAAAGCTGTGATCTGGAAAAGTTAAAAGCCCATAACTTTCTTAAAAATTAAGAGAACTCAATGAAATTTTCAGTTATTATAGATTGAAGCATTCTGAAACAAATATTAAACAATCTTACTTGGATTACCTGAAATTAAAGCATATAATTAGTTAGTTATCTAATTGTAGCTAATTACAAAATTCAATGAGTAGATCTAAACATCTATCAATTTCTTAAGAAAAGATAAACTTTTTTAAAATTGCCTAAGTGTCCACATAACATTCACACAATAATCCACAATATAACATAATTTTAAAATCTCATTTTCATGAATTTCTGGGCCAAATGGAAGGAATTTAGTGTTTGATTCCTGTAAATTAATGGCCATTTAAATCAACTAGCGAGTCGGTTTTAGTGGAATGCGGTGGATTGGAACGTTGCGGTTAGCGGTGAAGTCGGGAGGAAAAATACTGTTTGTTCATACATTTTTTGGGACCCCATTTCGCAACATAAAAATATTATTAAAGCCTCCCGAAAAACCAACTTTTAATTTAAAAATAAACTATTTACCTTTTTTTCTCCCCTACGGAAAATCCTTCCGGTTGTCGGTGCTCACGGCTTTTGAAGGTGATTTTTAAATTACTCTAGTTAATAAATAATTTAGAGTAATTTAAAAATACCTTCATTGATGAAATGTCGGAGCGATTTTTCTTCCGCAACGAAATCGCCCGACATTCATCGATTATCCCAGTCTGTCGAAAAACGGCACTTTAAGCCCGCCCCCCTCTGAAAGGCGCCAAAGTCGCGCACACGGGGAGCGGCAGAACTGCAGCGCCGCTAAAGGTAAGTTTTGCAACATACCTAAATATAGTGTATCAAAGTGTGGAGTCTTGCATTTTGACAGTGGGAATGAAGGTGTGGACTATTTTCTAAATGGGGTGAGAATCAAAAACAGAGATGTCATGTTGTGGCTCGATAAGGCACTGGTAAGGCTGCATTTGGAATATTGTGAGCACTTTTGGGCACTATATCTGAGGAAGAATGTGCTGGCTCTGGAAAGGTCCAGAGGGGTTTACAAGAATGATCCCAGGAATGAGTAGGTTAACCTATGATGAGCGTTTGTCGGCACTGGCCCTGTATTCGCTGGAGTTTAGAAGAATGAAGGGGACCTAATTGAAACATACAGAATAATGAAAGGTTGGGATAGAGTGGATGTGGAGAGCATGTTTCCACTGGTGGGAGAGCCCAGGACTAGAGGTCATAGCCTCCAAATTAAAGGACGTTCTTTTAGAAAGGAGACAAGGAGAAATTTATTTAGTCAGAGGGTGGTGAATCCGTGGAATTCTTTGCTGTGGAGGCTGTCAGTGGATATATTTTAAGGCAGAGATAGATACATTATTTATTAGTACAGGTGTCAGAGGTTATGGGGAGAAGGCAGGAGAATGGGGTCAGGAGGGAGAAATAGATCAGCCATGATTGAATGGCAAAGTAGGCTTGATGGGCTGAATGGCTTAATTCTACTCCTATTCCTTAGGACCTTATGACCTAATGACACGTAACGATTGGCAGTTCTATAAGTCTATAACATTAAACAAATTATGTGTTTAAGAAGGAACTGCAGATGCCGGAAAATCGAAGGTGCACAAAAATGCTGGAGACACTCAGCGGGTGCAGCAGCATCTATGGAGCGAAGGAAATAGGCAGGGTGAGGGGTCCTGTAAAGCATGTTAAAGAAACTATGACACTTCAAGTCTTTGTTTTATTACATTGCTGCTTGGGAGACCTTGTTGCACACAAATTGGCACCTACAGTATACTTTCTACAATTATGACTGCTTTATTGATTGTGAAGTGGTATATAAATGTAAATTCTTTCTATTCTTTGAGTAGAATAATGTAGATTCTACCAAATAACATCTGAACGTAATGCTAAATCGTATCCTGGCTTTCAATGTTCTTTAGAATATATTGAGTTGCAATATATGTATCCAAAGAAGTGCAAGTTATTTACAAGTCTGCACATTAACTACTTATATGTTAATCACCAGCTCTCGGAATAAACCTGCAAAACCTTTATGGTGCTTGAGTACTACACGGTGATAGCATCATAATAAATAAGCACCTAAAAAGATACAGAAAAAACAGCATCTTTCTTGCTTAAAGATGCATTACAATAATAAACAAACCTGCTTGGTTGCTGAGTACCACTGAACAGCAATTAATACGCGACATGAATGGACTCAGAATTTACTTTCTTTCCATTGAAAAAATGATGTTAATGCACCGGAAGAAACAAGCAGTGATCTAATAAAGATCAGAGCAGAGCAGAGTTATAGCAAAAAAAAATCTTTATTTGTTGGACTTTATCCAGTAGATATCAGATTGTTTATTAAATGTGGTTGCTGTGTATAAGGGGGAACAATTTCAACCAGCTAGAGCAATTACTTTGCTATTCTAGCTTGTTGGACACCAGGAGAAAGGATAGGGTGGTCATGGACTTCTTGTGAAGAGTCTCCCGTGGTTTGTGCAAGGGATGGAAGAAATGAAGCCAGCTTTATTAGCAGCCCGGGACAGAAGGATGAGGAATCATTTTCCCTCTTGCGGAATTGGATATTCCTCCCCTTGCTTGGGATTTCCATTGGACTAAGCAAGGAATAGGAGAAAGCCATTGCTGTCAATGTTTAATACACATGAGGATAATGGTCACTTTAAGGATGATGGGGTTGTTATCACCTTGATGACTATGTAAAATGGCTAATCATTTGCGATAGTTAAAGATTGGCTGCCACAATACCCACTTGTGTGAAATTGATTTGCTGTGAATAAATGAGTGAGTGAATGAGTTAAAGTGCTATTCAACTCTAGATCAGTTAAGAAGAACCCCTGTTTATGTAGCCTGGTGCCGGGATAGGATACATGGGAATCCCAGGTAGTAGAAAATAAGACTGCAAAATTCCCAAACGTATAACAAGCACTTTAAAATTGACATCAACAAAATGTGAGCTCAAGACGAGATGGCAAAAATGTCATAATGGAGGCACGAAATACGATAAAGTGTAGAATATGCTTCGTATTTTTTTGGAATTTAGATTAGTTTAGTTTAGAGATACAGCATGGAAACAAGCCCTTTGGGCCATCGAGCCCATTGCCAACCATTGATCACACGTTAACACTTTTTCTATGTTTTCCCACTTCCTGATCCTCTCCCTAAATATTATGGGCAATTCACAGAGGCCAATTAACCTGCAAACCTGCACATCTTTGGGATATGGGGGGGAAACTGGAGCAATGATTGGCCTTGTTCTTCAAAGCTTAAAATACTGCAGAAACCATGGCAACAATATATAAGATCAAAATGTGGTGGTGCATGAATGGAGAGAAACAATATCTTATTGATAGCAGAGGTAGTCTCCGATACATAAGGAGAGACAAAGACATTTGTTGGAACTGCAACATGCTTAAGATGTCTGCTTTGATAATGTTGTTGCCAATATAAAGGCACACTCGACCTGGTACCGTGTAAAATATTTCATGCTTGGAACTCATTACCAGATATCAGGGAAATAAATTGAGGATTACACTATCAGTCAAAGAGACTTAGCAAGGCAATGTAATTCTACAATGTTCTTGACGGGGTGTGGAGAGGCTGCTCAATGTGTTGGTTACCTAGTGAGAGAGTGTAGGCCACACACTTTAACACACAACTTGATATTCTGGCATGCAAGCAGAATTGATAAAAATGGCACTGAAAAATGTGAATGCGATGAAATTATTTAAGGGGCAAAACTGCAGCAATGACAGTGGCAAGTATGTCTTCTGGTCAGGACTTGGCCTCGTGGGCAGTCAGGATAGTCCCAGTGGCAAAAGCATTCATCATTGAGACACAAGAGGTGGTAAATGATGAATCTCCTTTATTGATGCTATGGAAACCACACAGCTTCCATCTGCCCAAAGCACCCCACTGTTATAATAGTAAATAACTGGACAGTTGACATCATTTTTCAGAAGCAAACAGAATATGACTGACAGTGGCTTGCAGTTCTTCTTCACTGATTGCTTAGACACAAGGAAATATGCCCCATGAGTCCATCCAGTGAGGTTCTTTTGATACTATTGAACTTTTTAATCATGTATCGGGATGCAGGTTAAATGGTATTTTTACCACAGATGACGGCATGACAGAAGACTGCAGCTAGGAAACAATTCACTTTGAAAAATGGTAAGGACATGGTCCTGAATGTGGATACTGTAGGAAACTGCTCGGTACTGGGGTAAGGCACTCATGGATAAACTTTGTAGAAATCTTACTAGTAAAAAAGTAATGTCCTTTTATGCACATAGTCTGGAGAAATTTTGAGAACGCTGGGTAGCAAGGTGCGTCATGGCCAAAGGTAATATGAAGCTAGAGCAGCTGATAATGGTGACAGACTGCACCCAGTACCGAAGATAGACACAAAAAGCTGGAGCAAATCATTGGGTCAGAGAGCACTCTGGTGAAAAGGTCTTGACCCAAAACGTCACCTATTCCTTTTCTCCAGAGATGCTGTCTGACCCTTTCAGTTGCTCCAACTTTTTGTGTCTATCTTCGGTTTAAACGAGCTTCTGCAGTTCCTTCCTGCGCCCAGTCATGGCAGTGATTGGATGGGACTAGTTGAGATGAATTATATATTCTATTGAATGGCAATGCGTGGTAAACCCATTTCAGAGATATTTTCTATGATCTTCCCATCCCTTCTCCACCTTTTCTGCTGCTGAAAATAAACTTGTTTTTCTCTTTCCCAATACTGACAAAGGATGTGAAAGTTTAACTCTTTCTCTATCCAAAGACATGCTGAGTGTTGCCAGCATTTTCTGTTTTTATTCAGTCCCTTTAGTTTGCCCAGTACTTTTTCACCAGTTATAATGATTGCTTTGAGTATCTGCCTCTCATTTAATCCTGGATTTTCTACTGTTATTGAAATGTTTTTCCTCTTTTCTGCCCTGAGGATTGTATAAACGAATTGATCAAAGTTTTGCCACGTCCTTATTTCCCATTATTAAATTCCCAGATGGACACAAAAAGCTGGAGTAACTCAACGGGACAGACAGTATCTCTGGAGAGAAGGAATGGGTGACGTTTCGGGTCAAGACTTCGGACTGAAGAAGGGTCTCGACCCGAAACGTCACCCATTACCTCTCTCCAGATCTGCTGCCTGTCCCGCTGAGTTACTCAGTTTTTTGTGTCTATCTTTGAGACCAATGCTTATCTTAGTTATTATCTACATTTACCTGTGAAAACTTTTATTGTTTAGTTTATATTTCTTTCTAGCTCACCATCACACCCTATTTTCTCCACTTTCTAAAATAGGCCCAAACATCTGATCTTTAGTCAGAGGGTGGTGAAATTATTTTCCGCAGAAGGCTGTGGAGGCTGTCAGTAGATATTTTCAAGGCAGAGATAGATAGATTTTTGATTAGTACAGGTGTCAGAGGTTATGGGGAGAAGGCAGGAGAATGGCGTGACATCTCTTCTCTTGACCTCCCTTCAATGTTTTCTTCTTTTAATTCCCTTTCCTAGATGGGCAGCACAGTAGCGCAGCAGCAGAGTTGCTGCCTTACAGCGAATGCAGTGCAGGAAACTTAGATCCCGACTACGGGCGCTGTCTGTACGGAGTCTGTACATTCTCCCTGTGACCTGCGTGGGTTTTCCCAGAGATCTTCGGTTTCCTCCCACGCTCAGACGTACAGGTTAGTAGGTTAATTGGCTTGGTGGGTGTTGGATAATGTTGATCCACGATAGTGGGGATCGTTGGTTGGCCCGGACCCAGTGGGCCGAAGGACCTGACTCTGCACTGCATCTCTCAACTAAAATAAACTAGTTGTCTTATCACTGGTGTCCCTTTGTCTTCTCTTGATGAACTTCTCTTGATGGCCCTTCCCTCAATGGCCCTTCTGTTGGTGTAACTTCCCCCCATGGCTCTCCTTAAAAATCCCTAACCCAGTCTGAAGAAGGGTCTTGTCCTGAAACATCGCCAATTCCTTCTCTCCAAAGATGCTGCCTCACCCGCTGAGTTTCTCCAGCATTTTGTGTCTACCTTCCTTTCCCTCAATAAGTCACTTCACTCAATAAGTTATTCCTCAATTTTTCTTTCTTCCCTTGATTCCCAATATTCTAATATCCAATGCCGATACTGGATGTTGTCCCTTTACTTGATGCCTCAGAATCTTAACCTCAGATCCACCCCATGCTAGATCACATAACTCAGTCCCATCTGTACAGTTTACCTGCACAGGTTCCTCCATCCAGAGCTGACGACATCCCTTTTTAGGCAGTAAGGAATTTCCAGAAAGAGAAGGACTTGCTAACATTTTCTTAGTGATATTATTAAGTAATGTAAGAAAAATACAGCAACCAATACACTTAAAGTAAGAAGCTGCACAGTAGAAGTGGAAAAATCAACCAGTTGTTCTGAGGCTATCTCTAGATTTGATGTTGGAGGGGGAGTTGGACGTGTGCTGTACCTGATCAAGAAGTGTTGCTGCTGACAAATGTGCCAAAACTACTACTTTCTTCAACTCCAACAACAGCCGGCTTTGAACATTGAAACAAAGCTCCATCTCTCTGCCTTTGGTGCTGTCCGCTCAGCTTTTCATACGTTACATCATGATGCTCCTTTGACTGTCTTCATACTTTCTCAGGAATGGGATGAGGAGCAATCAAGGTAATTATTTCAGGCTTTAATTGATTTTATGTATTCATCTGAGATCCAATGGCATAAAATAAAATAACTTTAAAAGTTACAGTGCAGACTCAAGCCATTTGGTCCATCTGATCTATGCTGATAGTTTACGCTGCGCACAAACCTTCTGCTACTTTCTCTCATCCTATCACCACACTCTATCCCATTCCCCCTCGCGCTATCATCCCCTTCCTTTAAGTATTTCTTTGTTATTCATTCTTTGATATTCACCAGTTAAGGGCCTGTCCTACAAGCATGCAACTCTATGCGATTAGCGCGACGTAACGTGGTCGCTTGAGCCGTCCAGCGTCGCGGGGCCGGTCCCACTTCGATCGCTGGAGCCGTGCAGAATTGTTCGGAGTTCGTCCCGACATCGCGCGGGGCTCCGAAAAACTGACTATGTTCAAAAATTACACGCGGCAATGGCTTGTCGGCTCGCAGTCACCTCGATACATTACACACCGCCTCAACATCGTGCCTCCGTGACCCTCTATGTGTGTGGCTCCATGACCCTCTGTGTGTGTGTGCCTCTGTGCCCCTCTCTGTGTGCCCCTCTCTGTCCTGGCGAACTTACCTTCGACTTCGCTCCAAGTTCGCCTCACTTTGCGTTGCGTTGCGCCACTCACCCGACCTCCGCGCGGCCCCCGCTTCTAGTTTGATCGCGTTCATCGCATAGAGTTGCATACTTGTAGGACAGGCCCTTTACTTTCTATGGGAACTGGTTTCATATACATCACTCTTTGAGCATGGATGGTTCCCCTGTATTTTTGCATAAGTTGACAAATTCTCCGAGCATAAATATTGGGTAGATATTCATCTTTGGCTCCTTGAACTAAGTTTACAACAAAGCAACTATGGGCTGCAATCCACTCCAAAAATATGGTTTCATTGGCTGCATTAAAGCTGAATTTTATTAATTCACTCCCAATTGCCTCAACCTTTGTCTGTGCTTGGTGGGTAATCAGGGGTTATGGGACGAAGATAGGGGAATGAGATTGAGAGGGAAAGATAGATCAGCCATGATTGAAAGGTAAGTAGACTTGATTAGCTGAATGGCCTAATTCTACTCCTAGAACTTAGGAACATGAACTAATCAAGTTGAATATGGTGCTGGCATTAAAATAGACATTGTATACCATGCTCTTAGTTCCTAAAATGTTTTCTGATGACCACATTATCACTTGGGACATTTTCAGTAATAATGTGTACTTATGCATTCAATAGTCTGAATTTACAGATAACTCACTAACAATTATCTACTGGTTGACAAATGCTGTTCCTAACTGTGCCCAAATTGGAAATACCTACTCTTCTGTACACTTCATAGCACATGGTGGTTATATGACAGATTAGTGCATCTCCCTCTCTACAGGGCGAGGTGGTAATTAAGCTTCTTCTTCTTACAAATGAAACATAAATAAACCAAAGGAATAGTTAGAGCTCAAGCCGGGTGTTGAGCAGCCAGGTTGTTGTCTCTGCATCAATGTCTGCCAGGCCCTCAGCTCCATTTGGTGGGTGGTAGACCAGGCACCCAGAGGTGACATGGTTGGCTGTCCATTGTTCTGCTCCGCATTCATAGTCTGGACTCTGGCGGAGCCCCCATCTCCACATGCTGGCATTGAAACACCCAACTCCAGTACAAAGTCTGTTTAGCTTCACCCATGCTTCTCTGGGGTGGTCAGACCCTGGACAGCTTTTAACTGGTGAAGATATGTAGCTGTGTAATGGAGATGAGGTTGCATTCCATTCCTGTGACCACTTGGTGGCTATCCAGTGTGGTTTTGTCTTAGTTGGCTGGATGGATGCTAGGAGTTGTTTTCCATGTGGAGCAAAGGGGTGATGGGACTTCAGTCGAGGATGGCCTCTGCTCTCTGCTGATAGCCTGATGGAGGAGGTGATCTGGGTCCATGGCACGATGAGATAGTGCCAGAGTTGCTGCTTGCCTTCGGATCCCTGCAAACGGAATGCCTGCTCGACTGGAGTAGGTTGAAGGCACCCAGTGATGGTTTGCATGGTGCTGTTCAGGCTCGTGTCTACCAGGCTAGAATGTCTGCTTCTACTCTATACGGGTGCGCAGTTCTCAGCTGAAGCATACACAAGAGCTAAATAAGTTAATATAGCAGCCTTGGCTAGTGGAGCATAGACCAGTGGGCTAAATTGCCTGTTACTGGACACTGTGGTTTATATAAAATTATGAAAGGCATGGATAGAATAGACAGTCAGAATCTGTTTCCCAGGGAGAAAAATCAAATAATAGCGGGTATCGTTTTAAGGTGAGATGGGCAAAGTTTAAAGGAAATGTTTGGGACAAGTTTTTTAGACAGAGGTTTGTGAGTGCCTGGAATGTGCTGCTAGGGCTGGTCGTTGAAGCAGATATGATGGCCCACCATGAGGGAACTTATTAAAAGCCTTACTAAAATCCACGTATGCAACTTCCACCATCCTACTTTCGTCAGTCTCCTTCGTTATATCCTCAAGAAACTCAATCAAGTTAGTCAGACATGACATGCTACTACAAAGGTGGCATGTCCCCAATTAGCCCATTCTCTCCAATAGTTTCCCTACCACTGAGGTGAAGCTCTGGCTATTGTTCCCTGGATTCTCTCTATTTCCCTTCGTAACAAAAAAAAACAGCTTTGGCCACTCTCCAGTCCTCTGGGTGCTCGACTGTGGCTAGAGAAGAAACAGAGATCCTCATCAAAGCTCATGCAAACCCCTCATTTGCCTCCCACAATAACTGGGTTAAATTCCATCAAGCCCTGGGAACTTATCCACCTTAATAGTCTTCAAGAGCCTCAGCACCACCTCGTTCTTGATCTCAAACTGTTCGAGCATATTTGTATTCTCCACACTGATTTCATTGTCCTCCAAGTCCTTCTCCTTGCAAACGCAATGTGTCTTAAAGATGCAAAGTGTAGTACCCCACCTCTATTCTCTGACTCCAAGCATAGATTGCCTCCTTTATCCTTGAGCGATCTTATTTTCCCCTGGTCACTGGCTTGTTTTTAACATACGTATAAAAAGCCTTGGGATTTTCCTTAATCCGACTCCCCAATTAGTTTTCATGGCCCCTTCCAGCCCTTCCAAGAGCCTGCTTGTTATTTTCTACTTACTTTATGTTCTTCACATAAGGCGGTCTAATGCCACCTTTTCAAACCTGAAATACACTTCCTTTTTCTTCCTCACCAAATTGATAGCCTCTTTGGTCATCCTTACCTTGCCATCCATATCCCTGTATTCCTCAATCCCTCGGATCTACTGCACTCTCCAAGGATATTCACTGTGACGATCCTGCCTGGTTTGATTCCAAAAAATGCAACACCTCACATTTCTCTGAAATAAACCCCATTAGCCATTCAGCCCAGCTGATCAAGACCCTGCTGTAATTTTTTGATAAACATCCTCACTTTCTAAGATACCACCTACTTTAGGTCCATAAGTGGACGTGCTTTTTCCAATCATTGAACATTTCAAGCAGAGTAAACGAGAATGGGAGGTGCTTTGGATGGATGTTAGAAGAGAAAGCATGTCACCATCCAGGGCACGATGGCTTCAGGACATCAAGGGGGAGCACAGATGGACATGCACAGAAGAAAGGTCAAGATTGCAAGAGCCAAGTTGTCATACAAGGCTCAGCTTCCTTAATCTTTCAGAACAGGAATACTTCTGGAGACTGAGGTTGTCATGTCAGTTTTGATGGATGACTTAGAATTGCCCTCGATGTTATTTGCCTCTGAATCCTTCCAGGGTGCTACAGGCAAATATTCAAGGGGTCCCAGTAGTCTGTGTGTACACACATTAGGCAAGACACAGATGGTTTGTTTGCCAAGAGCAACAATTAAATTTCCCCTGGGATTGCAATAGCCAGACTGAGCAGGCACTGCAAAGACCCCAAAGGCTTTGGATTGTCAGGAGGTATTTACTCCTCACAAATTACCGAGTCCCTGTCGTTCTCTTGTGGACAGGGCGCTTGTGTAACTGGTCCAGCTATGTGCCTTGCCAGTGCTAATCGCTATGATGTTGAAAGTTGCGATGATAATGGTAATACTATTGCATGTTAATGGCGATGATTAGATTCTCTCTTGTTTGACTTTGTTACAGGGAAATGCAGATGTTACTTCTCTCTTCTTAACTCTGGGGTGAGGGCATGAACAGCTACCTTACCCAGGAGTTGCAAATAAAACAGAATATTCTTTGATCATTGAACATCCTGACTTTAGGTAGGAGCTAGGTGAAAGTAGTAGCAAACTGCCCCGAGAAACTCCTGCACACATGCTGTGTGGCTGAGATGAAGAACCAAAACTATTGTCCTTTCTGCAAAGGCTGACAATGAGACTTTTCCCATTAGATCCCGTTGACTTAAACTTTTTTGGGGGGGATCTTTGATGCCACATTTAATCAAACATTGCCTTGCAGTGAAAAAATATTCATGACCAGCTCATTTGTGCAATTCAGCTCTTTTATCTGTATTTGGATAAGGGGGACTGAAGGCAAGTGATCCTGATGGAACCTTAACTCAGTCATTGAGCAGGATGCTGAGAGGTACAACTTGACAGTTAATAACTTCTTTACTTTTGCTGGAGATTGGAAGTGGGTCAGGTAGTGATTGACAGGAGTGGATTTGTCTTTTATCAGAACAATACATGATTGAGCAGCTGAGTTCTTTGCTAGTTTCCTAGTGTACAATGTGCAGAACTGTAACTGTTCTACAGAGTTAACATTGGGGTTTATAGTGGATCTCGTGGCATCAGCACTACAGCCAGAATGTTGTTGCGGCCCAGTCTATTGTGCTGCAACCAGTGTATTTAGGAACTCTGTGAGATGTACATTGACATGCGAATTAAGAGCGGGAGTAGGCCATTCGGCCCTTCAAGCTGCTCCACCACCTGGCAAGATCAAGACTGATCTGATTGATGATGATGATGATGATACTTTATTGATAACCTGTACCCAGGGCTCTGTAATATTCCACCATGTAGATGAAACTACACAGCATTTGACAGTGAAAAGAACTGGGTGAAGACTGACCCCTCTGATGGCTGAGGCTTCAGCAAGAGACTGGGGTGAATAATTCACAGCACACCTGGCTGAAGATGGTTGCAAATTCTTCAGCCTTGTCCATTACAACCACATCATGTACTCAGCCCTTGTCGAAGATGTTCTGAAGATTCCACCTGGTTCCCTTTAATTGTTAATCTCTGCCCATGATTGGATGATACAAAACTGTGAAGCTTCCATGTTTTTTCCAGAGCTGTGACTTCACCAGATTGTATGAGGTTGCATCACGTAATGTGACTTGCATTGTCATGGTCTGGTTTAACTGAATAACTGAGTATTTATTTGTTGTGTTGTTGCATTTAATGTGCTGGTAAAGCTGCAGCAAGTGAGGATTTTAATTTCTCAAAGGCAATTAGGGATAGAGAGAAAATGATGGCCAGAGCGTTGAGATGATTTAATCGATATTGTGATTAAGATAACTTTTAAATAACTTTATAATTTCAGCAATAAATTCTCCTAAACCTGCGGAGGTATGGATAGAATAAGCACAATGGATGATCTGTGCATCTAAGGGAAGCCCACCCATCTATACTTGTCTGATCTCCTCGGTACTGCAGGACCAGAACAATTTTGCCTCCATCAAGCAATGCTTCTGCTCACAATGTTGACCTTTAGGCCTTCAGCAGTAAGGTCCATATCCGGTTTTTCCGGAAGTGGCGGCGCTGCTTGGCAGCTGCGGCTCACCTGCAGTCCATCTGTCTTTTATTTTATTTTTGTCTTCGTGCCTGTTTTTAGGGATTATTTTTGGTTTGTTAGGTTGTGTATGTGTGTGTGTGTGTGTGTGTGTGTGGGGGGTGGGAGGGTTGGAGAAACGGGGTTTTAGTCTCTCCCTTCGGGGGGATGCGACTTTTCTTGTCGTGTCCCCCGACACCGTCTCCGTCTGTGCTGAGGCCCTAATGGCGGAGCTGGCGGCCTCCAGCTTCCAACGGCGGCGGCACGGCTTTCAGAGCATCAGCGACGGCCTGGCTTCGGAGCTGCGGTGCTCCAGTGGCGTTCCGGCGGCGACCTGGTTTTCGGAGCTGCGGTGCTCCAGCGACGGCCTGGCTTCGGAGCTGCGGTGCTCCAGTGGCGTTCCGGCGGCGACCTGGTTTTCGGGGCTGTGGTGCTCCAGCGACGTTCCGGCGGCGGGCCCTGTGGCGGTGTTCCGGCGTTCCGGCGACAGCGGTGGCGGCGGCCCGGTTTCGGAGGCTCGGCCGCGGGCCTGGTGGACGGCAGCATCGGAGGCCTAGATCTCCTCAGCGCAGAGGGAGAATAAGGAGGGAAGAAGACAGAGACTCTAAGACTTTTGCCTTCCACCACAGTGAGGAGGTGTTTGGTGGACTCACTGTGGTGGATGTTAATTTTTGTGTTTATTGTGTGGTTTTGTTATTTTTATATTTGTATGACTGCAGGCACGAAATTTCGTTCAGACCAAAAGGTCTGAATGACAATAAAGGCTTTTCATTCTATTCATTCATTCATATGCACCGCCTTGGCTACCGCAGCCCTAGACAACAACATCTTCTTTCCTAACGACAACATTTGGGCTAAAAGAAAGGTTTTTAAAACCTTTGAATTTATCTGTTAAATTACAGGGTGTGTAGTTAACCAACCTGTCTGTAGTAAAATGGAATTAGTGTTCTTGATTATGTTGACTTCCATTTTCCATATTTCAATAAACCATGGAAGGAATTATTTTACCTGCTGAATCTCTGCCAATTCAACCAGCAATCCTTTCCTTCCACTACTTTTCCCCCTGTAACTTAATCTCTCCATATTTCTATCATCTCCCCCCTCTCAATTATATCCTTTCCTTACATATTGAGATAATTTTACAGTGGCGAATTAACCTTCAAGTTCACGCATCTTTGGGATAAAACTATAGCATGGGGAAAGGGAGGGAGGATGACTGAGGTGGTGGGATAACCCAGGCAGTCGCAGGGAGAACATGCAA
This sequence comes from Raja brachyura, assembly GCA_963514005.1. The sequence goes on from OY740803.1 coordinate 30,875,289, forward strand.
ACTCCACACAGACAGGGGTGTTCATGCTGCCTGGGACTGACTGGAGACGCAGCTACCTCTTCGTACACCTGGTGCAAATCCCACCAACTCACCCCAAGGGATCTGACCCACAGGTCAGAAACATAGTTTCTGCAAAACTGCACCTGCCCTCTCTTATCCTTGTGAGACCCACAAGTGCTGACACGATATACTGCAAAAACTAGTGTAACCTCAAAAGGTACATTAGAGATTCTAATGCAAAAGATTTCTGTGTATTGAGGCACAGAATAATGAGACACAAAAAGTTCAGCCACAGAGAACTGTAGTTTAACATATAATCCCAATTAAGGACATAAATTATTTTTATATTGTGTTTTAATTGTATCCATCTCATAGATAATTATTACCAGGCATCAGTTCTCCTTACTCGTCAACTGTAAATCTAAATTCTATGTCCCCCAACTCCTTCCAACTGCTGTTATTAATGGAACAATCAGGGCAGATATTTTTCTGCAGTGGATGGCGGAGTATGTTGTTATGTTAAGAAACTTTTCTCACACTTCTGAGACACATAAATGATTTTGCGGCAAGCTGTCGTCAGGTAATAGTACCATGTTGGAGATCTGTTGCAAATTCACCATGCATTACCACATGCTAGTTAACACATATGTAACCAATCATATTTTTACGTGCAACACTTTCCCAGCATTAGGCCACATGTGTCACACAGCACAACCAGTATTTGGGTGACCCTTCATAAAGATTAGAATGAGACTGGAGACATTTGCTTACTTCACCTCATTTATTCTAATGTATCAGGTCTGATATAAAATCAGTGCACTTAAAATGCAAATGTTCACAGGCAAGGACAAAGGATTTCTAAGAGAAAGTTGTCAACTAGATGTTTTTACTTGTACTTTCCTGCTGTCCTTTAGACTGTATTTATACAACCATACATCTCTCAGCTGGAAAATGATTCTCTGATTTTCCAGCCTCTATTCTCTGTCACATTGTAAATGCTTTTTAGGAGCTCTGGAAAAACGACAATGCATTTTAAAAGTCCGTGTACAAAGCAATAAAGAGCGACCTCTCCTTAATTAGTTTCAGCTACACGAGTGCCTCTTTTCCTGTCTTGGTACAAATTACGTGCTTTGAGTATTTTACATTCCAAAAGCCTCCTAATTCTGATCAAGTTTTACACAGGATCTATAGTGAACCTCAAAAGGTTTGGCCATCAAAAGGCAGCCAACATCATCAGAGACCCACACCAACTTGGCCACACTCTCATCTTGCTATTACCATCGGGAATAAGGTACAGGAGCTAGAAAACCAATATTTCCAGGTTCAAGATCAGCTTCTTCCCGACAATCATCACATTCTTGAACATTCCACAACACTGACCACAACCTCAGCAATTATGACCTACCATGGACTATATTCTGGATGCACCACTACATACTTTGGTTTTGCACTATTATGGTCTGGTTACTGAGCATTACTGATTTCTTAATTTATTCTATTATTGTTTAATGTGTAGTTATGGTGTGTTATAGAAACATAGAAACATAGAAATTAGGTGCAGGAGTAGGCCATTCGGCCCTTCGAGCCTGCACCGCCATTCAATATGATCATGGCTGATCATCCAACTCAGTATCCCGTACTTGCCTTCTCCCCATACCCTCTGATACCCTTAGCCACAAGGGCCACATCTAACTCCCTCTTAAATATAGCCAATGAACTGGCCTCAACTACCCTCTGTGGCAGAGAGTTCCAGAGACCCACCACTCTCTGTGTGAAAAAAGTCCTTCTCATCTCGGTCCTAAAGGATTTCCCCCTTATCCTTAAGCTGTGAGCCCTTATCCTGTACCTCCCCAACATCGGGAACAATCTTCTTGCGTATAGCCTGTCCAACCCCTTAAGAATTTTGTAAGTCTCTATGAGATCCCCCCTCAATCTTCTAAATTCCAGCGAGTACAATCCGAGTCTATCCAGTTTTGCTTCATATGGAAGTCCTGACATCCCAGGAATCAGTCTGGTGCACCTTCTCTGTACTCCCTCGATGGCAAGAATGTATTTCTTCAGATTAGGAGACCAAAACTGTACGCAATACTCCAGGTGTGGCCTCACCAAGACCCTGTACAACTGCAGTAGAACCTCCCTGCTCTTGTACTCAAATCCTTTTGCTATGAATGCCAACATACCATTCGCTTTCTTCACTGCCTGCTGCACCTGCATGCCTACTTTCAAAGACTGGTGTACCATGACACCCAGGTCGCGCTGCATCTCCCCTTTTCCTTATCGGCCACCATTTAGATAATAGTCTGCTTTCCTATTTTTGCCACCAAAGTGGATAACCTCACATTTATCCACATTATACTGCATCTGCCAAACATTTGCCCACTCACACAGCCTATCCAAGGCACCTTGCAGTCTCCTAGCATCCTCCTCACAGCTAACACTGCCCCCCAGCTTAGTGTCATCCGCAAATTTGGAGATATTGCCTTCAATTCCCTCATCCAGATCATTAATGTATATTGTAAATAGCTGGGGTCCCAGCACTGAGCCTTGCGGTACCCCACTAGTCACTGCCTGCCATTGTGAAAACGACCCGTTTACTCCTACTCTTTGCTTCCTGTTTGCCAGCCAGTTCTCTATCCACATCAATACTGAACCCCCAATGCCGTATGCTTTAAGTTTATATACTAATCTCTTATGTGGGACCTTGTCGAAAGCCTTCTGAAAGTCCAGATACACCACATCCACTGGTTCTCCCCTATCCACGCTACTAGTTACATCCTCGAAAAATTCCACAAGATTCGTCAGACATGATTTACCTTTCGTAAATCCATGCTGACTTTGTCCAATGATTGTTCAAAGAACTAGAGAAAAATATTCAACTTAGAAAGTCCTCCATTTACTGTCAGGAGATTGTACCTCAGGCATGAAACGTCAACTCTATTTCATATTACACAGATGCTGCCTGACCTGCTGAGCACTTCCAGCATTTTCTGTCTAACTTCAGATTTTGTTTTAATGTCCAAAATCTGTTGTGTATTCCTAGTAGTTTCTGGTTTATCTATGTTTCCAGCATCTATAGGAGTTTGCTTTTTCATTCCATAGAAGATGTGCCTTTGGAATATTTGAATGATGAGCCCTGGCAGGCTTACTACAGAACCTTTGGAAAAAAAGGATGTCAGACCATTAGTTCTTCTTCTAAATCAATTCAACCAAAGAGAGGAACAGAAAGGCAGAGAGAGGAAGAGCAGAAGGACTATCCTACATAGCTCAAGAAGTTCCGCAATTATCAACTGCAAACATTGTTTGCATTTATATTTCAACTCTTAGGAATAACAAATACTGGAGCCGTGATTTAGTTCTAAATTGTATTCTTCAAATATTTTGGCTCTATTGCTTTGAGAATGCAGGATTTAGGAAACTGAGATACCTCATAACTATCTTTATAGGCTTTGCTAACTGAAGCCCCTGTCCTACTGTACGAGGTAATTCACGAGTTCTCCCGGGTTTTCCCCTGATTTGAACACGGAGAATGTCCGTACCGGGTCCGTAGGAGTTCGTGGATGTCTCGTAGCGGCTCGTAATGCTAACGGTAGGTATAAAAAGTAACATTTTTTTTCATCATGAGTATTTTTTTACTCGTGGACATTTTTTACAGGGATGAAAAAACGTCACGAGTTACCGGATGTCCCGAGTACCTACCGTTAGCATTACGAGCCGCTACGAGACATCCACAAACTCCTACGGACCCGCTACGGACATTTTCTGAGTTCGAATCAGGGGAAAACGCGGGAGAATTACCTTGTACAGTGGGACAGGGGCTTTACAGTGATACATTAGGGACGTCAAACGCTGTTGAGGTTCAAGGCATTGCATAATCAAATCTTCACTCATTATAGAAATATTCATAATGGCTATTATTTTCCATTCTAAAGTCTGCATCTGTGGAGAACAAATGGTAAGAGAATAGATGGTAAGAAAATAAGAAGGTAGAACCAGAAGGATGAACCAGAGGTTGGACTAGTACTGAGCAGGTAAGGACCCGATGGGCCAAAAAGCCTCCTCTTTTGCTTAACTGTTCCACGATTCTGTGAAGCAGGAGGGTAATAACATTTTATATCCAATCAGTAAATTTATTACAAAATTAAAATCCTTTGCATTGTTTATATTTCTTCGGTATCACGCTAGCATTATAGCCAGTAAACCAGGTAAATTACTTCATTAACATTTAATATGCTAAAAAATTGAGTTGTATTTTGTCTTTCAGAAGAGGTTTGCTTTCCCAGGTGAATTTAAAAGAGTTGTTTGCTGTTTCCCTGACTGTAATCAATCTTACAACGAACAATGCTAAAATAAAGTTATTGGGTTGTTATTATCTTGTTGTTTGTGTGAGCTTGCTGCTTGCAAACTGTCTGTGGTGTTCCCTGCATCACATAGGTGCCCAGGCAGAATAGTAAAGTGTTTTGTACCTTTCTAGTCAATGAAAGTAGTATATAAATGCAATTTTTTTTCCTTTTCTTTATCATGGCTGTGATAAAAATAACTGTTGAATAACTAACTCCCCGTGGTGAGGTAACAGCAACGGTTAGAACATTTTGGGCCCATTGTCCACCTCTGATGAAGTGGACAATGAAGAAGAGTGCGTGGAAAATCAGCATCCATGGGTATCTCTGGCAACCTACTCCCCTCGAAGGGAATCAGCCTTCACATTGTCCTTAATCTCAATTGTTAATATCAAAGTTTTCCTTCCAAATTACTTTTTGGCCATGCTTTGGTGCATTTGTTTAAAAATAAATGCAGGTTTCTGTCCCCAATTCTTCCTATGCTGAATTGTGTCATGTCCAAAGTAAAGATCCCATGAAGGAATCCGCTGGGCATTAATCCTTCGCTTTACCCTCAAGAGAGTTAGATTTAGCTCTTAGGGCTAAAGGAATTAAGGAATATGGGGAAAAAGCAGGAACGGGGTACTGATTTTAGATGATCAGCCATGATCATATTGAATGGCGGTGCTGGTTCAAAGGGCCGAATGGCCGACTCCTGCACCTATTTTTCGATGTTTCAATGGATGGGGTGTGTTACTGGTGGAATGTTTGCAATGTAGCCCCAACTACTAAGCAGACTGTTTCACTGAAGCATCAAGGGCTTGTTTTAAAGAAACAAAATACACCCAAATATACAATTTTGAAAGAAAATCAATATTTCTTATTGTGTTGATGAACAAATAAGAACAATTTGTATTCTGAGCAGAGCAATCAAGCATCTATAACAAAAGAGCATTTTAGGCTCAAACATTGATATTTTACGATGAGGAGATACTCGGTGATTTTTCAGACCTTTAAATCAGATTACTTATTCATTCTTCTATTAAATATTTATCCTTTAGCTTTAATGCTAAAGAGGAAAATTACTTAATCTGTACAGTATCTGGTAACAGCAATAGGACCAGTTATTGAAAACAATCTAACCAGAGATATTGGAGAATGGTTATGAATAAACCACAGATTCAGTGATATCCCAGTGTATCTGGCATCTAATTTGGGTCTGAGGGCAGTGGATGTTCTGCTAATACAGACATTCAAGCTTGCCTTGTGTTATTATTCAGATGGAGATTAGTTATTAATACGGTCAGCTTTTCCCAAATTGAATCAATATTGGTCATTATCTAAAGCGCAGGGGTGCAAATTAAGGAATAGAGCATTGCCCTTGTGCGTATGCTTTTGAAAAACCTGGTGCCAATAAAAGCTGTTGAGTATTTTAATAAAACTATTTGGCTGTAAATTGAGACTAGTCGACCTGCAGCCTGCCTCAGAAGGGGCTGAGCAACTATCATGGGCAACACATTGTCCTTATACCTTTGGGAACTAAGTTATTTAGTTTGCATGCAGGGGAAACAGGCCATGTACAAGATCCTCTGTGATGTGACTGATGCGCAGTTATCATCCTAAATAAAATAAGGCAGGACAGTGACTAAATCCAGCTTCCAGTCAACATGTAAATGATCGAGGTTAATTAAACAAATAGAGTCTGTGTGATCGAATTAGGGATGTGGGAAGGTTTCAGTACAAGCTTGATAGCAAGCATTACAAAAAGAAAGATAGAGAAAGAGAATGTGATGGATGGAGAACACTTGAAAAATAGCTTGTGAATACAATGTGACGATGGGCAGATCGCTGGAGAGAAATTACTGCAGGTGCAGCTAAGGCGGGGAGAGATGAGCATGCTGCTTATGCAGAAGAGGTCTCTGGAGCCCAGTTTGTAGAGTGGCCTGCACCTGCTTCCTTTAAAATTGCTTCAGGTCCCAACCAGATTAACTTTAAATCCAGCCCCGTTTAGACTGCACAGCACAGTGGGGCTAAGTATTCCCCAAGCATTTGCCGCGTATGCAATAGAAATATAAGATTGAAATTCATGTAAATATGTGCTGTGCAAGACCTGTTGATGGGCACTGTGTCTGTTCATCCTCAGATATCCTCCTAGCGGCACAATCAGCCAAGATGATGAAAGGATCGCTAAGTGGTTTTATTGTTGTGTACAAAATTTACATACCTGATTGTGTCAGTTTACATATTGGGTCAGTAAGCCGCTACATGGATTTAAATTTTACATAATCCAGATGCAACAATCTCCGTATAAGTCATAAGTTAAGAGACATCTGCGTATATTTCATGGCGCCGTAACCATTGAGCCCTCAGGGCAAGTATTCAGATAGGATTTAAATGGTACTTTACAGCAAATGACTGGAAACTTGGACAACAACACCAGGATGAACAAGGAATGGAAAACCTATCTGAAAAAAACATATTGTAGCAGTTAAAGGAAAATCTTTCACAGTTGTTGGGAATGGTGGTCCTTGAAGGTCTTTCTCCTCTTTAATTGCCAAGTCTAATTTGGAATTAAGGCCCTTGCATTTAATTTAGTTTAGAGATACAGCACGGAAACAGACCATTCAGCCAGCGATCTCCGCACATTAACACAATCCTACATACACTAGGGACACTTATTTACATTTATACCAAGCCAATTAACCTACAAACCTGTACGTCTTTGGAATGCGAAAGATAAGCAAAAATCTCGGAGACAACCCACGTGGTCACGGGGAGAATGTACAAACTCTGTACAGACAGCAGGTTCGAACCTGCAGTGCTGCAAGTGCTTTAAGGCAGCAACTCTACCGCTGCGCCACCATGCCACCCTTGCCGCCTGGACTTTTGTTCATGCACTAGGTTTTGCCAATCACTAATTGAAGGTTTTTACTTGTTCTTTATTCATACTTGTTTTCCTTTTTTTCCCTTGGTTATCCGAGCATGTTGTTACACCACGGTAACTCGGTCAGCCACTCATACCTTGTGTCTGTAGCAAGTGATTTGACTGGTAGCGCTCTAGGCTGGGTGCACTGAGACCAAGTACTGCAACCATAATTCCTCTTACTAAAATGAACAATCACACTGTAGAAAAAGAACTAATCTTAGGACATCCCTGATAAATATTAATTGACTATTCTTATTGAGCTATCGTGGCAACCTGATTTAAATAAACTACTCAATAAGATTAATAGTGTTGCTTAGTAATGTGCAATGGGAAACCTCAAAACCAAAGATGTACACTCAGATTAGCAAAAATTGAATTATTTGCACTCTCTCATAAGCCCCTTATCACATCCTCCCACTATTCTAATTCACATTTGATTACTTGGAACAAAATAGAACTAAAACTATTTTTGAGGGCCCTGTATGCTGAGCAGGATATTGAATCATTCAGGCTACATTAACAAATGATCCTGACTTGTTTTATACGAGAGTTTTGACATTCATCTGCATTACTCAACATGGTCGATCATCACATTCAGAAGTTGTTGAAAATGTATATTTCTTTTAGCGAGTTGTTTAGCATCCACAAAGCAAAGCACCTTTGCCAGGGAGTTTTATTTTCACAAGATTTGGAACCTCGATTTAATGTGTGTGATGAAATATATTTATAACATAGCGTTTGACTACTCACCTAGTATGAGAAAAAAACAGAGGAAAAAGAGAGGGGGAGAGGGGGAGAGGGGGGGGGGGGGGGAGGGTGAGAGGGAGAGGGAGAGGCAGAGGGAGAAGGACAGAAGTCTAATGGGGTAATGGGAATAAATATCACAGAATTGAATGGATCAAACATGGGAACAGTATGGTTCTGAAGGCGGCTCCCAGTGTGTGCAGCTCCTTGCTGGGAGGCTGAGATCACAGAATCGCTGTTCACCAGTGTGATATTCACTTTGAACATACCTGTCCTGACAACTACAGGTGAAGGCATAGGTCAGCTAGTACTAGGTAGCTGGGAATTGGGTTCAAATGATACCAAAACTGAAGGGATTAGGATCTGTTTGATGGCTGTGCAGGACATGTTTATCGTGAGCATGATTCATGGCAAGAGAGACTTATAAATGATAAGCATCAGAAAGAGACACACAGGAGTGAAAAATGTCGCTGGGATGAGTCTGATGTCATCTCACATGAATTTTGTCGAAGCATTTTTCACAATTCAAAATCGGTATGATTTCTTTATGATAGGAGAAATAAATATTGTCAGTTTATGCTTGTTTTTCTAACCCATGAAAAGACCCAGAGATTTACAATATGCTTCTGTCCTAGGCAGAAACAGTTACTGTCTAATTCATCTCAGAAAGTGTCTGGGAGGAATTAATATCCAATGAATCTTAGGATGCTTTTACTCACAGCCATTAGACCTCAAATCCTTAAATCATCTCAAATTTGCAATAGAGTGAAAAATGTGTTGGGGTACCTATTACAGGAAGGTGCTGCATAATAAAACAAAACATTTCAATATATTAATATTTGACACAGGGCATCAACATTAATTACATTAATTGAAAGGGGGGGATAAACCATTACCACTTTGATGTTACCTGTTCTCTCATTGTTATTTAATGAAATGACAAAACTTAGAACAAGTTGGCTGCAGCAACAAGCATTAATCCACTGTTTAATTTGAAAGTTTGAGAAATATAAAACTGAAATAAATTTGCATAATTAATGGAAGAAAGACAATGAATTTACATATGTAGTTTCCGTTATAAATTTGGATGTGGAAATTTCAATCATATATATATATATTATAGCCTAAAAATGTTTTTATTGCACAAATAAAGCCCCTGTTCCACTTTCACGACCTAATTGGCTACCTCTGCCGAGTGTGCCCTTGACTCATACTCACAGCATGGTCGCCACGAGGTCGTAGGAGGTCTTAGTCACTCCTTCTCATGCTCCTGAGTGGTCTCCGCATACTCGTGGCCTCAAGTAGGTCGCTGTGTTTTTTCCAGCCTGATAAAAAATGTCCACGAGTAAAAAAAAAGGTTGGCATGGAAAAAATTGATACATTTTACTCGTAGGTAGGTCGTAGTAGGTCTTAGGTGTGGATGACTGCGGTCGAGGGGGATCGTAGGAGGTCGTAGACATAGTCGTAGGAGGTTGTAGACAGAGTCATACGAGGTCATAGACATAGTCGTAGGAGGTCTTTTACTTTGGCGAGTCAACATGACCTTGACATTTTTTTCAACTCGTCTAGGGTCTTCTAAATCCGTGGATTAGGTCGTCCAAGTGGGACAGGCCCTTAAATAAGTGATTGGAATCCAACTAGAGAAATGAGCAAGATCATGAGATTCATAGCTAGCGGAATAGCCACCAGTTTCTTATGATTCTAGTTTAGGAGGGTAAGTCAAAGAAAAAACGTAGGTCTACCTGCATCCAAACGTGTGAAAGTGGTTCAAATATAACTTGTTCGATAGGAAACAAAGTGCGGTTGTTTTTCACCCTGTGCAATATAATTGCTCAGGAAACTCACTGGAGCATAAATATAGGCTCTAACATGAAACCAGCACTGTCACCCGATCTTATCGGTTTTCTGATGAACAATCTTGACTAAAATTAACCCTGCATGTGACGTTATATGCAAAATCATAACAAACCTAGTGTGTCCTATTTAATTGGGAGCCCAAGCCACAAGATAATGTAAGCACGGATTGAAGGTCTGAATCAAGGCAGATTAATTGGGAAAATTGGTGTGAAATAAAGCAAGGTAGCAAAATGGAAAAAATCAGATCAAATAAACATTTTGAACTGGAAGAACTGTCCTGAGGAAAGGATTAAAAAAAATAAAGGATGAAAGCATCTGTTTTCCACTTACTTTGCGGGAATGAGCTCCAGATTTTATAATAATTTCAATTTTGAGGAAGACGGAAATCTGGTTTTGGATGGAATGCAATGAATAAATTTGAAAAATGAAATGCTGCACCAGAGTAAACATGCCCGGAGAATGCCATGTATGCATGGAAACAAGATCAACGTGTAAATGGATTAAGGGCTAACATTAAGACCTCTTAGTTTGGCAAACGGACAGTATTACTAATACATGAAAGGAAATTTGAGCAATAAAAGATAATTCATTGTCATACTGTAAAGGCTGCTGAGAAAACAAGACGGGGCTTTATGCAAAGTAGGAAGCAATAAAAGTAGGCTAAAGTGGGTTTCATCCTGGGGAAAATGAAACCATCCAGGCTGCAGTTATGAAAGAAATTTAAATTTGAAATCTCATGTGAGAGAAGCAAAAAAAGCAAAAGAGAATATTTGTAACACATTATCAGAAATTTACCAATCTTGGGAGGAGATCATTTCTACCAATTCACAAGGTACGCAGGAAGTATTTGCAGTGTGCTGCTGAATTAAAACAAAATTTGACATGAAGTACAAAGCTAACACGACAAAATTACTTTGGAAGACTTGAACGCTGCTTGATTTTACTCATGAAGTACCAGTATAGAAATAACCCTTCATTTTTGGAAAGTTTTAGGAAGGCACTTTCTGTGGCTTTAAAATATAATTAGCTATACCTCCAAAAGCTTGAGGTCAATGACCAATTAGAAAGAAATTCAGTTGAAACTTTGAAACTCTATTTAATCCAAAAATAATGTATCGTGTTATGTTCTATAATTTCACTGCTGCAATAAAAGCTGTTACATTATGTGCAAACTTGAAATTGCAAATGTTAACCAGCATTGAATTTTTTACCAAGTGTAAAAATCCCAGGGGTACAATTTGCACTGGTGTACATATTGCTCCATCCCCACTACCCCACATCATCAACACCTCCTCAACATAATACTTTTCCATAAAGATTGTTTATTTACTGGGTTTAGGATAATCCAATCATATGACATTATTTTTAATTGTTTCTATTTGTCTCCATGGGGTAGATTTTACTGAACAGCGACAAAACATAAATATATGCAGAATTTGCACACTAGGTCAAGCAGCACTTGTGAAGAGAGAAGCAGTGCATGTTTTCCGTCAACAAAGGATTACAGAATGTTTGATGTCCTGAGCATTTTCTGTTCTCGCATCAGCTTTTCAGCAGCTTAGTCGATTTAGTGAATAAACAAAACTTGTTATTTGTTGGAGTTGCACTTTTGCCTGGATTTTTTCTGCGGGTTACAGTAGATGCAGCAGCAAACTTCTGCAGGCCAACAATCCCAAAAACACAAAACAAGGCGCTGGGTGGACTCTGGTGGGCAGGCAGCATTGGTGGAGGGAATTGACAGATGCCGTGTTGCCTCATGGAGTAAGGGAGAGAAAACTGGAAAAGAGAGGTGAAGGTGGGGGAAAGCAAGTAGTAGGTTGTGGGAGATTTGATGGGCAGATGGGTGGAGGAGGTGACAAAGGCTAGAGGTGAAAAGGAGACAAAGCAGAATACAAAGTGAAATATAAAGTGAAAAGTGGAATACAAAGCTAGTGGGAGGGATATGGGTGCAAGGGAACTAGGAGGTGGTGAGAAATAAATGGGCAATTTTGCACTTGGGGATGGGACATTACACTTTGTCTCTTGGGCAGAAGCTCCTGGTGAGCACCTCAAACCCATCCGGGGAACCGTGCAAGAATGGACCTGGCGGCCGGCCAAGGCGAAGTGATCGGGCCAAGGACGGGCCACGGAGAGGAACGAATAGGCACCCGGCGAGGGGTGGAGGGGGGGCGAGGGTAGAGGGGGTGGAGGGAGAAGTTGGGCATAACTAGAATTTGGAGCATCCAATGGTTATGCTGTTAGTTATATGCTGCCCAAGCTGAATATGACATGCTGTCCTTCCATTTTGTATGTGCCTCAGTCTGGTGATGTACAAAAGTACAAGTACAGAAAGGTCGCTATGTGAATGGAAAGAGTATTTAAATGGTTTACAGCTGGGTATTAGGCAAAAAATGAATGACTGAAGAATCACACGACCCAGGTCTGTTACAAGCATCAAAGGTTTATTGTTTATCACCGATGATGAGAAGTTGTGTCTGTGTTTTAGTCAACTTCTCTGCAGAACAAAGGAAAACTATTATTTCACCTTTTACTGATTCATCCTTGTCTGTTTATGGCCCGATAATATTTGCAATTGATAATAGATATTACATACATGCCCAATGAAGTGTCTACTAAGATACAAGGCAATGGTTTAGTTATCTTATGGACAAATGACAGGAAAATGGCCCTAGTATTCACTGAACAGGAATTCAGTGAACAGAGAGTCAAGTAGTGTCTGAAGAAGCGTTCCGACTCGAAGTGTCACCCATCTTTTTTCTCCAGTGATGCTGCTCGACCTGCTGTTACTCCCACACTTTATATCTATCTTCAATCAAGTAGGCATTACGGGATATACCACAGCTATCTATCATCCCCAGCTGGATATAATAATATAACAGCATTCTGTATCATCACTCTGTTAAAATATATTTTGATGTTTGGCTCTTCCAAAATACATAAACTAATATTTTTCAGCATTATGTTCTGACTGCCATCTTTTTGCATGCTCTCTTAATCTATCTATATCCCACTGCAGGCTGCTTGTGTCCTCCTTGCAACTGGATAATCCATCTTGTTTTATTGTCATTTGGCTGTAGTACAGGCGAGTGTAGCTAATGGTGAAACTTAAGAAGGCATAGAGCATCTTAGATAGCAAATTCTGATTTCTGCATTCAGCAGCGCATATTCAGCTGCCAGGGAGCTGTCTGATTTACACAAATATAATTGTGGACACTCTTAGCCTTACCATTATTTCTTCTGCAAAATACAGCCATGATTATAATTACTGTTCATGATAGTAAAGACAGAGGGATGAGAAACTATCCATTGGATAGCTATAAATACTTGATGACATTAAAGATTCCAAGCCTGGGGCACTAACCATAATGGTTTTCACATTATTTGCTCAATTAATTATCATATTCAAAGATATGATCATATGACAATTGATGAAGGTGCTTTAATCAGAGGACCAATTTTTATGAGGATCCACCATGGGGACCTTGATCTGAAGATTATAAACTAAATAGTCGTCCAGCAAATGAAAAGAAATGTGAGATTACTGAATATTACGCCACCTCCTATAAATATAAGTGAAGACCCAAGAGACTGCGGATGCTGAAATCTTTAGCAAAAAACAAAGGTCTGGAGGAACTCATTAGGTCAGCCAGCATTTGTGGAGGGAAATGAACAGTAAATGCTTTAGGCTGGGACCCTTCTTCAGTCTCGGCACAAAACATGTCAGGCACCGGTTTCCCTTCACAGATGCTGCTTCACTCACTAAGTCCACCCAGTGCTTTGTTTTTCTGCTATAAATGTAATAGGTTTGGTCTCTTCTAGAGCACGATATTGAATTCTGTACACCACATCTGAGGACAAACCTGGACGATGGTATGAAGGAGGTCTCTCAGAATTATACGAGGGACATGGAGTGTGAGGGAGACCATCTGTGGCTGAGCCCCAGGCCTGAAGTACAAGAATACCATCAGTTTGGACTGTCTCTCCATGTTACAAAAGTCCTGAAACGATGACTTTAGACTTTAGACTTTAGAGATACAGTGCAAAAACAAGCTCTTCAATCCACAGAGTCCGTGGCAACCAGCGATCACGAACACTATCCGACACACTGAGAACAATTTACAATTTTACTAAAGCCAATTAATGTAAAAACATGCATGTCTTTAGATGGTTGTAGTAAACCGGACCAGCCGGAGAAAACCCGCTACTGTACCTCCCCTATGGCAGATTAATTTGCTGCCAATTCAAATGACATGTATTAACACAGTAAAATAGATGGAACTAATAGCAGAGAAACCATCTTGAAACGTGCTTTAAATTTGCCTGTGGAGGCAACACAGAAGAAATGCGAAACACAAAGTTACACCCTTGTAAAACGAACTATCAGGGACTGTCATTATTTCTGGGTAAGTCAGCACTGAACTTCAGAAATGGACTATATGATGATATAGTATCTTGTTGCAACCACCTCACACATCCTTCATCTTCAACGTTGGCTTCCCCATCCTTAAGCCTTCTGGGGCCAACTGTAGTAATGCAACTGGTGCCTGGTTAAGACCGTTGATTTGTGATTAAAAACAGAAAATGCTGGAAATGCTCAGCAACCTCGGCTGTGGGGTGACCTTTCATCAAAACTGCGAGTTTGTAAATTCTCCTGAAACTTTAATAACTGCTAGTAACTAAATTCCTTCCTGTCAACTCAGCACTGATGATGGGACTAAATAAATGCATTGCATTGATGTTTGGCCACTTTCCAGTCATCTGTCATCTCAAGTTATCTCGCCCGCCTTTCTATGGACCTCTTTGCCTTAATCCCTGTGTTAGTCCATGAAAGCTGTTCCAGCCATTTCAATAAAACAGACCCGAAACCACTTTTTATTAATTTCCTTAAAAGTTTTTTTTTTTTGGTTCTAGTTGCACTGATTCTAATGTGAGGCTGATTTTAGTGATTTAAATATTGTGACAGGTTTATGCAGTTTCTGTAAAGGAACGATGGCCAAGAGAATTTCTGATCAGCTGTGAAATGAACTCCATCTACAGTTCCTTGTGTCATTGACCCAAACCTGGAGAGTTCTAGATCCAGTCATTAGAGATTGTTACTTTAGCCAGTCATAGTGTTCATAAGTTATAGGAGCAGAATTAGACCATTCAACCCATCAAGTCAACTCCGCCATTCAATCATGGCTGATCTATCTTTCCCTCTCAACCCCATTCTCCTGCCTTATCCCCATAACCCCTGACGCCCGCACTAATCAAGAATCTCCACCTTAAAAATATCCATTGATATCCATTACCCAAATTCTTCCACCATCTGGTGGCTTCTTCACACAGTATTTTTAAATACTGTCTTTTCATATAATTTATGTTATTTAGCACTTTTTAAAATTTTTATTTTTAGGGCACATTTTTTGGGCGTATACCTACAGAGTTCAGCAACTGGGAGCACCCACCCAACACCCAGAAGGTTGAGGTATTGTGTTGCACCATCTGAAATAAAGGAACCATTGTAATTTACAATGCAAGACGACCCTCAAAAGAAAACTGGAGGAATTACATTTTGTAGCTGGAATATTAGGGGCGCTAATGACCCAATTCAAAGGGGTAAGATTCTTGCCCAATTAAAATCACTCAATGCCGATATAATATATTTACAGGAAACACATCTGAAAGTTCTAGCTCAGACCAGGCTGAAGGCCAATTGGATCGGTCAAACATATCACTCCTCCTATTTCTCTAAATCCAGAGATACGGCAATTATAATTCATATAACCATATAACAATTACAGCACGGAAACAGGCCATCTTGGCTCTTCAAGTCTGTGCAGAACAACTTTTTTCCCTTAGTCCCACCTGCCTGCACTTATACCATAACCCTCCATACCCTTCTCATCCATATGCCTATCCAATTTATTTTTAAATGATACCAACGAACCTGCCGCCACCACTTCCACTGGAAGCTCATTCCACACCGCTACCACTCTCTGAGTAAAGAAGTTCCCCCTCATGTTACCCCTAAACTTCTGTCCCTTAATTCTAAAGTCATGTCCTCTTGTTTGAATCTTCCCTATTCTCAAAGGGAAAAGCTTGTCCACATTATTGCCCAATTCATAAGGGCATACCATTTAAACATAAAAACACCATTGCAGACAAACAGGGGAGTTATGTCATAGTCTCGGGAGAGATACATTCTACCCCACTTACCATGGTAAATATTTGTGCTCCTAATTTTGATAACCCACAATTCTTTAACAAAATCTTGAATATAATTTCTGAGTGCAATCAACAAAACGTGATAATCGGAGGAGATTTCAATTGCGTTTTGGATCAATACCTCGATAAATCTGCCCAACAAAAGAGACTTAAAATAAAATCAAATTCTAGTGAACTTTTAAATACGTATATAAAAAAACCAAATATAACAGACGTATGAAGGATTGCAAACCCGGCCGGAAGAGAATACTCCTTCTACTCATCAGTACATAAAACCTTTTCACGTATTGACTACTTCCTAGTGGACACAAAATGAATCCCCTTTACAACTAACCCGAAATACCATAATATAGCAATGTTATAAAATTTTGAGATTTTAAAAAATAAGTCTGCAATTTATTCCATCAGATAAAGCATAAAAAGATGTTTAATTTGACACCTAATTCACTTTCATATCTTCAGTATTAAAAAGGTTATGGCCATTTTCATACTCAGAAATTAGCATCTTGTTCCCCATTGCCTTTCCATTGACTTAACACAAAAGCTGTGATCTAGGACAGTCAAAAGCCCATAACTTTCTTAAAAATTAAGAGAACGTAATGAAATTTTCAGTTATTATAGATTGAAGCATTCTGAAACAAATATGAAACAATATTACTTGGATGACCTGAAATTAAAGCATATAATTAGTTAGTTACCTAATTGTAGCTAATTACAAAATTCAATTACGAGATCTAAACATCTATCCATTTCTTAAGAAAAGATAAACTTTTTAAATTGCCTAAGTGTCCAAATAACATTCACACAATAATTCACAATATAACATGATTTTTAAATCGCATTTTCATTAATTTATAGGCCAAATGGAAGGAATTTAGTGTTTAATTCCTGTAAATTAATGGCCATTTAAATCAACTAGCGAGTGCGTTTTAGTAGAATCCGGTGGATTAGAACGTTGCGGTTTGCGGTGAAGTTGGCATGAAAAACACTGCCGGTTCATGCATTTTATTTTGTTCCCATTGCGTAACATGAAAATGTGATTAAAGCCTTCCTAAAATCCAATTTTCAATGTAAAAATAAACTGTGCACTTTATTTTCTCCCCTACATAAAATGCTTCCCCTTGTCGGTGCTCACGGCTTTAGAAGAAGATTTTTAAATTACTCCAGTTAATAAATAATCTAGCATCATTTAAAAATACCTTCATGAATGAAATGTCGGAGCGATTTTTCTTCAGCAACGAAATCGCCCAACATGGATCGATTTGCCCTGTCTGTGGAAAAACGGCACTTTAAACACGCCCCCCTCTGAAAGGCACCAAAGTCATGCACACGCGGAGCGTGCAGAACTGCAGCGCTGCTCAAGGTAGGTTTTGTAACATACCTACATAATAATGTCATTTCCAATCATTCTCCGCTAACCTTCACCTTAAAACTAGAAGGAATGTTCAATAAATAATCGTTTTGGAGGTTCAATCCTCAAATACTAAACAATCCGGACGGTTGTAAATATTTAAAACAACAGATTGAATTTTTTTTTTTAGGTCAATGATACCGCAGACATCTCGTCCTCCCTATTGTGGGAATCTTTTAAGGCATTTATTAGAGGTTCTATCATTTCATACCAAGCTTATCAAACTAAAAAGAATAGGACGGAACAATTGCAACTAGAAGAACAGATTAGACAACTTGATTTGGAAAACACGAAAGATCCAACTATAGATAAACACAACAAGATAGCAATATTGAAGTTTAAATTAAACCAAATTTTATCTGCAAGAGTTATCAGATTATTTCAAATTACAAAACAGGAACATTTCGAATTTGGCGACAAGCCACACAAACTTTTGGCATGTCAGCTGAGAAAAGTTGAAAAGGATCAGACTATTCTAAAAATTAAATCAGATAAAGGTGAATTGCTAATGCTTCCCAATGATATTAACAAAAGATTTGCCCAATTTTATCAAAATCTATTCACATCCAAGACATCAACAGAAAGCAGAAAAATTACAAACTTTCTGGACAACTGTAATCTTCCAACACTTAACCCGCTGGAACAAGAGGAATTAGGAGCACAGATTTCAATCAAAGAAATAGAAGAGACCATCAGCTCACTGAAGAACGGTAAAATACCTGGACCAGACGGGTACAGTAATGAATTTTATAAAAGATTTCACGAGGTAATTTAACCACGCTTACACAAGCTTTATACATATGCATTTAAAGAACAGACATTAACACAAACACTAGCTGATATTGCTAAAAGTTTGATCTTGACCGCTTTTGGCTCTCTGTGCTGTGATTTCCGAGAGAACGCCGCCACCTACGGCCGTCATTTTTAGTCAGCTCGCTCGGAGCCCCCCTCTGCCTGCCTGGACCAGAGGATTTTTCCCATTGATGAAAAATCAGAGATATATTAATGTTTAAAAAGAATCTCCATTCTCTCTGCTGCCTCTGCTGGAGGGAGGGGGAGGGACTATAAAACCAGGAAGTGGTGTGCCTAGCTCAGTCTCAACAAGATGGAGCAAGCCAGAGTGTCATGTCTCTCTGAGCTCTGAATAGCATTGAACACATGTCTATTCAACTGTGAGTGCCCTTAATGTGGTTTGAAAATGAAAATATGGTTGGTTTGAAGTAAAAAGGCACTGCCTGCCAATGTTTGTTTGGGGGGTTTGGGTTAAAGTTAAAAGGCACTACTGCTAATTGTGGCTTGGGTGCTTTGGCTTGAAGTTAAAAGGCACCACTGCAAATGGTGGCTTGGGTGCTTTGGCTTGAAGTTAAAAGGCACCACTGCAAATGGTGGCTTGTGTGCCTTAGCTTGAAGTTAAAAGGCACCACTGCAAATGGCTGCTTGGGTGCTTTGGCTTGAAGTTAAAATGCACCACTGCAAATGGTGTCTTGGGTGCTTTGGCTTGAAGTTAAAAGGCACCACTGCAAATGGCGGCTTGGGTGCTTTGGCTTGAAGTTAAAAGGCACCACAGCAAATGGTGGCTTTGGTGCTTTGGCTTGAAGTTGAAAGGCACTACTGCAAATGGTGGCTTGGGTGCTTTGGCTAACTTCCTGTTTGCACTGTATATTGATTTTAGATAAAATGCTACCACTTACGGCTGTGACTTTTGGCCATCTTACTCAATCCCCCTCTGCTCAGCAGGTGCAGAGGATTCTTCCCATCAATGAAAAATAAAGGTGTTATTAGTGTTTAAAAAATATTGTGAATCTCTCTCCTGTCAATCATGCCATGAAGACCTTTTCCGGTGGGAGGGGGAGGGGTTATAAAACCCGGAAGTGTGGGTGTGGCTCAGTCTTTGCATGATGGGATGGGGGGGGGGGGGGGAAGAGGTCACAACTGTGTCTGAGCTGTGAATCACCTGAACACACTGAATGTCTACTAAACTGTGAGTTTGGTGTTTTGTGTGGTTTTATTGTGGTTTTATTGTGGTTTCACCCTGCTTGAAATGGTATGAAACTGCATTTGGATGTGGTGGCCTTGCACCCTGCTCGAAGTGGTAAGAAACTGCACTTGAATTTGGTGGCCTTGCACCCTGCTTGAAATGGTAGGAAAATGGATTTGAATTTGGTGGCCTTGCACCCGGCTTGAAATGGAATTTCAAGGAATAGCCATGAGTCAACTGCCAGCCCACCAGCCGTGAGTGAGCTGCCAGCACATCAGGCTTGAAGGACTGAGCTGCCACCCCAAGAACCCATATCAGTGCTCCAGAAACCCCCCCCCCCCCCCCCCCCACTGGCCACCAATATTGGAATTGGGGGAGAGTGGAGTATTGTGTCGGGAGACCAGCCCTCCCGTGTGAACATGGGACCCAATGGGTCCCACTTAGTCTAGTCTATTATTATATATCACCAATTCTCAATTTAGTATTCCAAATATATTAAATCTTATAGAGGAATTTGCTTCCTTCTAAGGATATAGAATAAACTGGAACAAAAGTGAAATTATGGCAATAAAACATCAAGAGCCGACACACCTGTTAAAATTCCCTTTCAGAATTGCTACAGAAAAAAATAAATATTTGGGTGTCCAAGTAACCAGAAAATATACCCAATGCAAACTTCCCGCCTTTAGTTACTAAATTAAACGCTCTTATTCAATTCTGGAAAACACTTCCGATGTCTCTATTGGGCAGAATAAATGCAATAAAAATGATTTTCCTCCGACAAATTCTCTATTTATTTCAATCAATACCGATATACCTACCTAAAAAAAATCTTTGAAAATCTTGATTCCCGGATTACAAACTTTATCTGGGACTATAAATCACAAAGATTTCATAAACGACATCTATGTAAAACCAAAGAAATGGGCCGATTGGCGCTCCCCAATGTCTTGTACTACTATTGGGCAACGAATATTAAAAATGTAATTTACTGGCTGGATAACGCATGCCAACAGGTAGACTGGTTAATAATGGAGAGAGAGGATTGCTCGCCTTTTAATATAGGTGCAATTCTTCTCTCCCCAATAAAGTCAAAGAACACAATATGTGAGAACAATCCGATTATTCACAGCACTTTATGAATCTGGAGACAAGTAAAATCAACTTTGAAACTAAGAAATTTATCTCTTCTTTCACCAATAGCAAATAACCCGTCGTTTAAGCCATCTATAAAACGTTTATTTATTGGGAAAGACCGGGAATTAAAAAGCTTGGAGATCTGTACAAGATGGAAAATCTCCTGTCATTTCAGAAATTACAGTCGAATACAGTCTGAAAGGTAATCAATATTTTAGATATCTTCAAATTCGAGATTATTTGAAAACATATACCCACGATTATCAAACTCTGCTGCCAGGTATATTAGACAAAGGTATGAATAGAAACTCAGAATCAAACAATTTAACATCATACTTGTATAATACCCTTCTAAATATAGAAATTCCATCGTCAGACACAATTAGAAGAGAATGGGAAGAGGAATTAGGTCTAAAAAATTCCAAAGACAAATGGGAAAAATCTCTTATATATACATAATTGTTCGATTAATGTTAGACACATTTTAATCAAATTCAAAACACTGCCCAGACTACTATTCAAAGACAGAACTGAATTTTAAAAAAATCAAATGTATCTCCTACTTGTGACAAATGTCTCCTTCAAGAAGCAACTATACACTCCTTTGCCTCTTGCATAAAACTACATAACTTTTGGAAAATAATCTTTGAAATGTCCTCAAAAACATTAAAAACAAAACTGCACCCCCATATGGAAGTGATTATTTTCGCAACAGCAGAAGCCTGCCCTGAGCTATCAATATTTCAAAGACTTTTCCTTAATTATGGCCTGTTAATGGCGAAAAAACTAATATTTACATTTTGGAAAAATACATCTACCCCTACTGAAGATATGACTTGTCTTAGCAGGAAAATCAGAGCAATTTTCAAAGATATGGATTCCTTTCATTGGTTCATTACAAGGATAGCGTGGTGTAACACAACTTCGGAATTAAACCAATTTACGGACTGGGTGATGGGTGGGGAGAGAAATGAAGTAGGTATATCAACACTTTTTTTTCTTTTTTCCGTTTTTGTCTTTTTTATTTCTTTAAGTTTTTATTTACTCATTCTTTGACGACACTTATTTGGTAGTTTAAAGGTTCTATTCTTACACATTCACTTTCTTTCTTTCTTGCTCTTCTTTTAAAAAATAAAATAAATAAATAAATACAAATTTAAAAAAATCCATTGACTTGGCCTCCACAGCCTTCTGTGGCAATGGATTCCACAGATTCACCACCCTCTGACAAAATAAGTTCCTCCCCATCTCCTTTCTAAAGGTACGTCCTTTTATTCTGAGACTTTGGCCTCTGGTCCTAGGCTCTCCCAGTAGTGGAAGCATCCTCTCCACATCCACTCTATCCAGGATCTATATTTGTCCCACTCTGTCCCCTTCCTCAATGATCCAGGCCTTTCACCCATTCGATAAATTTCAATGAGATACCCCCTCATCCTTCTAAACCCCAGCGAGTACAAACCCAGTGTCGTCAAATGCATATTATTAGTTCACCCAATCATTCCTGGGATCATTTTTGTAAACCTCCTCTGGACCCTCTCGAATGCCTGCACATCCTTCCTCAGATATGGGGACCAAGACTGCTCGCAATATTCCAAATGTGATCTGACCAGTGCCTTGTAAAGCCTCTGTGTTGGTGGGCTCAGCTGCCCTGTGAAAAGGAAGGGCAATTCTTCATTATGGTCCCTCATCACTGCCCAGTGATCATTACAGAAATTTAGTGCACATGGATATAGGGTGATGCACAGGTGGATTTGGCTGTCCTCCGCTTCAGGATTAATATCTGGTGGTATGATGATGGAATGATGATGATATGATGATTTCTATCATCCAATCTAATGATGGAAAATAACATCATAAGATTGATGGGTTCAGGAAGAACCTAAGAATGTAAGAATTTGGAGCAGGAGTAGACCACCTGGACTTTTAAGCATTGGTTCCTAGCACATAAATCTATCAATCTCTGATTTGAATGTACTCTGCGACTGAGCTTTCACTGCCCTCCACAAGCTCTCAAAATACTCAGTGGGTCAGGACGCATTTATGGGACGTGAAACAGAGTTAATGTTTCGAGTCACATACCCTTTGGCTGTTCTGTGTAGCTATAGGCACTTGATTGGGTAAGCTAAGCCCCTGTCCCACAATGCGAGTTTACCCAAAAGCTCTCCCAAGTTTAAAAAAAAATCAAACTCGTGGTAAGTATGTAGAATGTTCGCAGCGGGTACGTCGGAGCTCGTGGATGTCTCGTAGCGGCTCGTAATGCTAACAGCAGGTACTCGGGAAACGCGGAAACTCGTGATGTTTTTCCAACAGTGTGAAAAATTTCCAAGAGTAAAAAAATACTCGTGATGAAGTACCACGAGTTTGATTTTTTGTTTTAAACTCAGGAGAGCTCTTGGGTAAACTCGCATCGTGGGACAGGGGCTTTACACTCGTCTTTTTGTAACAATCTTTTTTTTGTCCCACTCTGTACCTTCCTCAATGATTTTGCTTGTAGAGCTATGCCGAAATTGATGCAGCTTCCGGCATTCACATAGATCCTGAATATCTCATTATTTTTGTTGTCAATTTCCAACCTGCCCCCTGAATCTTCCCTTTTTTTTAATATCTTTATTTATTAGCAGTACTGTAAGTTACATCAGTGTACATCCCTTGTATTGTATTATAGTCATTATATCCCTTTCTTTTTTGAGGGCATCTGATGGGGTAGGCTGGCCATAAACATCCATTACAAGCCCACATACTCCCACCCTGCCCCCTGTACATTTCCTGTCCCCTCCATTCCCAATGATATGACTTTCCATACAGGTTTATCTGAAGTGTCTTCCTTTTTCCAAACCATAGCCTTCCCTCCACTTGAGTGCATCTAATTTATTTCCCATACTTTTGTTCTCACTCCCTTCCTCTGGGACAGAGCAAGGCCAACGTTTCCCTGGTCTTCATCTTCCAATTAGCTGGCCTCTACATATAATGGATTGTCCTTTGCAATTTACACTAGATCCAACAAAATTCCATCACCAGACACATTTCCCTTCTCCTCCCCTTTCAATATTTCAAAGGGACCAGTCCTATCAGGATTCCCTGTTCTGCTCTTCCATCACCACCCACCACCCCCTGTCTCATGGAGTTTTCCAATGCAACCGCTGGAGATACAACACCCATCCTTTCAACCTCTTCCATTTCCATCATCCATAGACCCAAGCAGGCTTTCAAGTTGAACCAGCCATTCACTTGCACTTCTAATCTAATGTACCACATTTGATGCTGACAATATGTGCTCTTGCATATTGGAGAAACCAAACACCGATATGGTGACTATTTTGCTGAGCACCTGCTTTCATCTTGCAGGGCGAACATTGGGTTGTTTGTTACTTGTCAGTTTAATTCTCCATCCCACTTTCACAGTGATATGTTTCTCTGTGGCATCTGTACTGTTATAAGGAGGCCCAACTTTAGTGCCGTGTGAGTCTCAGGCTAGAGGTCATAGCCTCAGAATTAAAATTAATATAAATTTGACAGGAGGATCTCCATGGCAATTCTAGCCTCACCCTGTCACATATATTCCCATTGTCCTATTCATTCCCATCCATCCCCACAATTAAAAGCCATCTTATTCTTCTTTCTTCCCCAATTCTCAAGCCATTTTCTAGGCTCCAGTGACTACAAGCTACTCAATCTCTCCTCATTTGACAAACCTACTGACTCTGGAACAAGTCTGTGGTTTATTTGATACAGTCCCATTATAACAGATATAACCTTTTTCAGCAAGGAGACCAAAATTGTACAGAGTACTTCAGGTGCTGTCTCACCAAGGACCTCTATAACAGCAAAACGATATATTTATTCCTGTATTCAAAACCTTTCACAATGTAGGCAAATTGCTTTCCAGACGTGAATGTTAGCTTTCAGTGATTTGTTTACAAGGACATTCAGGATACCTTGAACAATGATATTTCCTAATCTCTCTCCATTTAAAGATTATTCAGCTCTACTGTCCTGTGTACAAAGCTGGTTGACATCACAGTTTTCTTTATAATGTTCTATCTGCTATTCACAGCCGATTCACTGAGCTTGACAATAGCACCTTGGAGTCTCCTTACATCCCTCTCCCTTCTCACAATCCCACCTAACTCCGTATCACCAGCAAACTTAATATGATATTTGGGAATTCCAGTGAAATGGTTCAGTGGAGGACTCAATGATGCAACGTGAGCTTGATGCCAGGGATTGGGCAGTGCCTGTGCAACTACATCCAGTATGAGGGAGCACTTGCACTACATCACTATCCAGCTCCACAGGATATCTAAAGGTGCTTAAACGTTCACTGTCCATTGTTAGATGGAGATAGGAACGGTGTCTAAAATAAATCAGTACCCACACTGTTAAATTAATGAATATCCTTGGCAAGAATTCAAAAGAAGGATGGGTGAGAGGATTAGCGAGCCCTCCAGATCAGACAGAGCTTGAAAATCATGCAACATTTTTCAGCAAGTCTCGTGCACAAATACTTCCAATTTTAATGATACGTCAGTGGCCCAAAACTATTTTCTAGTCACAGTTATGTGCCTGCATGGTGAATATTTCCAGCATTTTCTGTTTTTGTTTTAGACAAATTTTGGGCTAGTTTTTCACAGCTTAGAATCACTGCTCATACATGTGTGTGTGTGCATACGTATACATATACATCAAATATCACACACACATATATATATACATTACATAATATAAATAACACACACACACACACACACACACACACACACACACACACACACACACACACACTGAGGTCCATATATATACATATTTTTTAACAAATATACAACAGTGTGTTTTTGTGTGACATCACATATCACACATATATACATTACACACACACACACACACACACACACATCTATATTACTAAAACTCTGATCTTGACTGTTTTTGGCTCGCTGTGCTGTAATTGCAGAGAGAACGCCGTGACCTATGCCCGTCATTTTTGACCAGCTCACTCAGAGCCCCTCTTTGCCTTCCTGGACCAGAGGATTTTTCCCATCAATGAAAAATCAGAGAGATATTAATGTTTAAAAAAAATCCCCATTCTCTCTGCTGCCCCTGCTGGAGGGAGGGGGAGGGACTATAAAACCAGGAAGTGGTGTGCCTCACTCATAGAAACATAGAAATTAGGTGCAGGAGTAGGCCATTCGGCCCTTCGAGCCTGCACCGCCATTCAATATGATCATGGCTCACCTCACATTTATCCACATTATACTGCATCTGCCAAACATTTGCCCACTCACCCAGCCTATCCAAGTCACCTTGCAGTCTCCTAGCATCTTCCTCACAGCTAACACTGCCCCCAGCTTAGTGTCATCCGCAAACTTGGAGATATTGCCTTCAATTCCCTCATCCAATCATTAATGTATTTTGTAAATAGCTGGGGTTCCAGCACTGAGCCTTGCGGTACCCCACTAGTCACTGCCTGCCATTGTGAAAAGGACCCGTTTACTCCTACTCTTTGCTTCCTGTTTGCCAGCCAGTTCTCTATCCACATCAATACTGAACCCCCAATGCCGTGTGCTTTAAGTTTATATACTAATCTCTTATGTGGGACCTTGTTGAAAGCCTTCTGGAAGTCCAGATACACCACATCCACTGGTTCTCCCCTATCCACGCTACTACTTACATCCTCGAAAAATTCCACAAGATTCGTCAGACATGATTTACCTTTCGTAAATCCATGCTGACTTTGTCCAATGATTTCACCACTTTCCAAATGTGCTGCTATCCCATCTTTAATAACTGACTCTAGCAATTTCCCCACTACCGATGTTAGACTAACTGGTCTGTAATTCCCCGTTTTCTCTCTCCCCCCTTCTTAAAAAGAGGGGTTACGTTTGCTACCCGCCAATCCTCAGGAACTACTCCAGAATCTAAAGAGTTTTGAAAGATTATCACTAATGCATCCACTATTTCCGGAGCTACTTCCTTAAGTACTCTGGGATGCAGCCTATCTGGCCCTGGGGATTTATCGACCTTTAATCCATTCAATTTACCCAACACCACTTCCCGACTAACCTGGATTTCACTCAAGTCCTCCTTTGACCCGCGGTCCCCTGCTATTTCCGGCAGATTATTTATGTCTTCCTTAGTGAAGACGGAACCAAAGTAGTTATTCAATTGGTCCGCCATATCCTTGTTCCCCATGATCAACTCACCTGTTTCTGACTGCAAGGGACCTACATTTAACTAATCTCTTTCTCTTCACATATCTATAAAAACTTTTGCAGTCAGTTTTTATGTTCCCTGCCAGTTTTCTTTCATAATCTATTTTTCCTTTCCTAATCAAGCCCTTTGTCCTCCTCTGCTGGTCTCTGAATTTCTCCCAGTCCTCTGGTATGCTGCTTTTTCTGGCTACTTTGTACGCATCATCCTTTGCTTTGATACTATCCCTGATTTCTCTTGTTATCCACGGATGCACTACCTTCCCTGATCTATTCTTTTGCCAAACTGGGATGAACAATTTTTGTAGTTCATCCATGCAGTCTTAAATGTCTTCCATTGCGTATCCACCGTCAACCCTTTTAGAATTGATTGCCAGTCAATCTTGGCCAATTCACGTCTCATACCCTCAAAGTTACCTTTCCTTAAGTTCAGAACCATTGTTTCTGAATTAACAATGTCACTCTCCATCCTAATGAAGAACTCGACCATATTATGGTCACTCTTGCCCAAGGGGGCACGCACAATAAGACTGCTAACTAACCCTTCCTCATTACTCAATACCCAGTCTAAAATAGCCTGCTCTCTCGTTGGTTCCTCTACATGTTGATTTAGACATGTTGATCCCGCATACTTTCCAAAAAATCCTCTTCCTCAGTGCCCCTGCCAATTTGATTCACCCAATCTATATGTAGATTGAAGTCATCCATTATAACTGTTGTGCCTTTGTCGCACGCATTTCTAATTTGCTGTTTGATACCATCCCCAACTTCACTACTACTGTTAGGTGGCCTGTACACAACTCCCACTAGCGTTTTCTGCCCCTTAATGTTTCGCAGCTCTACCCATACCGATTCCACATGCTCCAAGCTAATGTCCTTCCTTTCCATTGCGTTAATCTCCTCTCTAACCAGCAACGCTACCCCACCTCCTTTTCCTTTCTCTCTATCCCTCCTTAATATTGAATATCCCTGGATGTTCAGCTCCCAGCCTTGGTCACCCTGGAGTCGTGTCTCCGTGATCCCAACTATATCATACTCATTAATAGCTATCTGCACATTCAACTCATCCACCTTATTACGAATACTCCTTGCATTGAGACACAAAGCCTTCTGACTTGTTTTTACAACGCTCTTACCCCTTATACGATTTTGTTGAGAAGTGGCCCTTTTTGATTTTTGCCCCGGTTTTGTCTGCCTGCCACTTTTACTTTTCACCTTGCACTCTATTGCTTCTACCCTCGTTTTACACCCACCTGCCTCTCTGCTCTTGTACCCATCCCCCTACCACATTAGTTTAAATCCTCCCTGACAGCACTTGGTCACCCTGGAGCCATGTCTCCGTGATCCCAACTCAGTCTCTGCAAGATGGAGCAAGCCAGAGTGTCATGTCTATCTGAGCTCTGAATAGCACTGAACACATGTCTACTCAACTGTGAGTGCCCTTAATGTGGTTTGAAAATGAAAATATGGTTGGTTTGAAGTAAAAAAGCACTGCCTGCAAATGTTTGTTTGGGGGGTTTGGGTTGAAGTTAAAAGGCACTATTGCAAATGGTGGCTTGGGTGCTTTGGACTGAAGTTAAAAGGCACTACTGCAAATGGTGGCTTGGGTGCTTTGGGCTGAAGTTAAAAGGCACCACTGCAAATGGTGGCTTGGGTGCTTTGGTTGAAGTTAAAAGGCACTACTTCAAATGGTGGCTTGGGTGCTGTGGCTTGAAGTTATAAGGCACTACTACAAATGGTGGCTTGGGTTCTATGGGCTGAAATTAAAAGGCACTACTGCAAATGGTGGCTTGGGTGCTTTGGCTTGAAGTTATAAGGCACTACTGCAAATTGAGGCTTGGGTGCTTTGGCTTGAAGTTAAAAGGCACTACTGCAAATGGTGGTTTGGATGCATTGGTTGAAGTTAAAAGGCACTACTGCAAATTGTGGCTTGGGTGCTTTGGCTTGAAGTTAAAAGGCACCACTGCAAATGGTGGCTTGGGTGCTTTGGCTTGAAGTTAAAAGGCACCATTGCAAATGGTGGTTTGGGTGTTTTGGCTTGAAGTTAAAAGGCACCACTGTGGTGGGTCCCATGTTCACATGGGAGGGCTAGTCCCCCAACACAATATTCCACTCTCCCCCAATTCCAATAATGGTGGCCAGTGGGGGGGGGGGGGGGGGCTTTCTGGAGCACTGGTGTGGGTTCTTGGGGTGGCAGCCCAGTCCCTCAAGCCTGATGTGCTGGCAGCTCACTCACGGCAGGTGGGCTGGCAGTTGACTCATGGCTATTCCTTGAAATTCCATTTCAAGCAAGGTGCAAGGCCACCAAATTCAAGTGCAGTTTCCTACCACTTCAAGCAGGGTGCAAGGCCACGAAATTCAAGTGCAGTTTCCAACCACTTCAAGCAGGGTGCAAGGCCTACCGAATTCAAGTGCAGTTTCATACCACTTTCAGCAGGGTGCAAGGCCACCACATTCAAATGCAGTTTCATACCATTTCAAGCAGGGTGAAACCACCATAAAACCACACAAAACACCAAACTCACATTTCAGTAGACATTCAGTGTGTTCAGTTTATTCACAGCTCAGACAGAGTTGTGACCTCTCCCTCCCCCATCATGCAAAACTGAGGCACACCCACACTTCCGGGTTTTATAACACCTCCCCCTCCCACCGGAAATGTGGTGGCCTTCATGGCGTGATTGACAGGAGAGAGATCTCAACATTTTTTAAACACTAATAACAGCATTATTTTTAATTGATGGGAAGAATCCTCTGCATCTGCGGAGCAGAGGAGGACTGAGTAAGATGGCCAAAAATCACAGCTGTAAGTGGTAGCATTTTATCTAAAATCAATATACAGTGCAAACATGAATTTAGCCAAAGCACCCAAGGCACCATTTGCAGTAGTGCCTTTTCACTTCAGCCTAAAGCACCCAAGCCACCACTTGAAGTAATGCCTTTTCACTTCAGCCCAAACCACCCAAGCCACAATTTGAAGTGGTGCCTTTTAACTTCAGTCCAAAGCACCCAAGCCACCATTTGCAGTAGTGCCTTTTAACTTCAGCCCAAAGCACCCAAGCCACCATTTGCAGTAGTGCCTTTTCACTTCAGTCCAAAGCACCCAAGCCATCATTTGCAGTAGTGCCTTTTAATTTCAGCCCAAAGCACCCAAGCCACCAGTTGCAGTAGTGCCGTTTAACTTCAAACCAAACCCCCCAAACAAACATTTGCAGGCAGTGCCTTTTTACTTCAAACCAACCATATTTTCATTTCCAAACCACATTAAGGGCACTCACAGTTGAGTAGACATGTGTTCAGTGCTATTCAGAGCTCAGAGAGATGTGACACTCTGGCTTGCTCCATCTTGCAGAGACTGAGTGAGGCAAACCACTTCCTGGTTTTATAATCACTCCCCCTCCCTCCAGCAGGGGCAGCAGAGAGAATGGAGAAGTTTTTTTAAACATTAATATCTCTCTGATTTTTCAGCGAGGGGAAAAATCCTCTGGTCCAGGAAGGCGGAGGGGGGCTCTGAGCGAGCTGGCCAAAAATGGCGACTGTAGGTGGCGGCATTCTCTTGGAAATCACAGCACAGCGAGCCAAAAGCAGTCAAGATCAGACTTTTAGTAATATAGATATATATACGTACCGTAAATGTGTGTGTGTGTGTGTGTGTGCGTGATTGTCCGTGTCCAGGTACTTTCAAATGTGTATATATATATGTATAGAATAAGAGGGAATGTAATATCAATGTAAGTAAAAATATGATCTGTAAGGTCTTTTCACCCCATCAAACCTGGTGAGGACCCTCATGAATGCAAAGCATACAGAGCTAGATTGCATTGACCACATTTGATTTGTAATGAAATCAAAATGATGAACAAATTTTACAGTCTACTTGCTGCGATACATTTAGGTTTATTTTCGATGCTGGGATGAAAGAGATTTTGGATTGCCAGCCTTATTAGAGCTCATTTACTTTCACATGAATGCAGAAAAATAACATTTCAAGGTAAGACAGCTTGATATATTAGGATATAGTGAACACGGACTTGTAAAGTCTTAAAGAAGAAGGGGAAGCAGTAAGCCATTGGGGATTAGAATGGGCCAAAAGAACAATTCAAATATGGTTAATAGGAACTGCGATGAAGCTCCAATTCATCTTGTTTTTAACTGTGATTGTGTAATTGGGATTGGCTCCTGTTTGATAGAGAAACGTAATAGTTCCCTGACAGAGAGAAATCTTGCCTATAACTGTTATTCAAGTGAGAATTACCTTCTTGATGACCTCCACCATTTTTAGTTATGCAGGCCATATCCAGGGTTAGATGGACCTAATTTCAAACAATATAATTGAAAACCTTTTTATAAATCTGGAGGAAAGAGATTTTTTAAATGGTGCAAACTGTTGGGGTGTTGGAACAAACTTTGTTGATCAAAGAGCACCCAGAGATGGACTGGATTAGTTAATGAACTGCCAAGGCACTTAATCAATATACGAAACATCATTTTCATGAACCCTGGTCATGCTCATTGATGTGGAACGTTGTTGTTTAAAACAAAAGACTAAGGCCAATAAATAAACGGAAAATTGGAGAATAAGGCCTTCAGATATACAGTAAGCTTTTAACATTTGTGCAAGAAACTAGCAATACCCTGACTGAAATATCTTGCAGATGATACTAATATACAAGTAAGCATCAAGCCTTTGGTGCATCACATTATTCAGTTATATTCTCCAATAGGCTTGGCTCCTTTCTTCTCTTCTGCAGATGCTGCTCAACTTGTACAAACCTTTTGTGTGTCTACACTGGTTCCTTCATAAATGTCTTTGAATTCTCTTGCTTTTTCAAGATGAGGATCATATTTGCACAATTTGGGGGAATAATTATGCATCTTACTTCGAAAAGTGGACACTTGAGTTTCCCAAAAAAGCAAAGAGAATCTCTTCTAATTTTCATTTGAAAGTACCTGGAAAGTAAGATGCAAAGGCGGTACAAGGTTGGGTCGGGATATGGGCAAAGTTTGGAAAGATCTTGCAAATGGATTTAAACGTACAAAATAGTGAAATTATTCACTTTTGCAATAAAAATCAAGCATATTATTCTAATGGTGAAATATTTCAGAGATCTGAGAAGCAGAGGGATGTGGGTTTTCCGTGAAGAATTTGCAAAAGGTTAGTATGCACGTAAATAGGAAAGCTGGCAGAATTGAATACCAAAGAAAGGAGGTATTAAGGAGGGGAAGGAGGTACATACATAGGCATTATGCATCCGTTGTATAGCACATTGGTGAAACTACTGTAAGTGCTGAGTGTAGTATTGGTCATTCAAACCTAAAGTTTGTTGGCTATTTTTTTAAATGGGGGGTTTACATTAGAGTAATTCCCCCTTTCACTGCATGGATAAGAATAGGGACTCAATGTCTGTATAAATTATGTTTATTCTTATCCATTTCTTATTCCCACAAGTGATTCTTCTCTAAATTGTTGACTTCTTACGGGCGTCTGTTTCCAGGGCTGTTCTATGCCCATAACCACAAGGTCTTTCTTCCAGTGTTAGCCTACACATTGTTAGCAGAGTACTTCACCAGCAAAATCTACCCCTAAATATCATCTGCTGTCATGGAAGCAGGGACAGCCAGGATAACTGTGAAGCAGCCAGTGTGAAAACCCATTGTGCATTTCGCCTTCCAAACTCAAGGTTCTGAAGTCAGCCTTATTGTTCCTGCATAAAAAGCCTGAGACACAGAGATTATCTAATTGTGAAGATATGGCTCTGATGATCTGGTACGTGCTGCAAATGTCTGATAATACAATGCCTCCCTTTCAGCATTGAATACTGGTAAGTGACACAGTGGTGGGCAGAGAAAGAGACTAAGTTTTGCTTGGAAGTATTTGGAAACAAAGCAGCAAGAATGTCCTGAAGCAGGACAATGTTCTCAAGGTGAAAACACCTGGTAAGAAATCATCCGATGAAGGCTCTTCCTTCAATGAAATCTGTCACATTGCTGATTCTAGCTGAAAGCATGGACTCACAACTTTATTTCAGGTTGAGATTTATTAAGTACTTCAAAGATATACACTAAGAAAAAAATTAATAAAAGCTGTCGCTGAGTTCCACATCTGTGCCCATGCCTCTGAACATTTCAGAGGCACTTTTGCTCTTGTTGTGTTTCCTTGATCATGTTTTTTGTCGACCATGGTTCTCAAAGTGTCCCAATGACTTTACTCTGTTATCCTCATTGGTCAGAATCTTGTCACACTGCATCATGGTTTATTTTAACGAAAAATGATTGATTCAGTCATTCCTTTGTCTGTACATAACCTCTTAAAGTTTCTGTATGTAGATCCTCTCAGACTGTCCCGGTGTCCTGTTTTGAGAGTCTCAAGATGTACGCTATCACACTTCATTCTCTTTTCTAGGAATATATGATTCCCCACAGTCCGTTCTGACTTCTAGTTCCAATGGTGTGCCCATAATATTATGCAAATTTCAATGAAGTTGTTCACAGACTCACACGTCCTTTTAGCTATGCCTTCCATCATAGCCAACAACTAAAATACTATGGTGGCACAAGGAACTACAGATGCCGAAATCTTGCACAGTCTTACGTAGTTTGAAGAAGGGTCCCAACCTAAAACACCGCCTATCCATGTCCTCCAAAAATGCTGCCCGACCCACTGGGTCACTTCAATACGTTATGTTCGAGTTAAAGTACTATATCAATTAATTTGTCCAGGGTGCAAATTATTAAATGATCAATAATTTGTCTTATTACTATACTATACTGTACTAAAACCTTACCTCAGACCCACAGGTTGGCTGCTCATCGAGGTCTGTTTGTGATGGCACATGTTATGTGATGTGAATATCTGATCATAAAATCTTAGAGAATACCTACTATAGAGCAGTGAATGCTTGCAAGTGATGTTGTGGTGGCAAACAAAGAGATAGTTATACTCAAAAGTATTCTGAAACAAAGCAACAGAAGTGTCTTGAAGTTCGTCATGTGCTCTTGGTAAAAACACCTGGTAGATCATCTGTGTTTAAGAAAGAACTGCAGATGCTGGAAAAATCGAAGGTAGACAAAAATGCTGGAGAATCTCAGCGGGTGAGGCAGCATCGATGGAGCGAAGGAATAGGTGACATTTTGGGTCGAGACCCTTCTTCAGACTGATGTGCAGGTGCGGGTGGGGGAGGGAAGAAGAAAGGAAGAGGCGGAGACAGTAGGCTGTGGAAGGGCTTGGAAGGGGAGGGGAAGGAGGAAGAAAGCAAGGACTAACTGAAATTGGAGACCAATATTCATGCAGCTGGGGTGTAAACTGCCCAAGCGAAATATGAGGCGCTGCTCCTCCAATTTGTGGTGGGACTCACTCTGGCCATGGAGGAGGCCCAGGACAGAAAGGTCGGGTTCGGAATAGGAGGGGGAGTTGAAGTGCTGGGCCACCGGGATATTAGGTTGGTTAGTGCGAACCGAGCGGAGGTGTTGGGTGAAGCGATCGCCAAGCCTACGCCTGCTCTCACCGATGTAGAGCAGCTGACACCTAGAGCAGCGGATGCAATAGATGAGGTTGGAGGAGATGCAAATGAACCCCTGCCTCACCTGGAAAGACTGCTTGGGTCCTTGGATGGTCAAGGGGGGAGGTAAAGTGACAAGTGTAGTATCTCCTGCAGTTGCAAGGGAAAGTACCAGGGGAAGCGGGTGACTTGGGTAGGAAGGGAGTTACGGAGGGAGCGGTCTCTGTGGAAAGCAGGCAGGGGAGGAGATGGGAAGATGTGGCCAGTGTGGGATCCCATTTGAGGTGGCGAAAATGTCAGAGGATTATATGTTGCGATCTGGTAGATCATCTATGATGGGTCTTTGTATTGTGAGGCTTGTTACAATAGTGCTCATTGTGAATGGTAGCTGAAGTGGATTTACCTGAAGGTCTCCAACCTGTGACCAAGAAATATTGGAATAATCTCCATTAATAGATTCTCAACTTCTCATATGTTCAGTGGAAATCCTCCATCTACTGTTCAATCCTCAGGAATCTACCCCCATCTATAAAAAGTCTCCCTGGCCACCAAGGAATTGTAGAACGGAAATGGTATTCCATTTGACTTCTCTGAAGTTGAAGAATTGTGTGTTAACTCAGCACAGACTGGGAATAACACCTGGAATGCATGGCTGAGTTAGTCAGCTCTAACCGGTTATACAGTTGGGGCAAATGTTAATGATTTTTCCATCAGTGTTGACTTAAAAAACAATCAGTAGTATTCCCAGTTAAAAAAAAAGTTGGCAAGCGATTTCTAAGACTATTATGAAAACATTGGCAAGGAATTTCATACATTTTTAGTGTGAGCGAAGATGTAGACCACACTGGTTCTTGGAGGATTTCCATTCGAACCACATGGGGATGTGGGAATGTTATAATGGGGATTTTTGCAATGTTTCTTGGACACAGAGCTATGCAGTCTAATGGCTGTTTTATGAAATTGAATGCATATATATGCATGTGTCAAGAAAAAAAACCATACAAAATATATATCTCCAGTAGAGGGAGTTTAGTTTTGGATGAAATCTCTATCCTGCATTTGGTAAACACTTCAGTGAGTGATGGGTCAACAGTCAAAGTAAGGCAAAGAAGGTGTGAAGGTAGATACAAAATGCTGGAGTAGGACAGGCAGTATCTCTGGAGGGAATGAAAAGGTGACATTTTGGGTTGAGACCCCTTTTCAGAAAGAGCAACCCAGCCAGTCACAAACACATTGCACTGGACTGCACATATTTAAAAAAATCTGATTCCTTCAATTGGATTTGAACCCAGTGCCCTGTCAAACAGGCGGAGTGAGACGAGGAGCCATTCATAATGTCATCAAAACCTTCAGAAAGCACCGGAAACGTGATCTTGTGAATTACAGACTAAGTAGTGTAATATTTTCACAAGGAACATTATAAAGGAAATAGCTCTGAGAAATGTAACTAAACCTAAAGGCAATAAATCTTAAAAGGAGCAAGATAGGTTCAGAATGTAAAGTCGACTTATTGAAACATTAAATGCTGAGGGATATTGAGAAGGTGAACACTGAGAAATCATGTAGTAACGTGAATGATTATGGCAACAAGAAACAAGAACAAGAGGAGGTAATTTGGCTCCTTGTGCCTGCTCTCTCCGACAGACCCACTGTTGGCTTCAACAATATACGTCACCTTTACATGTTCTCCAGAGATGCCCCCTGACCTTCTGAGCATTCTGTGTCTTTTTGTGTAAACCAGCATCTGCAGTTTGCTGTTTCTAATATATTCCATCTTTCTCCTCATCCCCATTGTAGTTTAAATATCTGTCAAACTCTGCTTTGAAGGCATAATCATTGAATATATTCAAAACTCTCTGGGGTAGAGAATTGCAAAGATTCTTGAATCTTGGTGAGGAAAAATTCCTTGTCATCTCCCTCTGAAATAGGAAACCCTTTATTCAGTAAGTTCCAGAAGGGGAAATCTTCTCTCAGCATCCACCTTCTCAAACTTCCTCAGAAATTTACGTTCCAATAAAGTGACCTTGCCTTCTTCTAAATTGATACACAGTTCATCCCAAGAATCAATCTACTGTACCATCTCATAAGCACATCCTTCCTAAAATATGGGAGATCAAAGCCATGCATGTTCCTTGCGAGGTGCAGTCTCACCAGCCCTCCTGTTAGTCCATCTATCTTTGTATCAACAGTAAAGTTGGCTGTAACACATACAATCCCTTCATACAGCCACTATATATAACAAATATATAGATATAGATAACAAATCTACTCCCTATCACTGATCACTATCAGTTACTGATAGCCAAATTGATAATGACCTGAGAGCTCTCCTGAGTTTAAGAAAAATCAAACTCGTGGTAAGCACGGAGAATGAACGTAGTGGGTAGGTCGGAGCTATCTCTTAACCGCTTGTAACGCTATCGGCAGGTACTCGGGAAGACGGGCTAACGGCAGGTAAGCACGGGAAGACTTGTGAAGATTTTTCAACATGTTGAAAATGGTCCACGAGATCCCTGAGTACCATTACCGTAAATCTCCGAGTTCGAATCGGGGCAAACTCGGGAGAGCTTTTGGAATTAACTCATGCCATGGGTCAGGGCTTTTATCCTGATTCTCCATCTTCTGATAGTTACCAATGTATTGTGTGTCAATGCATTACCTCAAATCTCCACAACTCTTTCATAGTTGGAAGAAGGATCTCGACCCAAAACTCTACCCATTCCTTGGCTCCAGAGATACTGCATGTCCCGCGGAGTTACTCAAGCATTTTGTGTCTACCACATTATTGAATACAATGTTGATATCTGGAAATACTCCTTTTGCACTTAAAGGTTGTAATTCTACCATTTCTGGTTTCTCCACCTCAAATAAAAATCATCTTTCTTGCCTTTCTCAATACGATTAATGTTACAATCAATATGCTTTTCTTCTGCATAATAACCAGTTGATTTCCTGTGCTGGAGGCTGCCTCATCCAAGTGTCAATGCCCAGGTGAAGGATTTGTCAGTGCATTAGGGTCTTTCCTTGTCTCCACACCCATGTTCCCAGGCTTACCAAGATCTCATCAATTAAATGACCAATGGTATTTTTCCCAATGATTCCCTGCTGTGTGGTTTTGGCTGCAATGGGACTAGGCTGC
This sequence comes from Raja brachyura, assembly GCA_963514005.1. Next base: position 30,912,709 of record OY740803.1, read on the forward strand.
CATGGATGGGCTGCAAATGGGTGTGAAGAGTCAGGAAACTAGAGGGAATCTTGCCCCCGAGCATCCAGGGGAAAGACACATAATCATTCGGGGAGCATGCAGGCAGTGCACATAGTGAACCTGACGCTGTATTCAAATCCTGGTCCCTGGAGCTCTGAGAGAGCAGCATTATCTGCTGCTCTGCCATATCAACCCTCACTTCACCATGTTTCCGCACAAGGTTTAGTCAATTACAGTAAACCCCCGCAATAACGGACCACAGAGGAGGGGCCGGTGTCCATTCTTGACGATTGTCCACTAAAACTGAATGAGGGGGGTTAAAGATTAACCCAAGGCCGGAAGGGAAGAAACCTGGCGTTGGTGGGGTGTTAAACAATGAAGAATTCACAGGCCGGGGAGCGGCAGAGACCTTGGTCCCACACACAGTGCCCCAGGGACGGGCCCGGTACTTGACATGATGCCAGCTCTTTGGGAAACTGGTGGAAGTGGGAAAATGGTGCAACGGGAGTCTTGGTCCGCTATATGCAAAATGCGCTATGTAGAGGTCTGTTTTTTGCGAGAGTTCACTGTATATAAAGACTCTAACAACAAGGCCAGCTGCATTAAGAAATAATTGATCAAAGCTTTTCATGGTGGTAGTGGAGGAGGGGTTGGGATTGTGGCAGCATTAGGTAAAGGAAGGTCATGTAGTTAAAACACAAGAACATGGATTTAAATTGCAAACATTGGCAACTAATTAGCATTGCACACTGATTAACAGCATAATCTCTGAGTGTTGTTTGTAACCATTAGGCATGGGCAAGCTTCCTCATCAATGTGACAATGTCAAACCCAGTTCAGAAGCCTCAAGTGAATGGTCGGTGTCTATGTGGCACCTAATAAGTGACTGCTTCTGAGATCTATTTGCGTGTTAAAGTCATATCAGAGCAGAAAGCCCTGCGTGTGGTGGCTGGGTAAACAATGAAAACGCTGTCAAGTTGAATTGCAGTGATTAGATACGGTTGAAAGGAGGGCGACACTGAACATTGTGAGAATTATATTAGTGAGTTGTGAGGTCAGCTCAAAAAGAACTCCTGTTAGAGATTGAAATAAATCAAGGCTTACACCAGTCAAGTCTGTAAAACCGTGAACAGATTTGATAAAGGTGGATGTTGATAGACAGCCCTTGCTGAAGGAGGAGAGGGTGAAGGAACTGGGTTTGTTGTGGTGGGTTATTAAGAGTTAGATACTATCTGCTAAATGATGGGGTAGGGTTTATTTGTATTCACTGTGGTTGCAGAAAATTACAGTCGAGTGCAAATGAAATCAGAAAGCACAAACCTTTCCCACCTTTCCTTTGTCAGATGGATGAAGGAAAATTCCAATGCATTCTGTAAGGTATGTGTGATTCTCAGTTTCGCATTTTCTTCAGCACTCTTCTCAGACCTGGAGGTTAAAGACGAATTCTACACTCATTTGTCAACACATGCAGCTATATCTGCACAATGATCTTCTGAGATGCTGCCTGACCCATTGAGTTACTCCAGCATGTTGTGTCTAAAATGGTCTTCTCGTCAGCTTCACCCATTTACCCTTCCTCATCAACTGACAGCTCATTGAAATCCAAGTGTAGCTTTCACCATACCATTATTATCAGTTAATTCCCATTTGGAAAATGTCCTGATGTATGTTCCAGTTATAGGACAATAATGCAGTTTAGTGGAGCTTTGTGTTGTTGGGTAACATGTGGACAATGAAAAGAAGAGAGGGAAGAGAAGACTTCTAGGTGACAGGAATAGAAACTAAAAGCATTGTAGGTGAATCTCTGATAGCTTCTAGATAGATAAGAATGAAACCAGGAGGCACAAGAGAATGCAAATGCTGGCATCTGGAGCAAAAAACAAACTATTTGAGAAATTCAGCAGGTCAGGCAGCGTCCGTGGAGGCAGAGGGATAGTTGACGCTTCACGTCGAGACCCTGCATCAGTATTAAGAATGGAGACAGGAGACAGCCATTATAAAAAGGTGAGGGGGAGGGGTGGGTCAGGAGGTGGCAGCCATTAGGTGGAACCAGGTGAGGAAGGTCATGAAGAGCAGTTGGAACCAGGTGGGTAAAATGACAGTAGTAGTAGTAGAGACAGAGGCTGGAAGGAGATGTGTAGACAATGAAGGGATGCAGAATGCGGAAATAGATAAGTAAGAAAGGTGATGGGTGGCACCAGAAAAGGGAGGGATAATGGGCAGATGGAAGCAGGTAATAGAGGGCTGGGAGGGACTGGAAGGAAGGGGTAGGGTGGGAGAACCTGAGTGGTTTAGAAGGGGAGAGAAAAGAACACAGACCATACTTAACCAGACTTCCCGCTTCTCAGCTGGTGGTCGAGCCAATTGTGGTTGCAGCAGCCAAAGGAACTCAAAGATGATGCTACTGGCTCCCTTAATAGGTGGTCCCATAAATCTATAGGACTAAATTCCCACTTTGAAGATGTACTTGTTTCTTTCTGCTTTCCCTAAGACAATCTTCTGGCTTGCCATACCCCCACTTTAATAATGAATCATGTCCTGGTTCAATAGATTTCCTATTTCCCATCCTTTTCTACACCAAGAATGAGGTATTCATGGGCACATATTTAGCATGTACTATTTACCTGCGACTGGCAGAGAAGACCCAGTTATCAGAGTGACTCTTGCTGAGCACAGCAAGTAGGTATGTGTGGTCCCATGTGTCTTCCCATCCATGACCACCTACCTACTCCCCACACAATCATTATCCATCACGCCTGCTCCACCCTCCCACCAATAAATCACAGAACGTCAATGCCTTCTTAGAATGTGAGATGAAGGCTTCGCTCCTTCAACGTCTGCAGTAAGATGCTGCAGATGTTCCACCAATTGGCGGTAGCCAGTGCCATCTTCATCGCTGTCATGTGCTGGAGCAGCAGGGCGAAGGCCATGGACGCCAACAGGATTAACAAGTTCATTAGGAAGGCTGGCTCCGGCCTGGGGTGGAGTTGGATTCATGAGAGGTGGTCTTCTAGGGGAGGATGTTCCTCAAACAGCGGAGCATCTTGAACATTACAGCTCACCACCTCCATGAGACACTGGTCAACCTGAGGACTACCTTCAGCGACAGGCTGGTACCACCAAGATGCAGGACTATCAAATTGTACAACTCCTCCCCCTTCTGTCGTTGGGTAGACTAAGACTGAGACTGACTCCCCTCCCCCCTCCCCACCCCCACCCCCACACCCCCACAATCTTTGCACATCCCCAATCCTTTCCACTCGCACTTCAATTTCATGTTTCATGTATTCTGTGTTTTATGACTGTTGGCAGATCAATTTCCCTCCTGGGATAAGTAAAGTTCTATCGTATCACATTGAATACATTGTAAATTTGTACAGATTAAGTTAAACTTTTAGCAAATGAAAGTCAGGCATACCTCTAAACTAGGATAATCATATTTTCAGAAAGAATCTGGGTGAGTGTACTGTATGGTATCCAGGGAGTAAAATGTAGGTTGCACAGTGTGACTTAGTAGTATTTTCCATCATACGTAGTTTAACACAAATGCAAAACAAACATGTGCCTGATTAATGGAGGTGCCTGCCATGCAAATGAGGCAAAACAAAGGCTATTCACAAAGGTCATGGTGACTCTTGAGGTCAAAACTATTGAAGAGTGAGTGGTGGGGAGTGCCTGTGTGTGACGGTTCTTGGGTGTATAATTTGAGGAGTCTGGAGATATTGGTTGTGTGTGTCAACTTCCCCTTTCCGATCACCTGTACTCTTCCAACATCAATCTCCTGCCGAAAAATGTTAGAAACATAGACAATAGGTGCAGGAGTGGTCCATTCGGCCCTTGGAGCCAGCACCATTCAATATGATCATGGCTGTTCATCCAAAATTAGTACCTCGTTTCTACTTTCACCCCATATCCCTTGATTTTGTTAGAGCTATATCTAATACCCTTGTCCCACTTAGGAAACCTGCACGGAAACCTCTGGAGACTTTGCGCCCCACCCAAGGTTTCCGTGCGGTTCCCGGAGGTTTTTGTCAGTCTCCCTAATGGTCGAAAGTGGTTGCGATGCTAGTTGAAGGTGGTTGCCGGAGGACAAAAATCTCCGGGAACCTCCGGGAACCACACGGAAACCTTGGGTGGTGTAGATGATATGTGTGTACACCTTTAACAGTGGTGACGTAACCCTTGCTAACCACTCCCCCATCATCGAGTATAACTGTGACCTTCCCACCCTTAGCTCTCTCTCTAGTGTTCGTGACAGACCACGTACAGCTAGGGCAGTGATGTGTGTGTTTAATTAATAAAGTAGTAGTAAAGATTTCTCTGTGTACATGCCTGTTCTTTACAGGTGGGGCGTAAAGTCTCCAGAGGTTTCTGTTCAGGTTTCCTAAGTGGGACAGGGACATAACTAATCTAATATTAACAAAGACAGCTGAACACAGGGAGACAAAATGTTCCAGGTTGCAGGGCACAGGCTTCAGCTGCATGGACACCCAGTCATGGTGCTCTGGTGGGGAGGTTGGAGGCACAATTATTAGTTTCTCCAGCTACAGGCACGAGCAAAGAAGGATAGCATTGATCTGTTCAGTGATCGGATAGGAGTGTGGATTAGAGTCTCTTCCAGTGCATTGTTACTATGGGAACACAATGTCTCACCTTGGGACTGGTGATGATTTGGTCTGACTGCACTCACCCATTGTTAGTTCACCCAAGGCCAAAAAGAAATGGGCGAGTAAATTGGTGGTGTGTTGGTAACGAACTTTCAAAGGTCATTCGATTGAGTGGTAGAACAAGACAACTGGACAGTAAATTTTCCAAAGAAGGAAGGAAGAAGAGAGATGAAATAAGCAACCACAGGCTTGTGAGTGCAAACGCAGTGGTGAGGAGGCCGGCAGTTTATCCAGGACTGTGGAAGTGAACACTGGGAAACGTTTGTCCCTAGTGGAGGAAGTCATCATGATTTTGTAGAAATTAGGAAGGGCTTTTTGCCCTTTGTTTTTGCTTAAAGGATACTGAAAGGTCCGTAACATTTATACTGGACTGATATTTTTTGTGGGAAATTTAGAATTGAGAGTATTGTGGAAGTTAAGACCAGTCTTCAGTTTTGGGCACCATGTTACAAGAAAGATGTTGGAAAGGGTACAAAAGAGAATGTTTACGGGGATGTTGTCAGGACTCAAGTGTCTGAGCTATAGGGGAGTGGTTGAGCAAGCTGGGACTCTATTCCTTAGAGTGCAGAAGGATGAGGGGTGATCTTATAGAGGTGTATAAAATAATGAGAGGAATTGATTGGGTAGACACACAGTCTCTTGCAGGAGAATCAAAATCCAGTGGACATGGCTTTAAGCTGAAGGGGGAAAGATTTAATAGGAATTTGATGGGTAACTTTTTCATACAAAGGGTGGTGGGTGAATGGAATGGGCTGCCGGAGGAGGTAGTCGAGGCAGGGACTATTTCAACATTTAAAAAACAATTAGACAGGTACATGGATAGGATAGGACAGGTTTAGAGGGAAATGGGCCAAACGCAGGCAGGCGGAACGAGTGTTGCTTGATGGAACAAGTTGGTTGGTGTGGACAAGTTGGGCTGAAGGGCCTGTTTCCATGGTGTATGACTATGACTCTACGATTAATGGATATTGAAAAGATCAACCTGATGGAAGGATTTTAAAGACTACTGTTAACTGATTGCTATCTGAAATGAAGGTGCTGCAACTTTGAAGCAACATTGTCATTTGGTCAGGCAACAATCTGGGATCTGAGAGACAATTGACTTTCATGATTTGGTAAGCAATGGCAAGCTATCCCCATCAGTATTGGGCCATCAATCTCTGAATAATACCCATTTTTTAAAATTTCAGGTGAAACTGATTTTCAGTTCTAAGAGAACACGTGCAATTACATGAAGGAATGGATTGAACATTGAAAGTCATTGATAAGTGTGTAGAAGATGCAACTTAAAAAGCATTGGGTGGTCAGAACACTGATTATCACATCTACTTGAATGCAAAATAATAGCTTTATATTTTAGATGCCCAGACAGCAGCCAAGAGCCAGATTCAGCCTAGATTTCATGCTCAGTATATTGAAGAAGGGCCTGACACCAAACCTTCCAGCTCAATAAAGGCCAACTTTGAGGGTACGAGAGAAGGTCTCGCTCAAGTTAACTGGAGCAGATTATTTGAGGAGAATGGAACATCGGCCAAGTGAGATGTTTTTAAGAGTGTACTGAAGGAAGCTCAGGATGTGTATGTCCCCGTTAGAGTGAAGGGCAAAGCAGGCAAACATAAGGAAGCTTGGCTGACGAGGGAAATGGAGACGTTGGTCAAAAACAAGAGGTTGCATGGGACAGGAATAGGCAGCTGGGATCAAGTGCATCCCTGGAGGAGTTTTGGGAACTAAGGAGTGTACTAAACAAGGAAATCAGGCGGTCAAAAAGAGGCCAAGAGACAGCTCGGGCGGGTAGCATTCAGGACTATCCCAAAAATTTTTATAAATACATACGAGGGAAAAGGGTAACTAGTGAGAGAGTGGGACCTTTCGGTGATCAAAGCGGTCACCTCTGTGTGGAACCACAGGAGATGGGCAAGGTCCTAAATTAATATTTCTTCTCTGTATTTACTGAGGAGAAAGACAATAGGAAGGAGGAAATTGGAGCAGTCACTGGAAGCATGGATAGGACAGGTTTGGAGGGATATAGACGAAGCACAGGCAAGTGGGACTCGTGTAGCTGGGACATTGTTGGCTGGTGTGGGCGAGTTGGGCCGAAGGGCCTGTTTCCACAATGTTTCACTCTTTGACTCTGACTCAGGTGAAGAGCGTTACCACAGGAATAACTCTACCATCTGAGAAGGAAAGGCAGAACAAGGGAGCATATTCATAGAATTTGTGTTCTATGTGAACAAATGTGATTTTTTTTCCGGATGGGAGGTGGTGGGAATGTTAAAAGTATGGAAAAACCACGGATATAAAGTAACTTGAAAAATGTTAAGTAAAATTTGTGGTTACTTTGGCTGAGTTAGTATGGCCAACAATACCAACAGAAAAAACTCAATTAAATGGGTGGCCAACTTATGTTTCTAAAACACTCTTTGTACTGATAGATCGAGAAACCAGAGTCCGAAAATGCAGTGAAATCCTCATCAAATTTCACATCTAGATCAATTATGGCACTCCTCCCGTCTTGAATAAAATACTTCATCTGCAACTATTTTTCTTGAAAGTCATACTTCTACAAATTCTTTCCTTCTGTGCAAAATGATTGATGAAACAGGCTTCATCCCGAATCTTTGCAAATTAACAATTTCTTCGCAAACTCCAGGTACATTTATCAAGATTAACCTGGCCTGTACTTAGGTGGTGTAGAACAAATAACACTCTTAATAACCAGCTCTAATCTCTTTGTTGGCAAGACATTGTTTTCCCAGAGGCACCAGAGTGCAGCCTGGAGACACACCTTGCCATAGATATTAATGAGGAGACGCGGTATATTTTGTTCGAGGCACTTCACACATATTTAACTAGTCAGCATCAGAGACAAGAAAATGAAAATTGAGGCTGAATTATTTATGTTTTTGGCTTTGGCTTTGTTTTAGTTTTCATGTCATTTTCATCATCAGAAGTTGTTTGACGCACGCATCTACTGTATCATTTGGTTACCAATTTACCTATTTAATGTTTTGTCTGCATAGTCATTCATTTCTCATTCTCTCTTCCCTGGAACATAACCTTAGATAGGCATTTGGATATGCAGGGAGTGGAGGGATATGGATCATGGCAGATGAGATTGGTTTATCCTGGCATCAAGTTCGGCACAGACATTGTGTGCCAAAGAGCCTGTTCCTGCGCTGTACTGTTTTATGTTCTGTAGCATTTGCACGTGGGTCTTTGAATGATTGCATGACTGAAAGAATTACAATTATCGTTGTCACTGTTGACTGATCCATATTAACTGCATGACAAGAGAAATAATTTTCATTGTATTCTTACCTGGTGTTTTCATATCCATTCTTAATCCTGGGCATGTTATGCTCATTTTCCAATTTTTATTTTCTTTCTGCTTGCAATGCAAGAAACCTCAGCTGAGCCATGGTGCCCCTTTCTCCCTCCACAGTTGCTTTGACGCTATCTTTCATTTTTAGGCAAATACATTCCCAGGGCAGGGTGAGATTTATCCCAGTCTGCGATATGAAGCATGGCGAGAGATCGACAAACGTGGTTGCCCTTTGCAAGAATGGAAGCAGGGATAAACCAGGCAGTTACAGATCCGTGGACATAACTTTAGTAGTCAGGAAGTTACTGGAGAAAAATCTGAGGGGCAGGATTAATGATTACTTGGAAAGAGCGATTAATCGAAGATAGAGAATATGGTTTGCGAAGATCCTGTCTGATAAATCTGATTGAATTTTTGATGAGGTAGCCAAATGCATAGATGAAGGCAGCGAGGTAAATGGGGCTTACATGGCCTTTGACATGGAAAACTGGTCCAAAAATATAATGTCCATAGGATCAAGGGAAGTTTGTAAACAAAATACAAAATGAGGAGACAATAGAAAGGCAATAGGAGGCGAGGGTAGCGGGTTGGCTTTGTGATTGGATGCCTGTGAATCATGTTATTCCACAGTGATTAGTGCTGGGACCATTGATGTTTGCAATACCTGTGAATGATTTGGATATAGATGTTGGAGAGATGATCGGTGAGTCTCCAGAGGACATGAACGCTGGTGAAGTTGTTCATAGTGTCATTTTAGGCCAATGGGTGATATCAATGTGTAAGTGAAATGGTTTGTGAAATGGTAAATAGGAAAATGGCAACATTTTAGAGAAGCAATGAGGTTAGGTTATAAGCATTGATTGGCAAGGTCCAAAGGAGTATTGAAGAGCAGAGGGGCCATGGTGTACACGTCAATAGATCGTTGAAGGTGACAGTGCAGGTAGGTAACATATCTAAGAAGGCATATGGGATACTAACCTTCATTAATCGGGTAATTGAATACAAAAGCAGGGTGGTTTACGCTCCACCTTTATAAAGCTTGATCAGACCTCAGTTGGAGTACTGCATGCAGTTCTGGTCTCCACACTATAGGAAGGATGTGCAGGCATTGAAGATGATGCAGAAGAGATTCACCAGGGTGTTGCCTGGCTTGGTGTGTTTCAGTTATGAGGAAAGACTGGAGAGGTTATGTCTGTTTCTCCTGACTTGGAAGATATTAGGAGTGTACATGAGTGAGGAATATAAATTATAAGAAGTATAAATAGAGTAGATGGCAGAAAATGTTCACTCAGGGGAAGATAAAACTGGAGGACATAGAGATATTACAGGGTAAGGGATTTAGAGGGGATCTGACAGGGACCTTTCTCAACCAAAGAGTGGTGAGTACTTGGAACACAGAGCCTGAGGGAGTGCTCGAAGCAGTGTTGCTGACAGCATTGAAGAAGTGACTGGATGAGCACTTGAATTGTCTGGGCATAGAAGGTTACTGGCCAAGTGCTGGAAGGTAGGATTAACGCAGATGAGTGAGTACTGGTTGCTGTGAACTTGGTGGGCTGAATAGTCTGCCTCCACATTGTATGACTCTGTACTGTTCCATTTTGTCATCTCAAGGACGACCAATGTGATTTTCCATCTCTGCACTTGTGGATGGCACAGGAAGTAGAATCAGGAGAGGGCCATACAAACCACCACCACCAGATAAAAATATCCCCATCTGCCTCCTGCATGTAGATCCTTTGACTGCGAGCAACCCTCTGCATTCATAAAGAATGGTTCATAGCTTCAGTCTCCTTTCTCTGATTCTTTGGCCTCAGGACTCGATGCGTCAGTTGTGGTTCAGTGGGCAGAATCTTGAGCACAAAATCTTAGTGCTCTGCTTATGGGGATCCGCACTTATGAAATAATACTAATAGAATATTACGATTAAATATTCAGTACCATCACATGTACCCAGATACAGTGAAAAACTTTGTTTGCCAACTATCCAGCCAAGTCATACTACACATATACAATCAAGCCACACACAAGTGCAGCATTAGTGCAAAGAGAAAAATGCAGAATATAGTGTTACAACTTTATAGCTCCAGCAATGATAGAATAGGCTCATATTCACAAGCCATCAATGGAGGTGCTGGTGGCATGCAAAACAAAATATGTTGTGTTCAATGTGTTGATATAGTGATCATTAAATCACATGAACTTATCAAGCTAGAACATTACAGATAGAGCAGTCTTGAATAACTTTAAGCCGACATCCTCAGCAATTGTAGAGAGCTACAGATTTAGGACCATGAACCAAAAGTCGGGCATGACCATTAGTGACTATAATCGCATTAATGAAGTTGTCACCAATCAAGTTTGGTGAACCTGGAAAACCTTAGATGGCATATTCGAATATTATGCCAGGTCTCCAGCAGCTCTCACAGTGTTGTTGCCAACCGTGAATTGACTTTTAAAGAAGGTAGAAGCATGGCAGTGAGGAAAGGAACAGCACAGGATGTACGACACTGCATGAGAAGTCTCAGCAGTGAGGCTGCCTTGGTACACTACAAAAAAACTCCATGCCCTACAGTTCACATAGAATGCCTCTCGTTATGGAGTTGGGGAGCCATAAGCCAGGATGAGCAATGAGAGCAATGGCCTGTGGATTTATTTGCCACGCATGTGCACTAATACTTGCATGTGTATAATGTTCAGAAAGCAAGAGAAATTGCTAATCATTTTCGGGATCACGGTTCCACCATTACTTTTTAGACTGCCTATTTATATTGATCATTGCCTAGAATCTTTTGTTGTCCATACTTGCACCTAATTCTTTAATGGCAGCCCAAGCATAGCTGTATTTCTGTGTCTGGATAAAGTGGATGTAGGTAGACAAAAGTGCTGGAGAAACTCAGCGTGTGTTGCAGCTTCTATGGAGGGAAAGAAATAGAAAATAGGAAATATTTCCTTCGCTCCATAGATGCTGCTGCACCCGCTGAGTTTCTCCAGCACTTTTGTCTACCTTCGATTTTCCAGCATCTGCAGTTCCTTCTTAAACAAGTGGATGTAGGTGATGTCTGAAGTGAATACCTCACATTTGTATTCACACAGTAGTAGGACATTGTGGCTGAAGAAGAAAGGAAAGTGATCAGTAAAAATCAGGAGAAAGCTATCCTTAAAAAGGAATAGGTATTATTAGGATTAAAGGTGAATAAATGGTGATGAGATGTACCTCCGACTGCTGTGGAAGCAAGAGAGAGGTGACTGGGGCTTTGACAGATTTTTAAATCTTCACTGCCCAAAGGTGAGATGCCAGATGACTGGAAACCAGTAAATTTTCTATCTTTCATCAAGAAGGACAGCCGGGATCAGCCAGGTAATTTCAGGCCTGTGAGTCTAACATCGGTGGTAGGGAAATTATTGGAAAAAAAGTGAGGGGAAGGATTAATCGTTACTTGGAAAGTCAGGGATTAATCAAAGAAAAGTTGCATGGCTTTGTTCTGCCTGACCCATTTTATTGATTTTTTTGAAGAGCTTACCAAGAATGAGGGCGATGTGGTTACATTGAATTTAGTAAAGCCTTTGACAAGGTCCCAGGTGCATGACTGGTCCAAATAGTTAGAGCCCATGGAAATTGGCAAATTGGATCAAAACTTAATGAGGTAAGGGGAGACAGAGTGATGATGAAGAAATGGTTTTATCGCCGGACCAACTTATTGGTGTTGGGGTTTTGCTGTTTGTCCTATGCATTAAATCATTTGGATGTAAACTGGGGCATGGAATTAGTACATTTTTAGAGGATGCAAAAATTGGTGGTACTGTTGATAGTGAGCAGGGAAGTCTGAGATTATAGGATAATATTGACGAGTTGCTAAAATGAGCACATCAAAGGCAGATGGAATTTAATCCTGGCATGTGCGATGCCAAGTATTTGGGGCAGACAAATAAGGGTGTGAGATGTAGTTTTAGTGCTCACAATCACTATGCCAGAGACAAAGCCGTGGAAACAAGAAGTGCTTTTATTTACGAGTCTGCAGAATCGGGTGCCTCTCCAAACCGAGACATCCCGAGGTCAAGGAAAAATCCCCCCCTTTACACCACACAATTACATTGAATCAGCCTCCCCTTCTGGCTCCTTCTAATTGGATGGCTGAGGTGCACACTCTTCCTGTACCGCCCAGGTTACCTCCCAGACCATACATCGCATGTTCATGGTAATTAGCAGTTTGTCAACCAGGGGCGTATAAGCAATATTCATTTACCTCATTAAGCAAGCGCAGTAGTTATTCACCTAACCTATTTAATCCCCTTTAGCCTAGCAGCCAGTTTCTTGCAGTTACAGCTGCATCAGCAATCTCCTCTTGTTTTCAAACAATGTTCCCTTCCCAAGGACGATGGTTTGCTTGTTCTGTCCCTCACAATGTGGTTTAATCATTCTGTCTCTCACAATCCACCCTTTTCTTTTGCTACGCATTCTTTGATTAAGCCCCAATTTCAAATCCCTTCTGCTCCAATTGAAGTAACATCCTCCTAATTTCCTCTTTCTGTGTATCTAGAACCTTCCCTGGCCTCATTATCATTATTTTCTGTACTTCCCCCTTCGTTCCCATAGGCACCACTACAGCCTGCATCTGACATGCTCCTGGTTATATTCCTTCACCAACTGGGTTTCCGTAAGCAAAGCAATCTCTCTCCTCTGGGACAGGTTCTATACATCCTCATTCCTGAGTACCTCAAATTCTGCACTAAGTAATATTCTACTCCCTCCTCCTTACAACTGGTTCTGGTTCTATGAGTATAACATGAGTCATGCACACAAGAATGAAAGTTAAAAGACCTTCTGGTTTGTTCGCCATACCTGATGAGGTGGTACCATTTGTCACAATTGTCCATACATTTACTTACTGTGACGACCATCATTAGTACAAGTGCCCAGCACTGCAGTTTAATCTTTTAGTTCACTCGTTCTTTCTCAAAGATCAGGGTCAGTGGTTTCTTTCCTTGTCTTACTGTCCAGTCCTCCTCAGCCGGAGGTTCCACCGGTCCCTTTATTCGCACTGCGTGTGTCCACCCTTTTTCTTTCGTCCGCACTGCTGTTTCCGTGGTCAATAGTACCAAATACGGACCAGTCCAACGCGGTTGCAACTTTTCTTCCTTCCACGATTTTACAAGAACCCAGTCGCCCAATTTCACAGAATGAATTGGAAAGTCGAGAGGGGAAATCTGTGCCAGCAGCCCCTTGGCTTTTAATTCTGTAAGGAACTGTCAGTAAATAGTTCCTTAAGAATACATCACTGCCCTCTATGGTGCGTATTCCTTCTATCTGTCCCAAATCAGATATATCTATAATGAATGATAGGGTCCTGGGGAATAATGAGGAACATAGGGATCTTGCTGTAGAAGTCCAATGATTTCCAAATGCAGCAGCCCAGGTAGATAAGGTGGTTAAAAATCCAATGGGATAAATGCTTTCATTAGCCAGGGCACTGGTTATACTAGTACGGAGGTTGTAATAAATCGAAGAAAGACACAAAAAGCTGGAGTAACTCAGCGGGACAGGCTGCATCTCTGGAGAGAAGAAATGGGTGAAGGTTTGTTCGAGACCCTTCTTCATACTCTAATACATCACTGATTTGGCCACTGTTTGCAGTTGTCATCACTACACTAATGAAAGGACATAAAGACACTAGGATGGGCAGAGAAGAGATTGACTAGGATGGGATGGAGTGTTTCAATATTGAGGAGAGTTTGGATGGGCTGACTTTGTTCTCCTTGGAATGGAAGAGGCTGAAGGGGGATCTGATGAAGGTAAACAAAATTATCAAAGGCAAGAATAGGGTAGATAGTAGGAAACATTTCCTCATAGCACAAATGTATAAAATCAGCCTGTGTAGCTTAGGGTAAGGAGTAAGAAGTTGAGAGAGGAGTTGAAGAAGGCTGTTTTTCACCCAGTGAGTGGCTGGAATGTAAATGCACTCTCTGACAGGGTGATGGAGGCAGAGACTAACACACCAGTCAGTAAGAAGCTAGATGAGCACTCGAACCATCAGGCCATGGTAGGCAGTGGCCAAGTAAAATATGGTTCTCATAAATGAGAGCTCAATGGGCCACATGCACTTGGTGGGCTGAATTATTTGTATTTGTGCCCTGTGATTCTATAACTCTATGACTTACACATTCTTCTAAGCTTTAGAGTGACACCATACTCCACTGCACAGTAGAGGAGAATTGCATTTGCATGGAAAGTACAGGATGTATTCGGACAAATCTAGTAGAAAAGATGGAAGAATGGCAGTTGAAACAGATGTACACCACAAAGGGAAGCAGTTCAGGGAACGTGATTAGGGTCATATGCCAAGATGTCCAAGCATGTCCAAGATAAGGAAATTACACAACAAAGAGATTGTGGGAAGACGGTTTCAAGAATTATCTTGCAATGGGTGATGAAAGTTGTAAGCGGGTCAGGCAGCATCTCTGGAGAAAAGGAAGAGATGACGTTTTGGGTTGAGACCGTTCTTCAGACTTGTTCTACAATGCTCAATATTCAATATTCTTATATTCTTATTTGTGAAGGAACAAAACTACAAACAAAAGTAGACCAACTATCACCCTTGGTGGCCACAACAACCCAACATAACTACGACCCGAAACGTCGCCTATCTCCTTCGCTCCTTAGATGCTGCTGCACCCGCTGAGTTTCTCCAGCTTTTTGTGTAACCCAACATAACTCAGTGTTTTTCTCCGTTACTTTGTTTTCTTCATTAGAAACACTCCAACAAATCCCAATGTTTTTTCATATATGTATAGTTCATAATCAACACAATTTAACACCCCAAAAGGAAATAGAAATATTTTGAGTGAAATAAATTAACTGCTAAAAAGTGGCAGTCAATTATTTCCATTCTGATTTCAGGCCATAAATTAATAATCAGCTCTATCCAGCTGAAACCTTTCCTCAGGTACGCTTTTAGAATTGGTTACAAATCTCATTCAGAGAGCAACATAATTCAACTATTAGACATGCTGCTTACGCACTGCACATAATTAAAGACCCTGAATGCAATTCACATTCAGCTGCGCAAATGCAGTGTGTCCAGTATATTGAATTAACGCAGGAGTGCACAGATGATCAGAACTCACTTCTAGTCATTCACCAATTAATATGTAAACCAGCACTGTTGCCTAACTTAACCTCGCTCACTTCTTTATGTATGAGGGTTTCAGCAAGCGCTTTTTTACATAAAACATAATTCCTCTGCACATTGCAGTTTATAATTACATGAACAATTATTTTCCAGTTTCTCCCTGAGTAACACCAGAAGAGAATAATTAGATCCAATCAGGGGCTCCGGCCACACTATGTTAACTTGTGGAATTAAACTATATCAAGGCGGAGAGGGAGATAAACAGATGAGTAGCAGTGTTCACATCCTCAGGACATCCTAAGGAGCTTTACAAAGCAATGGAAATCCTTTGAGGTGCCGACACTGTTGCAATCTACAAGAGGTAGCAACTAATGGCAAAAAGCTAGAGGGTTTTCTCACAGAAGGCTTTTTTATGCTGGGTTTTGAAATAATGCTGTGCAAAAATTATTATACAGAGACTGAGGATGTTTGTATTAAACGTCAGACTCTGATTGCCCATGTCCAGAATGGATCAGTAGCTGCAGGGAGCACCGCCCGGGAGTGTTCTTGATTAATTTAAGTGGATGGAAAATCAGGTGCTGAATGCTTGGTGATTTACCAACCACTGCTCAGTCCAAGCACCACATGATCAGGGCCCTTAAATTAGATTTGTGTCTTAATGGAGTGGTTAATCTGTTTGATAGAGTGTATCTCAATGCCGCAGTTCTGTTGGAAAACCAAAATATTTAATTTAATTGTGTTAAGTTTTGCCAGTTTTTTACCCCACGGTGTGTTAAGGACATGTGATAAAACGCAAACCACTCTGAATATGTCTTCTGCAGTTGTATAGGGCTCTGGTGAGACCACATCTGGAGTATTGTGTACAGTTTTGGTCTCCTAATTTGAGGAAGGACATCCTTGTGATTGAGGCAGTGCAGCGTAGGTTCACGAGATTGATCCCTGGGATGGAGGGACTGTCATATGAGGAAAGATTGAAAAGACTAGGCTTGTATTCACTGGAGTTTAGAAGGATGAGGGGAGGATCTTATAGAAGCATATACAATTATAAAAGGACTGGACAAGCTAGATGCAGGAAAAATGTTTCCAATGTTGGGCGAGTCCAGAAACAGGGGCCACAGTCTTAGAATAAAGGGGAGGTCATTTAAGACGGAGGTGAGAAAAAACGTTTTCACCCAGAGAGTTACGAATTTATGGAATTCCCTGCCACAGAGGTCAGTGGAGGCCAAGTCACTGGAGGGATTTAAGAGAGAGTTAGATAGAGCTCTAGGGGCTAGTGGAGTCAAGGGATATGGGGAGAAGGCAGGCACGGATTATTGATAGGAGACGATCAGCCATTATCACAATGAATGGCGGTGCTGGCTCAAAGGGCCGAATGGCCTCCTCCTGCACTTATTTTCTATGTTTTCTATGTGTTCTATGAATGGTCATATCTGAGCTGTACTTCTAATGCATTCATTCCAGTTACGTGTTACCATCACCTAATCAGTATTTGAACTGATAGATTGAATAGGTACACTATCTGCAGTTTTTTGACTGAAGTGTTCTTTATTGGATTATGGTAGATCCTATTAAATATAATATTAGGGATAGATTTGGTTTATTTAATACGGATTCACGCACCAATGCCTTCATAATGTTCTCTTCATTTTCTTTCTCCTTACATAGAATAATCTAAACACTACAATCTTAATTGCTTCCACCACCACCCCTGTCAGCATTTCCAGGCACCCACTACTTTCTGCGTAAAAACGCCCCACTCATCTCTTTTAAATTGAGCTTAATGCTATCCCCTTTAATCTTTGACATTTCTACCCTGGGCAAAAGATTCTGTCTATCGTATCTATGTCTTTCATTATTTTATATTCTTCTATCAGGTCACCCCTCAATATGAGAAAGTTTATCCAACCTCTCCTAAAACTGTCTAATCCAGGCAGTGTTATGGTAGACCTTTTCTGCACCCTCTCCAAACTCTGCATCCTTTCTGTAACCAGAGGTGCATAAGGTACTTCCCAGTTCTATACTGAAGATTCCAACACTCATCCCACAGTTTAAATAAGGTGCAGAATTCTGCTGTCTTCAATCTTTGGGCAGCAGTTCCAGTCAGCACTATCCCATCCTCCATTTCCTTCGAATACACCAGCTTACATCTATGCCTTGATCGTTGACCTGCCCACTAAGAGTTGTATGTTCACTCCACTGGAGTCCATCTTAATCGTTTATATCTCCAGTTTAGTAAAGAAAACAACATCAGCCTAACTAATCTCTCCTTCAACATCCTGGCAAATTCAATATTTATATTGGTTGCTGGTGCTTGTGTTTCTACATCCTTACTGCGGTGATCAAAACTATATGCTTCTACTTGTGGAAAAGCTAATGTGTTATCAATTCTAGCTTACAAGATACAAGATACATGTATTTGTCACATGTGCCAGTTGGCACAGTGAAATGTGATCACCATACAGCCATACAATAGAATAAAGAACACAACACACGATAGAGTTCAACATAAGACATCCCCACACAGCAGAACCAAAGGTCTCCCATTGTGGGGGAAGGCACCAAAGTCAGTGATCTTCCTCTGATGCGCACCCATGGTCGGGGGCCTCCGGAGCCCTCCGCAGTCGCCGCTACAGGCAGCCCGCCGCTCAGGCCCACTCGCCGGGATGTAGGCACTCCGACGTCGGAACGGGAAGCCAACCTCAGCGGATTGGACCTCCGAATCGGCCGCTTCCCACCGGAGTCCGCAGCTCCCGACGTACCCAGGCCGCGCCGGGCGGCGATTCAACACTGGCAGCCCTCGGCAAAGGGCCCCAGGACTCCGCAATATCGGACAGCGCTGCCCACACAAGGAGCTCCGCAAACCACAGCCCCGCGATGTTGGAGCAGTGGGCCCAACGCTCCGGAACTTCAAACGCGATCCAGGTAGGTATCGCCTGCTCCATGGTGAATCCAGCGCCGTGCCACCGCTGCTGAAGCTCTGGTCCGGTCCCCGGTAGGAAAGGCCGCGCCAATCCATATTGTAGGCTGCGAGGTGGGGGGCGGGTACGTGACTCGGAGAAATAGTCGCATCCTCACCAGGAAGCGACTGGGAAGCAGTTTCCCCCTTACCCCTCCCCCTCCCCACATAGAAAAACTAAAGAATCCCCAAAACAAAACATTTAGACAAACTAAAATAAAAAAAAGATAAGAAAAAACGCACAGGCTGTAGGCAGAGGCGCCTTCAATGCAGCGCCCCTAGGGTTGGTATTGGTAATAGCGTGGTATTGTTTCTCATATTCCATGCGTAAATAAATGTGTAATGTCTTTGAAAATGCATTGAGCCAAAGCTTAGGTCTGGGTTTATTATTGTCACGTGTTCTGAGGTACAATGAAAAGCTTTGTTTTGTACGATATTGAATTGAATTGAATTGAATTGAATACTTTATTGTCACATGTGACAAGTCACAGTGAAGCTCTTTACTTTCATACCTTGCCAAGTTATGCAAATAGTTGCCCACAGAAGGCGTTTACAAAGTTACAAATTCCACCCCCCCTCCCCTCCCATGCCAGTTCCCCCTTTGTTCTTCCCCCTTCCTCACGGTGGTTCCCTCATGCCAGGTCCTCCATTGTCCATTGTTCATTGTTCTTCACCGCAGTCCCCCAGCGCCCGGTCCCTATTGTCCATTGTGTTGTGCCCCACCCCCTCCCCTCACGGCGGTCCCCATTGCCCTTACCCCTCCCTCATGGCAGTCCCCACGTTTCGGGTCCCCCATTGTTCCTTCCCTCGGCAATCCAATCAGATCAGATAATACTATACATAAATGCAATTAGTCAAAGTCAGCTGCAATAAGTAGAGCAGAGGAGAATATACAGAGTGCACAATATAGTTCTCAACATTGCAAAGCACCAGTTCCATAGACAAAATCCAAGGCCTACAATGGGCTAGACATGAATCAAACAGTACCCTAGTTTCAGGAGCCTGATAACAAAGGGGAAGATGGCAAAATATAAATAGATCCAAGAAGGAAGTAATCTTTTTTATATGTTGAGATTTGAAACAGATGGAATATCTGTGGCATTATGTGTGTGACAGTACATTGTTATATACCAGGCATATCAGACTGACTGTACAACGGGATCCCAATAAGAATGCACATGTGGACACATAGAGAACAATAAAGATCTATTACAAAATGAAAGTATCCAAAGTTCTTGCTTAACTGTCTGATCTTCTTGTCTTCTCCCTGTGGACATGCACTCTCAAGTCTATCAGTCCCACTGCACTTCACCATATCGTGCCATTGATTGTGCATTTTCTTGCATCCTGAAATGGTTTCGCTCAAACTTAATTTGCCACTTTCATGACAATGTGACCAGCCTATTGTTATCTCCCTGCATTCTACTGGTTTCTTCCTCATGATCAATGCACTGACAATCTCCATTTCAACTGTGATTGTGCTGTACAGAAGAGTTTTATGCAGCGCCTGCTGTGTAACAATGCAATGTCATAGCTATTCCATCTGTGTCAACCGTTTCAATTCTAAACATGTAAGTGCAGCCTTGCAAAACAAATCACTGCCTCTTTGGATATATTTATACCTTGCTTCAATACATTAACAAAGACATTACACCATTATCCATGCATTAATTTATAGAACTTCAGGGAAAGAGCAGGGAAACAGGAATAAAGGGATTGGTCTACAGAACACCAGTCTCCTCTTTTGAAATGATTCTATGATCCAATGATTGTATAATTATTATAGCACAAAAAGCAAAGGGCACTTTGCAGAGGCCTGTGGAACCATACATCAAACAGCCTCCACTAAATTGCGGTTAATTAATACACTTTGCCTCCCACCGATCAAATAACTTCCGATCCAATTTGCTGATTTCCATTGGATGATCTGACCCCTTTTTCCAGTCGGCTCCGTGGACGGGTCACAGGGTAGCACAGTGGTGCAGCGGTAGAGTTGCTGCCTTACAGTGCCAGAGAGCCTGGGTTCAATCTTGACTACAGGTGCTGAATGTACGGAGTTTGAACGTTTTCCCTGTGACCTCGTGGGTTTTCTCCGGATGCTCCAGTTTCCTCCTACGTTCCAAAGACGTACAGGTTTGTAGGTTCATAGAATTCTGTAAATTGTAAATTGCCCGGTGTGTAGGATAGCACCAGTTTACGGGGTGATTGCTGGTTGGCGTGGACTTGGCGGGTCGAAGGGCTTGTTTCCACGCTGTACATTATCTAGTCTAAAGTAAAGACTAAAAATTCATGCAGATGACATGGACTATTCACCCCTCGTTGATAATTACCTCCTTCAAAATTAAATTTAGTCAATGCAACTTTTGCTTCACAAACTTTCCATCATGCTTTTTGAGCAATGTTATTTGACTTTTTTTTTCCAGTCACATGCCCATCACTAATATTAGGCTGACTAGATTGTAACTACAAACTATCTATTGTTTCCTTTTTGTTAAACTGTAACCCATTAGCTGTGTTTCAGTTCTTAGCATCTTGGAAAATGGTCAGAGCTTTCACTATGCCTCCCTTGCTTCCCTCACCAACCTGGGCTAGATTTGATCTGCATCAGGAGATTAATCTGTATTTAAAGCGACAAACTCCTTAATAATTCTTCTTCACCATATTTAACAACCAAGATTACACAGTCCCTCTCAGCTACTATGCCCTCACTTTATTTTATGAAGATAAACATAAAATGTGAAGTTCTCTGTAAGAATCATACTTCTGTCTTCACACTTAGGATAGAGCTTTGGTCTCTGAGACACCCTTCGCTTTCATTAGTCATCTTCTTCTTTATAAACTGTCAATCCATTGCATGCTCTCTCTTTGGCCTCTTTGTTTCTTGTTTATCTTCACCTCTGCACTTTACATGCTCCACCAAATGATAGTCTCCCAACAGCTGAGACGATTTCTTGTTCTGCTCACATCACACACAATGTGTTCCTCTCAAATCAATTATTTAAAAAACATAATTAAATAAAAAAAGCACAGTGTATCCATTAGTGACATTGTTTGACGTCAGAGAGATGGACCATCTATGATGTGTAAACAGATACTGCAGTGAAGTACTGCACTGTAGAGGATGTTTGTTTGCTGGACATTATACCAAGCTCCTGTCCACTTTCTGCGCTTGGTGTAGCATCACAATTTCTAAATCTAATTCTGCACTGTCCTGCCCAGTAATTATTTTCACCCAATGTCATGCAAACATACATATTCATATTGCTGTTTATCTTAATGATGTATGCTTTGATGACATTGCGAGAGAAATAAATATTAGTTGGGAAACTGGGGACAACTCACTACCTAGTTTAGGATTAGTATTAGCTTTAGGTTTGTTATTGTCATGTGTGCCAAGGTGCAGTGAAAAGCTGCGTTTTGCATGCTATCCAATGAAATGGAATTAAGGGCTGCGCAATAGCGTAGTGGTAGAGTTGATGTCTTATAGCGTCAGAGAGACCAGGGTTCGATCCTGACAACGGGTGCTGTCTGTGCGGAATTTATATGTTCTCCCTGTGACCGTGTGGGTTTTCTCTGGGCGCTCTGGTTTCCTCCCACACCCCAAAGACTTGTAGGTTTATTGGCTTCTGTAAATTGTCCCTACCGTGTAGGATAGGACTACATATGATCATTAATTGGTGTGGACACAGTGGGCTGAAGTGACCTGTTTCATTGCTGTATCTCTAAACTAAAATCAGATAATACTATACGTGAATATAATGGCCAAACTCAAGCTCATAAGATAGAGTGAAGGAACATATACAGAGTGCAGAATATAGTTATTTACAGGTAGAAAAGAGATTTAAAAGAGGAGGGCCATTGTAATGGATGATAGTGAATCCTCTTCCACCAGCACGCCACTCTCCAACGACATCTCAGCAAAATCATTGCTTAGAAGTGATGATTTTACAGTTGGTTCTCTGTATATTAATGTTTATTTTGTGCAGCACCACAGCCACTATACTTCATTGAGTTCTTACATATTATAAAGAACTTTGGTATATCCAGAAACAATATGAGAAGAGCAAGTTTTTTTATTAGTTTTTTTCTTGCATATAAAAGGGATAGATTTTATTGTTGTCCCATTGAAGCAATGGAGCCTACTAAACATAACAACAAGAAATGGTGAAAACACTCTGCAAGTTATGCAGCATTGTGCTGAGGCAATATTTCAGGTCAAAGACCCTTCCTCAATAATTTATCCAGCATTTTTCCGTTTTTTAAATTTCTGATTTGCAGCTTTTTTGATTCCCATCTTGCGTCCTGATAGTGTTGATGCCCCAAGCCCGAGGGCTGCAGGTTAGATCGGACTCAGCACCACGGTCTCAGCCCTGAGCTGCAGGGACTGGGTATCACTGGAATTAAGCTTCCTCACAGTGGGATGAAAGGAATCAGGTGGAACTGCGCGGTGCCTGGGCAGTACCCTGCAGCTCCTCGGGGACAGGAGCAGAGGGTCATTACTGCGAATCTGAGAGCAGGAAGCACCTCCACACCATCTGGGCAATGGAGAACTGAATCCCGACTGAAAGGAAATGAGGGTAATATTTTGCTTCAGAAAGGAACACCGCTGAGATTGAAAAATGGCAAATGGCCGAATAATCTTCTGTGTAGTAATAGCTGTCAGCTTGCAAAATAGTCGTTTCAGAGCAGACACTGTGAATGATCGCTCAAAGCCTACATCACCACCCCTTCACAGCTATACTTAATAAAAGTCAGGTGGTGATGTGACATACACGGTAAAAAAATGACAGATGCACTTCCTTTAATCTAGTGTGTGAGCTTCTGGTGGAAATCTAATTACTCTGTTTTGCCCCGAGGTTGTGGACATAACAAGGTCTCCAAACGGCTTGATCCTAATGTTGTCAGTTCAACAGAGTTGTCAGAATAAATGGCCAAGTCAGAAATAAATAAATAAATAAAGCCTGCTCCCCTGACCCAGCTGTACAGTCTGCTCTTGGCTGCCTGTCTGACGTTGATCAAGGATTAATATCTGAAAAGAGCAGTTACAGGCACACGTCTTCCAGCCTCATGATAAGTAATGCAGCACAGTAACAGGCCCTTCGGCCCATCAAGTCCATACTGACCATGAAGCACCTTTTACTCTAATCCTGCCCCAGCTAATTCCTCATTAATGCTCCTCAGATTTTACCACTCATGTACACACTGGGTGCATTTTACAGTGGTCAATTTACCTCCCAACATGTACGTATTAGGAATGTATGAGGAAAGTGTTTGACCGCACTGGAGTGTAGAAGGATGAGGGGAACCCTCATTGAAACTTGCCGAATAGTGAAAGGCCTGGACAGAGTGGATGTGGAGAGGATGTTTCCACCAGTGGGAGAGACAAGGGGCAGAGGTCATAGCATCAGAATTGAAGCACGTTCCTTTAGGAAGGAGATGAGGAGGAATTTATTTAGTCAGAGGGTGGTGAATCTGTGGAATTCTTTGCTGTGGAGGTCGTCAATAGATATCTTTAAGGCAGAGATAGATAGATTCTTGTTGAAAATGGGTCTCCATTTATCACACAGCTGACTCCATCACAACACAAGACACTAGTTAGGGTGTCAGTGGTTATGGGTAGAAGGCAGGTAAATGGAGTTAGGAGGGAGAGATAAATCAGCCATGACTGAATGGTGTAAACTTGATGGGCTGAAAGGTCACTTATGACCTTATGAAAATGGTGCATCCAGTGTAAACGCATGTGGTTGCGGGGAGAAGGTGCAAACTCCACCCTGGCAGCACCGGGTTTTGCAAGTGTGCATTTACAGTAGATATATAGGTCCTTTTGTGATTTTGGCGTGTCCAGAGGTGTCTTGTGTTGTGATGGAGTCAGCACTGTGATGTTGGAAACATGGAGACAAATTTTGTACATGACAACAAGATCCAGGAACAGCAAACTGGTAATGACAAAGCAATCTGTATTTACTGTTGTTGGCTTCACCATAAATAGAATGTAGAAGAGTACAGCACAGGAACAGGCCCTTTGGCCCATGATGGCAAATTATACTTTAGCCTGCATGTCATCCATATCCTTCCATTCCCTGCATATGCACGTGCCTATCTAAAAGACTCTTAAACCTCATATTCAATCATAAACTCAGGATCCTACCACTCGCTGTGTAAAAAATATTCCCCCTTTGATCTTAAAGCTCTAGTCTCGGACATTTCCACTCTGGGAGAAAGATTCTGTCTACTGTATCTATGCCTCTCATAATTTTGTAAACTTCTATCATGTCTCTCCTGAACCTCTGATGCCAGGTCAGAATTTAATGCAACTAGGACCGCTGATTGGAAATATGCTATCCCATATTTAAGTACGTTTAACATTTATGATTATCACCCCTACCACCACGCTCAAAAGAACATAAGAAATAGCATCAGGAGTGACATCTTGCACTTTCTCTCCTATTTAATGAGATCGTGACTGATGATTTGTTTCAGTGTCAGCTTCCTGCACCAAACCCATATCCCTTCATTTTATTAATATCCAAAGATCTATCAATGCCAGTCTTAAATAAACTTAATGGCTGATGCTACACAATCTGTTTGGGTAGAATCAGAATCCTCTCGGTGAGGAGATTTATGTTCATCTCTGTCTTAAATGGCCAACGCCTTACTTTGAGACTGCGACCTCAGCTGCGGATGCACACCTATCTTATCAAGCACCGAAAGAATTTTGAATGTGACAATGAAATCACCCCTCAATCTTTTACCATTTACGATGTAGTCTCCTCAACATCGGAGAAACCAAGTGCATATTAGGTGAGTGCTGTGTGTTGGGTGAGTGCTGTGTGGAGCACTTGGTCTCAATACACAGAGTGACCCTCAGCATCCGTTTGCTGCCACTGTAATTCCCTCCCATTCCCATCTGACCTTTCTATCTATGGCCTACCATACTCCTACAGTGAGACCCAATGCAAACACCTTATCCCCCATCTGGGAAAGCTGCAGCCTGCAGGAATCAATATTGAATTCTCTCATTTTAGATAAGTCATTCTTTCTCCCTGCTTCGCACGGCATTGACTATTTTTGCATCCCAGTCATTTGTGATCCCTTTTCTTTTTGCTTAGTCTTTCCTCACAGGGAAATCCTCCATGCTTAGAATCAGTCTGATGAACAGGGCTCTGCTGGTAGTGCTGTAGCTGTACAGAGGCAGTAGGCTCATGTTTCACAGACACACCTGATCTATTCTTGAAGAATAAAAACATTTAAAAATGCTGATGCTGGAAATTGGAGGTAAAACCAGAAAATGCTTGCCTCCATCAAACTTCATTGTGCTATTCTAATAATTATTTTTTAATTACATGAATGCGTTCTGTGAATTTGTGGTTTGTCAAACAAGTCACAACGTCAAATGTTACTGTTGAAATGAAGAGCGATGCATCAAACGTGCTTGGGTTTAGGTTGATCTCGGCCTGTGGTAGTAAAGGAGTTAAGCAACATTAGCAGCAGGAATGGTACAATTGCATACTTGTAACTTCTGTATGTGCAACTTCAAATATTTGCTCATTTTGAGGCAAGCCCCAGAACCATAGCTTTAACGTCGAGGTTCAGTTGGAATAACATGCCACTTCATGATGTGATAACTGTAATATTCTTTTGACCTGCAGGTTTGACCTCTGATATTTGACCCGCAGGGGGGAGGGGGGAGGGGGGAATTATAGTCCATCCAATGAAACACTCATCTCCTGAACTTTCAGAGCACAGACATGAGTGCAGGAAATGGCTAACTATCAAACCTGTCACTCATCCAGGGTGATGGCTCTAAATGATTCCTCGTCCCAGACAGTGGCTTGTCCTGGGGGATGTATGTGAAAGCCCAGGGACAATTGAGGAGAAGGGGTGGGCCTGACAAGCTAACTGCACAGCATCGGTGGTGCATTCAGCTGAGATTCATGAATGAAACTAACCGACGTAAGGGTTATTTGGAACTCCCCAGAGGGTCAGCAGCAGAGAGCTGTTAAGTGACAGTGATTGAAAGGCCAGACTTAAATAATCTGCTGGCAAAACAAGGGGAAGTTACAATAAATTGGGGTGAAGCAGTCAGAGGTTACACAATTTTTATAAGATAGAATGGAACTCTCTCTCCTGTAAAACATATCTCCCAGCTGGAAATAATTATGCTTATACTGGATCTTGCCCACGGCCCGGTGATGATGCAAAAGCTTCACGGCAGAAATAAGTGACGAAGAATTCTAGTCTACCGAAGTTGGTGTATTGGAGGGGCGTCACAGTGAGCTGGCACCACCCTCCTCAACAGTGGCGCACTCGACCACATGATAAACATTTCATTTGTTCTTGATGCCCAAAACCTCAGGGGTTACTGAAAGATCTTTCTGTGTTTTGGAAGATGTGTGTCATCGAGTGGGTTTCGAGTGGAAACCTGAGTGGGTTTCCGTCAGTGCACCAATATCCCCTCACAGTTGGTAGGTTCATTCATGACTGTAAATTGCCCCAAGTAAGTAGATGAGTGGTGGAATCTGGTAAATTGTGAGGGTTGTGAAAAGCATAATCCTTGAGATTTACGATCTGCACCATTGTGGGGATCCCCATTACTGTGGGGATCCCCATGGACACCTCAACAGATGATCATGACTTGTTGGCATGAAAGAAAGGGCAGAAAGAAATGAATGGAAGGAAAGCCTCATTACAGGAATAAATATCCAGGTGCAGTGGAATAGCTATCATCTGTGTTTCATGGAGGTATTGCTAAATAAATCAATTACAAACATCTGCAGCATCGTCATCCCAGTTAAAATGTCTGCAGGGGGGTTGAGGCACATTCAGACCTGCAATGATGCAGTACATACTGCCCTATCGTTCATGGTCAGAGCAGTCACCTTTGCAATGGATGGTACTGCTGCGCAACTGGATATCTGCCAAATGGTCCACTTGGAAGGGAGTTCCACAAGATGGTCACGACACATGACTTCAAAGGTGTTTGTAATTGCTCAAACCTGTGTTTAAATGCCTCCTTCATAGAGGTAAAGGAGAGCTCTCAGCACCTAGTCTTTCCTACAGTCTTTCCATCACCTTCGGAAACTTTTATTGCTGTTTATCAACATGAGCACCAAAGTTGTGCCAATTATGAGACTGAGAAACAAGAATAAAACCATTAGAGACATCAGCCAAACCCGAGGCTTACCAAAATCAACTGTTTGGAACATCATTGAGGAGAAAGAGAGCACTGGTGAGCTTACTAATCGCAAAGGGATTGGCAGGCCAAGGAAGACCTCCACAGCCGATGACAGAATAATTCTCTCTATAATAAAGAAAAATCCCCAAACACATTTCCGACAGATCAGAAACACTCTTCAGGAGTCAGGTGTGGGTTTGTCAATGACCACTGTCTGCAGAAGACTTCATGAACAGAAATATAGTGACTACACTGCAAGATGCAAACCACTGGTTAGCTGCAAAAATAGGATGGCCAAGTTACAGTTTGCCAAGAAATACTTAAAATAGCTATCACAGTTCTGGAAAAAAGGTCTTCTGGACAGATGCGATAAAGATTAACTTATATCAGAGTGATGGCAAGAGCAAAGTATGGAGAAGAGAAGAAACTGCCCAAGATCCAAAGCATACCACCTCATCTGTGAAACACGGTAGTGGGGGTGTTATGGCCTGGGCATGCATGGCTGGTGACGGTACTGGCTCATTTATAGACAATAGGTGCAGGAGTAGGCCATTCGGCCCTTCGAGCCAGCACCGCCATTCAATGTGATTATCCCCAATCAGTGCCCCGTTCCTGCCTTCTCCCCATATCCCCTGACTCCGCTATTTTTAAGAGCCCTATCTAGCTCTCTCTTGAATGCATCCAGAGAACCTGCCTCCACTGCCCTCTGAGGCAGAGAATTCCACAGACTCACCATTCTCTGTGAGAAAAAGTGTTTCCTTGTCTCCGTTCTAAATGGCTTACTCCTTATTCTTAAACTGTGGCCCCTGGTTCTGGACTCCCCCAACATTGGGAACATGTTTCCTGCCTCTAGCGTATCCAAGCCCTTAACAATCTTTCCAAACACTTAACAATCATATTTTCATTGATGATACAATTGCTGATGGTAGTAGCATAATGAATTCTGAAATGTATAGACACATGCTATCTACTCAAATTCAAACAAATGCCTCAAAACTCATTGGCCGGCGGTTCATTCGACAGCAAGGCAATGATCCCAAACATACTGTTAAAGCCACAAGGGAGTTTTTCAAAGTTAAAAACATTCTTGAGTGGCTAAGTCAATCACCTGATTGAACCCAATTGAGCATGGCTTTTATATGTTGAAGAGAAAACTGAAGGGGACTAGCCCCCAAAACAAGCCTAAGCTGAAGATGGCTGCAATACAGGCCTGGCAGAGCATCACTAGAGAAGACACACAGCAACTGGTGATGTCCATGAATCGCAGACTTCAAGCAGTCATTGCATGCAAAGGGTATGCAACAAAATACTAAACATGACTACTTTCATTTACATGACATTGCTGTGTCCCAAACATTATAGTGCCTTGAAATGGGGGGGGGGGGGGGGACTATGTATAAACACTGCTGTAATTTCTACATGGTGAAACCAAAATGTATAAAAATGGCCTTTATTAAAATCTGACAATGTGCACTTTAACCACATGTGATTTTTTCTATTACAAATCTCAAATTGTGGAGTACAGAGGCAAATAAATAACTGACGGGTCTTTGTCCCAAACATTATGGAGGGCACTGTACCTGAGCTGCACACCCTGTTACCTCCCGGGGGGTGGTTCAGGATGCCAACCTACTGGTGGGGTTCCTGGTTCACCGTGTGGCCCTTGGGCAGAGCAGCCACTCTCCTGCCAGCTGCAACCGACACTTTAGAAGTGGCAGCTGCTGAGGCTCCACTAAAAGCTGTCAATTTAAGTTGAACATTTATGAACATCCTTGGACACCACAGCCACCATAACCTTTTGCAAAATTGAATTAGTTCATTTACTTTCGAGATACAACGCTGAAACAGGCCCTTCGGCCCACCGAGACCACCAGTGATCCCCGCACACTAACACTATCCTACACACATAACTGGAGAAAAAGATTACAATTATTCAAAAATGTTAGTTAAAAAGAAGAAACACATACAGCCACAATAGTAAACACATCCATAAACACACATACATCTATTCACACACACATGCACACACACACACACACACACAAGCGCGCGCACACACACACACACACATATGCATATGTAGAAACATGGAAGTGCAGATGCAGGTTAACACACAATGGACACAACGTGCTGGATTAACTCAGCAGGTCTGGCAGCATCTCTGGAAAACATGGATCTCAGCTGAGATGAGCCCCAATAATTCCTTCTGTCCAACAGTACAAAGAGCAGTATGGTACAAATGTCATCCGCTATCACCGCTTGCTTAGCCTCACTTCTATTTTAATTCTCTCAGGAGTCCCACAATACTTCAAATGCAGCCTAACCCAAATTTTTATAATGCTCCAGCATGACTTCCTCACAATCAAAAACCTCAACCAGTGAAGGCAAGCCTCTTTGCCACTCTATCTACCTGTGTTGTCACTTTCAGGATTTTACAGACTTGCACCCAAATATCCCGATGTCAATCAATGGGATACTGAGTTGGATGATCAGCCATGATCATATTGAATGGCGGTGCAGGCTCAAAGGGCCAAATGGCCTACTCCTGCACCTAATTTCTATGTTTCTATGTTTCTAATGCTGTTAAGAGTCCTGCCATTAACTGTATACTTTCTAGTGAGTTGGGAAATCTGCTGGTGCAAGTGCCCCCCCCCCCCCCCCCCCCCCCCCCCCCCCCCCCCCCCCCCATCCCTGCTGTGGCCTCCATTTTCAAATTGCCCTCTTATACCCAGATCCATGGAGAGCTCAGCTGAAGATCAGCTCCATTGTCCTTTTGTTCAATAATACCAAGTGCAATGCCATCTGCCATCAACATTATCAGTAACCTTGCTGCCATTTTGATTCTCTCAGAAAGGTTTACTGGAGCGGAAATAGGCTAGCTTTTAATTAAATGAAAGACAGACGAGAGGTGATTCCCCTACCATGTTGTTTCTGGGCTGGAAGTATAAGGTAGTGGCAACATTTATTTGATGGCAAGAAGATTCTCTGGAAGAGTCACCAGGAAGTGCATGGAACACCATCAACTGCATGAACATTGAATCCTACAATTTTAAGTAACTGACCCACACCCCCCACAATACTCTCCTTTTTTCCCCGCTCTCTTCCTTCTCCCCCACCTGGATGTACATGCATTTCCCCCTTCCCTCTTCCCCCCGTCCCCTTCCATCTATATTCCTTCATCTGGCTTTACATTTCACGTCTCTTCTGTCCTCAACTCCTTATCTCACCCTTTTGCTTTTTCATCTCTAACTGTTGTCCAACCATCTGCTAAATAACACCCTCCTCACCTGTATCCACCTATCACTTGCCAGACTTTGTCCGACACGAACTCTCTGCCAGCTTTCTCTCCCCTACTTCAATCAATCTGAAGAAGGGTCCCAACCCAAAATGACCAAAACTTATTAATGTTCCCCAGAAATGCTGTATGACCAGCTGAGTTACTCCAGCACTTTGTTTCTTTGTTGTAAACCAGCATCTACAGTTCCTTGTGTATACATCAACTGCAACTTCCTCTTCTTGTCACATGCCACCCTAACTTGAGCTTATTCCTTCATTCCTCCTAGAATCCTGGATCTCCATATCGAACATCTTTGTAGAAGTACCTTCGCTGTGTGGACTGCAGCAGTTTAAGAGTCAATCTTTACCTTTTGAAGAGCGTCTCATGGTTGACAATAAATGCTTTCACTGCCAGATAAGTTCACATCACATAGAATTATAAAGAACCACTCTATACACATTCTTGGCCTGTATAGAGTTAAGAGCATTGGCCAAGATTGGCCCAGCAGCAATGAGTTGCCTGTGATCACTGCTCACCGACTTATTATATTTGTATTTACCTCAAATAGACGCTTTGGTGAAGCAAATGTGATCTTCTGTGCAGTGCAGGGACACCTAAAGCCAAACACTAATCCTGTGTCTCATGTCAACATGGAACAACCTCTGGCTTAGCTGGCTGTCAAAATTGTTGTAAATATATAAAATGTTTCTTAAGGCCTTTCATTTTCACAAATCGTTTAGACCTATTAATGATGAACAAATAAATAATAGAAATAAACATTGAAAGACGCTAAACATATATAAACTGTACAATATACAAATATTTCAATAAAGCTAATTTTTTTTAAATTGTGAATAATCTGATCCTTGTCTCGATCTCTGGCAGTCTCTCCTCCCCATCAAATCTGGCACGGGTTCAGTAAACAAATTTCTCAGTGGGGTTGTTGGGGGAGTTGGCGGAAGTCCATGCAACCTCTCTGGATTTTACGAGGAGACCAGTGGTGTAACATATCCGATAAAGCCCAGAAAGAATTTTCAGGAAACTTGTGAATATCCTGCATTTTTTGACATATCTTTAAGGGAAGATCTATGGAGATTTAGCATGAAAATTAAGGCTGATGCCAAGTTATAAATAGATTTAGTATAAAGAATGCTTGGTGTCCTGGTGGTCAACGCCTAGTAGAAGAGACAGGGTTAAAGTAAACGCTGGACAATCCTCGAGTATTCTTTAATTTATATGCAATATTCTGTTCAGCATTATCATTCGTAGGTAAATAGTAATGCGTATACAAAAGGTTTGTAAGATTACACATGGAGGGGTGGGGGTGGTGGGTGGTGGGGGGGGGGTGGTGGGTGGTGGGGGGGGTGGCATAAGAAGCAGAGGCACTGGTGATGGGAGGATGTGATCAGTTTATGTGATCAGGCTGTTTCCACTAAATATAATTAGATAAAGGAATTTACAATGGGAGAAGTTGCCAATAAATGAATAATGATATAAGATTTCAATCTCCTTTGGCAATGGTAGTTGGAGTCAAGAGTGGCCAGGCGAAGTTGGTAGGAGTTGTGGAATAACTGATCCACAATGTGGGAATATAATTCAGTGCACAGTTTAAAGCTAAATTCTGTACTTCAACTTGCTAGCGAGTGTGTTTGCAGTATAATGAATAGGGACAGTTTCCATTTCATGTACAGGCATAGACATTTAGTTTCACATTGGCAGTAGTGGATATAATTTGCAATGTTTATAATATAGTGTGGATTCACTTTTTGTAATGTAATGCCACACTTTCAGAAAGTTTTAAAAGGAGGATTTATTTGTTTGCTTTCTCCAGGTTTTGTTTTTTGTCTTCCAAATAGTTTTGGTGGAAATTCTGCTTTCAGAGGAAGAGTTGACACACTCGTTTGAAATGGATTGGCGGATGCACCAGAATAACAGCCAAACAAAAGCAGTAAGGAAATATAAGCATCCACCGAATCTTGGAATTGCAGCATCGTAGACTACAAACCATTGTACCTGGGTCAGATCTATATTATTCGTACTTCCCCTGCTTTTGGATACAATTGTATATTTTTCCATTGTGTTTTTTTAATCTAATTACTTTAGTAAATGTCCAATGCAATCTGCTTCCTACAGTTAGAAGGCAGTGTATTTCACAACACATTAACCTGGCACATAGCAGCATGGCAGAACATGGCATGTTTCTGTTTGCCATGCCACATGCCCACTGTTGCTGACCCCATTGCTTATTCACAATCATAATTGTGAGCAACACATTTTAATCTCCCCTTCTCTGTGCTTTAAAGAACGAACACAAGTTTTCCAACTTCTCCACATAACTTACGTTCTTCGTCAATATCTTTCACTAAAAGCCCTGTCCCACGGTACGAGTTCATTCCACGAGCTCTCCCGAGTTTAAAAAAAATCAAACTCGTGGTAAGCACGGGGAATGAACGTAGCGGGTATGTTGGAGTTCGGGGATCTTAGCGCTAACGGCAGGTACTCGGGAAGACTCGCTAACGGCAGGTAAGCACGGGAAGACACGTGAAGACTTTTCAACATGATGAAAAATGTCCACGAAAGCCACGAGTACCGACGAGTGGCCATTACCATAAATTCCCTAGTTCAAATCAGGACAAACTCGGGAGAACTTGGAATGAACCCGTACCGTGGGACAGGGCTTTAATATTGGCAACAGTCTTTTTAAAATCTTTTGGAATTTAACTTGGTTTTTTTCAATTCCATTAATTTTCTTGAACTTATTTCAAATGGATTTAAAACACTTGGGTTCCTCCACATGGCCGCTGTTCTTCTCCGTGGTACTCGTCAGAATTTAATGATGACGAGTGGAGTGGGTCACACAGAATAACAGTCTGTGTCCGTGGGGGAGTTCAGAGCATCTCCAATCCAGCCCCCCCCGAGGAACAAGGGGGAACGTTAAACCCAGGGAAAATATTGTACAAAGATGTTGAAGAAAAGGAGATAAGACTGTGGTTTAAAAAAAGTTTTCGTCAACGTTTGGTTTCGTTCAAATGAATTCTTCATTTTGTTTATTGCATTTTTTTCTGTTTTGTTGCTACCATCATGGTTAATGTTTTGCTTACATTTGACAGACTTTGACTCTTCAACGTCACTGTTTCTTGGGAGTGCTGGCTGGTTGCCTTCTTCCGATTCATCGTAGCAAACTGGTTTTGGTGGCTGGGAGATGTTTACCATCTTTGGACCCATCAAGTCTCCATACTTTCCCTGGCAGAAACTACCGCGCGCTTTAATCCTTTCCCCCCACCTAGATTGTGAACAACTCCAAAATTATTGCCAGATGTTGTCCGGGATCAGCAGAGTGGCACAATCTCCATATCATTTCAGATGTTTTAGCAAACTGGCAATAAACGTAAAGGAATAATCAATGCACCCTAGGAAATCCTGCTCCTGAGAACTGAATCCCTCTGTGGCTACCCTGACAGTGAGGCTGTGCTCTTCCCACTCAGCAGGTCAGGCAAAATCTCTGGAGAACATGGATAGGTGACATTCCGGGTCGAGACCCTTTAGTCTGAAGCACTTTTTGTCCTTTCAGAGATTAGGAGAGAAGGGGAATTTGCTCTGGGCTTCTTCAAATAATACCGTGGAATGTTTTATGAACATTTGGATTCATTGGGTTAACATCTCACCAAAAAGATGCATGCAGCTCACCACAAGATACTGCCAGCATTTTTACCTACATGTCCCTGCAGTAGTCTGGGCACACTGCACATGTGTATGCTAATATATAACTCTGGAAATTCTGCCTCGGTGTTTACCCCAGTCATGACAATTGCGCAAAATGGACTTCAACATAGTAACATTAATTCCCGCAATTCAACAATTATGGGAAATCTATCCACTGAACCCCACCAGTATCAAACTGGCATCAGGAACACATTTAATTTCAGCGGAATGGAATAGTTGCCAGGGAGACAGCCAAACTAATGATAATTTACATTTTTTTGATTTAATGAGTTTACTGACATTTATTTGATTGTTTCAAGTATTTTTCAATGTTTCAAGTGCTAAAATTTTTGAATTATTAACAGTATTCGTGATTATGTGCGTTACTATATATTTAATTTTTAATAGTTCTGTAATTTATTTCATTGTACGTGAATGGCATTGAAGATGTTTGACAGCTTTGGCAATTGGTATCGCTTGTGGGTGTGGTTCCACAGACTCTCAAAGTTTCCTGTGAGCTTTGCAAAAAAATCACCATGAGGAAGTTGCTGGTGTAAGTGCCTATAGCAACATGACTCAAATAATTATGCTTACAATGCTAACTGCATCATTCTGCATAGTTCAATGTTTGGGAAGATGACATCATTGCAAAGTAAATATCTGGTGGGCCTTTGGGCACGTGCTAATTTTATATCTGCCTCTTTTCCTAAAGTTGCTATCTAATTTTTCATAAATCTAATAACACTTCATACAATGTTGGAGCTGACATATTGGGGAACTGCTGCTTCGAGCACCAGTGAGCTGGGTTCAATTCTGACCTCAGGTACTAACTATGAGGAGTTTGCACAATTTGGCTGTAACCACATGATGCTCCAGTTTCCTCCCATATCCCCAAGATGTGTAGGTAGGTAGATAATTAACTGCTGTAAATTGCCCCTTGTACTCTTTTGAAAGAAGAAGTCAGAGGGGCAAGGGAATGTTTTCTTTATTGGTGTGGTGTTTTTGCTGCTGGTAATACCAGTATTTAGCTGCCCAATCCTATGTTCCCATAGTTGAGGAGGCTTGTCCACATTACTGAGTCTGGACTTGCACATAATCCAGAATGGATGGATAGTAGATTAACTATCCTGTAAAGCGTTAATAAACCAGATGGGTATAGATTATATTCTCCATCCGGTAATGTCCAACACCTCAGTAGCATGGCCATTGAGCAAGCTGGCTGGGCTTTGAAGGTCAGAGCTATAAGATACTTAGGAGGTTTGACTGGATAAAAGTTGAGATGTTTTCACAAGTGGGAGAGTAAAGAAACAAGGGGACATCGCTGCAAAATAAGGGGCCAGTCATCTGAGACGGAAATTTCTTCTCTCTAAGGGTAGTGAATCTGGGATTTTCTGCCCCCCAGAGTGGTAAAGACAGATTCATTAAATATACTTAAGTTGGAGATTTACACTTATTTGAAAGATGGAGGAATTGAGGATTGTGAAGAGCTGGCACAGAAGAGGTTGAGACCAGCATAGTTCAGCCATCAAGATATGGAATGAGAGGTAGACTTGAGGGGACCGGTGGTGGAAACGTGTTCTCATGTTCTTGACGTTCTACCTGCCAACTGAGGCAGATGGGATGAGAATTAAAGTGAGTGAGAAACCTACTTGAGCTTCTCCTCAGCATATCCCATTTCAATTTACTTATGTGATTTACAAAAATGACTACAACCACAGAATAGTTATAATCATGCTTTAGAAATGCATTCATCTAATAATGTTTGTTTGGTACATTGCAACTGAAAGTGGTCTGTTCCCCGAGTGAAATACAGCAATTACCATTTCTGGGTCACAAAGTCATTTGGCATGGAAAAAGGCCCTACAGCTCTATAAGCCTTTGCTTAAGGGGAGACATGATAGAAGTATATAAGAGGCATTGATAGGGTACAGTCAGAACTTTTTTCCCAGGATTGAAATGTCAAAGACTCGCAGGTACAGCTTTAAGATCACAAGAGGTAAATTTCAAGGAGATGTACGGGGTAGGATTTTTTTTACACAGAGGGTGGTGGGTTCCAGGAACACACTGCCAGGGGAGGTGGTGAAGGCAGATAAAATAGTGACATTTAAGAGATTTTTGGATAGGCGCAAGGATGTGTGGATAATGGATGGAGATGGACTATGCGACAGAAGAAATTAGTTCTGTTCTATAAAGCTGAAACAATAACATATCATCATGTCAATAGAAAGAGAACAATGAAGAAAAAACTCAGCAAATTAAGCAGACATCATAGAGTAAGAAAAATACTTAATAATTCAGATCAAAGACCAGAAATCTTGCTCTGTCAAAACATAATCCATCCAGAATATCATCTTCCCACATAGTGGCTGATCTGATGAGTATTTCCAGCATTCTCACTTTTTATTTCCGATTTCCAGCATCTGCACTTTTGTAATCCTGTCGATTTATGGTTTCTTCGTTATTCAACATTTATGTACCAAACAATGTTGCGACCTGCCATAGCTCATCCTTCAACTGGCAGGAGGGAGAAAGGTGAAGAATGTATTCATTAATGGGATGTGAATGCCTTTTACTGCCCATCTCTGGTTGTGAACCATCACCCTCAACTGCTGCACTCCTGGTGCTGTCTGGTTGGGAGTTCCATGTTTTAGATCCAGCTACGTAGAAGGAATGATGATATATTTTGAAGTCTTGCTAAGAGGGAAATCTGCAGATTGTTGGTGGAGGTACTTGGTTATGGAAGTGCTATCTGAAGTTTAATGGCTGCAATAAGCCAACCTAACCTTTACGCTTAATGTCAGAATGCTAAGTAATCTACATAGCAATGTGCGAGAAGCCTTTGAAATAGTTTCAGTTCATAGCTGGATGTAATCATAGCTGGTATTAAGTTATCAATTACCATGTCTGAAGAAAATCCTGGACGTTTTGTCATGTTTTCACATCACTGCGGCATGAGGAAAAATGAGAGAGAAGGCAAGCTGTGGTATTTAAATCAGAGACTGGATTGCACAAGGGAGCTTTCTATGGTTGGGGAACAGGTCTGTATTCCACTCCAGATGATGACATATGTTTTTAATTTTTCCACAGTTTTGTACCTTGACGTGGAAAATATCTAAAGTGATTTATTTTTCCCTCAAAGCAGGTTTTTTTTATAATAAAAGGAGGTGAAATAAGATGGAGGCGAAATAAGGTGTAGCAGAAGGAGCATCATAAATTCATGAGTAAAAGATAGCAGCTTGCTGTTATAATTCATCGGAATGGCGTGATTGGACTATGCTCTTTCATTTGATTGCGGCAATAAAAAACTAAGTTGGATGCATTAAAAATGTGGTTCACCAGGAAGATCAACAGCTAGTTCAGTTGGGAAGTTCATTATCTCTGTGCTCTTCAGTCGATCCGATCAGAAAGAACTTCTTGTAATTTGAGTCAAGCAATGGCAATAACCCCACCATTGACATCAATGTCTTTGAGTCATCGATGGGACAGAAATAAGACTGGGATGCAGTGCGGCAAAAACAAAATTGTGACACTGCTCCGGGTTAAACAGCTCAGTCACGGCTTGAGATTCGGGAGTTTAATAAAAGGCAGTGGAAGTTCTACCTCAATGTTTTTCATTGTCAGCATGTCAGCATTTTGGAGGTGAGGCAGCAAGGGAGGTTAGCACCAGCTGAAGACTTCAAGTGCCCATGGAAGGAGCCTGTGATGTTACATTTCTTGCCCTTGCCTATAATCAAAAAGCTCACATTACATATTAATATCTCCCAGCTAGTCCTCACTTAATTGATGCAATGTGTGCATTTTTGCTTATGATAGGGCTTGAATATATTTCAGCCTTTATTTATGGTTCCGTTTGGGAGCATTTTCTTGATTGGCAGTGCATTGGACATTTGGTTAATTTTGGTTATTAGAAAACTCAAAAGATGCATCAACATTTGGTCTCACTCAGTATCCAGGAATGTAGCCACTTGAAATAACAAGTTAAGTATGCAAAAATAGTAAGATTAAATGAGAACTTACCAGCTCGATGTTTGATCATTATATTATGAGGAGTTATGATGAGGGATTTCGTGAAGACCCCGCCAGCACGCATGCGCAACATTCTTCAAAGCAGCGGTGTGAAATCACAGATAGTAGAGTTGACTGAAGATAGTAAGATAAGAGAACTAACATACCAGTTGACCTTATAATAGAGGGTTGGGAGCGGAGGGCACAAAATCCCTCATCTTAACTCCTCATAAAATAAGGATCAAACATCGAACTGGTAAGTTCTCGTTTAATCTAACTATTTTACTTTGGAGTCACGTGAGTGACTTCGTGAAGATTTCAAAGCTCTGTGATTTCATGCCCTGGAAACGAGTCCATGCTCGCACACTGCCATAATGACTAATGGAGGAAGTATGTTAACGTATTTCAGACTTGAAACAGAGCTGAAAAACAATAATGTATTTATTAACAACAAATAATAAACCCCTAACTTCGGGGAAATTAAGAAACAGAACTTAAAATAGTATCTGCAAAAGTTGCAGGTGTGGTCACAGGTTTATTATAAAACCGTTGAAAAGTTGATTCATTGGACCAACCCGCCGTTGCGAGGATGTGGTCCATGGGAACTTCCATCATCCTCGCCACTGATGTAGACACAACCCTGGTAGAATGAGATTTGTTAAGAGTTGATACCATGGTATCCAATTTTAATTTATGCAGGGCCTGGATCCACTGTGCAGTAACAAGTGCCATCAGCAACACTACCTTGTAGGTGAGCTTGGTCATTGAGAGTGACGTGACTGGTGCCCAACCCCTGAGCAGGGACAAGACCAGTCCGATATCCCAGGTTTGAGAATATCGAGGCCTGCGAGGGTTAGAATTAAAAATACTCCTCATAAGTTTAGACACCAGGGGATGGGATCCCACTCCAAGGCGTTCTAACCTAAGCCCAAGGTAGGATGATAAAGCACGCCTAGCACAGTTGATGGCACTATAACTGAGGCGCTCATCATAGTGAAGGCTAGCCAGGAATTCCAGTACATCCGTAATGGTAGCAGAGTTGTTTGTGGTACCAGTCCTGGAACAAAATAACTCCCATTTTTTAACATGGGTGAGGTATTGTCTCCTGGTGGACTCCCTGCATGACGCCGTGATGATGTTCATGGTCCATGTCCGTCAGACGAACTCCAGGAGCGGTCTATTCAGAACTTGCAAGCCAACAGATGATTTTCCCCTGGCATTTGGGAATCGGAAGACATGGTTCTTTCACCATGTCGAGGACCACTGGGAATCATGGCTGCGTAGGCCAGTTGGGGACTATCAGAATCCCTGATGCGGAGTCTAATTGAATTTTCCGCAATACCCGACTGATGAGGCAGAAATGCATAGAAAAACAAATTCCCCCAATGTAGCGAGAAAGCATCCATCGCTACTGCCCCAGGGTCTGGTTCCCATGCGACATATGTTGGTATCTGATGGTGAAGTCTAGATGCAAAAAGGTCGATATCTGGCGTTCCATATCGAGCTATAATGTCGGTAAATATCTGGTGGTTCAACATCCATTCGGTGTTGTCATTGAATATGCGTGACCTGGTGTCTGCCACTGTATTGAGCTTACCCGGAAGGTAGGTGGCTGATATCCAAATGTTTCTTTCTATACACCAGTGCCAGATTGAATTTGCCAATTCATCACAGGATATCGACTTGAAACTACCCATATGATTAATATATGCCGCCACTGTGGTGTTATCTATTTGTAGGCGAACATGCAGATGGTGCATATCTGTACCATAGGCCCGCAGTCCATGAAACGCTCCCAACATTTATAAATAGTTGATACCTTGTGTCTGAAGTACAGTAGATTAGTGTATATTCCATTTACCACCACAACTGGAGGTGGTATTGGTAACTCCCCAGCCGTGAGTGCTGGCGTCAGTTTGTAACACAACCGACGGGTTTGTAATTGTGATGCGATTAAAGCAATGTCGAATTTTGCTAATCCACCATCGCAGTTCAGTTTTGGCCAGTAGCTGCATAGGCCTGTCAAAATGACCAGCATGGGATTTGAGTGCTGAAATTATGGCTCTTTGTAAATTTTGGTAATGTAACGGTCCATATTGTGTAGTTGGAAATGTAGCCACAAGTTTCCCGATTACCCTGGCAGCGTGCCCAATGGTTGGTTTACTGGCGCAAACAAGGCTATTGCATGCGTCTATTAAGTCTGTTGCCTTTTTTTTGGCAAGGTGACAGTCATGTGAACCGAGTCAATTGTGAACCCCAGATAATCCATTATTACAGAGGACATTAACTTGGATTTGCCTGGATGGATGATAAATCCCAGTTTTTGAAATAGAAACTTGGTGGCTGTCACAGCCAATTTAGCCAGTTCCAAGGTTTCCCCACAATTAGGATGTCATCAAGATATGCCATGACAATATGGTTTTGTTTCCGTAGAGACGGCAATGCTGGTTTCAATATTTTGGTAAATAGTCTGGGCGCTGTTGTTGGTCCATTAGGCAGCGCTTTATACTGCCATAGCTGCCCAGATAAATTTCATATATCTGCGGTGACCTTTATGCATGGGTGACCTGAATAGTATGCATCTTTTAGGTCGATGCAAGCCATGAAGTACCCTTTGGAAACTAGTTGTTTAGCAGTTACAAATGTTTCCATTTTGAAGTGGGTATATTGCACAAAAGTATTCAGCTGTGTCAAGTCAATGATAATGCGGCATCCACCATCTTTTTGGGTTTTGGTGAAGATGTTTGATACAAACTCAAAAGGTTCATGTTTAGTTTTCTCTATTACTCCCTTAGAATGCAATCTAAGTCATTCCGCATGGCCTTCCACTTTTTCTTTTTGAGAAAGCACAGATTTCGGGCTAGGTACATGTTGAACTGGTAGGAGGAGTTTGTCAATGAATTCAATTTTGTATCCCTGAATACTGTGCAATCTAAAGAGATCAGAAGTTACAGAACTCCATGCATCCGTAAACAAGTGTAATCTACCCCCTATTTGTGAAGTTATACATGCGATACACCCAAGGCAACCAGACCCACCGACCTCCATGGTCACCGGTGGCATTGAGTTGGCTTCTTCCGTCCTTGGCTCTTGGGAGGTGGAAGCGCTATGGTGTGGGGTTGGCGCATCTTCCACGAAGGCCGCTCTGGGGCATGGCCTAAAAAAGACCTTTGTGTGAATGGTGCGGCCTTCGGTGTTTCACCCGCTGTCCTGTCGGTATGGTAGCGGGGCCTGTTGGTGGTTGCATAGGGGTGCTGCCACAGGCTTACTGTTGACCTGATGGTAGTCGGTTCCTTGATCATGCCCACCGCTTTTGCTTCTTCATCCAGGTCTTTAACCTGCTTCGGCAGGTTGTCTCCGAACAGCAGAGTAGGCGGTGGTGTGCTGCTAGTTTTGCACAACCCTGCAAGTTTAGGGTTGAGTGTAGGACGGATCACGCTTTTTCTGAAGCAGTTAATTTCGAACTGGACTGACCTCAGGTGCAGCTTGTGTGCATGTTCTTCCTGTGGCCATGTGGGTTTCCTCCAGAGGCTCTTGTTTTCTCCCACATCCCAAGATAGGAAAGTCGGTGGGTTGATTGGCCACCATAAATGATCATGGGCTTCTAGGCAAACAATAGAATCTGGAAATAGTGGATGAGAAAGAGGGGGAAATAAAAAATGTTTAATCTTGGATTAGTGCATAAATGGTAATTGATGGTCAATGTGGATTTGTTAAACTGAAGGGCATCTTCCCCTGCTGCACCTCTCTATGACTCTTTGGTTGTATAACATTAACAGTCCACATAAACAAGGAAGCTTAATTCGATTCTATCTCTCCCTGAACAACACCCATCCACTTTCACCGTATCAGAGAAATTCCCTTTGATGCATCCATCCCCTTTCCCTGCCTTCTCTTCTGCTTTACTTCTAGTTGACTCCTCTCTTTCCCAGTTCTGTTGAAGGGTCTCGGACCTGAAACATTGACAGTTTTTCTTTTCACAGATTCTGTCTGACCAACTGGGATCCTCCAGTTCTTTCTGTTTTTGTAAATAAAAAGACAAAGTGCTGGAGTAAATCAGTGAGTCAGGCAGCATCTATGGAGGACAGGGGAGGCAACATTTCAGGTCAGGACCAGAAGAAGGGTCTGTGGAAGGACATGAAGAAGTGTGAAGAAGAGTCTGAACCCAAAACGTCGCTTATCTATATAATACAGAGATGCTTCCTGATCCGCTGTTTTTTTTTTAGAGATACAGAGCAGAAACAGGCCCTTCGGCCCATCGAATCCAAACAACCAGCAATCCGCATACACTAACACTATCCTACACACACTAGGGACAATTTACATTTATACCAAGCCAATTAAGTTACAAACCTGTATGTCTTTGGAGTGTGGGAGGAAACTGAAGATCTCGGGGAAAGCCCACACGGGTCACAGGGAGAACGTACAAACTCTGTACAGATAAGCACCTGTAGTCAGGTCGAACCTGGGTCTCTGGCACTGTAAGGTGCTACTGCTACGCCACCATGCCACCACTGTTACTCCAGCACTTTATGGGTTTTTCTTTCTAAACAAGAATCTGCAGTTTCTTGTGTCTCCATTTTCTGTTTTTATTTATGAGTCTCCCGATGTTGTGGCTATTTCTCCACAGTCACAGATGACGACAATCTGGGAGAAGGAGTGTTGCACATCTGTTCCAACTGTGGGCATTGGCAGCGATATCAAAATATATTTCAGCTAATTTTGGGCACTGCTCCTACTGCCCTTTCCTGAATGTTAGTAGCACAACCGCTGGATATGTTGCAGCTGGAATGAGCATTTTTCCACAAGCTCACATCCCAAGTTTCCCCAGCAATGCAGTTAAAGATGAACTTGTTACTCTCAAAATTGGGAACAATGCTTTTTATTTCAAGGATCACCAATCGACACTCTAACCCACATGCTGAAAATGCAGACTCTCAGGCAAGAGCCCCAGTGTTACTCATTTGCTGCCCGACACCAGACGCCTGAATTAGACACTCCCTCCTGAGATTTCATGATGGAAAAATTACCAGGCAGACAGAGAAAAAGATTCAAGGATGTTGCTCAAAGACTCCTTGATGAGTGCAAGAAGGAGTTAAAAGCCATGAGTCAGGAGCCAAAGGACGCAAGAGAAAGTGCCAGTAAGAATGAACCAAGACAGATACAGATAGATTTTATTTGTCACATGTGCCAATTGGCACAGTGAAATGAAGTC
Source organism: Raja brachyura (assembly GCA_963514005.1). Next base: position 30,956,155 of record OY740803.1, read on the forward strand.
ACCATACAGCCAAAAATAAAGAACACAACACAGAGTAGACAGAAATTCAACATAAAACATCCCCTCACAGCGGGATCAAAACTTCCCACCATGAGGGAAGGCACCAAAGTCAGTCTCTTCCCGATGTTCCCCAATGTTCACCCATGGTTGGGGCCTCCCCGAGCCCTCCGCTGTCGCCGCTCCGGGCGGCCCGATGTTCAGGCCCGCTCCCCGGAGTGATGTAAGTCAGACGTCGGGGCTGGGGGACGTCCTCAGCGGCCTGGACCCTGAGTCGGCCCCCTCCTACCGGAGTCCGCGGCTCCCAAAGTCCGCAGGGCTCGCCGGGTGGAGACACAACGCTGGAGGCCCTCGGCAAAGGGCCCCAGGACTCCATGCTGACGGTCAGCGCCGCCCGCGTTGGGAGCTCTCCACAAACCAGAGCTCCACGATGTTGGAGCAGTAGCCCAATGCTCTAGAGCTCCAACGGCGACCCAGGTAGGCATCGCCCGCTCCGTGGTGAGTCCAGCGCCGCGCCGCCGCTGTTGCAGCTCTGGTCCGGTCCCCGGTTCCCGGCAGGAAAGGCCGCTCCGATCCAGGAGGTAGGCCGCGAGGTGGGGGGCGAGGACGCGACTCGGAGAAATAGTCGCGTCCCCGCCAGGAAGTGACTGGGAAACAGTTTCCCCCTTACCCTGCCCCCCTCCCCCACATAGAAAAGTTAAAGTCTCCCCAAAAAAACACACTTAAAACTGACTAAAAATAAAAAAACTGACTGGAAGTTTTGGCGGCGCAGAGGGTTCAGGTGTATAATTAGTTTTAGTTTGAGTTTTAGAGATACATTGAGGAAACAGGCTCTTCGGCCCACCGAGTCCATGCCAACCAGCGATCTGCGCACACTAACACTATTCTACACACAAGAGGGACAATTTACATTTATAGCAAGCCAATTAATCTGCAAACCTCGTTGTCTTTTGAAGTGTGGGAGGAAACCGAAGATCTCGGAGAAAATCCACGAAGGCACGGGGAAACTGTACAAACAGCACCCGTAGTCAGGATCAATCCTGGGTCGCTGGCGCTGTAAGGCAGCAATTCTACTGCTGCCCACTGTGCCATTCCATTACTGGAAGCTTATTTCAGTATTTCATGCAGCAAGCTTTTAATTCTCAATCCAAGTGCGGCATGAACTCGGAGAACATGGGCTACTTCACTCTTTGGGGCTTTGATTGATTTAATTAGATGGATGACATTCTGTCACAATCTTAAGCTGACAAAATCAAACAACCCTTTTGTTCTTCACAACTGATCAAATTGTTCAGTCTGTGGATTTCATTCCAGGGTTGTCACTGAGCATAAATTTTGTGAGTGGTCCTGCAGAATTCAATCAATAACAGTCTAGGTTTAAAAAAAATTGTGACTGACAGGAATGCATTGGGTGCTTAGCTCAGTTCCGAGAAGATTGCAAAGTTGATGCCCTGTGACTCCCATGCATTGGTGAGTAAACCCGTAGCATGACTGACGAAATCGATTCGTTTTTCTGAAAGAAGTAGACTGAGGGCCAACTTTTATGACCACATCTAACAAATGGCGGTGGTCCCAAGATTAGGGCGAATAGATTTTAAGTTACAGAATAGGCTCACCATGTCGCTTCAGAATCGATATGAGTTATCAGAGTGGCCCATGACTTCTTGAGTGAGTTAAGGACTTATGCAAGCAATGTTGCTGGAGAGATGGAATTACAAATGTAGACAATTTCCATACCAGCCGATACAGTATTCCTTCCTTTTCCGTTCTTGTGGTCATCAAATGAAAAGTAAAAGAATATTTATAGCTGCATCTCCATGCATCTTCAGACTTCATTCCAGGAAAATGGCTATTCTTATATTACTCGCCGTGCCTGCAATGCTTCACAAATCGTTTTTGAAAACCTGAGGCAATTACTGTAAGGTTGTTGTGTGTACAGCTTCCAGTTGCAGGGTCTTGTGGTGCAACTGATTAATGAGTCCTGCTTGATTTAACATGGTCCCTGATCTGTACCTTGGTTCATAAAACAAACTGCTTAATATCTTGGCATACTTTGAATTTACTTTAAACTAGTATGGATTCAAGTGAATAGTTTCCAGGGCAAAACGTGGCTAAGACCATAGTTACTGTGATTCATATATTTAATTTAGTTTAAATTATTATCACATGTACCGAGGTACGTTGAAAGGCTTTTGTCGCATCAACAGATATGTAATAACATAATTCTTTGAGATTGTGCAAGGGTCTGATGAAGTAATTTGTGAGAAGATGTTTTCATTTGAAAAGGAGACCAAGGGGTCTAAATATAAGAAATATATTCAACAGTAAATCTATTCAGAAACATGGGAGAAACTATACTACCTAAGGTGACTGGAGTGTGAAATGTAGAGGTATTTAAGGGGGAGTTGGAGAAAGTCCTGAAGGAGAAGGAAAGCACTATAAAATATGGTGATCTTTATCTGATAGAGGTTATTTATCTGGTAGAAATAACTGAGAAGGAACGGCTGGAGGATGAGGTGAATCATAAGCATTGGTGCATCCGAATGTTCTGAGTGGAAAGTTCCACAAATTCATTTGGCTACTGATAGCACCATGGCTTTTTGAAATAAAACGTTACAGCATTCAAGTGTCTGTACGTCAGAGGGTGCAGACCACATGGACTGCTTCATAACTGAGCAATCCCATGAAAAGGATAACTAGATTAGATAGGCAGCAACCATGCAACACAGATATCCTTGCAACACAGAAGGAATCACTCAGCCCACAAAGCCAGTTTTCAGAGCAATCACATCATTCCCACTCTGCCTCGCATTTCCCTGTAATCCATTCTCTCTCTCTCTCTCTCTCTCATGCTCATCAGCTCTTCCATTACCCACCAACACCTGAGACAATTTACAGCAGTTAATTAACTTGCCAAACAGCACACTTTTGGAGATACATGGATCTGCAGATGCTGGAGCCTTGAGCAAAACACAAAGTGCTGGAGTAACTCAATGGGTCAGGCAGCATCTGTGAAGGGAGAGGATTGGCGACATTTCAGATCAGGACCCTTCTTCAGACATTTTTGGAATGTGGGGAGGATGCAAGAGCACGCATGTCAGAAGGGAAATGTACAGACTCCACCACAGAGAGCAACTGTGGCCAGGAATGAACCTAGGGCACAGGAGCTGCAAAACAGCAACATGCACTTCTGTACCACTGTGCTACTCCAATGGGTACTTGTCCCAAATGTGTACAAATCATCTGTGTCAATCTCCCGGTTCGTGGTGGAATCGTTTCCTCTGTTATCTGACAACAATTTTCTTCATTTCAGTCTTTGTGAGCATTGTTTCTTCATTGAACCATGGCTGCATCTTTAAAGTTATCATAGGTCTGGCGAACAATCGCTCCAGGTCATTGTAAATAGCTTCCTGAAGAATGTATACAATGTACACTCAACCTTTTTCATGTGCAGGACGTGGATGGATTCCACAACGGAAAATACTGTCTGGGCTAAGCAACTTTTATTTACAAACAAAATTATTCCCACACAAGTAAAACATATGGTGCAAAACAGAATCAACGGCACACTCTACCTTCAAGCTGGGTTACCAGTTAAAGGAGTTCACAGTTGTTCCAGCACTTCTCAGCAAAAGTTCTTTGAATGGCAATATTGGATATATTATCCCAATTTGTCTGAAATGGCACAGTGAATATAAACTGAGAAGCAGAAGAACATTCCAAGCCATAAAATCTTTATCTTTTGATGATCTATTAGTTTCTTTGAAGTTGATGTACCCCCTGTGGTAGATTATTTAATCAGGGATATACAGTCTTATGAAAAAGATACACGTTTTGAGATAAACTGCACTATGGAGCCCAGCAATTTAGAAAGAAGAAGCTTCCAGATTTTTGTTGTGATACTCGAGCTTGCTAACTTTGCTGACACGGCAATGGGAAAGAACCAACATTAAGAAATCATTAATAAAGAAATCATTTAAGAATTAGAAACAAGGAACTGTAGATGCAGTTAATACACAAATGGGCACAAACTGCTGAAGTAACTCAGCCGGTCAGGCAGCATTTCTGGAGAACATGGACAGGTAATGTTTCAGATCGGGACCCTTCTTCTGACCATTCTAGCAGTCTGAAGAAGGGTCTTGACTCAAAACATCACCTGTCCTCATTCTCCAGAGATGCTGATTGACCTGCTGAGTTACCCCAGTATTTTGAGGCCTAAAACGAACCCAGAGTACCCAGTTCGACTGCAAACATGAAGCACCATCGTCAGAGCTGGTTGGCGGTTACCTAATCCATGGCAATGATACACCACAGCTTGGTAACTCACTGTCTGGCCTTGCCATACTTGGCACAGCACATTATCATTACTCACATTAGAACCTGGACCACAGGGACCTCAGCTTCAGCTCAGTCAGCCTCAGACTTAGACCTAATTTGTTACTAATACCTATGAGAGAGAAGCGAGTGATACCAAATTTCTGAATTCACTGGGGTGGAACCCTCTACAAGACAGACGTGAAGCTCAAGATTTGACCTGTTTTTTAAAAAATGTTAAATGGCCAGCTCGACATAGATTACAAAACCTACACCAAACCCAAACCAATTAGGAGCAGACGAGGACATTCGATCCAATTTGAGATACCAGCTACCAAGACAGATGTGTACAGCAATGAATTCTTCCCCTGCACAATTAAAACATGGAATAGTCTTCACCCTACTATAGTTACCCAACCAGATGCAACTAAATTTAAGGTAACTCTTTCTTCCCCCAAACCCTTTCTGACTTAAGTCCTCCATCCACCACCTCCAGTTTAAATTCCATTTGGAATATTTTGGAGGACCAAGAAACCAAGAACAGAATGTACTGGGAGGAACATAAGAGCAGTTTCTGGCTCTTCAACCTGCACTTCATTTTTAAGGGGATCAGAATTGATCTATATCCACTCGCCTAAGTCCCTAGGAATGGAGGCGGCCATTTTCACTTTTCCACATCACCCCTTTCCTTGTGAGCCCTGTGCCGTGTATGTGACTGTGTATGGCTGGCATATGGAAAACCCATTTCTCCTCAATAACAGACCCATGTTGGTCTATATTTTACCTACCTTTGCTTTGTAAAAACTAGTTTGGAATTAAGACTTGAACGTAAAAAGCCAATCATAACTTTATGTGGTAAAAGTCAATTTGTAAAATGGAGGCTGATATTAATAAACGTTGACCTTAAAAGCAACTTTTCATTAAAATTGTGCTGTCAAGCAATATAAGGTATATATTGCAATTAACTGAATCATGTTTACATTTTAGCAATGGCAAGATAATATGTGGCCAACTCAGCCGCCAGTCATTTTCAGTGCATGATATGGAGGTAGACAAACAGAGCTGGATAGACCTTCACATGAGCTCATAAATGGCCTCAGTGTTTTGATCGGATTAGGTAACATTTTGATGCTATGATATAATTGGGTTCCTTGTAGCAGAAAAAGCCTGAAGCCCACCCTGGCCTGGATTAGTGAGCTAAACTCAACTACTCAGGGATGGAGAACTGGAAGTGGCCTCAAAAACCCAGGGTTTAGGAGCAGCCTGAAGAAGGGTCTCGACCCCAAATGTCACTCATTCCCTCTCTCCAGCAATGCTGCATGTCCCGCTGAGTTACTCCAGCTTTCTGTGTCTATTTTAGGAGGTGAATAACTAGTTATTGGCTCTGCCTCTGGTGATACCTGGTCTTTTAGGGGCAAATCTCTCAAACATATTATAACATAGATGTTGGTAAATTGCCAGATGGTTGGAGTTAGGATCCCCTCTTACATTGGGAGACCAAAACTAGACATAGTACTCCAGCTGTTACGTCTGCTGTGTTCAAAGTAATTATTTAAAGTAATATTGTAAAGTATGTCACTTTTGTATGTTTTACCCATTGCTTGCTTATTAGCATATCCTTTAATATAATCGCACAATATGGTTTCAGATTGAACTATGTCAATCTTAATATAAAATACCTTTTTTATTACGGTTATTTGTTCTAATGGTCCTCTTACACCAGTTAATTTGTAGAGCTTTCCTCATTACACAATATCAGATACTCATGTAGTCTCTTAATGTATTGATCGAGAAATCCATCTCTTACTTGCTCCAGGACCTTTCCCTCCACCATATACCACTGATTTGGTTTCCCCAGTCTAAAATTATCATTGTATTATCTTTATTACATGGACCTCGAATTTCTCGATTTATGTTATACCCTACAATATCATGATTGTTTCAGACCTGCAGATAGTTCCCATAAATCCATTATTATCCATTATAATTATTTCACTCATATACTTGTGTATGATAGTACTCATGTACAGTATGATTTGACTGGCTAGCAGGCAAACCAAGCTTTTCTCTGTATCTCGGTACATGTGGCAATAAAAAGCTAAGCTAAGCTGCCTAGGGAAAGCAGCCAACACAATCAAGTACCACTCACACCCTGGTCATTCTCTCTTCTCCCTTCTTGAGCAGAAGATAGAAAAGCTTGAAAACAGGTGACGTCAGATTCAAGAACAGCTCCTTCTTGAACCACTACACCAAACTAGTAATTTTATGCTCAACATATCTCATTTGCTTAAAATTTAAGTTTATTTAATTCTTTGAATCTAAATTCCTACCTCCCATGGAGGGATTCAAACTCGTGCCTTTGCACAATAAAGGGATAAACTTCTCACTTATTCTTTCACATACAAGGCATCATATTTCAAGGAAACCTATGAGCAATGGGCTTCAGACAGGGCAAGGACAACAGCTGAGCAATCAACACTATCACAATCCAATGCACAACATATAGTGAGCCACCAGCATTAATCTCCACTGGCTGAAGGCTAGCTCAGTGAAGCTGTATATGTTTAGGGGGTGAATGAGTGCACAGCCAGATTCAACATGCAGCCAAGAACCAGCATTTTAACTATCGACGGCTGGAGCCATCTTCTGCAATTTTCTGTAACAAAACATGGAAGAGATCTGGAACCTTTTAAATGTGGATAGACTAGTGACGTTTCATGCATTAGAAAATAATCAATGGGCAGCTTCGGTAGCAACTGATAAAATCTGCAAATGAAAAGCCATGTGAGTACATGTGATAGCTATACGTGTGACAATTGATTAAATTATTCCACTGTATTTAAGGCTCAGTTTACTGCATATTACTTCTGAATGTTCTAATTAGTTCTCTGCATGGCTAGAGTTTATACTAATCTGGGATTTAAGTGGTAATTGTATAGATTCTTATTAATGACTCAGATTGTCTTCTCAGCATTATCTATCAATGCTCTATGCCTTCACAATACAGAAAAGTTCACGAGAGTAGTAGGGAAAAGACCTTCTAATAGCTGTTAAAATCTGAATGAAAGTTATCAAGATTACAGGTTCCTTCAGTGTACCCCCAACACTGTTGCAATAGTTAATGCAAAGATTAAGTGACTTACTTGGAGATTTTAGACGTCTCCAAGAAGGGAATTATTACAAAAAAAATTGATTTTAGTTTCTTGTTTTACCTCACAGTAATAGAGTGAATTGGGAAGGAAATCCAAATTCATAAGGAATATTAGAATATACAGTATGGAATTAGAAGGAGGGCCACATATTTCACAAACACCGAAGCTCCTTTCATATGACGTGTGGTTGCAGTAGATGCACTCCCTCACTACACTGGACACATGGGTCCACATCTGACCCTGGTTACCTCTGTGTGGAGTTTGTACTTCCTGTGTCACAGCCTGGGTTTCATCCAGCTGCTCCAGTTTTCTCCCAACCCCAACAGTGTGCTGGATAGTTGGCTATTTGGGCACAGTAAAGTGTCACTGACGTGCAGGTACAATCTGAATGGAGCTGATGAGAATCGGAAGGGAATAAATGGGATTAATGTGGTATTCATGTAAATGGGTGCTTGATGGTTGGCACGGATTTGGTGGATTGAAGGCTATGCATCCTCATTGTATCTCCATATGACTCAATGGCTCTTTGATATAGGTTGATGGAAATGAAATGCCCCTCATGATTTGCCTTATAAAATGGAGGAATGAAAGATTATTTCCCTGGGTGCTGCCTGGTTAGTGACCGACGATAAATTCTTCAAAGAAACAAAAACATTCAGAGATAAATTAGATAGTGCAGGAAACCAGGTGCAGGGAGCACAATGCACAATTGGCATGTGCTTGTTTGACCTGAGGGTTAGCCAGCAAAGGAGCATTCAGTGAATATCCATGCCAGTGCCTGTGCCTAGACATCAAAGCTCTGATCTCACTCCACAATAAAGCAGTGGGCCACATGCTCTAGTGTGTCTTAGGCAAAACAGAAAGAATACAAGAAGATAGGAGCAAGAATGGACACTCAACTCCTCAATCTTGCTCTGCCATTCCCAATCTTTCAAAGATTTATCTACTGCCTCATCAAGTATTTCTAATAATCTCGCCTCCACAACTCTCTGGGGTATAGAACTCCAAGGATTCACTGCCTCCTACCTTAGTTTTAAATGATCAGTCCCTTATCTCAAATCTATGTCCCCTCATTCGAGACTCTCTCGATAGTGTAAAGAGCTCATTATCTACCCTGTCATGTGTCATTAGTACTTTATAAGATCACCCTTCATTTTTCTAATTTCCAAGGAATACAGACACAACCTGTCAATCGTCACTTGAGAGGACAACCCCCTCATCGCCAGAAATCTTTTGGACTGCCTCTAATGCTATTATATCATTTCTTAAATAAAGGGACCAAAGCTGTTCACAGTACAGCAGGTGTGGCCTCACCAACGGTTGTACAATTATAACTAAAGTTTATTTTATCTAAACTCCAACCACTTTGCAGTAAAGGCCAATATTACCATTTTCTCTCTTATCTCCCAGATGTACCTGCCTACTAATATGTTGTGAACGATTCACAAAAACATTTCAATCCCTATGTCTTCCAATCATTTGCAATCTCCTTCCATCTATCCTTCCATATATTTCTCTTACCAAAGAACTTGATCTCACACTTTTCCACAATAAAATCAATTTACTAAGTTTTTGCCCACTCACACAATCTATCTATATTCCACTGCAGTGTCACAATATCCTCATCACAACTAATCCTACCTCAACAATGGAACAATACAGACCACTTCTTGCATTTCCATAGATGTGTTTCTAATTGTGTACTAATTGTGTATCATGGATGGGTTGTTAATTGTTCTTAATGTGACAAAGTCTTAAAGACAATCACATAAATGTATTTCTGTGATTGTCTTTAGATTTTGTCACGTTAAGTGCCCATGTTAGGTCCATAGAAACCTGTGCTGAATCCAGATCAGTTTTAAAGGCGAGTGAAGAATGTGGGACATTGAGCCAAATGACCATGTTGCAGAAATGTAAAGGATAAAGTTAGAATAATTTTACTCCTGGCTTTGTAATATTTACTCTTGACTTTGCTCGGTCACAGTTTTAACATCAGCTCAATGTTCCACATCGATAAATCTATATTTCATTGACTTTGATAAATTGGTTGAAACTTATGATTATTCTTTATTGCTAAAGTAACACTTGAACTTTGGCAGTAAAGGGACATTTAGAAACTGCAAAGTTTTTACATCTTAAGGGATCTGATGTGGAGCTTGCCTGTTGTTAAGGAGTGAATATGTTTTGTTGACTGTAAAGCTCCTTTGCCAGTTGTCAACAGGGAAACTAACCTTAATATGGCTCTTAGCATGGAGATCGACAATCTTTCGCTGAGCGGCTGTTCAAAAGTATGGTGTGGAGCTGGATGATGTACATTTGGAGATTTTCCTCTTAACCTGCTGCCCAGACCTATCACTATAGCATAGAAGTGTGCTACACCCCCCTGAGTAGAAGTAGTGTCATCTCATGAACTTTCCTAACAGGCCAGACATGTATTCCTCTGTGCTCAAAACATCTCGTGCATTTGGAATGATAGGCAAGATACAATCTTCAGGAAGATCAGAGGCAGTTTGAACAAGCTTACTCCTGAGATGTTTGACAAGCTATGTCGTGAGCTCCTTAATGTGGGTGAAGACTGGTTTTAGTTTTTAGTTTTAGTGTTAGAGATACAGCATGGAAACAGGCGCTTCGCCCCACCGAGTCCGTGCTGACCAGCAATCACCCATGCACTAGTTCTATTCTACAGAAGCCAATAACCTACAAACCTGCATATCTTTGGAATGTGGGATTAAACTGGAGTACCCAAAGGAAACACATGCGGTCACAGGGCAAACGACCAAACTCTGTACAGACAGCACCCACAGTCAGGATTGAACCTGGGTACCTGGCGCTGTAAGGCAGCAACTCTACCGCTGCGCCACTGTGCTGCCCAATGTGCCACTGGCCCTAAAGGGGATCATTTTACTGATAGTGGAAATGTACTGTGCATACACATCAGCGTTCTCCTGCTCATGATCTGAATACACTGGGTAGTGCCACTATGTACCCCCTGGCAACCGGACTGCCGTTGATCTCCACTTTCTGCCTGATGGCAGCCGTGAATGCCAAGGTCTCCCTCTCCCTCACCACTGTCCTGCTCTCAGCCGTGGTCTACCTGAGATGATGTTTGGTGAAGATCTACGCGCCGCCGTTCTCCTCTTTCTCCTCTTCCTGCTATCCCCTGCTCAACCTCATGCGGAGGTGTTGGGTTTCTTCCTATACAATAATACAACAATACCGTTTGTTTGTCATTTGAACCTCAGATGAAGTTCAAACTAAATTTGGTTTCTGCAGTCATACATCAAGAAACGAAACCAAGACACACACCAACTCACTTTACACAAACATCGATCACAGTGAATCTCCTCTTCACTGTGATGGAAGGCAAAGTCTTGTCTCTCCCCTGCTCTCCATTCATCTCCCAATGTGAAAGTCAAAGTCAAAGCCCCCAGCGGGCGATGGCAAGTCCTGCGGCATTTAAGGCCGCGCCGGGTGATGTAAGGCCCTGCTCTGGGTCTTGATGTTGGAGCCCCCGGCGGGCGCTAGCACGTCCCATGGCCATGTAAAGCAGCGCCGGGCTATGTATGGCCCTGCTCCGGGTCTTGATATTGGAGCCCCTGCGGGCGCCAGCAAGTGCCGCGGCCGTTTAAGCCACGCCGGGCGATGTAAGGCCCTGCTCCAGGTCACTTTCAACCCCGCACTTCGGGCAGGAGAAGTTGCCATTGCAGGAGTTCAGAAAAGAGGTCTCCCAGCAGGGGCCCTCGAGCTCCCGATGTCACCGTCCACCGGACCTGCGGCTGGAGCCTCCGAGCTCTGGAGTCGGGCCGCAGTGGCGTGCCACCACACCTCTCCACGCTCCGCGACTGAAGCCCCCAGGTCATTCCGGTTGGAGGCCGCTCCACGGTGCTAGGCCCCAACAACAACGGAGACCCAACAGGGCAATGGTCGGGTCCCCGTGCAGGGAAGAGGTTTAAAAGTTTCCTCCACCCACCCCCCGCCCCCCACACGTACACAGTTAAAAACCCACTACAAAAATTTTTTTAAAAGACAGACGGACTGCAGAGGCTGCTGCGACGTCGGTTGCGCTGCCAACCAAAATCTGTTCCTGGTCCTGAAACGTGTTTCCTGTTAAACCTGAGGCAATAGGGCAGTTTACTAGCTTGACAATACTGCACAGTCATAGAGAGGTACAACATGGACGGAGGCCTTTTGGTCCACTGAGTCCACGCCAAACTTCAAGCACCCAGAAACACCAATCCTTTACTAATGCATTTTATTCTGTCCACATTCCCATCAATTTACACCATCACCCCTGTCCCTCAGATTCTAGCAGTCACTTTCACAAGAGGCAATTTATTTTGCCCATTCAACTTTGTTGCCTGCACAGCTTTGGGACGTGGAAGGAAACGGAGCACCCGGAGGAAACTCACATGGCTGTAGAGACAACTTGCAAAGTCCACACTGATGAGCGCAGGGAGTCAGGATTGAACCTGGGTTGGTGGAGCTATGAGGAAACGGCTCCACGAGCTGCACCACTTACTGTGCGGGCCTTTGTGGAACGGGCCCTGCACACATTTTAGATGGAAAAAAATATTCAAAAACAAGGAGGATAAGTTTTTTCATAGAGTGGTGGGTGCTTAGGGTGGTGGTGGAGGCAGATATGGTACGAAACCTTTGGATAGGCACATGGATATTCAGGGAATGGAGGGATATGGATCGCATGTAGGCAGACGAGATCTGTATAACTTTACATATAATTCGGTGTGGATATTGTGGGCTGGAGGGCCTGTTCCTGTGCTGTACTGTTCTATATTCTACCTTCAACAAAAGAGTTCTTTTGCTGCGATGCCATTGAGGAGGAGGACCTTCTTCAGATCAGTCAGCAACAGAACATCCATCTACCTGGAGTGCCCTGCTCTCAGCTGTGGCGTGCCTGAGGTGATGTTTGATGAGGATCTACGCAGGCACTTTGCTGCCAGCGTTCTGCTGCTGGGAGGCTGGGTGCATTAGAGAGGCAGGATAGTGACCTGTGACACAGTTACTTTACTTGACCCGCCTGATTGCCAGTGACTATGGGAGAGACAAGGAGTAAAGGTGTAATGATCTGACTGTCAGGGAATGTGGAGTGGACAGGAGAGCTGGAATGTTGCAGTCTGACTGTGAGAATGGGAAAGGGAGTGAAGGATATCACAGTCAGTGTCTGTGAATGTGGAAGAGGGTGGGAAGAAGGGAGAGGAGTTATGTCTGGTTGTCAGTGAGTGTGGAAAGAGGGGGAGGGAGGGCTGTTGCTATCTCCCTGTCATTGAGTGAGAGAGTGTAAACTAGAGGAAAGGTACCGGTGTTACTTGTCTGGCTGACAGGGCGAGTGAAGGGTTGGGGTGTGGGGGGGGAGCAGGTGGGAGTAAGAGGAAGTGGGAGAGAGTTAGAGGGACCAGTTGGCACTCTCATTCCCATGGAATGTGAGTGAGAGGCACTCTGAGACTAGATTGTGTTTGCATAACAGATCCTCCATCCTGACAAGTACAATGACATGTTCATCTACAAGGCTGAAGCAATTGTTTACCTTGCACTCACCTACACATGAGGGGCAATGTACAATGTCCAATTAGCCTACCAACCTACCAAGGAAAATAAAAGACCTGCGGGAAACCCACAAATGCACAGCAAGAATGTGCAAACTCCTGCAGACAGCACTGGAGTTGCTGGAACGGTGAGACAACAGCTGCATTAGCTGTACCACCACCAAGAACAGTGTGACATCTTTCTGTCTCCGATTATGCTTTTGCATCATAGCTCTGATTCTTTGAGTACACCAACTTCAGCAAGCATCTCCTTGCCGGCATTGGTTTGCATTGATCAATATTGGCAGCATAACTTGTTCGTTTTATTTGCGCTATCCCAAGATCAGTGGCTTTCTTTAGCAGGACTCTATCCCTTAATCCTGAGTCAAGTAAAAATGTTCAGCGTTAACTGTTCACAGCAATCCACAAATAATCCAATGTCGGTTGATCGCGAACTTGTAATCCGAGAACCTGCGGTTATATACCTGTTAGGAAAGTGCAAAAGAATACTAGAACATGGAACATAGAAACGTATAGCACAGGAACAAACCTTTCGGCCCACAATGTCTGTGTTGAGCATGATGCCAAGGCCAACTCTTATCTGACTGCATGTGATCCATATCCCGCCATTCCTTGACTATCCGTATTCCTTTCCAAAAGTCTTAAATGCCACGATCGTTTCCAATACTCCTGCTCTTGATGGCAATAGAAGAATTGGTACCAGTTAGCGGTTTCATTTTTAAGTGGATTGCAAAGTGCTTATAATGTCAGTCTCTGCGATTTCATCTGAGGCTGTGACATAATGGAGTAATTGTCTGCCCTTGTGGCCAATGTGAATGAATGGCATCTTTACTTTCACCTGCTCTGCCTTAACTTATGTAGTCAGTTAAATATAACACTTTCTGTTTTTATTTAGTTTAGTTTAGTTTAGAAGTACAGCACAGAAACAGGCCCTTTGTCCTTCCGAGTCTGCGATCCCTGCACACTAACACTATCCCACACACACTAGGGACAATTTATAATTTTACCAAGCCAAGTAGCCTACAAACCTGTATTTCTTTGGTGTGTGGGGGGCAAACCGGGGCACCCGAAGAGCCATATTAAGTAGTATTTATACTACGTGGTCAATAAATGTTTTGTTTGAATTCTCCCAAGTCATAAAAAACATTCTTCATTCTTGCTTAAATCTACAATTAACGTGCTGCATTATGTTCTCATGGGCATAACATGCAAACAGTTCTTTTGCTATTGATGCATGTGCATCACTGGCAGCGCAGTGGGTCAGCTAGTAGAGCTGCTGCTCTCAGCATCAGGGACCCAGGTTCAATCCTGATCACGAGGACTGTCTTTGTGCAACTTCTACATTCTTCCTATGTCCACGTGGCTTCTTCCTGTCCTAAAGATGTGTTGGTTAGTACTGTAAAATTACCCCTAGTCTGTCAGATGAGCGGTAGAATCTGGAGGAAATTGATAATGATATGGGGAAAATAAAAAAAAAGATGAATATAGGTTTACTGTAAATGGATGGTTGATATTCAGTGCGGTTGATGGGCCAAAGGGCCTGTTTTCATACAGTATCTTTCTATGACTTTAAGGCTCTGTGACTAAGGTACATTTGCTGTGGTAACCCAATCAACCGTTTCAGAAGCAGTGATCTTGATTTTGTTGTGTTGTATGTTTTCTCTCAGTGTTGACAAACCAATTGTGTATGAATTATACTCTGCAACATTGTGAGTACTTAGAAACATAGAAACATAGAAATTAGGTGCAGGAGTAGGCCATTCGGCCCTTCGAGCCTGCACCGCCATTCAATATGATCATGGCTGATCATCCAACTCAGTATCCCGTACCTGCCTTCTCTCCATACCCTCTGATCCACTTAGCCACAAGGGCCACATCTAACTCCCTCTTAAATATAGCCAATGAACTGGCCTCAACTACCCTCTGTGGCAGAGAGTTCCAGAGACTCACCACTCTCTGTGTGAAAAAAGTATTTCTCATCTCGGTCTTAAAGGATTTACCCCTTATCCTTAAGCTGTGACCCCTTGTCCTGGACTTCCCCAACATCGGGAACAATCTTCCTGCATCTAGCCTGTCCAACCCCTTAAGAATTTTGTAAGTTTCTATAAGATCCCCTCTCCATCTCCTAAATTCTAGAGAGTATAAACCGAGTCTATGCAGTCTTTCTTCATAAGACAGTCCTGACATCCCAGGAATCAGTCTGGTGAACCTTCTCTGCACTCCCTCTATGGCAATAATGTCCTTCCTCAGATTTGTTTAGTATCCTTTTCGTGCCTTTAATTCTGGGCTTTTGTCTACTGCATACACGTAGGCTTAAATTTCGTAATACAAATGCCTTAATACTAAACTATAACTTAATAGTACATAAGTTATATCATGAGGTATCCACATCCTCTCAATGGTTTACTGATGTTTCAGTGTTTGGACTAACTTCCCCAGTTTCTGCATATATTAAGATTTTAATCAAAGAAAACTTAACATGGAATCATTTTTGTGTAATTGTGAGCTCTTGCAGAAAATTGCATTCTACTGATCTTTCTTCATCTCCCTAATAGCCCTTGCTGTGTTTTAGATCATAATCTGCCTTTGCAGCAGCTTACCGATGTTGTAAAGAGGCTCAATCTGTAAAGCCCCTCTGCTTTTACCAATCATACTCCTCTCCACAGAACCAGCTTAGTGAGTAAGTAGCTCAGGGGCTTTGTCCTCAACTTGCTTATAAAGTCAGCTTTGGAGACAAGGACATTGCTGGCCACTGCCTCTCTCACTGAGCTGGCACTCACGATGACCTACTCAATATTTCATGGTCAGTGTATCATTGAATCTGTGGATGAATGGATTGACTCAGTGATGTTGTCACAGCATCCTTGAAAAAGTGCGAATGCCTCCCAGTTCCTGGGCATCACTGCTTAAAATGGAAGAGGGGCATTTGTATTAAGAAATTTAAGCCTACGTGTATGCAGTAGACAAAAGCCCAGAATTAAAGGCACGAAAAGGATACTAAACACCTCCTTTGTCTACTAAGCATTCCGACTGTGAGAGAGTCTGTAGGTTACCCATTGGCCTCATCCACCTCCTCAGGACCAGAGTGAAAACAGGTCATCCTCGATTTCGAGGTACCACGTGGGGAGATCTGTCTCATTACTTAGTTTTTTGGCAACATAGACAATAGACAATAGACAACATCTTATCGTCAGTCTCCCATCTCACGTGAGACTCTGCCCTTCCCCTCCCTCAGCTCCTTTCTCAATGAGGACAGTAATCGGTCAGTCAACCAGAATTCCCATTGATACTAGACAACACAGTTAAAAAGCAACAACTGTATCAGTATAGTATTCTCTTTGCTTTTCCACCATGAAAAAACTGACTTCGCACTGGACTTACAGAGGGGATTTTGCATTGATGTAATTTTGTTCTCAGTTTTGGTTTAATGTAATATGCACAGCCTTGCCTAACTTTGTTAAATGACTGAGCCATTGATGCATTGAAATGAGTCAATGTGAATGAGGAATTCAATATCTGCATGAGGTTTGAATTCTTCACTAGTCAACTGTACAAGTCAGCATTATGTGAACACAAAACCTCTGACTGCATTGCTACTGTATTCTGTTGTATGACATATTACTTCCATGTTTATCCAGACAGATGAATCATACACAATCTCTTTATATTTTCAGCTGTTTCAATAGAATTACATACTGCAAATCTGTTCCAATATTCAAAATGTCAGCAGTAAAGTATTAAAGAAAGTTAAAGGAACAAATTGCCCAGTGACATTAATTATTAGATATTGTTTCCTATAGCTATTGTTTAACTGGACCATGAATTGACTTGAATATGACTCTCCTGAGCATTTAATCCACCTTTCCAAAGAGTATTACTGCTGATCCCTTAACTGCAATCATTCCATGAACACGGGTTTATCTAAAGATTTGCAGTGCTTAAACAGGATTAACTGCAAAGGCATCAGTGACGCTATTGATAAACATTAGTAGAATATGAATATTATTTTTGTTGGGATGTTTCAATAATATCTTACCAAGCCTCTCCATAATCTATTCAGAGTTTAGAAGATTTTTTTCTTAAACTATAAAAGCATTCCTGCAGGTGCTAAATTAACAATTTTTAATGATGAGCTACGATTTTGCTAAACATCATATCTGTTACATAGCTGCAATAGCGTTGACAACTTATTGACTTTTCACTACTTTAATGCATGCTGTGCATATGCTTCCAATAATCTGGCACAATGTTCACCTCTAATACCAGCCTCAAATGCACCAGCACCATTGTCACCACCTATTCACCGAGCAGTTGTGACATGCCAGGGGATCTCAGAGGTTCAGTGTTATGAGACCCTACCATTCAAAGACTGCAAGAAGCTGTAACGGTCGAGCTAGTGAAGCAACATGGGTCAAGAAAGATTGGAAGGTAATGGAAAGGGTTTACAACGAAGCTGGCAATTCTTTCAAGACTGTGATTATTTTTGATGCTAGGGCTTCCAAATAGGGAAGGCTGTTCTACCGAGGAACTGTTCATTCCTTCAAAGTTCTGCGTTAAGAGTGATACTGAACCAAGGTTTATATCTATGCAAACACAAGGAGCTGCAGATGCTGTTTTACAGAAAAAAGACACAAAGTCCTGGAGTAACGCAGTGAGTCAGGCAGCATCACTGAAGAACATGAATAGGTGACGGTTCTTCAGATTATGCTGGATATCTATGCTGGTGTTTCAGGGGGACTCAATGGTACTTTATTATTATGTGTCATTGAGTACAGTGAAATTCCTTTTTTGCATAGATTTCAGTGACAATATTGCTATACATTAGGCACAATCTTACCAGTATAAGAGAGTAAGATGGTAGATTGTGGAATTCCTTGCCACAGAGGGCAGTGGAGGCCAAGTCATTGAATGGATTTAAGAGAGAGTTAGATAGAGCTCCAGGGGCTGGTGGAATCAAGGGATATGGGGAGAAGGCAGGCACGGGGATTGGGGACGATCAGCCATGATCACAATGAGTGGCGGTGCTGGCTCGAAGGGCTCGAAGGGCCGAATGGCCTCCTCCTGCACCTATTTTCTATGTTTCTATGTTTCCACCACACTGGTACACAAGACTCATCATGTTTTAAGTGCCATCTTATAACTTTCAAGCCAGAATTTTTTCTCTAATGTTGGAGTCTATGGAGGCTATAACTATGTAGACAAAGGAATTAAATGTAAAATCTTCAAGTCATCATGTTTTAAGTGCCATCTTATAACTTTCAAGCCAGAATTTTTATTTTTAATGTTGGAGTCTATGGAGGCTATAACAATGTAGACAAAGGAATTAAATGTAAAATCTTCAAGTTTGTGTATGACACAAAGCTGGGTGGCAGTGTGAGCTGCGAGGAGGATGCGCTGAAGCTGCAGGGTGACTTGGCTGAGTGGGCGGATGCATGGCATATGCAGTATAATGTGGATAAATGTGAGGTTATCCACTTTGGTGGCAAGAACAGGAAGGCAGATTATTATCTGAATGATGTCAGATTATGAAAAGGGGAGGTGTAACGAGACCTGGTTATCCTTGTACATCAGTCACTGAAAGTAAGCAGGCAGGTACAGCAGGCAGTGAAGAAAGCAAATGGCATGTTGACCTTGATACCTAGAAGATTTGAATATAGAAGCAACGAGGACCTACTGCCGTTGTTCAGGGCCCTGGTGAGGCCACACCTGGGGTATTGTGTGCAGTTTTGGTCTCCTAATTTGAAGAAATACATTTTTGCTATTGAGAGAGTGCAGCGTAGGTTCACCAGGTTAATTCCCGGGATGGCGAAACTGACATATGATGAAAGAATGGATCGACTGGGCTTATATTCACTGGAATTTAGAAGGTTGAGAGGGGATCTTATAGAAATATAAAATTATTAAGGGATTGGACAGGCTAAATGCAGGAAAAATGTTCCCGATGTTGGGGTGTCCAGAACCAGGGGTCACAGTTTAAGAATAAGGGGTAGACCATTTAGGACTGAGATGAGGAAAAACATTTTCACTCAGAGAGTTGTTAATCTGTGGAAGTTTCTCGGCACAGAAGGCAGTGGAGCCCAATTCACTGGATCTATTCAGGAGAGATTTAGATATAGCTCTGAGGGCTAATGGAATCAAGAAGAGAGGAAGAGAATTGAATCAATGAGAGAAAGCAGGAACAGTGTACTGATTTTGGATGATTAGCCATGATCATATTGAATGCCGGTGCTGGCTCGAAGGTCCAAATGGCCTACTCCTGCACCTATTTTCTAGAAGAGGAGTGAGGAATCTTCCAGATTACTTGTTCCACATCTGTACTACACACAAGCAGATTAACAAAACATACACCTCAGTGCTGACCTAGCTGTATGAGTGATGGTCACCACATTACCCTGTAGCTGTGATCCACAACTACCTCAGGTCTAGATTGACAATCCAAATCTTCTGAGGAGGAGGACAAGTAACATGAAGATGGAGATTTGGAACTTCCTGAGAGGCCCAGACTGAGTAGTATCCGCTTCCTACAGTTTAACTGAGAAATCTGGTGCTGAACGCAGACTGGATTACAACTGGTCTTGTAAAATGACTACAACTTGATTTCAGTGTACGGGAGAAACTCACAGTGAATTTGACACATTTCAGAACATTTGTATTTTTTTAAATTTAATTGCATTAACAATATGTTTTAAAGTGTTTTTATTGTTTTAATGTTTCCAGTGTTTT
Source organism: Raja brachyura (assembly GCA_963514005.1). The sequence goes on from OY740803.1 coordinate 30,975,902, forward strand.
ATGAATTTTACTTATCTTTCAGTTTATTCTTGGTGGAATTAAAAATGTTTAATGATATGATTGATTTTTAAATATTTAATTACTTTTTAGAATGCTTGAGCAGTCTGTGAGTCATTGTTCTGCGCAATGTTTGACAGTTCTGTCAGTTGTTCAGACCAGGGGTAGGGCTTAATCAGCCGTTAAATGGTGCAATGTTATTGCTGAGCAGACTATAGCTTTGAGGTCCTGTCTGGGTGGTTGCTGTCCAAAACGATGGCCACACACAATCTACAATGAACACGCTGGGACTTCACCAGCCCAGCAGATGATAGAGGTACAGTAGGTGCAGTGTGGGAATGGCGAGCAACCTAGACAGCTCTTAAGAATATAAGGATGAAGAGCAGTGGTGTGCCACTTGGTCACTCAAACATGCTTTACCTTTCGTCAAAATCATGGCTGCTTTTCTAACTCAGTCCCATTTTGTTGACTGATCCCCATCTCCCTTAATTCCTTTGAGATCCAGAAATCTATTGACCTTTGTTTTGAATTCATTCAAGATTGGAGAATTACAAAGATTCACATCTCAGGTCTTATGTACACTTTTGGAATTTTTTGAGTGAGGAATTTTCTTCATCTCCGTGTTAAAAAATGGTGTATCTCGGAGGGTTGCCAACGTGTCGCGGCTGAGAAGCTTGCGTGTGCATAAGGTCCTGAGAAGGTTACCACCTGACCATACCTTCTGGAGGTATGCACCTGGCAGGGTCGTCCATGGCAGGCATTAGGTCAAAGGGAAATTTCCTGACAGACCACGGCCCTAGAAGAAAACCTCAACAGTGAAACACGCAGAGAATAATGGCTGGCCAGTGAATGGAGAATCATTTTTGCTGAGAAAGCAGAAGAGTGCTGTAGGAACAGACACACAACCTGCTGTTGAACCTGGGCCTGGCTCTGTCAAAGACTGTGTGGTGGCAGTCCATGCGCCCGTCTCCGCATCCACAGGCATCCACTTGGAGTGATATACCAAGTCCGTGACTCCAGGATCGGTCTCTCCAGCTATCTCAAGCCCCACAGAAAGGACCAGCCAGGTGGAAAATCATACTCCACCTCAACTGATCTCTTAGGTTAAGACTGAATCCTCTAGATCCAGACTCCTTATCCAAGGGTAACATTCTCTCTTTGAGCACTATCTTTTAGATGTTTCAATGTTCATGAGAGGAGGAATGGGCAGAACCATGCAGCAGTCGGGATTGGATCTGCAGGTAACTGGCCATGCACCACTGCATTTAAAAAGGTTATTTAATTTAAGTGAGACCCTCGGATCTTATTGAAACGATATACTGAAGTTTAATCACAGGTATTGTTATATACGAATAGTAATAGAAATACCAAATTGTTATTGCAATATATAATGTGAAAATATGTACAAAGTAAATGGCACAAGTTATAGAGGATAATTTGGACATTGATTGAAAGCGTTTATGCAACAAAAAAATGAATGAATCTTGAGCTGTAAATCAACATCACCCCTCCCTCCCTTATGTTTGTTATAGCTTTCCAATGGATCCAACTCACCTGTTCTCAGTGTTGCCAAGGTCTCAGTTCTCACTGTCAATGTTCCCTGGTTGCCAAGTACTAAAAGGAAAGGCTGAAAACAAAATGGTTACAAGTATCTCCTGCTGGTTGTATTTAATACATGAAAGCTCTCGTGCTTTTACACCTCTCCACCGCATCTTTGTTCCTAAAATAGTGTTGTGCCAAAAGAAGCAGTGTCCAGCCACTCTGCCATTTGCCAGCCGCTCCGTACTAATCTGCTATAATACTTACTCAGCAGCAGTGCGTGCAGATTAATCTTTATTACTTATAGTTCCCTGGGGTGCAGACTTCTTATTGGTCTGATCAGTTCATCAGGTCTGCAATGTGCTCATCAATCTCCCTTGAACCTGTCTGTGCCGATGCTGTGATTAGCTTATCTGTCAGGACCCAGTGACCAGTAGTGAAGGGCTGAGCAAACCGCATAGAAGAGATGGCATCCCCCTTTTTTTTTAAAAATACATTTATCCCACATGAGCTATTATTTATATGTTTTGGTGATAAATTTACAGAGGAAGCAAAATGCTTTAAAAGCCATTGACCCTTGTTCTATTATGTCTCAGTGTCTGCACTGCTGGACAGTTTACCCAGAGGATTGCAGCTCTCCAGAAAGAGATATGAAACATTGCTGATGAAGATTTAGTACAGAAGCATGCAGGCTCACTCTTTACCCTCTTAACCTCTGTGTACGTGTGTGTGCATGCATTGTGTGTATGCAGGTGTATGTGTGTCTGTGTGTGTGCATGTGCGCAAGTGTATACATGTGTGTGTGCACGTGTGTGCGTATGTATGTGTGTGAGCTTGTGCATGCACGTGTATGTGCATGTGTATGCATGTGTGTGTATGTGTGCTCGAGCGTACTCACAGATGTAAGCAGTGCATATGTTTGGGTACGTGTGTCAGTGGTTGTCCCTGTGCATGTGTGTGAGGCAGACTAGCGATTCTTAATCGTACTTCACCACCAGCCTATGGCATGGCTGTACTGTCGATCCAGACTTGATTTGCTTGTTAACTGGGTATGAAATATAAATTTACGTTGACATGCAAAACAAATGAAATACGGTGAAGTGCACATGTCATTATTGCCACAAAGTGGTCGCATTCTCTGATCGGCTGTGCCCCATTTTGATTATAACTTGCACAGGTTCAATTTAAACACAAATGCTCCTCTCTCTAAGCTTACACGCAGCAATCTGAAAACGTCACAATTGATTCACCATTCAGTAAAACAATGAACACACTGAAATTATAGTTTCTTTTAATAACATTCACAGTTAATAATATGGGAGAAGCATTAAAATAATTTAAATTGTAATTTTAACACGTGTTAATAGCTGAGCTAATTCATCGATGAAAAGCATTAATTTAACAATCAGTCTGGGTACTGTAGCCTGGGTTTTGCATGCTGTGCTGCAGCATGTTGTAGGAATATACTGTTTAAACCAGTTGCAAGACATACATTACACACATATATGTTCTGTGACAGTGCAGAGGCCGAGTAGCATTGTCTTTACAGATACTATATCAGGGGGAGTTACTCTGAAACTAATCCTTAAGATGTTCAAGGAATCAATGTAAAGTTACAACACGACCTTCTGTTTTAGTTGTTAATGAAGGATCAATCTATCATCGCATATATGTCATCGTTGATTTTGTTTGAAATATTTATTGAGTGATATCTTCTATTTTGTCATTGGAGGCAAGGGGACATTGTGAGGAAGTGTGACAGGATTAAAGCTGGTGAATGGGTTTACCTTTCTAGTTACAGTACTCGTTTGAGCTATCCATGGGTAAAAAGGAGATCTCTAGGTGTCTTCTCCCTTCCGTTTCTTCCTCTTCCTCTGGTTGCTGCTTTTCAGCTGCTCGCCATATGGCTGCTCTTCTGTGTTGGCAGAACAGTGCTTTGTGAAGCAGGTCAGCACAATTTTTAACAACTACCAATTACTGCAGTGCATATCTAGAGAAGACCAGGCAGTCGAGCAGACGAGGCATTGTTTTAGTACCTCTGTTTCAGTTCTATCTTTAGTAGCTCTATCCAGTTTTGTAAGTACAGCAAAAGCATGCCATGTGAATGCATGTGTGTGTGCGTGTACGCACGTGCATGCATGTGTGTATGCAAGTGCGTGCGCGTATTGAAGCAAAATACCAAACTTTGAACATGATTGAGATCATTTCTTTCCTTGTTGTTGGTTTGCGCTACTATTTCACCTCAAGCCTTGTTGAGTTTATTATCATATGCAAAGGTACAGTGGTACAGTGAGCTAAAGGTGCAATGATGAACTTGCTTGCAGCAGCATCACAGGCACATAGACTCAGACAACACACAACATCAGTAGAAAAAAAAAACAAGATGCTAGTGCAACATACAATTTGAAAAAAATAACAAATCCATGGTGGTACAAGAGGTGAACCACAGTGTTCCTTTGCTCAGGGAGGATTAAGGCTGTGCAGGTTGGTTCAAGAAACAAAGGTATGTTCTGTGCCTTTTCATACCTCTAGTTTCCCTCTCCCCGACTCTCAGTCTGAAGAAGGGTCTCGACCCAAAACATCAGCTATTCCTTTTCTCCAGTGCTGCAGCCTGACCCACTGAGTTACAACAGCATTTTGTGTCTATCTTTGGTTCAGGAACCTGATGGTGGAGGGAAAGTAGCTGTTCCTGAACCTGGTGAAGTGCGACTTTAGGCCTCTCCACCTCCTGCCCGATGGTGGCAGCGAGTCACTATTTTCCAGTGTGTTAGACGTAGTTGGCATTGATTATTGACAGAAACATTGTTAAAATAGAAGCCTGTTTGTTAAAGCAACCAAATATCCCGCCCCCATTACACAACTGGTAACATTGAAACATTTGCGGTAGCTTAGCCTCTGGTTTGAAATGTAAATCGATCTTATTTCCCATCAAACTTAAAATGACAGATTTTTTGAGAATATTATATTTACTGTCCCTGTAGCGCAAAAACAGATCTTTGGGTCAAATTTAGCACAACCAGTGACACATGAGTATTTCCATTCCTTTTATCCACCCTTTCTGTTCCTTTCTCCCTATGACCATTTGTCAATACACCATTACCTCAATCGTTGGCTCACCGTCGCCCAAAAAACAAGTGGACGAGCCCCATAAATATCATGGCTACAAGATCAAAGTCTGGTAATATTGTAGTTACTCACCTCCTCCACCCTAAGGCTGTTCCATCATCTATAGACATGAATTAGGAGGACCACAGAATACTCTCCAAGGCTTGGATGAATGCAGCACCAATAACTCCCAGTTTGACAGCATCCAGGAAAACAGTTTGCTGTCTTAGCGCTCTATCGACCACCCTAAACATTCATTACCTCTATCACCAACGCACAGTGTCATACCATCTAAAAAATGCAATGGAGTTACTCACTCAGTCCACTCTGACAACACCTACCTTCGACAACCTGCAAGATGGGTGAGGGCACCACCACTTGCAGGCTCCCCTGCAAGTTACAAACCCTGCCGACCTGGAAATAACTCATCCGTCATCCACTGTCACTGTGCTTCAGTCCTGGAATTCACTCCCCAACAACACATTGACATTTCTCATCCCACAGATGCAGCTGAACCTGACGAGTATTTTCAGCACTTGATATTTCATTTCAGGCACACTATCACCTTCCCAGATGATTTACAGATGGGCAATAAATGCTTGCTGGTGCCACCTTGATCTGAAGAAAAGAAAATAACCTGCTGCCTGTATTCTCGGCAGTCTTTCCGGAAATCCCAATTGAAGTTATCAGTGATTGCCTGGGTTCTGTGTTTTGCACATCTTTCTTTTAACTGTCTTGTAGAATTTATCAGTAATTTTGTATGTGACGACACGTCCTCACGAAGGTCCTCTCCAATCCGATACCTGACACCGGCAGACAGGCCAGAGGAAGCCTACTAACAGAGCCTGGCTGCCGGGAAACACCGGCCGTCCGGACTGAGCTGAGGCCCCATGCAGATGAGCCACAGGTGGGTCCAGTAAGTGGTTATTGGATCAACTCACCTGCACCTTGTCAGCTCCAATCCTTACTCACCCTGGAGAGAAAGAGAGGAAAAGGGAAAGGGGGAAAAAGGGAAAAAAGAAAAAGGGAGGGGAAAAAGAAAGAAAATGAAAAAGAGAGAAGGAGAGAACAAATATTTATTAATGGTGTCTCCTCAGTGATAACTAAGGCGTATCCCTGTGTACGGTCCTGGGCCTTCTTGTCACCATTGTCTATCTTTGGAAATAAACCATATTACGCGAGTTCATCCTGCTACGAATGTCATTTTTAACCCAGTGTCATGACCGATGCCACAGTATATATTATGTATGTGTGTGATGTCTGAGTCTGTGCGCCTGTAATGCTGCTGCAAACATTGTGATTTTCATTGTGCATAGGACAATAAATTCAACTTGACTTGGCCTGACTGGAATCCAGATTGTATCTGGATGTCTCTGCACCTGGATCCACCCACCTACATTAACCTGATTCCAATAGGTTGGGCTGACTACGCTGGCACTCTGTACCTGTAACTCCTTCAGCAAAGTGAAATGGGCTGTAGGTGCAAGGCTGCAAGTGAGGCAAAGGCCTCGGGTGTTGAACCCTGAAGTCATGCCCCTGGGAAGGCCTGATGGCCTTTGACAGCTTATTGCTGCCAAATGCCTTTGAGCTATTTTGACCAGGTCTGCTTATTAAAATATATAAATCATTTTAAAATGGGGTAGGGGGGAAAGATTGAATGAAATTGGCAAGAAATTAATCAAAATGTATAATAAAATTAACAAGTCACATTCTTTAAGGTTTAAAAAAAATGGTAGATACTTGAAATCCAAAATTAAATGAGCAAATATTGGCAACACTCAGACACCATCTGTGAGAAGTGAAAGGGTTAAGGGCCTGTCCCATTTGTCAAATTTCTCGGCGACTGTCGGCATCATTGACTGACAAATCAGGTCACCGAAAAAATTGCGTCGTGATGCGGTGTGAAGCGGCGTGATGACGTATGACGTGTTTTTTCAAGTGTCGCAACATTTATTTTGTTGCCGCTGGATTTTGAAATGTTAAATCTGTTGACACTGACATGATGCCGGCAGTTGCCGAAAAAATCGCCAAGTGGGACAGGCCCTCTAATGTTTTGGGTCTGAGATATTTTTATCTGTTTGATGAGTCTCACGATCATAGATGTCCCTTTTGATCAACCTACCCCTTCTCCACCTATCTTACTAAAAGTCAACTTGATTTCTCTATTTCTCGATTCTACTGAATGGTCTGGGAGTGAAACATTAATTCTATTTTTTTCCACAGGTGCTGCATGTTTTCAGATTAGTTATCTGCACATCTCTTTTCACTTGAGGCAGATTTCCCCATTCAAGCGAGGCAACGTCGAGAGTTGAGCATGAGGTGAGATGAGCCGGCACTCAACCTCCAACTCGCCTCCGACGTTAAGGATGTAATAGAAGTCAGGTCTGAGCTGACCAACTATGAGGGAGCATCAACCACAGAACTACTGGCCATAGACAAGCACAGGCGGCATGATGGCGCAGCAGTAGAGTTGCTGCCTTGCAGTGCCAGAGACCCAGGTTCGATCCATCTCTGCAGAGTTTTTACATCTTCCCCATGACCTGTGTGGGTTTTCTCCGGATGCTGCGGTTTCCTCCCATACTCCAAAATCGTACAGGTTTGTAGGTTAATTGGTACCGTAAAATTTGTAAATTGTCCCTATTGTTTGGAGGATAGTGTTAGTATATGGGGATCGCTGGTCGATGCAGACCCAGTGGGCCAAAGGGCCGTTGTCCATGCTATATCACTAAACTAAACAAAACACTATCCCCTGCATGCGAACAGAATTTAGGTTGGGGGTCTAGCAATCTCTATCAGCTCAACTGCAATTTATTTATTTCCACAGTGAATAAATGTCAGTTCACATTTATAACTCTGTTCAAACTACCTGGCTTAAATTCCCGGAGAGAGTTTGGAAACGTTTTACCAACTGACTGCTCTGTCCCTAGATGAAGACGAGACCTCAAGATTGCACAGCAGTGGGGAATTAATCCTTCCAGGAGTGGAGTGGAGCGGAGATTGAAATGCTTTCCTGGCACGAGGTTTACCACAGACAGGTACAGTCAGATAAGCAATGGGATGATGATTGGATATCTATGCTGAGTATATTGAGATGAGGCAAAACTTTTATCTCAGAGAGTGAGATGAGGAAAAACTGTTTCACCAGAGAGTAGTGTATCTGTGGAATTTTCTGCCACAATGGCAGTGGAGGCCAATTCAATGGATGTTTTCAAGAGAGAGTTAGAGAAAGCTCTTTGGGCTAATAGAGTCAAGGGATATGGGGAGAAAGATGGTACTGGGTACTGATTTAGGATGATCAGCCATGATCATATTGAACGGCGATGCTAGCTCGAAGGGCTGGATGGTCTACTCCTGCACCTATTTTCTATGTTTCTATGAGTAATGCTGAAGGATGAATACCAGGGAGAACCTCTCCTCTTCCAAATGATGCCACGGAATCGTTTACATCCACGTGAGAGGACATATGAGGATTTGGGTTAATTGTTTTATCAAAAGGGTAGCTCTCTGACAGCAGAACACAGCCTTAGTATTACGCCGAAGCACCAGTCTGTGGCCTCTTGAACAGGGAAAAGGCCGTTTGTACCTTGTGTCTTAAGGCAAGATTGCTACTGACTGAATCAAGCTCAATGCCTCATCTGAAATAAATTGCAGTGATATTTAAGAAATAAACCTTAGGCAGGACGTTCCAATTTGGCAAAGTTGGGCAAAGATGCAAGGAATGGCTTTAAGTGAAGGCTATCATTTGTCAAATTGTAGATGTAATGTACAATAATGAGAGGCGCTCTGTTGTGTATCTATACGGCAGTCGTGTGAATGAAAATATTAAAGAGCTCGCTCTGTGTCGAGCTGCTGTTGTGCTGAGAGATACCAGCTGATAACAGCAAGTGTTCAGGCAACACCACAAGCTGTGGGGTTAGCTTTATTTATTCATCCAATATCCTCCTTGGGGATGGTTAAGTGACAGCCTCCCTAGGGACCACAGCAGCATTCAGCAACAATGCAAGGAGCAGATTAAACCTCTGTTTTGGCTTGGTCAGAGGATCCCAGTGTACACACAGAAACCGGCAGTGACTAATGGGGCGATGGAGAAAGATTCTGTCAGATCACTGTATTAAAGACTTGATAAACATTCAGGAAGATTTGCACAGTAAGATATCTTATTCTACACTTTCCTGCAAAATGACAAATGGTTTTCCAGAGAAAGGACCCGTGATTTATCTGGAAGTATCAATTGAAGGAAATTTCTCTTTTCTGCTTGCAATATTGCTAACACCGGGTACTCAGAGGAAATTATTCCCCTGATTAGATTCTGCCTCTATTGCGTGACCTGTGTGGTTAAAGTGGTCTTTCACATATTGTATAATGGAGGAGAAAGCCAGTAAATATTGTAAAAGCACTTATGTACAAAATCTGACAGTGTAGAAGCACTCCATTGGGCTCTTCAGACCTCTGCCGACTTCTGAAATGCTATTTTAACATCTTGTTTTCCAGGGTACTGCCTGCTAATTACCTTCCTTATTATTTGTGGCTAAACCACTTGTTTATTCTTCCAGTCTCATTGCCTGTGTTCACCAAATGATACAATAGTTTCACATTTGTACAGAGTAATTACCGTATTTCAAGGCAATGAAGACACTATTTTTTTACCCAAAAATAAGGCACGAAAATTTACCTGCGTCTTGGAGGCCGAAGGTTCGGTTACATGAACGATGTTGCTCTACTGAGGAATAGCCAAGTCTATCCCTCATCGCTGGCAGCTGATAGGAAGCGGCTGTAAAGTGGGAAGCGGCTATAAAAGGACAGCGTTACTGGGGGGGAAAAGAGGTCCCTTGACAGCATGTGGGGAGTCTGGTCCGGGTCAGCACGGGCAGGAGCGTTGAGAAGGAGGGGGTCATGGATCATGCCAGCAACTCACTCACTCACTCACCACTGCCATGGCGCTCCGGGCGCGGAGGCACCGCATTGTAGCTTAGGAGGGAAGTAGCTCGGGTGGCTCAGAGCGGCCGCCGAGACCGGACAGCGGAACCGGCCGCCACCTCAGCGTCTTCTGCCGGCCCGCTCACCTCCGGCAGTGCTCTCCGTCTGAACACCTCTCTCCTGCTCAGTGAGGGGACCAGCTTAAGAGCAAAGATCATAGAGCGGAGCGGGTCAGCTGGCGATGGATAACACGACAGCGGGCGGTGGGGCTTACTCCTGTGTCAGTGCAATAACCTCAATTGATATTGTCATTCAATAAGACCACAACTGATTCACTCCGCTCCCATTTTTCCCACCATCTCTCCACCTGCCATCACCCTCCACCCCCCACCCATTCAGTCATTCAGAATGGAGGAGAACTGGAAGCATTGGGTAAATTGAATTGGGGTGCGTCTTCGACGTGGGTGTATCTTCGACGCAGGTGCGTCTTCATTGCTTCATTGACAAATACGGGGTAAATCTTTGCTAATCGAGCATCACTGATAGTAATCGTGTATTGTCTTGCCGCTGACTGGTTAGCACGCAACAAAAACTTTTCACTGTACCTCGGTACACGTGACAATACACTCAAGCTCAAATTCAGGACTTTGGTACCATTGGATGTTACTCCTGTAATCTATATCGATTGAGCAGTGAAATACCATATATCTGGTGGCACTGGTGGCAGAGTTAGTAGAGTCACTGTCTCACAGCTCCAGGTGCCCAGGTTCAATCCTGACATTCGGTGTTGTCTGTGTGGGGTGTGGCCTCGCCAACTTAGTTGTCTGTCTTTTGGTGGGGTGTGGCCTCGCCAAGTCTGTCTTTTCCTTCTGTGTGTTTTAATTGTTAATTGCATGTTTTCAGTGTTCTTTAGCTTGCTTTATGTGTGCTGGGCGGGGGGGGGGGCGACGGAGATGCAATTTTTTCCCGAATCGTATATCTTCCTGTACTGCGGCCTAACATCAAGGTGTTGGCGGCCTTTGCAGGAGACCAATTTCGAGAGCTCCACCGCAGGGGGCCTACGGGACTTTAACATCGCGGAGCCCAGCCGTGGGTGCTAGCAGACTTAACATCACAGAGCTCGCGGTCTCTGATCAGAGACCAACATCAGGAATTCCAAGCTGCAGAAGCTTCGATTGCCTTGACACGGGAGCTTCGACCGCCGGCTGCGGGAGCTTCAATCGCCCCGATGGATGGTTCGACTGCCCCGGCTGCGGGAGAATAAACAGGAAGAAGATTTAACATTTTGGCCTTCCATCACAGTGAGGAATGTGGGGAATCCGCTGTGGTGGATGTTTATGTTAACTTTTATGTAGTTGTGCGTCTTGTTGCTTTTTTTTGTATGGCTGTACGGTCATACGCACATCACCGTACCTTAATTGGCACATGCGCCAATAAAAGACCTTTGAAAACTTTGAACCTTTGAAATCTTTTAATGTTTTCCCTGTGACCGCTTGAGTTTCTTCTGGTAGTACTAGTTTCCTCTCACAACCCAAAAATGCGTGGATTAGTAGGTTAATTGGCCTTTGTAAATTCCCCTAAGTATTTAAGTGTGGTGGAATCTGGGGGAATGGATGGGAATGCAGAGACAATGGGATTACCATAGGATTTATAAGGGTGCTTATTGGTCAGCACAGACCTAGTGGGCCAATGGCCTGTATCTGTGCTTTGTGTCTCTGCGACTCGATTATGACTCCATTTGGTGGTAGTCATTCCCCTCTATGAGTTGGTGTATGATTCAGTGATGTGGTATTAGTTATTCTATATGCCATAAAAGTCATTCGCACTTCATGAAAACTGAAAAAAAACTGCAGATTTTTCAATATCTGAAATAAGAACAGAAAATGCAGGAAACATCCAACCGGTCAGTCAGTATCGCCATTGATAAACATTCTTGGATCTGAGATGTTAACTCTGTTTCTTCTTCCACAGATGCTGCTTGAGTTGCTAACTATTTCCAGCATTTTTTGCTTTTATCTCATATTATCTGCTGGTGATGTCTTTGGTGATTCTGATGTTGCTGTTTCCATTTCCCATTCCCATCATCTCTGGTGCAAATCAAAGACGGATTTGATTCCTTCCAATTTCAGTCTCATTTGCATGCAACCTCATCTTTGATTTACCTTGATTCCATCAATTCTTTGTAGCACCTTGTAGATGTATTCCATATCCTTTCACTTGGTGAACAAAATATTTCAGATTTCATCAATCTGAAATATTGTCCATAGATGCTGCCCGACCTTCTGAGTGTTTCCAGCTTCCTCGCTTTTATTTCATACTAGACTAAGTGTCTAGTAGGGCTGGACCCCAACACAATATTCCTCCTCTCCACCAATTCCAATATTGGTGGTCAGGGGGGGTGGGGGGAGGGGGCTTTCTGGAGCGCTAGTATGGGTGTTGTGGGCTGAAGGGACTGGTTTCCAGGGGGCTAGTATGGACATTGTGGGCCAAATGTATTCTTGGGGTGGCAGCTCAGTCACTCAAGCCTGATGTGCTGGCAGCTCACTCATGGCTGGTGTGCTGGCAGTTGACACGGCTATTCCTTGAAATTCCATTTCAAGCAGGGTGCAAGGACACCAAATTCAATTGCAGTTTCCTACTATTTCAAGCAGGGAGCAAGGGCACCAAATTCAATTGCAGTTTCCTACCATTTCAAGCAGGGAGCAAGGGCACCAAATTCAACTGCAGTTTCATGCCACCAAGCAGGGTGCAAGGCCACCATATTTAAGTGCAGTTTCATGCCACTTCAAGCAGGGTACAAGGCCACCAAATTCAAGTGCAGTATCATGCCACTTCAAGCAGGGTGCAAGGCCACCAAATGCAAGTGCAGTTTCATGCCATTTCAAGCAGGGTGCAAGACAACCAAATTCAAGTGCAGGTTCATACCACTTCAAGCAGGGTGCAAGGCCACCAAATTCAAGTGCAGTTTCGTACCACTTCAAGCAGGGTGCAAGGCCACCAAATTCAAGTGCAGTTTCATACCATTTCATGCAGGGTGCAAGGCCACCACATTCAAATGCAGTTTCATACCATTTCAAGCAGGGTGAAACCACCATAAAACCACACAAAACACCACACTCACAGTTCAGTCGACATTCAGTGTGTTCAGTTGATTCACAGCACAGACAGAGTCGTGACCTTGCCCTCCCCCATCTTGCAGAGACCTAGCCACACCCCCACTTCCAGGTTTTATAATCCCTCCCCCTCCCACCGGAAGGGGCGTGGCCTTCATGGCGTGATTGACAGGAGATAGATTCTCAAAAGATTTTAAACACTAATAACACTTTTATTTTTAATTGATGGGAAGAATCCTCTGCACCTGATGAGCGGAGGGGGACTGAGTAAGATGGCTAAAAATCACAGCCGTAAGTGGTAGCGTTTTATCTAAAATCAAAATACAGTGCAAACAGGAAGTTGTCAAGTTTGGACTTTTAATCATTTGCTATTTCGAACCAACCACCATCAACAACCATTGGCTGTGCTCTATTTCAAACCAACCACCACCAACAACCATTGGCTGTGCTCTATTTCAAACCAACCACCACCAACAACCATTTGCTATGCTTTATTTCGAACCAAACACATTTTCATTTTCAAACCACATTAAGGGCACTCAAGGTCAGTAAAACCGCAATCACAGTTTAGTAGAAATGTGTTCAGTGTTATTCACGGCTCAGACTGAGAGACATGATCCTCTCGGTTCTCCCATCTTGCAGAGACTGACTGAGGCACTCAATACTTCTGGGTTTTATAGTCCCTCTGGAAGGGGCATGGCCTTCAGAAGAATCTCAACATTTTTAAAATACTGATAACTCTTATATTTTTCATCGATGGGCAAAATCCTCGTCCTGCACAGCGGAGGGGGACTCTGAGTAAAATGGCCAAAAATCACAGCTGTAAGTGGCAGCGTTTTTTCTAAAATCACTATACAGAACAACAGGAAGTGGTCAAGATCAGACTTTTAGTAATATAGATTTCTAACAGCTGCTGATTTGGGTTTTCACCTAACATTTTAGACTAGTAGTTAGGGCATTGGCTTCCTTTCCCTTTTACGTCCGTTAGTCAGGCCGAGGGTATGACATACTTTGCTTGTTAAAGTTGAATTGTATATATTGCCATTTGGCAACTTGCCTGGCAACTTTATCTCATCCCTGAGAGCGACAGCTTCTAGTAACAATCAGGTTCCTTTGTCCCTGGGCATTTAATGTGCATTTTCATGTGTGTTCAGATATTTATCTCTTGTAAATAGGTGTCCTCCTGGAAAGTAAGAGAACGACGACACAAATACGAATATCTATCACTCAGTGAAACCTTTAAATTCTGTCGAACTAAACTGGATTCCACTATCATATTTTGTCTGCCTGGCATCCCTTGTTCATCAACGACATTTCCTGCTGCTGTTACGATACTCAAATCTTTCGTTCTCCTTGCAAATACGTGGCATGGGGACAAAATGGACAGATTTACTCATTCACAGTCACAGGGACCTGGATTCAATCTTGACCATGATGCTATCTATGTGGAGTTTGCACATTCTCCCTTTCACTGGAAGGGTTTTCCCTGGGTGCACTAATTTCCTCCTATGTCCTGAAGGTGTGCTGGCAGGCCGATTAGTTCCTGGAATTTATTTCATAGAATACCTGAGTGGTAAAATAATCAGAGTTTCAGAGGATATTGGACTGTTGGGATTATTCTGGTGGAAAATTCGGTGGACACGATGAGCAAATGGCATCTTTCTGTCTCGTCGCAAGTAAGTAAATGGAAACATGGAATAATAGTTTAAACTGTGAGGAACCATTCTATGTTGCAGATGAATGAATGAGCTTCCAAGGGGTGGCCTGTCCTCTGTGGTTTCTCAGTGTTATCATTGTGCTGTCAATTTCCATACCTGGTAGCATTCAATGCCTAAGATAGACATGAAATGCTGGAATAACTCAGCAGGTCAGGCAGCATCTCTGGAGAAAAGGAATAGTTGACTTTCGAACCGGAACCCTTTTCCAGCCTCAGCTTGTTGATACCAGTCTCTGTAAATCAGTAGGTACTGTTTCTTCCATCTCCTGGAGTAATTCCCCTTACATCTTTTTCGATAAGACTACTTTGAGTCCAGATAACAAATTGAGTGATTGAGTGATTGATACTTTATTGTCACATGTACTTGGTACAGTGAAATTCTTTGTTTTGCACACAGTACACAAGTATGCAAAGAGTCGCTACGCAAAGGGCCCTGACAAAGTTACAAACATATTCAGTATAGTCCTGATGGCTCCTCTTCCTTCTATGTTATCGCCCCCCCAGCTGGGTGCCTCTTTGTTCTCGGCAGTCCCCTCACACCAGGTGCCTCTTTGTTCTCAGTGGCGCAGATTGCCGAGAGCGCATCTACAACTTCTTGCCCTCACTCAGCTGTATTTGTGTCGCAATAACTAGATGGAGCATCTTCACACCTTGAACTCCCATTTCCTGCTTCTCCTGCAGAGGTAATCACGGTAGTGCATCTGTTAGTAATATTTATTTACTGACTCAGTGCTTCAGAGTAAGGTTCAATTTCTGATGTCTCACAAATAAAGTTTTGCAATCTTACTCTCCACAGTTTGTTTTTGTTTAGACTTACTCCAGAGGTCGGTAATCAATTTCTATGGCATCTGTTCCTTCCGTAAAGTGTGGAAATTCTCACATCCGCTAATAGGTCTCTTCTCTTTCTATATTGGCGAACCTGTTTCTGCTGATGTTAATATTTGGGTGACGCACATCTTGTGCTGGGACGGAACCCAGGCATTTAATAGAAGCATTTTTCTGCAATACAATGTTTTTATTTCCTTTCTATAGAACATAGAACATAAAACAGTACAGAACAGGAACAAACCCTATGGCTTGCAAAGTCTGTGATGAATAAGTTGCCAAATTAAACTAATCTTTTCTACCTGCGTGTGATTGATATCCTTCCATTCCCAGCAGATCCATACAAATAGTAAGATTAAATGAGAACTTAACAGTTTGAAGTTTGATCTTTATTTTATGAGGAGTTATGTTGAGGGATTACGTGAAGACCCCGCCAGCACCCATGTGCGACATTCTTCAAAGCAGCGGTGTACAATCACAGATAATAGAGTTGACTAATGATAGTAAGATAAGAGAACTAAAATACCAGTTGACCTTTATAATAGAGGGTTGGGAGCGGAGGGCACGTAATCCCTCAACGTAACGCCTCATACAATAAAGATCAAACTTCAAACTGGTAAGTTCTCATTTAATCTTACTATTTTACTTCGGAGTCACGTGAGTGACTACGTGAAGATTTCAAAGCTCTGTGATTTCATGCCGTGGAATGAGTCCATGCTCACACACTGCCATAATAACCAATGGAGGAAGTATGTTAACGTATTTAGACATGAATCGGTTGCTGAAAAACAATGATGTATTTATTAACAAATAATAATAACCCCTAATTTGGGGGAAATTCATAATACAGAACTCAAAATCATGCCTGCAAATGTCTCAGGTCTGGCAAAGGGTTTATTATAAAACCGTTGGAAGGTTCTTTCGTTAGACCATCCCGCCGTTGCAAGGATGTGGTCCATTGGAACTTCCAACATTCTTGCTGCCGATGTAGATGCAGCCCAGGTGGAATGAGATTTAAAAACATCAGTGTCCACCCCTGCTGCACCTAATACCTGCCTAAGCCATCTTGAGATGGTCTGCATGGTCACTCTTTTAAGAAGATGTTTATGACTTATTAATAAAGCCATTTCCGTGCCACTGAGACTTTTGGTGACCTCCAGGTAATGTAATAGGTGGGTCACTATACATAGACGAAGGTCTATGGGGTAAGCCAGGAACTCAAATTTGAGGCCACATGATCCGGGCCTGTTCTGTTTAAGTAACTCAAATATATAGAAAGTTATCTTATTCTTGGATGTTACTATGGCATTTGTGCAGAGACTGGACCCGCTGTGCCATTACGAGTGCCATCAGCATCACCATTTTATATGTCAGTTTTGTTAATGTTAGGGACGTAGCTGGTGCACAATCCCTGAGCAGGGTTAACACAATACAAATATCCCAGGTCTGGGAATACCTAGGCCTGGGGGGATTAGAGTTGAAAATACCCTTCATAAGTCTTGATACTAGAGGGTTAGATCCGACCCCGTGGTGTCCTAAACCCTGTCTCAGGTATGATGATAGGGCACTCCTGGCACAGTTGATGGCACTGTAGCTCAAGTCTTCATCAAAGTGTAGGCTCGCCAACAATACCAGCACATTCGTAATAGTAGTTGTATGGTAAGTGGTGTTCGCCCTGGTACAGAATACCTCCCATTTTCTGATATATGTGAGGTATTGTTTCTTGGTGGACTCTCTGCATGCTGCCGTGATGATGTTCATGGTTCGGTCCGACAGTCCAAATTCCAGGAGTGGTCTTTTTAAATCCTGCAAATCAACAGGTTTATTCTGTCATGGCACGGTTGACTTTCGCCTGTCACAGGATGAACCAGTAAACTCGGGCGTTTAGAGATTGGAATACATGGTTCCGAGACCATGTCAAGTACCACAGGAAACCATGGCTGAGTAGGCCAGTTGGGTACTACCAAAATATCCGACGCGGAGTCTTGTTGAATTTTTCGCAAGACCCGACAGATGAGGCAGAAGGGGGGAAATGCATAGAAAAACAATTCCCCCTAGTGTAGCGAGAAAGCATCCATCACTACTGCCCCAGGGTCTGGTTCCCCTGCAACATATGTTGGTATCTGGTGATTAAGTCTGGATGCGAATAGGTCGATATCTGGCGTTCCATACCAAGCTACAATGTCAGTAAATACTTGGTGGTACAACATCCATTCGGTGTTGTCATTGAATTTGCATGACCTGGTGTCCGCCACTGTATTGTGCTTACCTGGAAGGTAAGTAGCTGATATCCAAATGGTTATTTCGATACACCAGTGCCAGATTGTATTGACCAATTCATCACAAGATATCGACTTCATTCCACCCATATGATTAATATATGCCACCACGGTGGTATTATCAATTAGTAGGCGAACATGCAGATGGTGCATGTCCAAACAGCAAGCCCAAATTCTGTGGAACGCTCCCACATCTCTAGATGATTGATACCCAGTGCCTGAAGTAAGGTTAACTCATGTGCATTCCATCTACCACCGCAACTGGAGGTGGTATTGGTTGCTCCCCAGCCGTGAGCGCTGGTGTCAGTTTGTAACACAACTGAATGGATTTGTGACTATAATGGGATTAGAGCAATGTCGAATATTGTTAATCCACCATTGCAATTCCAATTTTTCTTTGGCTGGTAACTGCATTGACCTGTAAAAATGGTCAGCATGGTATTTGAGTGCTTCAATCTTGGCCCTCTGTAAATTCTGGGAATGTAAGAGTCCAAATTGTGTGTCTGGGAAGGCAGCCAGGAGCTTCCCAATTACCCTGGCTACTTATCAAATAGATGGTTGACTGACGCAAACAAGGCTATTGCATGCCTCTATTAAGTCTGTTGCTTTGTCCTTTGGCAAAGTGACAGACATGTGAACAGAGTCAATTGTGAACCCCAAGTAGTCCATTGTCATAGAAGGCATTAACTTAGATTTATCTGGATGGATGATAAACCCCAACTTTTGAAATAGGAGCTTGGTGGCTGAGACAGCCAATTTGGCCAACTCCAGGTTTTTCCTGACAATTAAGATATCATCCAGATATGCCATGACAATATGTTTTTGGTTCCTGAGAAACGCCAAGGCTGGTTTCAATATTTTAGTAAACAGTCTGGGGGCTGATGTTAATCATTAGGCAGCGCTTTATACTGCCAGAGCTGCCCCATCGAGTTAAATTTCAGATATCGGCGGTGATCTTTCACTATTGGTACTGAATAGTATGCATATTTTAAGTCGATGCAAGCCATGAAGTATGTCTTGGAAACAAGTTGTTTGGCAGTAACAAAGGTTTCCATTTTGAAGTGGGTATACTGCACAAAATTATTCAGCTGTGTCAAATCAATGACGCTGCGACATCCACCATCTTTTTTGTTTTTTGTGAAGATGTTTGACACAAACTCAACAGATTCGTGTTTGGTTTTCTCAATTACTCCTTTTGTATGTAGTCTTAACAGTTCCGCATGACCTTCCAATCTTTCTTTTTGTGAAAGCACGAACGTTCGGCTAGCTGCATGCTGAACCGGAAGGAGGAGTTTGTGAACAAATTCAATTTTGTATCCCTGGATACTTTGCAGTATAAAAGGATCAGAAGTTATGGAACTCCATGCATTTCTAAACAAGTGTAACCTTCCCCCAGTCTGTGAAGAACTTACACATGCTATGTTCCGGAAGAAACCAGACCCACCTACCTCCATGGTTACCGGTGGTGCTGTGTTGGTTTCTTCCGTCCTTGTTTCTTGGGGGGTGGAGGCGCTGGGGTGTGGGGTTGGCGCATCTTCCACGAAGGCCGTTCTGGGCCATGGTCTAAAAAAGACCTTTGTCCTGAACGTACGGTCTTGGAGCTTTCACCAGCTGTTGCTGTTTCATTGTAGTAACATGGTTTGCTGGTGGATGCGTGGGGGTGCTGCCGCCGAGGATACGAGGTCTTGGCAGTGGACGGCGCTTTCATTAGGCTGACGGCTTTTGCCTCCTCATTGAGGTCTTTAACCTGCTTCGGCAGGTTGTCCCCGAACAGTAAAGTAGGCAGCTGCGTGCTGCTGGTCTTGCACAACCCCACAAATTTGGGGTTTCGGGCAGGTTGGATGACACTCTTCCTAAAATAGTTTATTTCGAACTGTGCATTGCAGAAGAGTGCCAGGGCATCTTGTTGTTCTTCCGACATGTCCGTCCCATCCACTGACCTGGCAAATGCTGTTATTCCAGAGGCCGGAGTTTCAGGATCCTTTGCATTTTTATTCCTTGGTTTCTGATGCCAGCACTGATGTTTCCCCAGATGAGATTGTTCACCGCAGGCACGTTGAGGGAAACACAGTTCTCTGGTGCTAAATTTTTAGCAGCTGTGTCACTCATGGCCTGTTCCTGCATTTGGTTGGTGGTGAGGTAGTTGATGCTGGCTGCCAGCTGCGGCTGCAACGGCAGTCCCTTTTTCGAAGGCATCGCGAATTTGTAAACCATGCCGAGTAGATCTTGTTGTTCCTGCACCCCTAGCACGCTGGAAGCGTCTTCAGCCAAATCCCCCTGTTCAGAGTCAGCCCAGAATTGACTCCTTATACTCCCCTCCGAGGAGACATTTGGCAGCCCAGTAAAAGGTGCTGCCATCGTGTCCGAGGAGACCCACGGTGACCAGACTCCATTTGCTGGAGTAGGTCACGTTGGAGCAAATGCTCCATCAACCGTTCCATGCAAGATAAACGACCACTGTCGCTATCCGCAGGCGGTGAATCTTCCAGCCCGGACCCTGCCGAGTCTACGGGCTTATCCGACTTGCAGGTGGCTTTACCGCCAGTCCGAGGTACACCTACAGGCTGTACCGGTGCCAAGTCGGGGGCTGCTGACCTAACGGTTAGCAGCTCAGGTGAAGCCGGCCGCTGCTGACTGCCCGCATTCCTGCGGTCCTCCGCAGTCAGTTTTGTTGCGGTCCGTTTGGACTTAGTCCTGGACTTGTCCATAATAGTTGTTGCTCTGTAAAAAAAAAATTACACAGTGGACAAAAAGGACCTCAGAATAGTGAAAACTTACCTGCAGGTCCGTTTTAAACCTACCGCTGGAGGAGCGATGCTCCTCCTGCCTGTCGCTGCGCAATGCGTTGAACGATATGTCGCACATGCGTGCTGGTGAGGTCTTCACGTAGTCACTCACGTGACTCCAAAGTAAAATGCCTTTTAAACACCACTATTGTATCAGTCTCCATTACCACCCCAGCAGGCACATCCAGACAACCCAACACAGTGTAAAAAAACATGCCCTCCACATCTTTAAAGATTTTGACTGTCTATCCTATTTATGCCTCTCATGATTTTATATACTTCCATCAGGTCTTCTCTCACCCTCCGATGTTCCAGAGAATACAAACCAAGGATGTCTAACTTCTCCTTATATTTAATACACTCCAAACCACTCCAACGTTCTGCTAAACCCCTTCTGCAGCCTCTCCTAAGTCTTTGCATCCTTCCTGTAATGGGATGACCAGAACAACACACAGTATTACTAACGCAGCCCAACCAAAGTCCTGTAAAGATTTAACATGACTTATAGAGTGATACAGTGTGGAAACAGGCCCTTCGGCCCAACTTGCCCACACAGGCCAACATGTCCCAGCTACACTAGTCCCATCTGCCAGCATTTGGTCAATATCCCTCCAAACCTGCCCTATCCAGGTACCTGACTAACTCTTTCTTAAATGTTGGGATAGTCCCTGCCTCAACCATCTCCTCTGACAGCTTGTTCCATACATCCACCATCCTTTGTGTGAAAAAGTTACCACTATGTTCTCTGGTCCTCGATTCACCTACTCTGGGCTTCTACCCATCGATTCCTCTCATGATCTTGTACACCTCTATAAGATCACTCCTCATCCTCCTGTGCTCCATGGAATAGAGTCCCATCCTACTCAACCTCTCCCTATAGTTCAGACCCTCTAGTCCTGGTAACATCCTCATAAATCTTCTCTGTACCCTTTCCAGCTTAATAACATCTTTCCTACACCACGATGCCCAGAACTGAACACAACAGTCTAAATGAGGACTCACCAACGTCTTATACAACTGTAACATGACCTTCGTAGCGAGGTCAATGGGATGGGATACTATACTCAATACTTTGGCTGATGAAGGCCTATGTGCCAAAAGCCTCTTTCACCACCCGATCTACCTACGACTCCATCTTCAGGGAGCTATGCACCTGCACTCTTAGACCCCTCTGCTCCATAACACTACCTAGAACTCTACCATTCACTGTGTAGGTCCTGCCCATGGTAGATGTCCTAAAATGCAACACCTCACATTTCTCTGTATTAAATTCCATCAACCATTCCTCAGCCCACGTGGCCAATTAATCAAGATCTTGCTGCAAATTTTTCACAACCATCTTCATTATCTGCAAAACCACCTACTTTTGTATCATATGCAAACTTGCTAATCTTGCCGTATATGTTCTCATCCAAATCATTGATATAGATGACGAACAGTAACGGGCCCAGCACCGAACCTTGAGGCACACCACTAGTCACAGGCCTCCAGTCCGAGAAGCAACCTTCCACCATCACCCTCTGCTTACTTCCAGAGCAGCTTACCATGAGGAACCTTGTCAAATGCTTTACTGAAGTCCATGTACATAACATTTACAGCTCTGCCCTCAATGAACATTTTGGTCACGTCTTAAAAAAACCCAATCAGATTTGTGAGACTCGACCTCCCATGTACAAAACCATGCTGACTATCCCTAATCAACCCATGCCCATCTAAATGCCTGTATATCCTATCCCTCACAATATCCGCTAGTAACTTTCTTTCCAACAACAGACTTCCTGACTCTTATGTTCAATGCCCTGACCTATGAAGGCAAGCATACCATATGCCTTCTTCACCATTCTATCTTCTTGTTTTGTCACTTTCAGGAAAGTATCTCTGGACTTGGACCCCAAGATATTTCTGTAAATCAATGTTGTTTAGAGGTCTCAAGCCCCGTGGCAGGAGGATCCTGGAAAGCTGTGGCCATACATGGCAGCAGGCCTTGCTCGCCCACCGTGGACGGGGAAACGGTCCGGAGAACACGGCTCACCCGCCCCAGACTGGGAAACCGCCCAGAGGATCGAGTGGCCATGGCGTGTAGCCATGAGGCTACATGAGGAGCAAGGCTGACAGGAAAGTGAGCTTCTATCTTGTTTAGCAGCCTCGCATGTGGCACCGTATCAAATTCCTTCTGAAAATCCAAATAAACAACTTCCACTGATTCTCCTTTGTCTATCCTGCTTGTCACTTCCTCAAACAATTCCAACAGATTTGTCAGGCAAGATCTCGCCTTAACAAAACCATCCTTACTTTGGTGTATTTTATTATGTTTCCAAGCACCCTGAAACCTCATCCTTAATAATTGACATTAAACTTTTACCAACAACTGAAGTCAGACAAACTCTTTTAATTTCCTTTCTTTTGCCTCACTCCCTTCTTAATCCTCCTAATGACCCCAATACACTCCTGCCATGCTGCTCCACTGTCATTCTTGCCTTAATCCCCTTCCAATTACCTTTAGCCAGCTCCTACCCCATGCTTCTTTAGTTACCTTTACTCAACACTAATACCAATACATCTTATTTTAGCTTCTCCCACTTAAATTGAAGAGGGTTGAATTCCATCATATAATGATCACTGCATCATGACAGAAGCTGCCTCATGGCGATCCCCGGAAACGATGACACGATGCATTCTGTGACGCGTCGGGCAACCAATTCCGTCAACATGTTGGACGACGACAGAAGCTAACAGCGACCTATACGTCGTCTGACACACGAGTGAACAATGATCACTGCCACCTTGGGTTTCCTTTCCTTTAAGCTCCCTAATCACCTAGTTCTTACACAACACTAAATTCAGAATTGCCTCTTCCTTAGTAGGCTCATCCCCAAATTGCTCTAAAAAGCCATCTTGTAGGTATTCTTCTCTTCTCTACAAATTCCTTCTCTTGGGATCCAGTATCAACCTGATTTTCCCAGACTACCAGCATATTGAGATCCCCATGATCACTGTAACATTACCTTTCTTTCGTGCCCTTTCTATCTTCTGATGTGATTTGTACCTTACATCCTGTCTTGTTTTGGAGGCCTGTATATAACTTTCATCAGAGTCTTTTTACCCTTGCAGTTTCTTAACTCTGCCCACAAGGATTCCACATCTTCTGATCCTATGTCATTTCTTGCTAAGGATTGAATTTCATTTCTTACCAACATTTCTTACCCTCCCCCTCTGTCGACTTGCTTGTCTTTTTGAGAGGATGTGTATCCTTGGAACTTCAGTTCCAAGCTCTGATCCTGTTTCGGACACGACTCTGTGATGCCCACAACTTTGTACCCGTCAATTTCTACTGTGCTTTAAGCTCATTCACCTTGTTTAGTATACTGCATACATTTAGATATAACGCCTTAAATTCTGTATTCACCACCCCTCTTCTCAAATTGGTCCCCATGTTGCCTAATGTTAGACTCTTATCCCTTTCGAAACGTCCTTTCCTATTTCTTATTCTGCTTCCGTTCATTATCCTGAGGAGATGATAGTCATATGCTTTGCCATCCACTTCATGGACCTAGATGCCGACTGCTCTTTTGAATCATCTGCAGATCTCTGCTGGATCATGTCCTGACTTATTCAAAGCTCAAGATAGACATGGAACTTGTAACATTCAATGTTGTCAACAATGCAGATACCTTGGTCAATTCTGGCTTCTGGTACTGTTTACTGAAAGCTTTGTCCCCTGACTGCTCTGCCAGTATTTTCTCCAGAGTTATTCCTGAACACTTCTACCACATTGCGGACTAGATATATGCACAGATTGCAGCTGCTTTTCACAAAGGAACAGTTAGCAAACGCTGACGTCTTTTTATCTAAATCCAATCCTCACACTTCTATACTAAATAGATACACCTTTACTTACTTAACCACTGCTATCATGTTGTACATTATATATTTACCGCAGCTCTGTTTGGCAATTATGTTTACAGACTAATATCTGTGGTTCAACAACCTAATTATGCTTCCAGTCCCATGCTGAGTACTTGGCCAATGATACAATGGGTTCTCTTTGTACAGACTATAGATCATCAGTGAGTGATGTGGAACAAGTATAAAATGGTTCACATATTCTCAACAATATAGTTCTCTGTTTATTCTTTCAATATATCAATTTCACTGCCTATTAATCCTTGACCATTACATATAATGGACCATTACGCTATTTAATGATCCTCTGTATGTCAGACAGAAATCTCCCTACCCCTTCCTTTGTTCTTTTAGTGGTGGTCATCCAGTTAATACCTAACTGACCGGTTAAAGTAATGTCTCCTTGTCCTGATATCCCACACAGTTGTAAGCACTTCTAACTGATAAGGAAATGCAGAATGGGGTAATCTTATTAGTTAAGCTAAAGCAATCAAGAATTACGTTAGGAATTACTTCCTCATACAAAAAATTGTAAAATTCTGGGACTTCTTCCCAAAAATCTGTTATGGCTCAAGGTCTAACTGAAAACTTCAATTCACTGGGACCAATAATTTTTTTGTTTATCAAGAGGATTATGGAAACCAATTTTAAAGGCGGAGCCGAGATACAGATTTAACAATGGTGAAAAGGGCACAAGGATTGAATAACTTAAGGGCCTGTCCTACCAGCATCCGACTCCATGCTATGAGCGCGATCAAACTAGAAGCGTGGACCGCGCGGAGGTCGGGTGATCCCCTGTACAGGGCCGTTCCCACCAGCATGCGCCTGCATGCGGCAAGCGCGACCAAACCGGCAGCGAGGGCCGCGCGGAGGTCGGGTGAGTGGCGCAACACGGCGCAAGTGAGGCGAACTTGGAGCGAAGTCTTAAGGTAAATTCGCCAGGACAGAGAGGGGCACACAGAGAGGGGCACAGAGGCACACAAACAGAAGGCCACGGAGCCACACACATAGAGGGTCACGGAGGCACCTACAGAGAGGGTCACGGAGGCACCTACAGAGAGGGTCACAGAGGCACGACGTCGAGACAGTGTGTAATGCGTCGAGGCGACTGCGAGCCGACAAGCGTTGCTGCGCGGAATTTTTGAACATAGTCAGTTTTTCGGAGCCCCGCGCGATGTCGGGACGAACTCCGCACAATTCCGCACGGATCCAGCGATCGAAGTGGGACCGGCCCCGCGACGCCGGACGGCTCAAGCGACCACGTTAGGTTGTGCTCATCGCATAGAGTTGCATGCTGGTGGGACAGGCCCTTTACTGTTCCTTGTGACCTTTGCTGCTGTAATTGTAAGATCCCAACTTCTCAACATTTTATATTTATCTGCAACATCAAGTTTGGTTGAGCGACAAAGGCTGAATTGTAGCTCTCAGCATTGCTTTCCACGATTGTCGTTCAGGTATTCAGACCTCGAAGGGTTTATTCAACATTTGCTAAGTTATGGGCCTGTCCCACTTAAGTGATTTTTTTCAATGACAGCCGCCGACTGTCATAATCGTAGCAGGTCGCCGAAAAACTGGCGACTGGACCCCATTGTGACAATGTCTACAACAACCTACCTCCAAGTCGACGTGAAGCAGCACCTACGTCAGACTACAATCGTTGCCGTCAAG
Organism: Raja brachyura; assembly: GCA_963514005.1. The sequence goes on from OY740803.1 coordinate 31,001,751, forward strand.
CCCACGGGCGCTGACTGTCGCTGAAAAGTTTTGAACATTTCAAAATCCAGCGGTGACCAGAAAAAAGGTACAACTTTGGGCGATTGAGGAGACCTTACCGGCAACACCCTGGCGACCATCTGGTGACAGCCTAGTCGCCTAAAAAATCGCTTAAGTGGGACAGTGGCATTAAACATCTTCCTTCTGCATTGCCAAGTTGCATTACATATTACACGGAGCTTTCTTGAGTCAAGGATCCATGACCAAGGGAAAATAAAGATCTTTTAACAAATTTTAAACATCTCAAGGCACTTCACACTGACTTTCTGGGCAAATTACACACAGCGAGGTCTGACAAATAGCGGTAAAATACGCAAATGCGAAACTTGTTCCAGGATATGAGGTGCCATAGAACTAGTTACGTGGGCCTGAGACATGCTATTGGATTAGTTTCATCTAAAAGGTAGATCTCCCAACTGTACAATTTAGCTTCAGAATTGCCCCTGACAGACGGCCTTGATTTCTCAGGTGACTGGAATGAGACTGGATTTCTCAAACTTCCAATTGCGAGATGAACACACTATCCACTGAGCCTAGAATCACCCACTAGCAACCTCACCCAGTGCCTCCGGGAACCACCTGCAAAGGCATGACTCCCTTTCATTCTTATTGCACATTCACAGGATAACGTTAATGTTTCTGAACAATGCATACGGAGATATCCATCCATCTTTCCTTCAGAGTTCATGTGGAAAGGGAAGCTGATATGTCAACCATCAAGGAGAAGAGGGCGCTGAACCAAAGGGAAATGTTATTTAATTTAACATTGGAAAAGAAGGAATTGAAGTCCATTATTAATTTTCCTTGAAAGAAAAATATAAAAATGACTTAATGGAGTCAGGGACTGAGGCGCCAAGTGAGGAGAAAGCTAATATTATCACTAAGTTCCAAATAGGGCCATGTTACACCTCATTAATTTCAGTTCGGTTTCAGAATACTCTTGGGTCTCAAAGGGAATTTACTTCATTTGAAATGGTATGAAGTGGGAAATGCTTTGAACACATGCTCCTCGTGTGGTTTAAGACCCACAGTATAAATAGTATCGTCTTATACTGAACCCGAAGTGACCTGGTTGGGCTCTCAAGCCAAAACGTTAATGCCTGAAGCAGAATATTTCAAGGTCATGTTGGCTCAGCATTTAAATGTTGCTGCATTTGGGGTGAGGAAAACGAGGCACAGTCTGTGTGTGTGAGAATGTCTGGTTCAGGTGTGTTTGTGTGTAAGTGCGTGATTGTGGAAGAACATATTTCTTTGAGAATGTGCGATAACGTTTTGTGTTTGGAAAGGGAGTGCGTGTACGTCTGTGTATATGTGTGTGTTTATGACCGTGTATGAGTGTATGTGTGTGCATATATAAGTGTGTGTGTGCATGCATGTGTGAGTGTATGTTTATGACTCTGTGTGTATATATAAGTGTAAGTGTATATAAGTGTGTGTGTGTATGAGTGTGTGTTTGCAAGGAGATTAAGGTGATTTTGTGCATGTGTGTGGTGAGAATATTGTGAGAGTATTTATGGAGTCGGAACGTCATGCAGCATGGACACAGGTGTTTCCTCTCACCAAGTCTATACTGACCATCAATCACCCACCTATACTTAAACTACATTTTATTTGCCCCTCATTTTCCTCAATTCTTCCCAGATTTGATTACTTGACCACACATTAGGGGCAATCTACGCAGTCAATTAACTGAACAACCAGATTCAGATCAGTTTATTATCATACACACCCAGGGTGCAATGAAATTCCTTGTTCCCAATAAAGACAGAAAGTAGTTGGGTAACCACCAGGAAAGGGAAAGGGAGTAGACAGAGATTGCAGGAATCCCCCGTGGCCATTCCCCTCAAAAACAAGTCTGCTCTTTTGGAGAGCAGGAGTCCCGCTGAGTTACTCCAGCATTTTGATTCTATTCTCTTTTGGATAGTGTTGGGCAGGGTGTCTGTTTAGAGGACAGCAGCAGCAGCAGTCATGTATGTGGCAACGAGCTTGGCTCTGATTATACACAGCAGGAAAAGGTGATGTTAAACCAAGTGACTCTGATGGGAGACTAGTCTGTGGCTGCAAACAGGACTACAGAATGGTGTCATGGCTCCCCAGTGCCTGCCTCCAGGTGACTTTGAACGGCTGAAGAACATACCCAAGGGGGAGGGGAGCAGCCAGAATTGTGCACATTGGTACAGGTTACATAGGTAGGAAAGGCATGAGGTCCAACAGTGAATATACGTAGTTAGGCAGAAGATTAAAAAACAGGACCTCAAGGGTAGTAATCTCTGGATTACACCCAATGCCACGTGCTAGTGAAGGAAGGGATGTGTATATAGAGCTGATGAATGCATGGCTGAGGATTTGACAGCGGTGGGGGGTGGGATTTTAGATTTCTGGACAATTGGGATCTCTTCTGGAACAGTGGAGACCTGTACAAGATGGTCACCTATATTGGAGGGGGACCGATATTGTGTTGTGCAGGTGTGCAAGTGTTACAAGGGGGGGGGGTTAAACTAGATTGGCCAGGGGATGTGATCCAGTGTAGTAGTAAGGCAGGCCAGAGGCTAGATGCAGAAGTTAATGACAGCAACTTCAGTAGTTAGGACAGGCAAGATTATGGCAGGGAGTGAGGAAAGACAGTTGAATTGAGTCACTTTTGTTTCTAGAGAGGGGGGAAGCCACAAATGATGGCTGGGAGAGGAAAGCTGAGGAGATCAAGAGAAGAAGGCAGGCCATGGGGCCAAAGAAACATAGAAACATAGAAAATAGGTGCAGGAGTAGGCCATTCGGCCCTTCAAGCCTGCACCGCCATTCGATATGATCATGGCTGATCATCTAACTCAGGGACCAGGGAGGAGGAAAGCACCAAAGGGAGGGAGGTTGTTAGCCAGTTGTGGGGAAGTCGGCCAGGAGCTTCAGGAGAGGAGACTTGGCCCAGGGTTAGCACGGGAGAGGAGGAAGTGTGGAGTCTGATATCAAAGTTGGGGTAGTGAGGGTGGGAACGAGGAGCATTCCCAGGGTAAAGAAGAGCATTTGGAGGTAGCAGGTTTGATGAGGAGAGTAAGAGAGCACTGGGAAGCTGCAAATTGGAAGAATGGGAGGTAGAGGCAGTCAGGGAGGAGGTCTGGGAGCTGTATATAATGTGAGGTGGGAATGTGGTGATGATTTAAATACACTAGTTGTCTGACTGAAGGCCTTCTCATTCCAGCATTTTGGAATGATGCTAGAGACCCAATAATAGGCAACATGGTCCAAGATCCAATATAACGTTCCAGAAAGAGTGCAGGAAGGAACTGCAGATGCTAGTTTACACTGAAGATAGACACAAAATGGTGAAGTTGCTCAGCAGGTCAGGCAGCATCTCTGGAGAAAAAGAATAGGTAACATTTCAAGTCGAGACCCTTCTTCAGGCCAGAGTGAGGAATGGCTCCAACTGGGGGCACAAATGTAACCAATGATCTGAAGTGGCTGGTTGAATTTCCTGATTGGCTGGTTTCGACTTGAGTGAATTGCGAAAGATTTACTCCTGGTTATAATGATTTTCAATTGCAACGCTCCAATAAAACACTGCTACAGTATGTAATTGAATTGCTGGGCCTTTCTGTTTAAAATTGGGCCACGTTACACTTCATTAATTTCACTTCTAAGTGGAACAGAGATACATTTTGAAGTTGTCGTATAATTATACTTGTTTCAAAATTCGTCTGCTGATTACGTTAGCAAACACTTTGATCCATGTGAAATAAAATGAGCTGCGTCTCTATCAAAGAAATAGAAAGTAAAGCTGGATAAATGCTTGAGGAAGAAAGGGTTATAAAGTTATATTAATTGTTGGAAGTATATTTTAATGGAGCACTAATAATGGCATAGATTGCTGGTTCAATAGCTTGTGTCTGCACTGAGCCCAGCATTTCTAACATGCCTTCAGTGGCCTCAGCTTCTAGACAATGAACAGCTTGAAAAAGTGTTCATGCTATCATACAGATAATTTACATGCAACAAAGTGGTCCCGACTGGATCCCTGTTTGTCGGCGACATTGATAAAGGGATTGCTGCATTGGTGCTACCTCCTGCACCCGTACACAACTCACTGACTTCATTCATTTCACCACTAACTTCCATCCAGCACTCAAATACACCTGGACCATTTCCAACACTTCCCTACCATTTCTAAACCTCACTATCTCCATCGCAGGTGATAGACTACTGACCGACATCTACTATGAACCCACTGACTCCCATGGCTATCTGGACTACACTTCTTCCCACCCTGCTTCCTGTAAGGACTCCATCCCCTACTTCCAATTCCTCCATCTATGTCTCATCTGCAACCAGGATGAGGTGTTCCACGCCAGGGCATCGGAGATGTCCTCATTCTTCAGAGAACGCGGGTTCCCCTCTTCTACTATAGATGAGGCTCTCACCAGTGTCTCTTCTATACCCCATAACTCTGCTCTCGCTCCCCATCCACTCACTCGTAACAAGGGTAGTCCCCCCTGTCCTCACCTTCCACCCTACCAGCCTTCACATACAATAAATAATCCACCGCCATTTTCACCACCTCCAACGGGATCCCACCACTGGCCACATCTTCCCATCTCCTCCCATGTCTGCTTTCCACAGAGACTGCTCCCTCCGTAACTCCCTGGTTAATTCATCCCTTCCCACCCAACCCACCCCCTCTCCTGGCACTTTCCCTTGCAACCGCAGGAAATGCTACACTTGTCGCTTTACCTCCCCCCTTGACTCCATTCAAGGACCCAAGCAGTCTTCACAGGTGTGGCAGAGGTTCACCTGCACCTCCTCCAACCTCATCTATTGCATCCGCTGCTCTAGGTGTCAGCTGCTCTACATCAGTGAGACCAAGCATAGGCTTGGCGACTGCTTCGCACAATACCCCCGCTCGGCTCGCAATAACCAACCTAACCTCCCTGTGGCTCAGCACATCAACTCCCCCTCCCATTCCGAATCCGACCTGTCTGTCCTGGGCCTCCTCCATGACCAGAGTGAGGCCCACCGTAAATTGGAGGAACAGCACCTCATATTTCGTTTGGGCAGTTTACACCCCAGCGGTATGAACATTGACTTCTCTAATTTCAGGTAGTCCCTGCTTTCTCACCCCCTTCCCAGCTCTCCCTCAGCCCACTGTCTCTGCCTCTTCCTTTCTTCTTCCCGCCCCCCCCCCCCCCCACCCTCACATCAGTGAGGAAGGGTTTCGACCTGAAACTTTGCTTATTTCCTTCATTCCATAGATGCTGCCTCACCCGCTGAGTTTCGCCAGCATTTTTGTCTACCTTTGAAAAAGGGATAGTTGTTGTCCATGATATTCCAGAGAACCTGCTTTCCTTAAAAATTGTGCCACAGGATGATCTATACTCAAGTGAAAGGGTAGACAGTTTACTGAAAGAAAGCCCCTCTGGCAATGTAGCATCCCACAGTTACACAATGAGGTAACAGCTTAGATTAATGTGTTTGCGACTCTCCTTTATCCCCATTGGCCATTCTTGTCCACTGAAGCAGAGCTGACCACTGTGCAATTTGTAGATAGACACAAAAATGCTGGATTAACTCAGCGGGACACGCAGCATCTCTGGAGAGAAGTCAAGGGAAACGGAAACAAGATATATAGACAGTGGTGTAGAGAGATGTAGAACGAAGGAATGAAAGATACGCAAAAAAGTAACGATGATAAAGGAAACGGGTAGTCATGAATGAACGTCGTGAAAGAAGCAGATTCTAGTGCATCTTATTTTTACTGCGAGGGAATATCTTTCAGGGCAATGGAGAAAGAGAAGCATCCAGAAATAAGGAACAACTCTATGAGAGCCAGCATTGACATAATGGGTGAATGGCCTTCTCCATTATATCATTGCTTGATGCAGAGGTAGTTGACGCAGGTTCTATAACAGCATTTAAAAGAGACTTGGACAGGTGCATGGAAAGGAAAGGTATAGACAGATGTGGTCCAAACACGGACAGACAGGACTAGCTTAGATGGGGCATTTTGGTCGGCATGGACTAGTTGGGCCAAAGGGCCTGTTTCCATACTATACGATTCTATGACGCTAATAAGGAAACAGTGGTTATTGTTTTAGATGGGAGTTGGATAAATTCTTCCACCTGCTTGAACTGTTGTCTGTTGGGACAGTTAAAGCTGTGTCACCCTTTGACTATCTTATTCACCCCACACCTGGGTATTTGCTGGACTTCACCACCTAATTCTCCAGAGAAACCCTTGGCTTAATAATCCTCCAATTATCTCATTCTTCTCCCTCTCAGTGATTTCCCTGACCTCCAAGACTTCTCAGACGAGACTCTCTTGAACGTTCTTTTACGTGTAACAAATGTCATTGACCACCTCCATCTGCATGGTGGTGCAGCTGATAGAGCTGCTGCCTCACAGCGCCAGAGACGCTGACTCAATCTTGACCTCGCGTGCTGTAGGCATGGAGTTTGCACATTCTCCCTGCGATCCCTATGGTTTCTTCTGGATGCTCTGGTTTCCTCTACATCACAGAGACGTGGGGCTTTGCAGGTTACTAGCCTCTATAAATAACCCTCGTGTGCAGGGAGTGAATGACAATGTGGGATATCATACAACTTGTGTGAAGGGGCCATCGATGGTCGGCGTGTACTCGGTAGGCCGAAGGGATTGTTTCCATGCTGTATCCCTAAACTAATTCTTCAGCTGACTTTGTTCTGGAATTCTGTCCCTAAAACACTCTGCCGTGCTTCCTCTTCTTCAAATGGCCTTACTTACCCAGCATTTCAACTAAATTTTTCATTAATTGTCAGTGGAATTCCTTAGATTGGTCCATTGACAACATTTCTATCTGATGGTGTATCAAGCCCTGAGATATTTTTACCAAAGGTTTTGAATACATTTGTTGTTTCTGCTAAGGCAGCACACTGAAAAGTATTTACACGTTAAGCTTTTAAACTGAGTGCCGGAAATTGCTACATTGTTCTCAAACAGGCATACCACAGGCTCTCCTGTCCACCAGGCTCATAGTATGAAAACATCGATGAAGAGGGAACAGCAAATCTATACTTACAGATATACAACATTATTCTCCCTGTTCTCAAGGTGAAAGGTGTTCTTGCGTAAGCCTTTCACTTTTTCAACAATAAGGTATATAACATCACTATGCATATTTTCTGAACAACAACTAATGTTCATAAGGCACCAATAATTTGTTCTGGTTTTCAGTCTTTTTCTTTTCACAGTCTTGTATAGTTTATGTATAATTTATGTATAATTCATATTTTTGTGCATTTGTGCCAGTCTATGTACTTGTGATGCTGCCGCAAGCACTGTTTTTTATTGCACCTGCAGCTTACCGTACTTAACCTGAGGATTTGACAATTGTAGATCTAGTCTGTTGACTGGTGTTTGGAGTCTTCCTGATCTTCTGACAGGGTTTTGTGTTCAATTAGCTCTTTCATTCTGGATTTGATTCCAGGGTCTGTTTTTCGTTGACAGACTTGCTTGGATTTCATACTTTCACTTCTTGAAGTCTGTGCTGGATTTACCTTAGGCATGAATTCTTAACTGTGTGGTTCAACATCAAGATTTGCTTTCATGTCTGTGTTTGATCTACATGCACACTTCACATTTTGTCACCAATTTCAACTAAATATCTGTTGGTTCCACAAAGCTGTGCTATTATTAGTATTAACCACATCTGTGAGGTTGGATTAATAGGAAGGCCAGGAACACTCACATGCGCATTTTACTTTTTTTTTAAAGCAATCTTAGTGATTGGCATCATGGTGACATTTTTGATCCAATTGCTTCTGTTCAATCTTAGAAACCAAATTTGGTTCGACAAAGACTTGCATGTGTACGCAATCTTCCCTTCATCAAGAGTTCTGCTGGAGTGTGCCCTGTGGTCGTGTGCAAACTTGGTCTGAACGTCAATAAGAAATTGGTCAAATTATGTTTCATGTTGAGCTTTGAGTTTCCCCGTCACAAGGACTTTCCTCTCAGCCACACTATTTGAAGTTGGATGATACAAAGGAGGATTTGTCCAATACCTCACTGCTTCCTAAAGTGAGTGAACAGGGTCGATCAAAAGTAAAGCAGAAACAAGCTGTTCAGATAACTCACAACATGAATATACAGATCTCAACGTATCATTAGTACATTCGGTTGTGGTACATAAGCCCATGTATTTCCCTTCAGTCCCCTTGGAAAGACTATCAATCAGTATCAGGAGACTGTTCCCTCCTTTTTCATGAATGTCCTTTCTGACAATGTCCAAACAGATGATGACCACGGCTGGAAAGGAATTTTTACTTGCATGTGGCAAAAATGTGGTCAAATATTTAATCTGCTTATTGTTCAAACAATACCAGCAAACACAACTTCTTGGAATTGTTTTCATAGTGATTGTTCTTGGGAGTTCAATACAAAGTTTGGGTAAAATCCCTTATCTCAAAATAATAAGTTTAACCACGCTATAACTTCACTTGATCCAGCCTTGCTAATGTGACAACTCACTACGACAAATGTGGAATAGGTTTGGTTCCTCATCTGTATATTGACTAAATTCTGTCCATCCTTCTCAGTGTCTGCTCTGCAGCACTGAGTTTTGTGGCATCTGTGATTTCAGATGCAGTCACTGGGAAATCCACATCAGTTGTGGTACAGAGCAGAGCAGCATCCTCGCAGCTCCCACACCTTGAGCTCAGTCCTGACCTGCATTACTATCTGTGTGGAGTTTTCACATTTTACCTGTTACTGCAGAGTTATCTTCTCATGCTCTGGTTTCTGCCAGGTCCTAAACACAAGAATGCTGATAGGTTAATTGGGTGTGTGAGAGCAGAGTTGAAAGTGATGTGAGAGAGAGAAAATAGATTACTAGGAAATTAATCTGGGAGCAAGACTGGTGGGACTGCTTTGAGAGCTGGCATAAATTTGATCGGCCAAATGGTTGTCTATCTTTGTGAATGTGAAAATAATTTCATCACCTTGTAGACCACACTTTCACTTCCAACTTCAGAACATTCATATGGTAATCAAGGCAGTCCATTATAAGTTGTGTTCTAGTTGGAAATCTTGTAGTTGACTGCATCAGTTTTTATTCAACATAAAGACTGATCATCCATACATGTTTGATGTTACTACAATGGGTGCTACTGATATGAAAGCTAGTATCAGTGATGGGGCAAATGTTGGGATCTATTATTAACAAAGTTGTAACAGGCACTTGAAATAGACTAATAGAATTGGGCAAAGTCAACATGGATTTATGAGAAGGAAATCGTGTTTCCCAAATCTCAGAAATTGTTATGAGGTTGTAACCAACAGAATAGAGATGGAGAAAAAAAGTTTGAAATGTGGACTTTCAGAAAGCCGTCAATCAGCTGTTGTACAAGAAAATATTAAACAATATTAGATCATATGGTATCGGGGGGCAAAACTAAGGTGCGATCTGAGGATAGGTAAATGGACAGAAAATAATGAATTAGAATAAATCAATAATTTTCAGGTTGGGAGACTCTCACCATTTGGGTTCTACAGGGATCGGTGCTGAAGCCCTGGTTCCTCACAGTCATTTGGATCATGTATCATATTCCAATTTTGCTGATGATACAAAGCTAGATGGCAGGTGGGGTGTAGGAAGGTTGGAGAAAGACTTAATTGGGATGTCGACAAGATAGGTGAACCTGCATGGGTGATGGGAGATAACGTGAAAAAAGGTGAAGTCTTTCACTTGGGTAGAAAAGTAGAACATTTCTAAATGGTTTGAAAGATGTTGGTGTTCAGATATCTTAGCTGTTCACTTTGTAGAAGCTGACAAACAGATTCAGCAAGCTGTTTGGAGGGCAGATGGTGGTTGGGCTTATATTACAGAAGGATTTAAGTACTGGAGCAGAGATGTTTTGCCCATAGAGCCCTTGTGAACGAAGGATATACCTGTCATACAAATGGCACAGTTGACCATTCACCAGGTTGCCATGGTTACATGATTATCATTCACTGAGAGATTAAGCAGATCAGGTCTGCACTCTCTTGAACTTAGAATAGAGATCCACACAATTCTTAAGGGACTTAATATGGTAAATATGGGGACGCAAGAAACTGCAGATGCTGAAATACTGAGCTAAAAACAAAAGGCTGGAGGAACTCTGTGGGTTCAGCCACATCTATGGACGGAATGGACAGATAACGTTTCGGAACAGGACCCTTCTACAGCCTGATGGAGTAGGTGGGATAATGTTTGAAAAGTAAGGTGGGGTGGAGCAAAACCTGACAAGAGATAGGATTGGCAGATGGGTGGAGTAAGTGACAAAAGCTAGAGATGAAAGAGAGATAGAAGGGTATCAGATAAATAAAGAAGAGTTGGAGTGGAATGTAAAACCAGTGGGAGGGTAGGGGAAGGGGACAGAGGGATAAGACGGAAATAAGGGATTCAGGAATGGAAGATGAGCATATGGAGGAGGGGAGAAGAGCAGGGTGACCGGGATGGTGAGAGATGATAGGAAGATGTGGGCAAACTTGGTTTGGTGGAGGACAGGGGAAAGAGAGGGCGGGATTATTTAAATAGGAAAATTCAATATTCATACCTTTGGGGTGTAGGCAACACAAGCGGAATATGAGGTGGTCCTCCAGTTTGCATGTCGCCTCACTCTGGCGATGAAAGAGCACAGGAAAGAAAGGTTGGCATAGAAACATAGAAACATAGAAATTAGGTGCAGGAGTAGGCCATTCGGCCCTTCGAGCCTGCACCGCCATTCAATATGATCATGGCTGATCATCCAACTCAGTATCCCGTACCTGCCTTCTCTCCATACCCTCTGATCCCCTTAGCCACAAGGGCCACATCTAACTCCCTCTTAAATATAGCCAATGAACTGGCCTCAACTACCCTCTGTGGCAGAGAGTTCCAGAGACCCACCACTCTCTGTGTGAAAAAATTCCTTCTCATCTCGGTCCTAAAGGTTTTCCCCCTTATCCTTAAGCTGTGACCCCTTGTCCTGGACTTCCCCAACATCGGGAACAATCTTCCTGCATCTAGCCTGTCCAACCCCTTAAGAATCTTGTAAGTTTCTATAAGATCCCCTCTCAATCTCCTAAATTCTAGAGAGTATAAACCGAGTCTATGCAGTCTTTGTTCATAAGACAGTCCTGACATCCCAGGAATCAGTCTGGTGAACCTTCGCTGCACTCCCTCTATGGCAATAATGTCCTTCCTCAGATTTGGAGACCAGAACTGTACACAATATTTCAGGTGTGGCCTCACAAAGACCCTATACAACTGAAGTAGAACCTCCCTGCTCCTATACTCAAATCCTTTTGCTATGAAAGCTAACATACCATTGGCTTTCTTCACTGCCTGCTGTACCTGCATGCCTACTTTCAATGACTGGTGTACCATGACACCCAGGTCGCGCTGCATCTCCCCTTTTCCTAATCGTCCACCATTTAGATAGTAGTCGGTTTTCCTATTTTTGCCACCAAAGTGGATAACCTCACATTTATCCACATTATACTGCATCTGCCAAACATTTGCCCACTCACCCAGCCTATCCAAGTCACCTTGCATTCTCCTAGCATCCTCCTCACAGCTAACACTGCCCCCCAGCTTAGTGTCATCCGCAAACTTGGAGATATTGCCTTCAATTCCCTCATCCAGATCATTTATGTATATTGTAAATAGCTGGGGTCCCAGCACTGAGCCTTGCGGTACCCCACTAGTCACTGCCTGCCATTGTGAAAACGACCCGTTTACTCCTACTCTTTGCTTCCTGTTTGCCAGCCAGTTCTCTATCCACATCAATACTGAACCGCCAATGCCATATGCTTTAAGTTTATATACTAATCGCTTATGTGGGACCTTGTCGAAAGCCTTCTGGAAGTCCAGATACACCACATCCACAGGTTCTCCCCCATCCACGCTACTAGTTACATCCTCGAAAAATTCCACAAGATTCGTCAGACATGATTTACCTTTCGTAAATCCATGCTGACTTTGTCCAATGATTTCACCACTTTCCAAATGTGCTGCTATCCCATCTTTAATAACTGACTCTAGCAGTTTCCCCACCACCGATGTTAGACTAACTGGTCTGTAATTCCCCGTTTTCTCTCTCCCCCCCTTCTTAAAAAGAGGGATTACGTTTGCTACCCGCCAATCCTCAGGAACTACTCCAGAATCTAAAGAGTTTTGAAAGATTATCACTAATGCATCCACTATTTCCAGAGCTACTTCCTTAAGTACTCTGGGATGCAGCCTATCTGGCCCTGGGGATTTATCGGCCTTTAATCCATTCAATTTACCCAACACCACTTCCCGACTAACCTGGATTTCACTCAAGTACTCCTTTGACCTGCGGTCCCCTGCTATTTCCGGCAGATTATTTATGTCTTCCTTAGTGAAGACGGAACCAAAGTAGTTATTCAATTGGTCCGCCATATCCTTGTTCCCCATGATCAACTCACCTGTTTCTGACTGCAAGGGACCTACATTTGTTTTAACTAATCTCTTTCTCTTCACATATCTATAAAAACTTTTGCAGTCAGTTTTTATGTTCCCTGCCAGTTTTCTTTCATAATCTAGTTTTCCTTTCCTAATCAAGCCCTTTGTCCTTCTCTGCTGGTCTCTGAATTTCTCCCAGTCCTCTGGTATGCTGCTTTTTCTGGCTACTTTGTACGCATCATCCTTTGCTTTGATACTATCCCTGATTTCCCTTGTTATCCACGGATGCACTACCTTCCCTGATCTATTCTTTTGCCAAATTGGGATGAACAATTTTTGTAGTTCATCCATGCAGTCTTTAAATGTCTTCCATTGCGTATCCACCGTCAACCCTTTTAGAATTGATTGCCAGTCAATCTTGGCCAATTCACGTCTCATACCCTCAAAGTTACCTTTCCTTAAGTTCAGAACCATTGTTTCTGAATTAACAATGTCACTCTCCATCCTAATGAAGAACTCGACCATATTATGGTCACTCTTGCCCAAGGGGGCACGCACAATAAGACTGCTAACTAACCCTTCCTCATTACTCAATACCCAGTCTAAAATAGCCTGCTCTCTCGTTGGTTCCTCTACATGTTGATTTAGATAACTATCCCTCACACTTTCCAAAAAATCCTCTTCCTCAGCGCCCCTGCCAATTTGATTCACCCAATCTATATGTAGATTGAAGTCACCCATTATAACTGTTTTGCCTTTGTCGCACGCATTTCTAATTTGCTGTTTTATACCATCCCCAACTTCACTACTACTGTTAGGTGGCCTGTACACAACTCCCACTAGCGTTTTCTGCCCCTTAGTGTTTCGCAGCTCTACCCATACCGATTCCACATGCTCCAAGCTAATGTCCTTCCTTTCCATTGCGTTAATCTCCTCTCTAACCAGCAACGCTACCCCACCTCCTTTTCCTTTCTCTCTATCCCTCCTGAATATTGAATATCCCTGGATGTTCAGCTCCCAGCCTTGGTCACCCTGGAGCCATGTCTCCGTGATCCCAACTATATCATACTCATTAATAGCTATCTGCACGTTCAACTCATCCACCTTATTACGAATACTCCTTGCATTGAGACACAAGGCCTTCAGGCTTGTTTTTACAACGCTCTTACCCCTTATACAATTTTGTTGAGAAGTGGCCCTTTTTGATTTTTGCGCTCGTTTTCTCTGCCTGCCACTTTTACTTTTCACCTTGCTCCCTATTGCTTCCACCCTCGTTTTACACCCACCTGCCTCTCTGCTCTTGTACCCATCCCCCTGCCACATTAGTTTAAATCCTCCCCGACAGCACTAGCAAACACTTCCCCAAGGACATTGGTTCCATTCCAGCCCAGGTGCAGACCGTCATGTGAATGTGAAGGGGAGTTAAAATGACCAGACATGGAATTGCTGCTCCGAAATGTGGGGTTACATAGAGTCAGAGTTATTATCACAAACACACCAATTTGTTCCAAACTATCCAACCCTTTCTCAAAGTCACTCTTTGAGGCTGAGGGATTGAACTGGAGGTGGAATAGACTGGTTTCACAGCTCATCTGATGTGAATGATTGCATTGTATCGTGTTAAGTCTGTGTAGCTGTCATCAAACCTATCAGATTTTGATTGGTCATAGTCCATGGATTGCCATGAGTCAGTGAGGATGCTGCTGCTCCTCAAAGAGGCATTAAACATGAATTTGAATATTTTCTTCTGTCGTCCCTGGAATCACTCAGAATAATGTGTCAATTTTTGGAGTCTGGCGTCAGGTATGCGAACAAAGTGTTCTGAACATTGGAGCTGACTGAGTCAGGGCCTGAATGCCGAGGACGAGGTTTGGGAGACATTGGAGATGTTAGTTTGAGAATCCGTCCAGTAGACCTGGGAGGATTTTGAGGAAATCCTTATCATCTGAGCCATGAATGTTCAGGCTGAAGAAATGTGAACTTTCTTTTGGTAAGTAAAACACATGGCTGTGCAAAAGCAACAGAGCTGAAGTGAATGAATACAACTTATGGTCAGACCCGTCAATGCATTTCTGTAGAGTGCTGTGAGCTGTTCTGTTGCTGGGCTAGAGTTGAGTGCCATTTTCGCCCCTTCACTCTCTTTGTAATGCAGCAGCAAAAAACAGTTTTTGTCTTCAGCAGTATTTTCACTAGTTAACCATGTGACATTAAAGGTTCCTTCTGTTTCACATCTTCTGCTTTAATCTCTGGCCTTTCTTCCAACCATCTGCCTATTAAAACCTCCCTCACCTGTGCCCACTTATTCCCTGCCACCTCTTGTCCTGCCTCTCTTCTCTCCCAGTTTACATACCCCCCTCCTTAATCTGAAGAAGGGTCCCAACCCGTAACGTCACCTGTCCATGTTTTCCACAGATGCTGAATGACCCGCTAAGTTACTCCAGCACTTTGTGCCCTACCTTAAAGTAACAATTCCCTTAAAGGCAATTATTTTCCTGGACATTTTCAGAATCAGTTCCAATGCCAGCACTCTGCTGTGCCTCTCTGACTGTGAAACGCAGCTAAACCAGTCTCCAGCAGTGGACGAAACTCTCTGGATGGAATTCCCACAGTCACTGCTTTCACACGCAAGTTCGAAAGTTCACCTTTGCATTCTCAAGGTTAGTTTATTGGTCACATACACCAATTGGTGTAGTGAAATGTTTCCTGCCAATGCATTCAACAGCCTTTACTGAATTCTGCAGGTACATGCACAAACTTTTAATAAGGCATAATCCAAAAAGGCAGCATATTGCTGTGTAAGGATATGTTCTTCAATGATCGAATCTACCCTTGAACTGCGTCACCTATCTTGCAGATCCTTGTTCCAATTATGTAGCTTTCAGTTGCTTTGACAGATTTGGATTAAAGTAATCTTCCAGCTTCTGCACTATATCTTTAAACAAGCCCCTTTTCACCTTGCCAGAGTGCCATTTCCTTCTGGCCAGTCTCCATTGGGAACATTGTTTCTTTCACACTCGCACATCACATCTTTTGGAGTGCTCGTGATATTACTTTCCCCCTCAATCTCCAGGACATCGTTTGCTTTGAAGAAGCAGTCGATTTGAATGAGCTGAATGGGTCCCCAGTTTGATCATCATGTTGAGGGTCCAAATGTATCCACTTGGTGGGGCACATTACCCCAACAATTCTGGAGTACGGGTTCTGAGTGATAAATTAATATTGCCGTCTTGTTTCACTGCGACTTGCCGTGCTATGCATTCTCATTGACACACATAGAACTGTTAACAAAGTGCGTGCATGTGTGTATATATATATATATATAATATAATGCACCCACAGGTACATTGGGTAGCATGGATATGGATGGGCTGAAGAGCCTGCCCCTGTGCTGTATGACTCTATGACTTGATGACACAAAGACTTCATCCAAATTTTACATTTCGTGTTTGAAGTGCTCCATCATGCAAATAAACGTTACCTCTGAATGCATCATATATATACTCCTTGATACCATTTAAGCACATTAACTCAAAAGCCTTCTATGCCTTGGTGATGCAACTACTTGTCTAGATGCTTCTTGAATGTTATGAGTCTGCCTCTTCTCAGAACTTTTGTTTATTTTTCATCATATGACTCTATAGCTAAGTTTTCATTAATTAACAGCAGTTTCTTCTGTTCTGAATAAATTCAATATTTGTTTATGTTTTTAATTGATTATTTTTTCCCCAATTGTTTCCAGCTGCCACTGATGATTAGTTCATGTTGCTGCTTCTTCCCACTGCCCAGCTCTTCATTGCAGGAGTTAAAGCAGTGGAAAAGGTGAGGCTTGGGCCACATATCAATAAATTGACCCGGGTTGATGCAAACGCCATACCCTCCGATCTCTAGTGGAAACCAAAGGACTGTTTAATAGATCTCTGGATCTTGATGAGAAACAGTGACTAGACTGGCCAACCCTAGTCACAAAGGCAAGACAGAATCCACCTTCACCTTTTCCGTTCATACCCTTACTAGCTGGTAGCTTTAATGATTACTTAGACACTTATCATTGAACAAAGTAATTATACCAAAAAATAAACTCAAAGCTGAAGGGAAATTAAATGTGTTTTAATATAAATTTGCAGAATGATAATGGCTGAAGGTGGCAAATACACATAACTGATGAAGAATCTTGGACTATAAACTGCTTTCTTTCCACAGATGTTGCATGTTTTTATTTAAAAAAATACCAGTTTGTCTAAGCTTTCGGTTACCTGCCTTAATCTCTCTTTAACTGGTGTCATATCCTGTCTGATTGCATCCTGTGGTATTTTGCTATGTTAAATACATTGTTTAAATGCAAGATGTTTTTGATCAAACAAATTATATGGAGCCTTGTTTGGAGAATCGGGAATGGCTTCACATTAATTTCCTGTCAGTGGGTTTAAACCAATTTGCCTGGACTTACAGTGGTGTGTTCTCTTGACCTGTCAGGCCGGAGATTCCTGCTAGGCTCTCTGGAACAAGTGTGATGGTCAGAGAGCTTTTATAAAAACACATTCATTCCCTGGTATCACCCACAGAGAGCAAGGGAGAAAGAGTGAGAGAGGGGAGAGGGGAGAGGGGAGAGAAAAATAAAAGCAGAGAGTGTGTGAGGGAGAGAGAGGAAGAGAAAGGGAGAGAGAGTGAGAGAGCAAGAGAATGATGTGGAGAGAAAGAGAGATTGGAAACTGCAGCTAGGGAATGAATAGGAGGAATGAAGAATTGGAAAAGACAGACTGAACAAAAACAAATTTTCTGCCAAAGGTTTCCCTGGAGATTGCCACTTGGATTCCACCATATTTGCACCACAAAATGAAATTTCTTCAAAACCCTCACGCCACAGTCTGTTTAAAATTGAATCATTCAACACATTCTTAAGGGTCTGGACAACTTAAAATAAATTAACATTTCAGATGAAATGCCAGCATGAATTTTGTAAACCCTCCCTCTCATGTCGTTACAATTGAACCATGGGCTGGACACTGAGGAGGGGTGCGGGGAACGGTGAAGGAGGGCGGATTAACGTTTGGATTCAGTTTTTCAGGGATTGAATGATCGCTTCAGTTTCAGGGAGCTTTTGCATTTTTCAGCTTGAAATTGTGCAATCTGGCACATACTGTTGCGAGTCTTTTAACTTACACTTGAATGCAACATTTATGCTTCAAATTGGATTAGGTATGAATAAGGTTAGGCTAAATTACATTCCTAACTACGTTCCACAGTAGAGCCAGGCTCTGATCAACAGGTGCAGCACATGAATGACCTTAGTATGTGTGTGGAAATCAGATTATAATTCATGCTGTAATGCATATATATAGAGAACCAAAAACCTAAAACAAGGCAAGAGGATTTGGACTTCCATCACTGTTCAGCACAAATAAATCAACCTTACCCTTTGACTATAAAAACAAGACAAAAATAATGTCACATATTCAACCGTATATGGTTCAATGAAATTAAGATATATATGTAAAACGTATATATGGAAACAGGCCCTTCAGCCCACCAAGTTCACACCGACCAGCAATCTACCATACACCAGTTGTATCCTACATGCCACGGACAATTTACAGAAGCCAATTAACCTACAAACCTGCACTTCTTTCGGATGTGGGAGAAACCGGAATATCCAGAGAAAACCATGTGGTCATAAGGAGAATGTACAAATATTGTACAGACAGCACCCGCAGTCAGGATCAAATCTGGGTCTGTGGTGCTGTAAGGCAGCAACTCTACCGCTGCACCCCATTAAATTATTTTTTCTGTAATATATTTATTATGGTGTCACGTCAATAAAGATGAACACATGATTATAATTTCTGCCCTTAGTTGGATAACAGACATCTCCAGTGATTGTGTTTTATGGCTGGCTCTCAGCTCTTCAGTCTGAAGGTCTCAACCCGAAACATAACCTATTCTTTCTCTCCAGAGATGCTGCCTGTCCTGCTGAGTTATTCCAGCTTTTAGTGTCTATCTTCAGTTTAAACCACCATCTGCAGTTCCTTCTTACACTCTTTGTTAAGCGAAACAGGTCCTATTCTCATAATATTATTCACCTCAACTATGTCTTTTCTTCACCTCCGTTGCTACGGAGAATACAATCCCAGTTATCAAATCTTTCTTCAAAGTGAAAAAAAAATTCCAGCCCTGCCAATATGTTCATAAATCGCCCCTGGATCCTCTCCAGAGCAATTGCACCCTTTCTACAACGTGTCATAGTTTTACAGCATGCGAACAGGCCCTTCATCCCAACTTGTCCATGCAGATCAAGATGCCCCATCTAAACTAGTCCCATTTATCCGCATTTGGCCCATATCCCTTGTGTGTGTGTAAGGGTGTGTGTTAGGTTGTGTGTGAGAGTGTGTGTTAGGTTGTGCGTGAGAGTGTATGTCAGTGAAGCGGCGACAACACCCGGAGTGAGCGGAGACTTGGCGATGTCCGGGGAGCATTTCCCTCTCTTCCCCCCTCCCCGGGAATGCGGGCCGGCCCAGGTGCTCTGTGTCCAGCTGAGGTCTGGGGAGGTGAGGGACAGTGACCCGGGGGTCGGGCATCGGAGCGGAGCTATAGCCCGAGATTCATCTCCGCGGCTCCGGAGACGGCACCGACGCCCCCACTCAGCCGGTTCGCTCCTGGCAACTCCATGCGGTGTGGACAGAGTGGCCGCTGGACACAGAGTCGCCGGAAGGGAAGGTGTGAGGTGTGAGCGGTGCCTCGGGGGCCGGTGCTGGGACCACCACCGTGTCTCACTGCTCATACCATCTGCACTGGAATGTGAAAGCGGGTGAGGCGGCATCTATGGAGCGGTAGACAAAAATGCTGGAGAAATGCTTGAGTGAAGAACTGTCAAACTCAGACATAGATGCTGCCTGACCCGCTGAGTTTCTCCAACATTTTTGTCTACATTGCCATTTTAAATAGTGTGCGATGGGCTTAAGCCAATTCAATTGATCGTTTTTTACGTGGGAACCCGCTGACAAAAAAACTATTCTCATTGGTGAGTGTAGAGGAGTGTGACTTTTTTTATTTATTCATATATTTTTTAAAATATTTTTTTGAGTGTGACAACTTCTGTCATCAGCGTGAGAGCATGAGAATTTCCTCAAATGCGTTAGTCTCATGCTCAATGCGTGAGAGTTGGCAGCCCTGATATTGGGAGGTGCGGATGAACAGTGTGGAATGTATGTCCACAGCCCTTGAAAGGTAGCAGGCCAAGATGAAAGGTGGTTTTCAAAAGCATTTACGAAGCTTTTAATTACTATGCAAGATATAAAATATAAGATTAAAAGGGTTATGCTATGAATACATGCTTGGTAGGTTTTAGAATATTGTGTGGATTTCTCATCACCACCTTACAGGGAAAAGCGATTGCTTTAGTCAAAAGAGATTCATGAGGGTTTTGCTAAAACTGGAAAGTTGTAGATATAATTAGAAATGTATAAAACGGGGGTGATTTTCTTTGGAAGAATATGAGTTGAGAAGAAACATAGTTGAGAAGTATAACATTATGAGCAAACTAGATAGAACTAGACTAAGTGGGACCTGTTGGGTCCCAGCTTCACACGGGAGGGTTGGTCCCCCAATGCAATATTCCACCTCTCCACCAATTCCAATATTGCTGGCCAAAACGCTGTTTTGCAAGCATTTTAGAGCCAATAGACGCACATTTTGCAAGCATTTTAGAACCAACAGACACACTTTTCGCAAGCATTTTAGAACCAAATAGACACACTTTTTGCAAGCATTTTAGAACCAATAGAGACACTTTCTGCAAGCATTTTAGAACCAATAGACACTCTTTCTGCAAGCATTTTAGAACCAATAGAGACACTCTTTCTGCAACCATTTTAGAACCAATAGAGACACTTTTTGCAACCATTTTAGAACCAATACACTTGTTGCAAGCATTTTAGAACCAATAGACACTGTTTGCAAGCATTTATAGAACCACATTAAGGGCACGCACAGTTGAGTAGATATGTGTTCAGTGCTATTTAGAGCTCAGAGAGACGTGGCCCTCTGGCTTCCTCCATCTTTCAGAGACTGAGTGAGGCACACCACTTCCTGGTTCTATAGTCCCTCCCCCTCCCTCCAGCAGGGGCAGCAGAGAGAATGGCACATTCTTTTAAAACATGAATATCTCTCTGATTTTTCATCGATGGAAACAATCCTCTGGTCCAGGAAGGCAGAGAGGGGCTCTGAGCGAGCTGGCCAAAGATGATGGCCGTAGGTGGCGGCATTCTCTCGGAAATCACACCACAGTGAGCCAAAAGCGGTCAAGATCAGGCTTTTAGTAATATAGATAGATAGATAAAGTGGAAGAACCCATTTCCCTAAGCATAAGGTGAAAAACCAGGTTTATAATTGGTAGAATTAGAGTGTATCACTGTTTACAAGGGCATTCAGTTTCAGTTTATTTTAGTTTTGTTTATTATTGTCACGAGTACCAAGGTACAGTGAAGACCTTTTATTGTTGCCTGCTAGCCAGGCAGTGTAAAAACTGTACATTATTACAATCTAGCTGTCCACAGTGAACTGAAACAGGATAAAGGGCATAATAGTTAGTGCAAGATAACGTCTGATTAAAGATAGTTCACAGGTCTCCAATGAAGTAGATGGGAGGTCAGGACCACACTTTTGTTGGTGAGAGAACGATTCAGTTGCCTGATAACAGCTGAGAAGAAACTGTCCCTGAAATTTTAATGTGTGTAGCAGTTAATAGAGGCTTCTAATAAGTGTGTAACTATGATGTGGAATTGCCTTTAGCTCAGTTTATTTAGATTAGACATACAGTGTGGAAATAGACCCTTTGGCCCATCGAGCCCGCACCGACCAGTGACCTCCGCACATTTACACTACCCTACACACACTAGGGACAATGTACATTTATACCAAGCCAATTAACTTACAAACCTGTATGTCTTTGGCATGAAACCTGTTAGTTTGACATTAGTGGTGGGCAAATTAATGGAAAGGATACTTAGAGATACTATATATAACCATCTGGATAAACAGGGTCTGATTTGGAACAGTCAACATCGATTTGTGCCTGGAAGGTCATGTTTGACTAATCTTCTTGAATTTTTTGAAGAGGTTACTAGGGAAATTGATGAGGGTAAAGTGGTGGATGTTGTCTATATGGACTTCAGTAAGGCCTTTGACTATGTTCCACATGGAAGGTTGGTTAAGAAGGTTCAATTGTTCGGTATTAATAGTAGAGTAGCAAGATGAATTCAACAGTGGCTGAATGGGAGATACCAGAGAGTAATAGTGGATAACTGTTTGTCAGGTTAGAGGTCAGTGACTAGTGGGGTGTCTCAGGGATCTGTGTTGGGTCCACTGTTGTTTGTCATATACATCAATGATCCGGATGATGGTGTGGTAAATTGGATTAGTAAGTATGCAGATGATACTAAGATAGGTGGAATTGTGGATAATGAAGTAGATTTTCAAAGTCTACAGAGACATTTAGGCCATTTGGAAGAGTGGGTTGAAAGATGGTAGATGGAGTTTAATGTTGATAAGTGTGAGGTGCTACATCTTGGCAGGACAAATCAAAATAGGACATACATGGTAAATGGTAGCGAAATGAGGAATGCAGTTGAACAGAGGGATCTAGGAATAACTGCATAGTTCCCTGAAGGTGGAATATCATGTAGATAGGGTGGTAAAGAAAGCTTTTGGTATGCTGGCCTTTATAAATCAGAGCATTGAGTATAGAAGTTGGGATATAATGTACAAGGCATTGATGAGGCCAATTCTGGATTTTGGTGTACAATTTTGGTCGCCAAATTATAGGAAAGATGTCACCAAATAGAGAGAGTACATAGGAGATTTACTAGAATGTTGCCTGGGTTTCAGCACCTAAGTTACAGAGAAAGGGTGAACAAGATAGGTCTTTATTCTTTGGAGCGCAGAAGGTTAAGGAGTGACTTGATAGAGGTCTTTAAAATTATGAGAGGGATAGACAGAGTTGACGTGGATAAGCTTTTTCCATTGAGAATAGGGAAGATTCAAACAAGAGGACATAATTTGAGAATTAGGGAGAAAAGTTTAGGGGTAACATGAGGGGGAACTTCTTTACTCAGAGAGTGTTGGCTGTGTGGAATGAGCTTCCAGTGGAAGTGGTGGAGGCAGGTTCGATTTTATCATTTAAAAATAAATTGGACAGGTATATGGACGGGAAAGGAATGGAGGGTTATGGTCTGATTGCAGGTAGATGGGACTAGGTGAGAGTAAGTGTTCGGCATGGACTAGAAGGGCCAAGATGGCCTGTTTCTGTGCTGTAATTGTTATATGGTAATATGGTTATATGAATGTTTATTGGCATGGTTTCTAATGAGTGTGTCACTACGTACAGTGAGTTGAAGTGAGTACGTCACCACGCGTACGTGCCAGCACTTGCAGTGAGTTCTGATGAATGCATTGTCTATGTTTGCAGGAGATTTTTATTTGAAATGCATTCTGCATTCACTCAAAAAAAATCATTGATTGTATGAAGATCATTGGAGCAAATAAATCAAATGAAGAGTAGCTGCACCCTTAATGCCCAGCTACACACAGTGACCAGATGTGTTGTCCCCAGCCTGATTAAATTGCCCCTTTAAATCAGGACACAAGACAGCGAAAGCATTTTTCTTATATTAGGATGGCAAAGGCTCTTTCTTTGGTGTGTGGCGTCTCGGCAGTGTGAACATATGGGCTGACGGATTTTACACTCTTCTTCCTTGCTTCTCACATTGCAATCTGTGAGGGTGTGAGATGCTCAATTAATCCAAATGGGTTTTTTGGCTCGTGCGTTCTAGCATGGCAGCACTATCTACGCGTCTGGGCACACCGCTTCTCTTCAAATCCTTAATAAATGGGACTGGTATTAATCAGGAGCCAAGAACTCAGGCAACAAATGTCAAAGCAATCTCTGTAACTTACTGTAGGCCAACAATAGAGCAGGGGAACTGCCAGCTCTGATTCAACGAAGAACGGTTCAGCCACATTGCATTGACATGTGAGCAATTGCTATATGTAGGATGCATTTCAGCAGGTGTAAATCAGAAGGATTGTTTTGCACTTTCCAGCAGGATGATGAGAAAATAAGACTTTCATTTGTATAGCAACATTCACTGCCACTGCAATTTGTGCTCAGCAAGTTCCCAACACGTTATAATAACTTTTATAAGTGATGTTGGCTGAGGGGTAAACATTGGCCTGCCTTCAAACGACCCCTCAAGTGTTGCATTGTTCAGCAGCTAAAAGGAAATATGGATTTAGACCATCATGAGGTAGGTTAGGTTTACATTATCGATGATGTACTGTTGGTGTCGTGCTCCTGCTCAGTACAAGAGGAAGCACATGCTTGGACATTTGGTGTACGTGCTTGCCTGAGGAGCCGATGATGCAAAGCAGATGAATAATGTGCAGGATTATGATGAATAGGCTCCAAATCAAAATTGTGCCGAGTTTTAGCTGCCAGAGGGGGTAGCTGAGTCAGGTACTATCGCAATGTTTATGAAACATTTAGACAGGTACATGGATGGGACAGGTTTAGATGGATATGGGCCAAATGCTGGCAGGTGGGACTAGTGTAGATGAGATATGTTGATCGGTGTGGGCAACGTTTCCATGCTGTGTGACTCCGCCACTCTCTGACTCTGTGTTACCCATTACATCCATGAAATAGGCCCGTTTAGAATTTACTTTGATCTCATTTGATAGGTGACACTACTGAGAGCCCACCTTCAGTTTTGGTTTTGTGATCAACTCTCCAGAGTGGGTCTTAAACTCAAAACCATTTGAAGACCCAGAGCAAATACAGAAAATGTTCACCAGCTCAGGCATTATCTGTGGGAAGAGAATCAGAATTAACTTTTCAGATCAATGACCCTTCATCAGAACTCAACGGAAAAGCTAACATCTTACCCAGTGAGCCACTTGAAGAATTGTATTAAAATATTTTAAAGAAGTATTCACTCAGTTAGCAGTTGAGCCAGGGAGATGCCCAGGGTAAGTCCTAACACTGAGTCGTGAGCTAAACTCCAGTTGTGGAGGACAAGGAAAAAAATGATTATGCCCCTCATTTCCCCCCATGGTGTATACTGTACGCAATGAATGGTATGCAATGCATGATGGAGAACAAGGTCAGGCTTCTCTTGGATGGATAGTCGACAGCTGCTCATTGAACACGAAGATACAAGCAGCTACTATCTACAGAATCTGGCATAAACAGTCCCTTGATGGAAAATGGAAGAGGATTGTGAAAAATAATTTAACAATAATTTAACCTGGATTCCCCCTGGACTAAAAATAAGAACTATAAATTTCTTAATTTACACAGGTAACAGGCCAGCATTAGCCCTGACTGTCTATCACTCATATTTCCCATCCGACTCTCATATTTTATACTTTCTCACAGCATAGAAGACTGCCATTTGTCCCATCAAGACTATGGAAAGTCTCTTAGTTTCCTTGTGAGCACTAACTCTGCATGGATTTCCGGCCACTCAACCTCATTAACAGCAATTTACAGAAGCTAATTCACCTACCAGGTGGATCGGAGCATGTGGTGGTGAGTTGTTCCCTTGACTGCTTCCAGTGCTTGTGGTGAAGTTTCTCACAGGACGCAGAGATATCAGTGATGATGAAGAAATGTTGGTATACATCCAAGGCCAAATGGTACGTGAATCAATGGTCTATGAATCATTGATTTGGCAGAGCTCCCTTGTACCCACAGCTACTGTCTTGGTGTAGAGGTTCTGGGTTTGGCAGATGATGACAGGAAGTCATTATAGAGCCAATCCATTAGGTTCTTCCTAAGCAATGTTTAGTTTAGCTTAGAGATACACATGGAAAGCCGACCAGCGATCACCCGGCCACTAGTTCTATCCTACACACACTAGGGACAATTTACAGGAGCCAATTAACCTGCAGACCTGCACATCTTTGGAATGTGGGAGGAAACCGGAGCATCTGGAGAAAACCCACACAGGTCATGGGGAAGACGTAAAAACTGTGTATAGACAGTACCCATAGTCAGGATCAAACCTGGGTCTCTGGCACTGTAAGGCAGCAACTCTACTGCTGCACCACAATGCCACCAGTGCTTGTCTGTGGCCAGTAGTTCTGTGGGTGATGCTCTCATAGTCGGTCAGCATATGGGAGGAAACCGGACCACCCGGAGAAAACCCACGTGGTTGCAGGGAAAACTTACAAACTCCATACGGACAACACTAGTAATCAGGATTGAATCCAGATCTCTGGGGCTACAAGGCAGGAACTCTACTGCTGTACCACTGTGCATGTCTTTGGAGTGTGGGAGGGACCCCAACCTGCATGTCTTTGAAGTGTGGGAGGGACCGGCGCTCTGGAGAAAACAAGTGTACAAACTCTGTACAGCCAGCACCCACAGTCAGGATAAAACCCAGGACTCTGGCGCTGTAAGGCAGTAAGTCTACCACTGTGCCACTGTGCCGTGGTGATCACAAAATAACTACTAAGAAGATGCAAGAACATTCAGTTTTCAAGAGCCTGATCTCAGTAAAACCATCAGTTGAGAAACAATAATGTTTCTGTTATGCTCTGTGTAAGATTGAAAACAGCAAGCATTCAATGATTTTCTCATTACCTTGTTGAGATTGTGAGTGCGAGAGGAGGTACCTGG
The DNA here is from genome assembly GCA_963514005.1 of Raja brachyura. The sequence continues at coordinate 31,027,872 of OY740803.1, forward strand.
AACATGCTGCCAAAGAAGATGGAAGAAGCAGATGCAATAACAGCAGAACTGAAACATTGAGACAGACGCGTGAACAGGCAGGAAGATCTCGCACCAAATCTCGTTGCACTTATGTGTAATGACAATAAAATATATTATTATTATTATTAAGAGGGATATGGACCATGTGCAGGGAGATGGCACAAGTTTGGGCTGACATTATGGTTGGCAGAGGCCTGCAGGGCAGAAGAGCCTGTTCTTGCACTATGCTCTATGTTCTATGTCCAATTATACTTTACCTACAAGTAAAATTACTCACATTCGAACAGGCATTAAATTCTTCCTGAAGATATTTTGATATCTGTGGTCCAATGCCATGCTATGTGCATTGACTAAGTACGTTTTTACATCTCTTGGTAAGACTCATCTCAAATGCTTTCCCATGCTTGTGTTTCTCCTCAGATTTTTTTTCTTGTCACCTTTTGACTTGTCACCTTTGTCTTGTTTGCGGTATACATCCCTGACTGATGGAGGAATGCATAACCTTAATGCGACTGCAACATGACTAGGCTGACAGTTGTCCCTGTTCTCTCTGTTTATGACATGATCAGACCACGTCTCTTTCAAACAGACCAGCGGGGTTGAGAAACCTACTGCCTGATAAAGAATGGCCTTTCTTTAATTACTGAGACTGGGAAGTAACAGATAATATCCCAAGAAGTGTTAACAAGAACCATTTTCTCCGCACCTCCCACAGAAGTGTCAACACACGGGAGCAGAGAAGCTGAGATTAGGAAGGGGGATTAAAAGTATCAGCAGATGTGGGTTTTTAGAAAGATCTTAAAGGCCAGTTACACAGGAAAGTGATTCAGGATTGAAGATTCAGAGGGCAAAGCCACAAGGTAAAAGTAGGAGGGAAGCAGGGTATTAAGAGGGTTATGGAGACAAGTTACAATTATACTGAATATTAAGAGTGGGGGATCTGTTTTGAAATTCTCATGTCTGCAATGTTAATGAAGAAATTTATCGATTAATATTTTAAACTTAGTGTTTCCTTTGGCAAGAACATCAGTGAGGTGTTTGCAATGAATGATCGGTGAGGGGTTGAATATGAATCATTAGTGAGGGGCTTGCTATAATTTATCAGTGAGGGCCACAACTATAGCCCAAATAATGATCCAGATAATCTTTCTGACTCAGTGTGAACTGATTATGTGCTTCCTGAATGAATTGAAATCAAGTTACAGTGTATCTGGTCTCTTATCTGTTTTTTAAAATCTTGGTACAGATGCAGTGAGAGCTTTGCTAAAGCTGCATCTAAATGAGATGTAAATGGAGCTGATGCCTGACAGAGTGCGTGTCTCCTGGCAAGCCAGGGCGCTCCAGAGGGAGCACCAGCTTGGAGCGGCAAGTGGCAGCAAAGGCTATTTCCTATGCCGTTTTATTCCTTTCTTATTTTCTGCATGTTCTGTGTGTTTACATTTCTGTCTCTTCTGGTCTTGCCTGCCATCGCGGCTCAATGTCAAGGAACATGCATTGGGTCACATCACAGTGCTCCCCTTCATAGGGCGGTCATTGGAGCGTGAAGCATTACCGCTGAGGCACGCATGCCATGTATATGTGCCATCCATCTAAGAATGAAAAATGGTACAGAAGCAAATGCACTGTGCATGCTGGAAATCCTGAGGTGCAGAAAACAACGGCAATACTCAGCACAGCTGACAGCATCTATGGAGGGAGAAATTGAGTTAATATTTAATAGCAATGCCCTTCAATCGGAACAGAAAACTGTTAGCTCAGACATGTATACCAGTGCAGGTCAGAGGCAGGATATTCTGTAACAAAGATACTTAATTGGAACATAGAACATAGAATAGTACCGTGTAAGTACAGGCCCTTCGGCCCATCATTGTCCATGCAGAACATGATGCCAAATTAAACTAATCCCTTCATATCCCTCCATTCCCTGCATATCCATGTGCCCATCTAAAAGCCTCTTCAACCTCACTATCAGAGCTGCTTTCACCACCTGACAGCATGTTCCAGGGACCCACTACTCTCTGTGTAAAAAATGTAAGCTTTCCCCCTATCATCATAAAACCATGTCCTCTAGTTTTTGATGTTTCCACCCTGGGATAAGGTTCTGACTGCCTCCAATAATTTTTATAAACTTTGATCAGGTCTCCTCTCAGCTGCAGATGCTTCAGAGAAACAATCCAAAGAATAGTTTGGTGACTACTGGAGAGACAGTTGACAGCACAGAAAGACGGCTCCCAGGAACGGCTGGGTTAGCACCCCAGTCTGTGTCTTTCGTGAGAAAGACACCCAACAAAGCTACGGAAAGGCCTAATGAACCATCATGGCCTAAACATCCATCAGGCGAGGATGAAATGCTCGGAGAAGGAGAAAGAGGTGCAGCGCACAGGCGTTGAACCTGGTGAGACGCAGGAGGAGCCCGGCCGGGAGCCACCCCACAGAGCCCAGTCCCTCCACGCACTAGAGACTCCCAACCCCTGCAGAGTAGTTATTAAGATGGCTGATCCGTGGGCGGTTGCTGCTGGGACGATTGTCGGGGCCTAATCAACCCCGGCTGGGTCGCCTGGGCGAGGGTGTCTGATGTTGTGAGACCCGAAACACCCGATGACCCCAGGTCACATCACTGAGGATGCGTCCCAGCGCATCTAGAAGATGTATATTTTCCTTCTGAAACTCAGCTAATTTCCTACAGACAATAGCTGATATTCACTCATAAAGACAATATTCTGATAATCACCTTCTGCACTTATGGCAAAGCCTTCACATCCTTCCTGCATTGAGGTGACCAGAACCACACACAGTGTTTCAAATGTGGCCTAACCAAAGTGCTATAATTCCTGACACCCCAAGGCCTTTCTGCTATATTCAAGACGTCAGAACTTGCGTGGATGAGGGCAGCTCCAGCAACACCCACAAAACCTGATGCCGAGCAGCATGTTTGTGTCCCGATCCACCATCCAACATTTAATTCCCTACACCACCAGCGCACCCTAGCTGAAAGGTGCATCATCTACAAACTGCACTGCAGCTACTCCTCCTGCAACCGACCCTGCCAACAACTCCCAAACCTAACACCTCCACTAGCAAGAAGGACAAGAGCAGAAGGTAATGAGGACACCACTAGCTGTACAGTAGGTTCTCTTTCAAATCAAGGGATTAATGAATAGACACTAGATGCTGGCTTGGTCACCAATACCTGGATCACAAAAAAATGAACAATTTGATAAACAAATACAGCAGAAGTGGAGAAGGTGGAGAGCTTCGAGCTCCTAGGCATTTCATTGTTCCATCCCGGGACATCTGGCAACACAACACCCTCGATTCATGACATTGATGCTACTGCCAAAAAAACACACCAATGCCTCTACTTCCACAAAAGATGAAGGAAGTTCTGCATGTCTCCAACTACTCTTACCAATTTCTCCAGGTGCGCCATAAAAAGCAACCTATTGGGATGCCTGACAATTTGGCCTGCTCTGCCGAAGTCGGCAAGAAATTACAGAGTTGTCGATATACCTAAGGAATCCATCAAGCAAACCAGCCATCGTCTCCATCCACGCTTCTCCCTGCCTTGGGAAAGCAGTCAATATAATGGACCACTTACACTTGGTCTTCCCTCTCGTCCCCTCTCGTATCCAGCAGCAGATACAAATGCTTAAGGAATGACACACCAAATTGAAGACCAGCTTCCTTTCTGCTTTTATCAGACTATTGAACCAACCTGGTGTAAACTAATGAAAGTCCCAATCTACCTCAGTTATTGACCTGCCTGAGTTGAATTCCAAACACTGCATTGGGATGCGATCAAGCAGCGACAGACCCCCTGTATATTAGGAAGAAGCACACTTCATGCTGTCAGAGCCTACTATTGTGCGAGTGGCCCACAGAGAGTTTAGTTTAGTTTACACATATGTGACTACAAAATATAAAAAATGACAGCTAAGTGTGTGCTGCAACACAGAACACAGAATAGGAGAATGGTAGGAACAGGCTCTTTGACCATCATGTCTGTACCCACCGTGATGCCAATCTAACTAATCCTATCTGCTTGCACATGGTCTAAATCACTTGCCATCTCCTACCTCACCCCTCACCCTCATCTCTTTCTGCTGCTAACTCCCCTCTACAAGTCCTGATGCAGGGTCTCTACTTGAAAGAGTGACCATCCCTTTCTCAACAATTGTTGCCTGACCAGCTGAGCTCCCCCAGTCACTTGATTTTGCTGGCTGCATCCCTCTGTTCCCTGTTTGTTCATGCATCTATCTAAATGCTTATTGATATTAAACATGGTTGAAACCATCACATGTGACTGAAATCATTCCATGCCTGACCAAATGCACAGAGGACCAGCAAGAAAGATGACGTCTCTGATTTTCAAAAATGTTTCATTTTTCATTGCAATTTGGTCATGCAGGGTACACAAACATGAAGCTGTCTGATCTAATTTCCAGACCAATTATTTTGAAAAATGCAGATAAAATATGGGAAGGAAAAAATACAAGAAGGTGGAAGGCAGAAGGAGAAAGGGTGGAAGGCAAACAGGAATGGTGATGGGACAAGTCAATACACAAATGGTGGGTCCAGGAAAGCTATAAAGGGATCGTGACAGAATAAACTATAGACGTTGGAATGTTGAGCAACACAATCCTCAGACTCCAAGTGACAAGGTTCCATCCCAAAACATTATCCATCAACCCCCTCCACAGATGCTGGTAGATCCGCTGAGTTCCTCCAGCACTTTTGCTCAAGTATAAAGGGGTTTTGTCAAACATTGATGAATGTTGAAATGAATGCTGAATTGAATTGAAGTCTGTTTGGTGTGGGGTGGAATAATGAGCTTGAATAGATCAAGGGCAGCAAGATCAATGGAAGTGAGACAGAGGATAATGCCATCTGTGTTTAGGCATCTGGCCTTGGGCTGAATTAATATGTTCATCACCAAAGGTTGGGTCCTCCAGTGCAGTAAAGGCCACCTATTCCAGCTCTTAATCCAGCTGAGCCTCAAATCATTCCTGGGTTCAAGTCCTTCTCTTCCGCTAACTTCTTCACTATGATTCATTGGGTAAATATAGTGAGGGTACACTTTATGGAAGGCAGTAACTTTAAACAAAACCACAAGTTTCTATCATACCATGTATCAGGGCTGCACAGTGGCATAGCAGTAGAGCTAGTGCCTTACAATACCAGAGACCTGAGTTCAATCCTGACTATGGCTGGTATCTGTACCGGTTTTATACGTTCTCCAGTGATTGTGTGGGTTTTCTCTGGGTGCTCTGGTTTCTTCCCACATCCCAATGACTTGCAGGTTTGTAGGTTAATTGGCTTCTGTAAATTGTCCCCAGTGTGTAGGATAGAGCATGTATATGGATGATTGCTGGTCAGCACGGACTCGATGGGCCTCGCTGTATCTCTAAACTAAACTAAACTAAACCAAATGCGATAGAAACCAGCTGAGTAAAGCACACATCGTACAAATGTATATACAGTTGTATGAAGGCCCTCTACCAGCATAGCTTAGGGTCTCAACTTTTAAAAGCTCCCCACAAAACCACTTAAATGTTTCACTTGCTTTCCTAAGTGAAACATGAAAATCCCAGAACATCTCATCAGGAGGCACTGGTGAGCTGTTGTTGGGATTCCATCAGGATGCTGGGCACCTGCTTGGGGCGGGTGGCTCGATTCAATCTGCACAACACTCGGCACATCAGGTTGAGTAGCATCTGAGAATCCAAACTTGGTTCATTGGTTGGAGACAGAAGGTGGCATCTGAGACCAGCGATGTACTACAGGGATCAGTGTTGGCACCCTTACAGTTAGTTATTTACGTTAACTGAGACCAAGATTGTGGCGGGGAAGGGGACAAGGAAAGTTGGTAGCTCTGAACGGTCTGCAAGCTCATTCCTGAGCACTGGGATAGCAGCCTAAAGTTCCGTGATTGGCTTGGGAAGCAGATAAAGGTGACCTCAGTGCTGGAGGTGACAGATAGCGTGATTGTGGAGGTCTGGTCACGGGTTGTGGTGCTGGTGGAGGTGGCCAAGGGACGCCCCACAGCACACGGGTGAGCGAGGGAATTGAACGCAGCCTACAGTGGCTGCACGTAATGGCGGTGCAATGAGCCGACATCATTGGGCTGGGGCAGGCCGACCTCTACTTCATTGATCCAGGACAACAGGCCTGAAAGTAAGTATATAAGGAATTGCATCTCTCTCTGGGCTAATATTGGACTTTTCTGAGACTTGGAAGTTGCAAATTTGCACTGGATCATTCTAACTTTCTGCATGCTGTTCCTGAAGAGGGTCTATTGTGTGCATGTGTTGTATGATTTGATAGCATGCTGACCAAGTTTGTCAACGTATCTCGGCACCAGTGACAATAAAAAAAACATTGAACCATTGAAGAATCCTCAACACTTAAGTTTAAGTCGAAGACTGGAGCATCAATATACGTTATGTTTCTGCTTTTAGATCTAAGAGGTCACAGATCACAAATAAGGGGTCACCCATTTAAGATAGAGAGCAGTTGAAATGTTTTTCCTTCATAGGACCATCGGTGCTTCAAATTCTCTTCCAAAGCAGAGGCTATTGACTTTTTCAGACAAACACTGACAGATTCCAAATACAGAGAAAGATGGAAGGCAACCAAACATAAGCGGGAATGTGAAATTGAGTTAACAGTCAGATCAGCCGTGATATTAGTGAAGGGGGGAGAGCGCTCGAGGGCTAAGTGACCTGTTCCTGCTCCCAATCTGAATGTTTGTATGTGTGCTTGTAAAGCAGCAAGTCACCACATTTATCATGTCTTGGCAGATCTTCTAATGTATTATAAAAATAGACAAGCACAACCAACATCACTTTCTTAAAGGGTAATTTGTTAATACAATCCTCTCGAATTGCATTTGCATTTTATGCAGTTTTTATTCAATGTTGTGCGTTTGAAAATTATTACTTTTTAATATAGTGGAATGCAAAAAATTACCATATGCACGTTATTTTTGGTTACTCCATAAATTCGACTGCTTGCTTCTGGATGCAAATCTCCCTTGTGCCCTGACTATAGATTGCTTCAGGGGACGGGTGACATTCCTCCTGCATTGAACCAGGAGCCTCCTTTAGAGCCAGGAAAATAATCAAAGACCCCTTCCATCCTGGACAGTCACTGTTCAACCTCCTGCCCTCTGGTAGGCGGTACAGGTGTGTCAAAACCCAGACAAACAGACTCAAGAACAGTTTCTTTCCCTGGGCCATTAGAATTCTAAATTCCTCAACTATCCACATGGAGATTACGGAGAGTCGGTATGTCAAGGAGGACTCTCTCTAACTTCTACAGGTGCACAGTAGAGAGCATGCTGACTGGTTGCATCGTGGCTTGTTTCGGAAACTTGAGCACCATGGAGCGGAAAAGACTACAAAAAGTAGTAAACACTGCTCAGTCCATCATCGGCTCTGACCTCCCGTCCATCGAGGGGATCTATCACAGTCGTTGCCTCAAAAAGGCTGGCAGCATCATCAAGGACCCACACCATCCGGGCCATACACGTATCTCCCCACTACCTCTTCTTCTTTCGTATGGCGTGCACAGCCTAAAGTTGTCGGACAACTCGTTCTATTTGATCTTATTTGATTTTGCACGCCGGGTTGATTTGTCAAAACAGGGCAGACCACGTGAAGGTTGCAATCTCCCCCCCTCCCCCCCACTACATTCAGGTAGAACGTACAGGAGCCTGAAGACTGCAACGACCAGGTTCAGGAATAACTACTTCCCCACAGCCATCAGGCTATTAAACCCAGCTCGGACAAACTCTGAACATTAATAGCCCATAATCTGTTTATTTGCACTTCATCAGTTTATTTATTCATGTGTGTATATATTTATACAATGGTACATGGACACACTGATCGGTTCTGTATTCATGCCTACTATGTTCTGTTGTGCTGAAGCAAAGCAAGAATGTCATTGTTCTATCAGGGACACATGACAATAAACTCTCTTGAACTCTTGACATGAGAATGCTGTCAACAATTCCACTCTAAAACAGACCACTCAGTTAATATTTTCTCTTTTTTTAAATCCTTTAATATATTTACTAAATTTAAAGTGTAATATTCTCCCAGTGCAAAATAACGTATTGAATGCATTGGATGTCACTTTGTCTTGTTTGGACTTGCTTTGGTTGCACTGATCAGGAGTAGCACTCCTAATTTTGTTGTATTTCTAAGTACAATGACAATAAAGGCTTATTATTATATGGAACATTCAGAGAAACACGGGCATCGTTGAATCCTCGGTGGACATCCCGGCTTTTCCAGCAGAGCCCGAGACTTAGAGGCCTGCTGGATAACTTGGTAACTTGCTCCATCCTCACAATGGTGAGGCTGCACCCTGCTGTAAAAATATACTATTAAGCTGAAAATAGTGCTGAGAAGATTTATGAAGATGTCACCAAGACTCCAGGGCCTGAGATAGAGGGAGAGGATGTGTAGGCGAGGACTTTATTCCGTGGAGCACAGTGGGCTGAGGGGTAGAAGGTTCGTCATTAGTCCTGTTTTGTTTTGCATTTCTTTGGATTTGCACATCATCAAATGGAGTGCAGAGAAGATCTACGAGGTTATTGCCAGGACTAGAGGGCCTGAGCTATAGGGAGAGGTTGAGCAAGCTAGGACTTTATTCCTTGGTGCACGGGAGATTGCAGGGTGATCTTGTGGAGGTTTATAACATCATGAAGCAGGCACGGAAATCGCTATCAAAACACTGGGGGGGGACACAATTTCTTGGCGGCCGCGCGCGCATGCGCACACTCGCACACACGCGAGGCTTCAGCCGTGGGCCCTGTGGATAGTAATTAGTGACGGGTGCCAGCAATCGCCGAAAAAAATCACGTAAGTGGGACAGGCCCTTTAAATTCCCATCGCGTCTTCAGCTCCCATTTGTCGAGATGCAGGTGCTTTGTGATAAAAGCATTGAAGCTTTTTCCTCAGGTGGATTTCCTTCTGAAATGTAGCAGACTGTATTGATCATGATTGACTCCAGGTGGCTATTTTATTTCAAGAGTTAAAATGTTATGGCAAGTATTATAAATGGCACATATAAAACAAAGCTAACAAACCAATGAAGAAACCATCGTTGTTGGTATAATTTTCGGTAGCACTCATCACCTGTTTGTCCTCTGGTTTATTTGTGAACAGGTGTGTTGTTGCCTTGTGGATCGCTGAAAGAAATTACCTGTTAAATTGAATGTAATTACTAACAATTGAGAACAGCTGTTATAAAGCGTGAATCGCTACATTATTATATGCATACCATTCAGTTTCTGGAAAGGTAGTTTGCCACCAGTGTCCTGGAATCATACGGAGAAAAATCATGGGTGACGTTTCTGGTCGGGACCGTTCTTCAGACTTCAACCACTAGAGCTGCTGCCTCTCAGTGTCAGAGACCCGGGTTCAATCCTGACTTCGGGTGCCATCTGTGTGGAGTTTGCCCCATTCTCCCTCTGACCATGTAGGTTTCCTCCTGTTTGAACAAGGGTCCCGACCCGAAACGTCACCCATCCTTTAACTCCAGAGCAGCTGCCTGACCACCTGAGTTGCTGCAGCACTTTGTGTCCGTCTTAATGTTTTGGGGTTTTAAATAATCCTAACGTCAGACGGGAGCGGTGCCCCCAGGCTCACAGCCAGCGCAGAGAAGCAGCGCTAAATCTAGCTCAACTCTGCCTGTTAACCTACCAGCCCTGCCTGGACTTACGGGAACGACGGCCCAGCCTTACGGCCAGCGCGGAGAAGCAGCGTTAAATCCAGCTCAACTCTGCCTGTCTCGCCGGGTTACCTACAGCCCTGCCTGGACTGACCGGACACCAGTCCGGAGCCGTGGAGCTAGTGCTGCTTCTCCGCGCTGCCTATAAACCTGGGTCGTCATTCCCGTAAGTCCAGGTAGGGCTGGTGGGTTAACAGGCAGAGTTGAGCTGGCCTTAGCGCTGCTTCTCCACGCTGACCATAAGCCTGGGCCGTCGTTCCCGTCAGTCCAGGCAGGGCTGTAGGTTAACCTGGCGAGACAGGCAGAGTTGTGCTGGATTTATCGCCACTTCTCTGTGCTGGCAGTGGGCCTGGTGGCACCGCTCCCGTCTGACTCCCGACGTCTCTGGCCATCACCCGGGCGTGGGGGGGGGGGGGGGCACTCGGGTGGGGACGGGGATGGTCCAGCGGCGGTTCGGCAGCGATTGCAGTGCTGGAGACCTCGGATCGATCCAGGCTGCGGATGAGGCGCAGGCCTATGTCCAGGGCTGCTTGTGACCCAATGACCTGGGCATGCAATTCAAGCTCCGCTCTGTGATCTTTGCCCCACCAGGACGTCTCCCTCCTTCAATCACCGTGCTCTATCCTCAGTCCCATCTCCCTACATCCGCCACTGACCGACACCTCCCTCCTCCAATCATTGCGCTGAATCATCGTGGCTCCCCCCCATTGCCTGCTGACCGACGTCTCTATCGTCCAACTGGCTCCCTCGATCATCAGTCCCACCCCCACTCTCGCGGTGAGTGGAGATTTCACCGAGTTTTAAAATTTGGATTACAAAAAATGGGGGGGATTTCTTCCCCCCCCCTCACCCCCAGGATTTCCGCCCCTGTCATGAAGGACATAGACAGGGTGAATGAACACAGTCTTTTTTCTAGAGTTGGGGAAACAAGACTAGGGGGGAAAAGTTTAAGGTGAGAAGGGAAAGAATTATTAGGAACTTGAGGGGCAACCTTTCACATGGAGGATGGTGAGTATATGGAATGAGCTGCCAGGGGAAGTGATTGAGACAGATAAAACAGATGGAGACAGATAAAGACATTTGAGGAGATGCATGGATAGGAAAGGTTAAGAGGGATATAGGCCAAATGTAGGTAAATGGGATGAGCATATTTGGGACATTTTAGTTAGCATGGACAAGCTGGGCCGAAGGGCCTGTTTCCATGCTGTATGTCTATGACTCAGTCCAGCACTTCACAGAACAGAAATCTTTTGGTCTGCAGCCCACTCATTGACTCCCAGTTACCAGACACTCATGCTCTGTCCCCCAATCTGATGCAACTCCTCCAGCCTTGCTACAGTGTTGGATTCCAGCTTCCTGACCTGCCATCTCGCCATCCCAACAACCGAACATTGATAGCCTCCTGATATCTTCCCAATCTCCACCAGAGCACAGAGCACAGACCTGCTGAGAACAGAACATGGTGGAAACACTTTGCAGGTCAGGCAGCATCTGTGGAGAGAGAGTATTGGACAATAGTTCAGGAGAGAGACACAAGGAGCTGCAGATGCTGGAATCTTGAGCAAAGCCCAAAGTGCTGGAGGAACTCAGTGGGTGAGGCAGCATCTGTGGAGGGAAAACCGTTAATGTTTCAAGTCTGGGACTCTCCATCAGAACTGAGAAAGAGAGAAAACAAGTTAGTGTAGGTAGCAGGGAAGGGGAATGGTGGAAGAAAGCGAATTTCTGTGGTAGGGTGAAATAATATTGGCAGTTAAGGGAACGTTAGTCTACTTTGTCAGTGATATATGCAGGTAATGTTATTAAGTCTATATAATGTTGTACAGTCCAGCCTGCTGGGATGTGGCCAGTATACAAGACTATACAAATAAAAGAAAAAGGTACAAACGGGTTAACAGGGCAAAATGGCCAGTTCTGATACAAACAGAAAGAGTTATCTAAACTTTGAAAATGTGATATTGAGTGCTGTAACTGCAATTCACATATCCTGATGGAAGATGAAGGACTGTTCCTCAAGCTTGTGACGTGCCTCCCTGTAACACAGAAGACCACCGTCAGATGCTGCCTGTCCACTTGAGTTTTTTTCCAACATTTCCAATCTTTGTTTCAGATTTCCAGCGTCTGCAGCTTTTTTATGATTTTCCAAGCCTCGAGATGCCTGTGCTGCTGACTATTTCGAACTTGATTAGCTGAAGTACTCCGCTGAAATTTAACAGTGCTTATTGCAATCAAATATGCAAAGCCGGACTGTTAAAGGACTGCTGTAAAATTTGGGACAAAAGACAGTGGTAAAGCTGATGGCTGAGAATGGGAATGTAATGCCCCAGAAGAGGATTTGTATTGTTCTATCAATACTTTATATCAGGTCTCCAATTCCATTTAATCTGTCTGCCTTAGCTTGATATCACTCATAGAATATGTTCCCAGCAAGCGTTTAACAAGGAATATTCAGCAGGTCAAGCAGCAACTATGAAGGGGAAACAGTATGTGCTTCAAATCAATGACCTTTCATTTGAACTAAGACCTTTCTGTGAGGTGGTGAAGCAACAGTTTAACTCAAGGAAGCAAAGGTTGTCTGTTTTTTTTTAAATTATTTATTAGAAGTAACTTCATTACATTTTAATGGTACCTTTTTACAGGTTCCCAGAATTATTAAAACATTCTTTGTACAACTTCCTTTTTTTTTTAGAAAGAAATGAGAAAGAAAGAAGATTCGAAGAGTAAAGGTTGTCTGTTAAGGAGATCGAGAATGAGTGTGTGCACTAAAGAAGGATTATCGACCCAAAATAGTAACTCTGCTTGTCTTTTCACAGATGCTGTCTGACCTGTTGAGTACCCCCAGCATTTTCTATTTTCAGTTTAGATTTACAGTATTTACATTCTTCACAAAAAGATTTCAAGCTCAGTCTTCCAATTTTTATTGTCGACATTCAAAGTCTTTTAAGTGAGAAAATTCAAGTTTTCTGCTTCCCTTTGTATGAAAAAGCACGATAAACCAAACACCGTAATCTTGATCACACAAAAGACACCCGATGCCGGAATCTGTACGAAATAAAATGCTGGAGGAATCCTGCAGGTCAGGCAGCATCTGTGGAAGGAAATGAACAGAGGAAGGGTCTCAAGCCGAATTTGCATCTGTTCATTTCCCTTAACAGTATCTGGTTTGCATTGACGGTGCAGAAGTGGACATGGTTGAAAAATTCAAATACTTAGGAGTAAATATTACCAACAACTTCTCCTGAACCATCCATGTTGAAGCAATGGTCAAGAAAGCACACCGACGACTCTACTTCCTGAGAAGGCTGCGGAGGTTCTGCATGTCCGCAACAACTCTCACCAACCTAAGATGCGGTGTAGAACGCGTTTTAACGGGACGCATCAGAGCATGGTTTCAGAGCAGTTCCATCCAAGACCGCAAGAAATTGCAGAGAATTGTGGACGCAGCCCACACTATCACACAAACAAATCTTCCTTCCATTTAATCCGTGTAAACCTCACGCTGCCTCGGCAAGGCCAGCAGCATAATCAAGGATGAGTCACACCCTGGCAACTCCCTCTTTTCCCATTACCCATCAGGCAAAAGGTTTAGAATTGTGAAAACGCACACCTCCAGGTTCACTGACAGTTTCTTCCCAGCTGTTATCAGGCCACTGAATCATCCTACCACAACTAGAGAGCAGTCTTGAACTACTATCTACCTCATTGGAGACCTTTGGTCTATCTTTGACTGGAGTCCACTGGCTTTACCTTGCATTAAACGTCATTCACGTTATTCTCTTCATCATGTATCTGCACGCTGTAAATAGCTTGATTTTCATCATGTATCGTCTTTCCACTGACTGGTTAGCACGCAACAAAAGCTTTTCACTTTACCTCGGTACACGTGACAATAAACTAAACTAAAATCAGATGCTGCCTGACACGCTGAGTTCCTCCGGCAGTTTGTTTTTTTATCTAGGTTTTTGGTATTTTTCTCTATTAATTAAGAATTATTCACTACCTGATAAGTATTATTATTTTGGAGCAAAAACGTGATCAGAAGTGCAAATTGCATTTTTTAAAGGATTGTGATGGCTATTTAAAACACTGGCAAGGTGGATATCCTAAAATCTATTAATGGCCTTTCATTTTCATAAATCATGTCCTGCTGAGATGAAGTATGCCTCTCAAGTTGATTGCTGTCGAAACTAAAAGATATCTCAGTCATTTTGATGGAGCAACTCTCCCAAATGCTCCGCTAGATGATGAAGAATTGTCTTTGTTCCAGCGATGAGCTCAGGCAGTGTAACAAGTGTCAATAGGTTACCAGAGAAAGGCTCTATTTTGCTGTCCATTTTCTGGTTATGAGCCCATAAATCTTGCTGGAGTTCCATGAGATGGGACTGGTGGCACTTGGCAGTAACGATCCCTGATGTTAGATGTCTTATGCAAAGCTGGCAGCTATGGCCAACACATTAGTAATGGTTGACTGGTAGGACGTGCTGTGTTTGGCACCAATGCTGCCAATTTAATTGGAAGTGTGATGCAAACTGAGTGAGATAATGGTCCGACAGTTGCAGTGCATTTATGAGGAAATAACTGACCAACAGGTCAATATAAATCCTGCATGAAGTAAGAGCAAAAAAGGCAAAGAGAGAAAGTGCAAAGGAAAAAGAAGGAGGGAGAGAAATAATTTGAGCAAAAAATATACAGATAAAAAGATAAGTTTCTACAGAGCCTCTCTTAATGTGGCACAAAAAGTGTGACCCTTGGGCCGTGACCCTTCTTCAGACTGAGAGTGAGAGGAAATGGAAATAGTGATATTGCAAGACATAGAACAAATGAATGAAAGATGTGCAAAAGGCAACGATGATCAAGAAATATGGAGCCCACAATGGTCCATTGTTGGCTGTGGGCTAGGTGATAACGAGTAACACAGACCGTGAAACGCAACAGGACGACTGAAACCAGTATGACGACTGGGGTGGAGGAGGATCGGGGGAGGCAGGATGCAATTGTTACTTGAAGTTAGAGAAATCAATATTCATACCATCGGGTTGTAAGCTGTCAAGGCGAAATATGAGGTGCTGTTCCTCCACTTTGTGGATTGGCCTCACTCTGACAATGGAGGAGGCCAAGGACAGAAAGGTCAGTAAGGGAATGAGAAGGGGAGTTAAAGTGTTTGGCTATCGTGAGATTACATGGGCCAAGGTGGATTGAACGAAGGTGTTCAGTGAAACATTCGCCCAGTCTGTGCTTCATCTCGCCGATAGTCCACACCTGGAACAGCGGATACGGTAGATGTGTTTGGATGAGGTGCAAGTGAACCTCTGCCTCACCTGAAAGGACTGTCGGGGTCCCTGGACAGAGTTGAGGGAGGAGGTATATAGACAGGTGTTGCATCTCCTGCAGTGGCAGGGGGAGCTACGTGGCGAGGGGGTGGTTTGGGTGGGAAGGAGAGTTACGGAGGGAATGGTCTCTGTGGAAAGTGGAAAGGGGTAGAGATGAGAAGATGTGGCTAGTGGTGGGATCCTGTTGGAGGTGGTGAAAATGTCAGAGGATTATGTGTTGTATGCGATGGCTGATGGGGTGAAAGGTAAGGACTGGGGGGACTGTCCCTTTGTGACTGGGGGAGGGAGAGCAACAGTGAAGCTGTGGGGTACCAGGAGACACATGTGAGGGCCACATCTATGATGGAAGAGAAGAACCTAAAGAATGAGGACATCTCAGATGTCCTGGTGTGGAGCACCTCATCTTGGGAACAGATGCAGCGTAAACGCAGGAATTGGGAGTAGGGGATAGAGTCTTTGCAGGAAGCAGGTTGGGAAGAATTGTAGTCTAAATAGTTGGGAGTCAATCGGTTTATAATAGACGTCAGTTGATAGTCTACGTATCTCCTGTGATGAAGATGGTGAGATCAAGAAAGGGGAGAGATGTGTCAGAGATTGTCCAAGTGAATTTAAGTGCAATATGGAAATTGGTAGTGATGGTAATGAAGTCCGTGAGTTCTGCATGTGTGCAGGAGGTAGCTCCAATACAGTTGTCAATGTAGCGCAGGTAAACTTTGGGGATATGGCCAGTGTACACCTGGAGCAGGGATTGTTTGACATACCCTACAAAGAGGCAGGCATAGCTGGTGCCCATAGCCATGCCTTGGACTTTGAGGAAATGGGAGGAGTCGAAGGAGAAGTTGTTGAGAGTGAGGACTAGCTCTACGAGGCAGAGGAGAGTGTTGGTAGAGGGAAATTGGCAGGCTCTCCGGTCAGTTAATAAGTGCATTGAAGAGTGATCAGAGTGATCAAATTGTGCACAGCCATGGTTATTGCAGACCAATTATTTGCTCACAGGCCAGAGGCTTCTCTGCCTTATCGTACTGCACACCTGACCGCCACGAGGCTAACACCCATAACGTCATCACCCAGGGAAGGTTCAGCTCCAATGCTCACCACCTCTCCGGCCATTTTACATCTATATATTTGAGTCTAAAGAAAGGTCCCAAACCGAGATGTCACCTATCCATGTTCCCCAGAAATGTTGTCTGATCTTCTGAGTTACTCCAGCCCTTTGTGTCTATTTGACCTTAGTTTGCCTGAGATTAATAATGACTGGCGCTCTGTGGAAACCTGCAGACTAACTTCTCCTGGCAACACTCTAATGGTAGTTGCAAGGGAAATGATCTCATTCAGGCACATTGGACATGGTTGGTGCTTGTGACAACCCGACTGTTGTCCGTCCACCCAGAAACTAGTGTAATACATTCTACGCCAGAATAAATCTATTTTCATATTTATAGCCTGGAAAATAAACAGTGCTTTGTGATCAAATTTCTAGGTGAGCCCTTTTCAAGCTGGGTGTTTTACTCTTGAAATAAGGCCCAGACATTGCTGACTAAACACCTTATAAAACATGGCACAAAAACATGTCCAGAATACCCTTGGCCGCAATAACTCTAGAATAATGTGGATAAATACCTTGAGACATAGCCAGAGTATTTGATTAGGTGTGAGGACCAATTATATATAATTTACACCACTACAATCAAACAGAAGTTAGCTTTTAATGGCAAGTTCATAGCAGACTTAGTGATTTCTGACTGAATGTGGTGCAGTACAGAGTATCTTACGAGAAAGGAATGTAAAATGCTTGACCTTTTCTGCATGAGCATTACTTTGTCTACATCAAGAGGAAATGTTGTGGGGTACAAGGTAATAAGAACAATTGAAATTGCTTCCCCGAGAACCAGCATGAAGAGCATGGAAACAGGCCCTTCAGCCCACCGAGTCCATGCTGACCATAACCACCCATTCACACTAGATCTATGTTATCCCAGTTTCTTATCCACTCCCTACACATTAGGGGCAATTTTACAGAGACCACTTGCATGTCTTTGGGATGTGGGAGGAAACTGGATCACCGGGAGGAAACCCGGGCAGACACAGGGCGAATGTGCAAACTCCATACAGACAGCACCTGAGCTCAGGGATGCATTCAGTTCTCTGCCGCTCTGAAGAAGCAGCTCTACCAGCTTGTCATTGTAAGTTTATGGTCAACATCTGTGGCCACAATCTGGTACTGTGGGCTGGAAGTCATAGGAATATTAGGAGCATGATTAGATCATTCGGCTCCTTTGGCAGGGTAGTGGCACAGCTGGTAAGCCGCTGCCTCACAGCGGCAGTGATCCAGGTTCAATCTAGACCTTGGGTGCTGTCTGTGTAGAATCTGCATGTTCTCCCTGTCGCGACGGTTGTTTCCTTTCAGTGCTCCACTTTCCTCCCTAATCCTAAAGGTGTGTGGGTTGGTAGGTTAATTAGCCACTTTAAATTGCGCCTAGTGTGCAGATGAGTGGCGGAATGTGGGTCAGAGGGGTCAATGAGAATGTGGGGTGAATAAAAAAAATGGATTAACATGTGATTAGTGTAAATGTGGATGTTTGATGACAGTCGGTGGGCCGATGGGCCTACTTCTTCATTTCTTCATTTCATTTCTTCATTTACTGCACATACCTTAAACCCCAACCTCACAAAACCTACCTCACTTGGAATCCCTGATAGTATTTAAAGTGTTTCTCAATATGTCTCTAAATACCTCTATCTACTGTTAAGATTATATCCCCTTACTCTCTTCTTGGATCCATTCTCGCCAACTCTCTAACTTCCCTTGGCCAGCCTTTCTCAATCCCTGAGCCTCCATTTCTGGCCTCTCTCATATCTTCTTAGTTTCTCCATTGGCAACCATGCCTCAGCTTCTTAGGATATAGACTATGGAATTTTCACCCAGTACTTTCCTGCCTCGTTACAGCTCTTTGACGGGGACTTCCCTGGTAACCAAAGGCTTTGATGGGGCAGAATTTGTTAGTTATTCCTAGACGGTTTCTTAAAATAGTAAGTAAATACTCCAACTCGATGAAGGGCCATATTGGAAAACCTGCCTGACCAGGTGACTGGTGTTTCAGTGGGAGAGTACTTTGAAAACAGTGATCACAACTACATACATTTTAGGATAGTTATAAATAAGAATAAGTCTGAACCTTGGGGTAAATTGAGATAAGGCAGATTAGAAGATTATTAGGCAGGATCTAGGGAGAGTAAATTGGAAACAGCTGTTATTGAGAAAGTTCATACCAGATGTGGGAGTTGTTTAAAGACGAGCTGATAGAAACATAGAAACATAGAAATTAGGAGCAGGAGTAGGCCATTCGGCCCTTCGAGCCTGCACCGCCATTCAATATGATCATGGCTGATCATCCAACTCAGTATCCCGTACCTGCCTTCTCTCCATACCCCCTGATCCCTTCAGCCACAAGGGCCACATCTAACTCCCTCTTAAATATAGCTAGAGAGAAATATGGCCAGAGAGAATCCAAATGTCGTTAAAAAAAAAGAACAAGGATGGATATGTAAGGTTTAAGAAGATGAAATCAGACAGGGCCCTGAAGGAAGAAAAAGCAAGCCAGAAAAAACTCAAGCAGGCAATTAGAAGGGTCAGGAAAGGCCATGAAATGTCATTGGCAAGTCAAATTTTAAAAAATCCCAAGGCTTTTTGTACATACATTGAAATCAAGAGAGTAACCAGGGATAAGATAGGACCACTCAAGTCTAATGAAAGGAATTTATATTCAGAGTCAGAGGATGTAGGTGAGGTGCTAAACACATTTGGATCCAAGCCCATAGCTCCCTCAAAGAGGCAATACAAGTTGATAGAGTTGTAGAGTGGCATATGATACGCTTGTCTTTATCGGTCGAACCATTTAGTATAAGAATCATAAAGTCGTGTTGCAGTTTTACAAAACTTTGGTTAGGATGCATTTGAATATTGTGTGCAATCCTGGTTACCCAGTTACAGGAAGGATTTGCTGAAATTGAGGGAGAGATTGTAGTCCTGCAACCAAGCTCTCTACCTCCTTCCTGTACTCTGTCTCATTCTTGTTCATCATCCAGCCTATCCAGCCCTCCAGCCTAGTATCATCTGTAAACTTGTAGATGGAGTTATAGATGAATTTGGAAGCACAGTTGTGAGTCTATAGAGTCAGTGGGGGCGGAGAACACATCCTTGCAGGGCACATGAGACGGTGACTGGTGTTGATGCTCATCATCCCAATTTTGTATTGCTAGAAAACTTGGTGCATTGCATTTTGTCCTTTCAAGTGGGCCGTGACTGTGAAAACACCCTGCTCCTCTGAATGGAAGACCAGTGGTGCACTGCATGGATTGGAGTTAGGACCCACTTTCTATGCCATATATTGACTTGAATATCGAAAGATTAAGGGGCCTTGGGTTCAAGTCCATAGTTCCCTAAAAGTGGCAATTCAGGTAGATAAGGTCGAGAAGGGGACATAAAATATTCTTCCCTTCATAGGTCAGGGCAAGGACCTTTCAGAGTTTGGAGGTGGTGCTGCAACTTCACAAAGCATGTTTAGATTGCACTTGGAATATTAAATGTGGGTCTAGTTACCACACTATAGGAATGATGTGGTTATGTTGGATGGAATACAGAGGAGAGTCACTAGGATACTGCCTGGAATGAATAATTTACGTTTTGGGAAGGAATTAGATAGGCTTCAATGAAGGACGCTGACGGGTGACCTGATAGAGGGACGCACAATTATAAGAGCTAGGTTCGGGATAGATATCAGATTGTTTTTCCCATTGTAGAGATATAAAAAAACAAGAGGACGTGAGCTTCAAATGGGAAA
The DNA here is from genome assembly GCA_963514005.1 of Raja brachyura. The sequence continues at coordinate 31,047,802 of OY740803.1, forward strand.
GTTACTTACAAAGGAAGTGGTTGATATCTGGGACTTGCTGCCAAAAGTGGCGATGGAATCAGATACAGTCACTATGTTTAAAAGATATTTAGGCAGGTGTATGGATAGGCAAGCCATAGAAGAATGGGGATCTAATGCAGGAAATCGGGATCACTGCAGATGGTCAAAGAGATCAACATGGATCTGGTGGGCTGAAGGGCCTACTTCTGTGCTGTACAACTCAATGATTCCACTCACATGAAGGCCTGCGTACCTTGTCTGGTGTTCTTCACTCCTGCCCGTGATCTACTGAGAGAAGCAGAAGGTTAATCAGGTCAGTCTCATCTATAATCTCATTTCCTGACTTGCTCTAATGGTTCGACAACACTCCTTTTTAGCATCCTGTATGCATCACTTTCACTAATAAATTAGATTTTTGTGCAGATGGTGTAGGGATGCTTTTGACTCGGGAGGATATAGATATGATCCATTTGAATAGAAATACAGCAAATAAATCATAATCCAGAAAAGTGTGAAGTTTTGCATTTGGTGAATTTAACAAAGCAAGCAGATTACAATAATTGAAAGGCTAATGAGGCGCATCAGAGTGATCTTGAAGTGTATTGCAAAAGACCATTTAAAAAGAGCATCACAGGTAAATAATGTGGTTCAGAAAGTATATGTGGTTTATTATTGGCTCCTGGACAGAACGAAAGAGCAGGACTGTTATCTTAGATCAAGGGTTCCCAACCTGGGGTAAATTTCGCCAACCCAGGGGATTTGTACACATTTTTTCTGATTGACTGACTGTGTTTGGTTCTGGTATACCGGTATCTGTTCATCATTAGTTGTTCATAAATAAGTGAAATAACTTTGTTAGGTGCTATTAAAGTTGCCAGGGGTAAGCGGGACGAAAAAGGTTGGGAACCCCAGTCTTAGAACTAGATGTAACTCTAATTGGGACTCCTACATTTCAAATGAGTGTGGCAATCCAGAATTTAGGCCCGTAAATGAAGGAAAGGTGGAATGTTATCGATGGACTCTCAATGGATATTTATTGTCATATATGCAATTAAAGATTACACTGTGAAATTCATTTTGCAAATAGTAATATAATAATGCCGGCGCCGCCATGTGTGGTGCCATTTTATCGAGATGTCTGGATTCCTGCATGATTTGCTGAGGAGAGGCAAAAGGAACTGAACATTGGCAACCCGATTCAAACAAGCCAACTTCTCACCTTATAAAGCATTGATGAGGCAGCTGAAGATGATTGGGCTCAGGAGACAGCCCTGTGGAACTCCTGCCTTAGGATTGTAATAATTGATATCCAGCAACCACAACCACCTTCCTTTTTGCAGGTTACAAGCCCAATCATTCAACTTTAGCTTTACCAAGGTTTCTTGATACCATGTGTAGTCAAAAACATCACCGGCAGTTACTCTCACCTCTCTTCTGCACTGCAGCGTCTTACTCATTATTTGGACCAAGGTGGTGATGACGTCTGAAACAATTATAGTCATGGTGAAACAGAAACTGAGCAACAGTCTGCAGGTTCTTGGTGAGTAAACACTGCTCTTGATGATACCTTGCACCACTGATAATTCAGATTAGACTAATTAGATGTTAATTAGTGCAAATGGATTTAGCTGTTTTTTGAGATGAGGATGGATAATTTTCCTCATTATTGGGTCGCTGCCATTGTTACTGTACTACAACAGCTTGGCTAGAGGCACAGCTAGCTCTGGAGCGCATGTTCTCAGCACCATGGCAAGGATGTTGTCTGGTCCCCAAGCCATTGCTGCATTCAGTGTTCTCAGCTGTTTCTTGGTACCACGCGGAGTGAATTGAATTAGCTGAAAACTGGCTTCAGTAATAGTGAGGCTCTCAGAAGGAGGTCGGGATGTATCATTCAGTTGGCACTTCTGGCTGAACAAGGTTGCAAATGTATCTTAATTGATTGCTCAGTGATTATTGAAATTTGAACAATAAATGTAAATGAATTCCAACTGACTTTCAAGTTTTGTACATTATAGGATCCTGCAGCTCGGAAGGAGAATATCAGCATTCGTGCATGTGCCAGTTTTTTTAAATTATCAAATTAGTCACACTCTACTGCCAATCCTCATCCTCTTAAATTATTTTTCTTTAGATATTCCCCCTAAATCTACCCTTTGTGCAATCACAATTTCCTTCACTCCCCCACCAGGGCAGCAATGCCTTCAACAGTCTCGGACCCAAACTCTGAAACCCCTCAGTATATTTCCCTGCCTTTCTGCCTCCCCTTGTCTTCTATAAATGGCACCACCTAGCCTTGCTCTTAAGCAAAGCCTTTAGTCACCTGCCCTAATATCTCTTTAAATGGCTCATTGTTAAGTATTGTTTAATTTTATTGGAGCGAAGGACCATATTTTTCCGACATCAAAGGCATGAGAAAAGTGTAATTATTCTTAAATATCCAGATCACTTTTGTAATCACACAACAAGTTACAGTCTCACTGCATTAGTGTCATAGTCATAAAAGACAAAAACAGGCTATTCAGCATTAATCAATCGACCAAGATGCCCCATCTAACCAAGTCCCATTTCCCTACATTTGACCCATATCCCTCCAAACTTTTCCACTCCCTGTACTGTCCAAATGCTATTGTAATTGCATCCATCACATCCTCTGGCTGCTCGTTCATAAACCCACCAGTCTCAGCATGAAACTCTATTGAACAATTTTAAAGCTGAAAAATCTCCTGGTTTTCTTGGACCCAGACGGAGATTGCTGATGAAGAAAAGGAAGTAAGGGGTAATTTTAACTTCAGTGTAAATGGAAATGGGGGGGGGGGGGGGGGGGGGAAGTAAACAAACCTGACAATTTGCAATCTCAGTTTTACACCGTCACACAGTACCAAAAGCACCATTCAACACCCCATCGAGAAAAAGTTTTCAAATGCAGTTGGTGTTGACTGACAAATGACCTGCTGTTCCAAAATGACTTAATTTTAGATTACAATGCGATCTGTTCTTGTTTCAACGCACGTCTCCACCTATTGCAATTTAGTTGGAAAATAGAAGCTGTATATCTTGCCCCATAGGGAATTGTCCTTCATTACAGTTTAAATATGGTGCAGCAACATTGCTCCAACAGGCAAAAGCTTGACTACTTTTCAGTAGTTCTGTAGATAGCGTCTGAGCCAGGCAAGGCGCATATTGAAGAAAAGTCAGTTAATTCAGGGCAGGTTGATTTAGATTTGGGTCTGATTTCCTATGGGACTTAGGGTAGCGTGGACCAACTTACAATTTTACAGTCACAATAACGAGTATATATAACATAGTAGGAGCCATCCATTATTAGATGCCAAGAGTTTATGTAATCTATTTCAGTCAGTTACCACCTAACTGAGTTCCCTCTGATAGAAACTAGATCATAAATGACCTTCCATTCACCGTCCTGCCTCACAAACACGTCATAATCATTGTACACTGTGCCTGCAGCACCACCAACTCATGCTACACTGTACCAGTTTACTGGCCAAGTGCAATGTTTAGAATATGCCATCCAGCCAGTGATTGATAGAGCTGTCAGAAGATTACAGGAAAGCTTGGCCAAATGAGCAAATAGTCCATGAATCACGAAATGGGACTATCTGACAACTGGCTCATTTTTAAAAAGCACTGGTCTGAAACGGGGGCTTCAAATCTCACAGGTGCTCAGGCAGAAAATTGTATAAAAGGTGAAGCTGATGGCTGTATTTTACCATCACCTTTTTTTCAACGTGTTGTGCCCATTTCTGTCCGTCTGCTAGCAAAAAGAAATGCAGCAATTAAATTGCACAGTAACCCTGATGGAATTTGCAATAGTTTGGCACGGTTTCACTGAATATAAAAAAAAATCTGTTCTCTACCAAACATTTAAACTGGTAGCCAGAAGGCAACAAAAATATACCAAACTATACCTGAGCAAACATCATTATTTTTCAGGGAAGGGAGAAAACAATGGTGACTGGTAATTTAGATCCAGCTTTTGTACTTAATTGATTTTCCAGCAGAGGGAGCCTGTTTCTGGAGGTTATTAATCCACTTATTGTGATGCTCTTGGCTGAGAAAGTGATTTAACTATGAAGGTATAGTGATCTTGTATAAATAAATGTTTGCTAATCCTTTCATAAGCATGCCGTTGATAGTGGAAGAACGAAGTTTCACGATGTTGCCAGATCAGGCAAGTTTAGAGCAATTGGTTCCATTTTTTGATTCATTGGGAAGATATTTCTGTTAAATTGCTTTGACATTTTGTTGCCTATTATCTGAGGAAAATTAAATTATTAGCTATTGGGGATAGTGCACCCATGAATTATTTGATGTTTCTGCCCTGCTGTTGTCTTGCATACTAAAGAGCATCGGTGGTAACCTGAAATCTTATCCTGGCTGAGAAATGATGGTGACCAGAATGGTCTTGTTTCACTTCAGTTTTATAAATACAGCATGGAAATGGGCCTCTTGATTCCATACTGTCCATTAAGTATCCATTCTTACTAGTTCTGTTATCTCACTTTCTCATCCATTCCCTACACATTAGGGGCAACTTACAGAAGTCAATTAACCTAAAAACCCGCGTAACTTTGGGATGTGGGAGGACACTGGAGCAGCTGGAGGAAACCCACACGGTGACAAGGAGAATGTGCAAACTCTGCACAGAGAGCACCTGAGGCTTGGTCTCCAGTGCTGTGAGGCAGCAACTGTATCAGCTGGACCACTGTGCTGTCCCCATTGGTTGCACAGATGATTTGGAAAAACAGACATGCAGGTCTGGCTACAAAATGCAACCATGTAGTTTTGTCTGTTGAGCAGAAGCCTGCATCTTCTGAATTCTGAGTCCCATTGCTCCCGTCAATGTCAGCTCTGTTGCGACTCCTGTTTGCCTGTTAAAGAGTTAAGCAGGCATTCAACATGGCAAGCTGATTTTCCAATGCCTGAATTTAAACAAAGACTTGCCACCCATAAATCAGAGTTTCCTCTGACACTCTTACTTGTTACTTTTTCCTCTGTACCACAATACTTTGGAGGGTGACAGCTCATCCTAAATCCTGCTCTCAATCATCACTGAGGCTTGTACCGACATCCAATGCCTCTTTTGAACGTGGAAATTCCACAAAGTATCTGTGCGGCTGCTGAGTTGAAAATTGAACACAGGGCACATGATGGGAGTGAGGCATTGCTGCAGGCTTGCACAGAAACAGTAATTTACAAAAACCTTATCACCCCAGTCTACAATGACATTCATAACAAAGTTAACCTCTCTGAGTGGCAGTGTCCATGGATGATAAGATTTACCCAAGATAGTTATCTTTTGTGATCTGAACGCACACCGATGATTGGATTGCCCTGCCCATTGAAGTTAAGGCCAATATCACACTCAATGTCGGAGCCTCTCAATCATTCTAGTTGGTTGCAGATAACGTGAGCCTGAGATCACCATTTGCTGCTCTCCAATGGTACTGCTGAGCCACTGGTATTTTGGGAGTGATGGCTTCTCTCAGGTAAATGGTGAGGAGGGTGTGTGGAGGTTTGCAGCTTCCCCAAGGCTCTGACCTGCCAGGACCAGGCCAGTGGTGCACGGGGCTCGATCCAGAATCTGGAGCTCAGTAAGGACTTCTCATTAAACGGGCCATAGTTGACAAGGAGAGAAATGTCCTCACTCTCCCTGGCAACTGCCTGCTTCTTCTTTGTCGCCCAATATGGCATCTGCATTTCTGAGACCATATGGCGCAATGTATCAATACTATGGGATAAAGCTTGTAGTCTCCTCGCTTGCATTCAAACTCTTGTGTTCTCCAGTTCTTGCAGCAGACTGACACTTTAACACAAAGAAAAAATAATGGCAGCACAAGGAATGTAAAGGAGAGCACCAGAGGCCTCAAAATGAAGTTAACCCTCATCCCATCTCCACTATCCCCACCAGTGCTCAGCAAGCAGGTCCCCTACTTCCTCCTGTACAACCCAGAAGAGACAGCGCTCCTGCCTGAGGGACTGCTACAACACGATAGTCAGAAGGACCAGGAGTTGCTAAGGTTAACAGTATCTGGAGCATTTGCCTGCAGATTAACTGAATGGCAGATGGAAGGGAAGGGATGGTCAATCTGGATGTGGTGTCAGGAGCTATCTATTAAACTGCAGAATCCCAGGACTTACACAGTGTAGCAATGTTTAGCGCTGTCATTACAACTGACAACCCTTAATTCTCTGTAAGAGGCTTTGACCACGTTGCAATGAATCAGTAGCATTCTCCCATTCTCTGTCAGCACAAGCCCCTAAAGATAGCAATGATCTTGGAGATGTTCTAATTACCTGCAAGCAACGTTGGTCAATCCCAGCCTGTAGTCTGTCAGCAGAAACAAATCACCACAGCAAGCATGGAGATTACAAGAAGGTGCTGGAAAGGTTATTTGCTGCAAATGTAAGTTGGTTACAATGGTGCAGTCCTGATGGCTGCATAACTGCCAGGCTCCATTCACATCAGTCTGCTTGTTGTTTTTGTCAGTACTTAACAGATAGAGCCAATATTGTCATGGCCAGCAACTCTTCCCGTTAAGCAGCCTTGCATATTTCAGTCTCCTGGGAGATTGAAGAAGCTCACTGCCTCAATAGATCTGTCGCTTGGGGGGAATATTACAAGTTAAACAGTGCCCAGTACCTTCTCTACTATTTCCCTGTGAGATTAATTACTATGTTGAAGCACGAGGAGCAAGTGGTGGGGTTCTTTCTATAGTGGGACATTTAATTTTAACTGTGTACTGCAAGGATTGTTGTTGGACCCTCTGTTAGTTGTTCTAGTTATTACTCATTTGGATGAGAATTGGGAGGCCTAATTGCAAATGATACCGAAATTTGGTGGAATAGTGGACGGTGAGAAAGGTTACAACAGGCTATTGATCAAAGTAGAAAAATAATTGACAGGGGGAATTTGACTTGGACAAATAAGAAATGTAAATGGCAGGGCTCTGGAAGACTTGGAGCACAGGTATATTGTCACTTGAAATAAGTGTCACAGGTGGACAGGGAGGTGAAGAAGGTGTTTGCAACGCTTGTCGTCATCGGTCAGGGTATTGAGTGCATGAGTTTGAACATCATCGTATCACAGCTATTCAAGATGTTGGGAAAGTCGCATGTGGAATCCTGTGTACCGTTCTGGTCATGTTGCAGTGGGAAGCATGTTGTGTCTGACTCAAAAACGAGGGATGAACAACAACATAACATTAAATTAGAAAGGATGCAAATAAAAATTAAAAAAACATTTACAAGGATCTTGCTGGGACTGGAGTGTTTGAGTTATAAGCAGATGCTGGATAGGCCAGGACTCTTTTTTCCATGAAGCATAGGAAGCTGAGAGTTGACCTTATACAGGGAGGAAAGGCCGTTCCCCGAGGGTGGTGGGATTCTAAACCTCAGGGCATAGGTTTATGGTGAGATGGGAAAGATTTAAACAGGACTTGAGATGCAATGTTTTCACACAAAGGGTGGGGATCAGGGGAATGAGCTGCCAGGGGAAGTGATAAAAATTGGTAGAATTATGACATTGAAAAGACACTTGGACAAATAAGTGTATAGAAAAAGTTTGGAAGGATATGGGTCAGGTGCAGGTAAGACGGACTAGATAAGTTGGGTAACATGGTCACTTGGACAATTTGGGCTGAAGGGCTCTGAATAATTCTGCCTCAGGGTCCATGAAGTGATGCATTTTGGACATTTAAATGAGGGTAGAGCTCAGTAAATGGCAGAGCCCTGGGGAGTGTTGTTCAACAGGGAGACATGGAGGGTACAAGAACATGGCTCACAGTAAAAAGGCAACACAGGTAGACAGGTAGTGAGAAAGGTACGTGGCATACTTGCCTACATCAGACAATGTACCTTGAGTACAATAATTGCAGCACCATGTGAGTTGTTTAAAACACTGGTTAAGCAGCACCTGGAGTATTGTGAGCAGTTCTATCGCTACACTGCAAGGCAGATATGATTAAGTTAGAGGGTGTGCTGAATGGATTTACAGGGATGAGGCCTGGATTGGAGGGTTTGAATTATAAGGAGAAATTGGAAAGTGTCTGTCTGTTTTCCCAGAGTGAAGAAGGCTGAAAGGTGACATGATGGGTATATACAATTGTGAGGCGTAGATAGCCAATGTCTGACCAATGGTAAGGATATCTTTTTCACGCAGAGGTTGTACGCATATGGAACAAACTGCCAGACAAAGTAGGTGAGGCAGGTACAGTTACAAAATTTAAAACACATTTGGACATATCCATGGATAGATTTAGAAGGATGTAGGCCAAATGCCTACAATATAACTGGGACTAGGACAAACTGTGACTAGCTTAGCTGGGGCATCTTGCTCGGCATGAACGAGTTGGGCTGAAGGGCTTGCTTCTGTGCTGTATGACTGACTCCTCCATCTGAAACGAGGGAATAAGTTTAAGGTGATATTGAGAAGGTTTAAAGGGGATTTGAGGAGTAAATGTTTCACACAAAGTGTAATTAGTATCTGTGATGAGCTGCCAGAGAAGGTGGTGAAGGCAGGAAAGATAACAACTTTTAAGAAATATCTAGACCGGCACCTAAATGAGTGTCTATAGAAGGATCTGGATTGAATGTAGACAAGTGGGGTCAGTACAGGTAGTCATGGTGATTGGCTCTGACACAGTGAGCTGAAAGGGCCATTCTGTTTTGAACAACTCCGACTCTGGAAACCAAATCACTTGCATTTTACAGGGCGTTGCTTAGTCCTCTTTAAATCATAGAATCATAGACAATAGGCGCAGGAGTAGGCCAGTCGGCCCTTCGAGCCTGCACCGCCATTCAATATGATCATGGCTAATCATCCAACTCAGTATCCTGTACCTGCCTTCTCTCCATACCCCCTGATCCCTTTAGCCACAAGGCCAAAATCTTACTCCCTCTTCAATATAGCCAATTAACTGGCCTCAACTACCTTCTGTGGCAGAGAATTCCACAGACTCACCACTCTCTGTGTGAAAAATGATCTTCTCATCTCGGTCCTAAAAGACTTCCCCCTTATCCTTAAACTGTGACCCCTTGTTCCGGAGTTCCCCAACATCTTCCTACAATCTTCCTGCATCTAGCCTGATCAACCCCTTGAGAATTTTGTAAGTATCTATAATTTCCCCCCTCAATTTCCTAAATTCCAGCGAGTACAAGCCAAGTCTATCCAGTCTTTCTTCATATGGAAGTCCTGCCATCCCAGGAATCAGTCTGGTGAACCTTCTCTGTACTCCCTCTATGGCAAGAATGTCTTTCCTCAGATTAGGAGACCAAAACTATATGCAATACTCCAGGTGTGGCATCACCAAGACCCTATACAACTGCAGTAGAACCTCCCTGCTCTTGTACTCAAATCCTTTTGCTATGAATGCCAACATACCATTAGCTTTCTCCACAGCCTACTGCACCTGCATGCCTACTTTCAATGACTGGTGTACCATGACACCCAGGTCTCGTTGCATCTCCCCTTTTCCTAATCGGCCACCATTCAGATAATAGTCTACCCTCAAGTTTTTGCCGCCAAAGTGGATAACCTTGCATTTATCCACATTATACTGCATCTGCCATGCATTTGCCCACTCACCCAACATATCCAAATCACCTTGCAGCCTCCTAGCATCCTCCTCACAGCTAACACTGCCCCCCAGCTTCATGTCATCCGCAAACTTTAAGTTTGTATGCTAATCTCTTATGTGGGACCTTGTTGAAAGCCTTCTGAAAGTCCAGATATAACACATCCACAGGTTCTCCCTTATCCACTCTACTAGTTACATCCTCGAAAAATTCTGTAAGATTCGTCAGACATGATTTACTTTTCATAAATGACTTTGTCCAATGATTTCACCACTTTCCAAATGTGCTGCTATCCCATCTTTAATAACTGACTCTAGCATTTTCCCCACTACCGATGTTAGACTAACTGGTCTGTAATTCCCCGTTTTCTCTCTCCCACCCTTTTTAAAAAGTGGGGTTACATTAGCTACCCTCCAATCCTCAGGAACTACTCCAGAATCTAAAGAGTTTTGAAAAATGATCACTAATGCATCCACTATTTCTGGGGCTACTTCCTTAAGTACTCTGGGATGCAGCCTATCTGGCCCTGGGGATTTATCGGCCTTTAATCCATTCAATTTACCTAACACCACTTGGATAACCTGGATTTCATTCAGTTCCTCCACCTTATTTGACCCCCAGGCCCCTGCTATTTCTGGCAGATTATTTATATCTTCCTTAGTGAAGACAAAACCAAAGTAGTTATTCAATTGGTCTGCCATGTCCGTGTTCCCCATGATCAACTCACCAGTTTCTGACTGCAAGGGACCTACATTTGTTTTAACTAGCCTTTTTCCCTTCACATATCTATAAAAACTTTTGCAGTCTGTTTTTATGTTCCCTGCCAGTTTTCTTTCATAATCTATTTTCCTTTTCCTAATTAAGCACTTTGTCCTCCTCTGCTGGACTCTGAATTTCTTTGGCCATCCTTTTCGAAGTTCTGATCTAGCTGCTTGTACCTGAGAAGAGCCCATGTATTTTTTAATCCAAGACCAGAAGGAGGAAGAAAAGCAGAATCTAATTAAGGAGCCTGCTTAAAGATGATCTCTTGCTGGGTCTGCTAGTGTGGAGATGCTGCTGCTACATATGTCTGAGTATCTGACTGTTCTTCAAGGCCCTGAAGATTGAACATGACATGCGTTCTTCCTCCGTGAATGCTGTGCCCATGAGCCTCAGGTAGCCGTTGCTTGTTCATTAATGATGCTGGAGACTTTGTTAGCACTTGTGCTTTGTTATTATTGTGAAGCATTTGAGAAACCATTCCTGACGGATCTTGTATCCCGTGGACGCAGAGGCCATAGATCAGGGCAAGGGTATGAAAGCTGGCACTTCTTGTGAGTGAGTTCACACCAGCGCACTTACTTATACACTGCGAGAAACTTAGGATATGCTGCACCCAGATGGCTTGTCTGTTGTGCTGGCACCATAGCCCTACCATGTGTGGTGAACACATCCAAGAAGAAAGCTGCCCATTCTCAATGGCCACAGTGTTGAGTGAGTTGCCTCCTTGTCTCGGCAGAGCAACAGACTTCTTCAGCAGACCTCTAAGGGACTTGGCCTGTGAGGCCACTACATCATGAAGACCTAATGGGCACCCACGTGTGCTTCCATGGAGACACCACCCTGATGCACCGACCCGGCTAAGGGAATCAGAGGGTATGGAGAGAAGGCAGGTACGGGATACTGAGTTGGATGATCAGCCATGATCATATTGAATGGCGGTGCAGGCCCAAAGGGCCGAATGGCCTACTCCTGCACCTAATTTCTATGTTTCTATGTTTCTAACATGTGCAGTCTGTTTTTATGTTCCCTGCCAGTTTTCTTTCATAATCTATTTTCCTTTTCCTAATTAAGCACTTTGTCCTCCTCTGCTGGACTCTGAATTTCTTTGGCCATCCTTTTCGAAGTTCTGATCTAGCTGCTTGTACCTGAGAAGAGCCCATGTATTTTTTAATCCAAGACCAGAAGGAGGAAGAAAAGCAGAATCTAATTAAGGAGCCTGCTTAAAGATGATCTCTTGCTGGGTCTGCTAGTGTGGAGATGCTGCTGCTACATATGTCTGAGTATCTGACTGTTCTTCAAGGCCCTGAAGATTGAACATGACATGCGTTCTTCCTCCGTGAATGCTGTGCCCATGAGCCTCAGGTAGCCGTTGCTTGTTCATTAATGATGCTGGAGACTTTGTTAGCACTTGTGCTTTGTTATTATTGTGAAGCATTTGAGAAACCATTCCTGACGGATCTTGTATCCCGTGGACGCAGAGGCCATAGATCAGGGCAAGGGTATGAAAGCTGGCACTTCTTGTGAGTGAGTTCACACCAGCGCACTTACTTATACACTGCGAGAAACTTAGGATATGCTGCACCCAGATGGCTTGTCTGTTGTGCTGGCACCATAGCCCTACCATGTGTGGTGAACACATCCAAGAAGAAAGCTGCCCATTCTCAATGGCCACAGTGTTGAGTGAGTTGCCTCCTTGTCTCGGCAGAGCAACAGACTTCTTCAGCAGACCTCTAAGGGACTTGGCCTGTGAGGCCACTACATCATGAAGACCTAATGGGCACCCACGTGTGCTTCCATGGAGACACCACCCTGATGCACCGACCCGGCTAAGGGAATCAGAGGGTATGGAGAGAAGGCAGGTACGGGATACTGAGTTGGATGATCAGCCATGATCATATTGAATGGCGGTGCAGGCCCAAAGGGCCGAATGGCCTACTCCTGCACCTAATTTCTATGTTTCTATGTTTCTAACATGTGCCTCTTCACCTCCACATTGAGCTGCTACTCTTCATCCTCAGACTTCCTTCTGCTCCTGCATCTCATTTCCCCTCCCCGATGTTTCAAAAACATTTGACCTCTCAAACTTGCTCCAGCATTTGTTAAGATTAGCTATCTTAGTTCCTTTATCCAGCACTGTCCACATATCCCTATATTCCCTTGATGCCCAGAATGAATGAACTTGATGACTGAGCCTCCACCACCTCAGCGGTGAGCAGAGCATTTCATAGATACGCCATCTTTGACAACATTTCTCCTTGTCTTTGTCTTAAGTGGCCTTCCCCTTATTTGGAGACTGATCCTTGGTTATCAGCTCCACACCCAGGAGACGCATCCTCCCTGGTAAGCCTTGTAAGACTTTAATAAGTTTCAACAAGATCCTATCCCATTCTGCAAAACTATAGAGAATACAAGTCCATCAGCCACTCCTTGTACAGAAATTGCATCATCCAAGGAATCAGGCTAAAGAATCTTTGTGTGACTCGCTCTGAGGAAAGTATACCATCTTTAGGTAGGAAACTAAAATTGCACACCATGCTCTAGGTGTGGCCTCACTGAGGTTCGGTGTTAGTGCAGTGTTACATCTTTACTCCAGTGCCCAAATTCTGTTGTAATCAGTGCCCTCCTGCTATTTGCCTCCTCAAGACGCTGAGTTCTGATCTGTTCAAATACAATTACGTAACAAAGACCCTCGAGTGACAGGATCTGTGGGGTTAGGAGCGCTAGATCAGCCATGATTGAATGGCGGAGTAGACTTGCCGGGCCGAATGGCCTAATTCTGTTCCTAAAACGTGATCTTATGATCTGCAGTTTTCATTAACCATGTTGATCGCATTATGAAGTACAGCCATCTCTTTGACTGGCACCTCCCAAGGGGTTGTCCCCCAACAGCGACAACTCTGGGAGAGTGACCGCTCGTAGAATTAACTGTCAGGATCTATCAACCAGTCACTGCACCTGATGTAGCACACGGACTGTAATCAATCGAAGCCAATGGAAGGATAGAATGTGGGCGATGGGTCTTTGTGGCCATCCCCTTTTCATTTTTCATTGATATCATAGGAACGGCATTGGAGAACGGGAGTCATTTGTCTGCCCATTCTCAGCTGCCAATGATGGGCCGGCCCAGAGGAAAATCCAAGGAAGAAGTAAAGTACATGAATTTAGTTAATAAGAAGTTACTGATATATGTGGATGTATTACTAGACCGTGGGGGAAGAGAACAGTTGTATTCTAATTTTCGTCATTATGTGGGAGCAACATAATGATATTTTTGTAGCTGCGTGACGCATTGTAACACAAAATTGAGTCACTGTGCTGCAGACTTGGCAATCAAGAACTCGATGCTTGCCAGCTACTTCTTTGATGAAGACTATCCCCTTTTAACCTTTTCCAGGGTGGAAATTTGATTTCTTTTTGAGTTGCTGGGCTATTTATACACTCTTAATGTTCCCACAGCCAAATGTAAATGCTAGGAAATGTCACAGTAGTGAGTGTGACACATCAGAGTTCTTGCATCAGACTGAACTGAACAGTGTCTGAATTATACTGCAATCAGTAATGATGAGAAAGGTAAATGATGCATTTTGGTAAGTGCAGTATTATTTAAGACAGTTGTGATTTAGGCCTATTTTTTGCATCTCATTTGAATTGTTATGGCTATGCCTGCCAATTGTGATAATATGAAGGATCCTAGAACTTTGATTCATGTAGCTGTGTACCAACAAGCTCCTGGTCACCAGTTCACACCAAGAATTGGGCAGGAGAGATGGTCGGGCAAGGAGCGACTTGTTCCCCTTGGAGAAGAGAAGCATTGTGTCACCTCAGACTGCTTTCAAGTGTATCAGCCAGTGCTGTGTAATGGAGCTGCGGTGGTCAAGGGGCAGTTTGCCTTCTCTTCCTGCATTCCAGGGAGTACACATAGGCTGAAAAAAATAGAGGAACGGCTGATTATTAGCACGGGCATTGTTTCGACTACATTGCAGAAATGTTGACAACACCAAAGTAGTTTTGAACAGCTGCCAATTCTACGATGTAGCAAAAACTGATGAAGCTACCACGACTTAGTGCTGGCTGTAAATTACTTTGCGAACCAAGATTTTTCATAGTGATATAGAGCTAATCAGCATGGATCGCCTTAAGAAAATAGCATAAAATTACAGCGGAAAAGTTTTCTCCTGGAAAGAGTAATGTGCCCACGTACGAAGGAACAGCACATTCCCCGAATGATAATTAAGGACCAGACACAATGCTACAGGCAAGAAATCCATTGGCAGAGTGGGGAGGGGGGAAACAGGTTAAGAGTGGGGTGGAAGGTTCTTCATTGATCCTGTTTGTTTTGCATTTCTTTGGATTTGTATTTCATCAACAAGAGTGCAGAGAAAATTGATCAGGTTATTCCTGGGCCTTAAGGGCCTGAGCAATAGGGAGAGGTTCAGCAAGCTAGAGATTTATTCCAGTGGGCGCAGGACAATGAGGTGTGATCTTGTACAGGTGTATAAGATCATGAGGGGAATACATAGGGGATACTATAGGAAAATGCAACTAGAATAGAGGAATCAAGAACCAGACAGTATAAGTTTGAAAGGGGAAAGATTTAAGAGGAACCTGAGGGGCAAAGGGTGGTAGGTATATGGAATGTGCTGCTATTGGAAGTAGTTGAGCAGGTATTGTAACAGTATCTCAAAGACATTTGGATAGGTATATGGATAGGATTAGTGATTTGGGACAAACACTGGAAAGGTGGGACTAGATGGGGCATTTTTGTTGGCATTGGCAAGATGGGCCGAAGGGCCTGTTTCCATGCTGTACGACTCATTGTGTAAAAAGAGGAAAATATTGAGAAAACGACTGATTTCAAAGGTCATATATAGGATTTCATTTCGGAGTCACGTGAGTGATTCTGTGAAGAAGCCGCCAGCCCGTGTGCGCGTCAATACGTTGACGCATGGCGCAACGCTGACTGGCGGGCGCGCTGCTCCTGCCAGCGGTAAATTTGAACCTGAAGGTAAGTTTTTAAATTTTTCAGGTTAGGCGTCCATTGCAGGAATCTCTCTTACAGAGTTTCCTGTTGGATTTCGGGGTGAAGTTGGGACCGCGGGGAATCCCAGTCACGGACCGTGGGAATCCCGGACATGATCTCGGGGAATCCCGGCCTCGGACCGCGGGGAACCCGCTACGGAGACAGCGAGGAACCCGCTATGGAGACCGTGAAACCTATTCAACAGTTGAGACCTGCATGAGGGAGGTAAAGCTATCGAACGACAAGTACAGCCTCATCGTTTCGGCGACAATACACCCCACACCTCCATCGGCAGCAAGTGGTTCACTGAAGCTGGTGGCAGCCAGCAAGCTGGGCACAGGGCTTTAGGCCAAGGCCCAAGCCGGTCTCAGGAAAAATATGGGATCCATGTACCTTACCAGTCCTCTCCAATCAAGGACAGAAATAGAACCCGCGTGAGGGGCCTTTGGGCTTACCATAAGACCTCTAGTAGCCATGAAGGTAAGTGGGTCTGGTTCTTTCCAAAACATGGAAACAAGCTGGAAACACTTGTAAAAACCTGTAAACAACCTTGTTGTTATGAAGCAGCCGCTATTCATCAAGAGTATTGGCAATATAGTGGCTGTGCATTTGGACCTTGCATTTTCAGTGCCATGTAGGTCGTTATTAACAGACGTATTCCTATTACCAGCTGAAGCTATCAAAGTCACAATGCTGTATTCTACATTGCTCCTGTACCTTTGTGCACTAACTCTTCAGTTAAATTACACGCTGATACTAATACTCAAAGATGAAAAATTATGAATACCATCTCTAGTTACGGAGGCGGATGGGCTTTGCATGCTCAACTCCAAATTGATACACCAGCGTCAAATGCCCCCACCATAGTGTATCATCATGTAAAAATCTATGACAACACAGTATGGATGTTGTATCACAACGTATTTAATGACATTGTGGTTCGATGGAACACCGAATATCAATATGGTTACGTCCAGGCTCTATCACCATTGCAAAAATATGTGGCACAGTGGCAATAGATGTATTCTCGCTACACTGAGGAGGAATGTTCTTTATGTCTTTCCTCCATTTTGCCTCATGAGTCAGGTCTTGCACAAAAACCAGCAAGATCTCGCCTCAGGCATTTCGTACAGCCTAACTGGCCCCTGCAGCCATGGTTCCTGCTAAATGTTGGGGATGATTATAGGCCCTAATATGGTTGTCTTAAACACAAAATCAGGTGGTTCACCCCGTGACTGAGGAAACCATCCTCTGCATGATAAAATCAATTTATAGACTTGGAGTCTCTGAGAAGACCATTCGGCGGCACGGATTGCCAGGCCGATTCATGTACGTGCTCACTGTAGAATGCAGGGATAGCACCGAGAAAGCAGCACATTGTTTCCTCATCAGGAGATGAGAGTGTTTTGGTTTTAATGCCAATGTTCCATATAATACGGCATGGATAGCTAATGTGTCGGAGTTCATTTCGGATGGGTCTTTGACAATCAATTAAGTTATAGTACCATTAACTGTGCCAACTATTAACTTTCTCATCATAGTTGCTGCAGCGATCAGGACCCACTCTGTCGGGTCACACTCTCTGATATCCAGATTTATAAGGATATTTTTAACAACATTCTCCCAGGCCCAGGTACGCGGAGATATAGGATGATAGCATTGTTCTTAAACTGCTATGCCAGAAGGCCCAGCTACATCTCTATCCCTGGTCAAACTCACTTACAAAGAGTTTATGCTCATGGCGCTAGTCTCAGCGCAACTGGTCCAGCCACTACTTAGTGCGACTGGACAGGATGGTTATATCTGCTAATAATATAATATTTTATGTTTATGATGTAGTTAAGCAGAACAGACCAGGGGTGTCAGGTCCCAAACTACTTCTCATGGCATACCCCATGGACCTTTGGTTGTCTGTAGTCACTCATTTACAACAATACATCAAGGTCACCAAGAGCCTTAGAGGATCTGCACTAGCAATGGTTGTTAGTTACTAAAAACCTCATAAAAGGTATCTATCCAGACCATCTCTAAGTGGTCAAACAGGGGTTTTGCTAATGCAGAAGTAGATACTATATTTTCTATCTTACTCCACTAGGGCTGCTACTACATTAGCAGCAAGGGTCATGTACATTACACTGGACCACACCCTAGCGGCCACAGGATGGTCAAACAAATGAACTTTCCAACATTTTATGATAACCCATTGCCAGACCAGGGGTATTTGCCAAATTCCATTTATGATTTGTTTCATAGTTTCCCCCAGGATGGGGCACTATTATTCTCCTTTGATGATTAAAGCATCAGCATTTTAACAAACTATGTCATGGCTGAATGCATTAATCTTTTTTCACTCATCCATTGTCAATTGATGCAGTGTGTGATGCCTGGACTCGTATCCGGCATGAAATCACAGAGCTTTGAAATCTTCACAGAATCACTCACGTGACTCCGAAATGAAATAGTAAGATTAAATGAGAACTTACTAGTTTCAAGTTTGATCTTTATTTTATGAGGAGTTACGATGAGTGATTACGTGCCCACCGCTCCCAACGCTCGTATCATAAAGGTCATCTGGTAGTTCTCAAGTTCTCTCCAATCTTACTATATTCAGGTCAACAACTGTTATCTGTGATTTCATACTGCTGCTTTGAAGATTGACGCGCATGCGGGCTGGCGGCTTCTTCATGTAATCGCTCATCGTAACGCCTCATAAAATAAAGATCAAACTTCAAACTGGTAAGTTCTCGTTTAATCTTACTATTACTAATGAAGGGAGGAGCTCCATATGTCTGAGTGCACTGCAGTGCCCTCATTTGATGCTGTTTCATCCAAGCTCATGGTGCTTCTTCAAAATGAGAGAAGTCCTCAATGCAGCAATCGTACAACTGCTGCACATTTCTAGCAGTGCAACAATGATGTAGGACCGATGGGCATTTTGTCTTTAATTTCATTGTACGGTCTGTTCCCTGCTCTCTCAAGTAACGTTAGACCTCTGGGTATCTCATGCCATTTTAAGCCACCAATATTAAACTTAACCAATGATTTGGATTTTTTTTAAATGTTCACATTGTGAGCAATTTCTTGATGTTCTCGCTTTCATCTAGGAATTTCAAAAATTACTTATATGGATCCACAGCAGCCGATTCAAATGGCTCCAAAATGCCTCTGGATTGCATTAAACCTCCCACATCTGAAGGCATCAAAACCTTTATTCGACGTAGCCCAAATCCACTTCTCAACAGAGGCGATTGTGGGGAAATCTGGGCTTAAACCACTGGGTATAACTTAATTTTGGTAATTATTCTAAGAGATATTAGAGTCATTCTTTAATTGGAGAGGCCATCGAGTTACATGGATAATGTCACCCTTCTTGGGAAATGCTTTGGTTGGTCTGGTACCATCTCTCTATTAGAAGAGCAGCACATTTCAATCCACTCCCTCCATTACCATCACTAGAGCATGTGGGGCCTATTGTAAAGGTAGTTATGCTCCTAAGAAAACTTGTGTGATAGAAAATCACAGTATGAAGGCAATTGTGTCAAAGAAGGCGAGAGAGTTTCATTCACAATAACAAAGTTATTTTTCCTGCAAGATTTAAAAAAAAAGTTATTTTCAATTGCAATAAGTTCAGTTTGTTACTGCAAGCTAAAAATACCAAAAACTGTATGTTACACAGTTTAATTGAAATATATTGCACAAGACTCAATAGAAGCAATAGCTTGTCAATTTCAATAACCACCCATGGTTAAAATAACAGCTGTGTTCTTAAGAGACAATGGTGTCCGTTTACTGTGGACAGGTTACATGGAAACTGATTTTTTCCCCCCACTATACTGTTTAATTCCAAAACAGCTTTTTTCTGCTTGCCATTTAACATGTATCACATATGTTATATGCAATTTGTATTATGGAAAAATGCATTATGCTGAACTATTTGGCTGTGTATTGCTACTGGGCTGGTTGTGAAAATCTTCATTCAGAGTTCTGGAGCTGATTTTAGATGTCAGCTATACTGTAGATTACAGGAAAATTCTGTATTCATCATATTTTGAAACCAAAATTAATTTCTCTATCTTCAGTGAACAAAATTCAGTAAAACCTTTGACAAGGTCGCATATGGAAGGCTAGGCCGAACGTTTGGAGCCCCTGTGATCTAAGACAAGTAGATGAATTAGAACCAAAGGTGGCTTGGTAATGGGAGACAGATGATGATGGTGGAGAGAGGCTTTTGTGTTTGGAAGTCAGAGATCAGTGGTGTACCATAGGGGTCACAAGAGACTGTGCATGCTGGAATCTGTAGCCAAGAAAGAAAAGAAGCTAGAGAAACTCAGCGGGTCAGGCAGTATCTGTGGTGCTGATGATTCGGGTCAAGAGCCTTCATCCAGACAGAGTCAAAGGGAAATAGACAGTATAAATCAGTGCAATTGGACAACAGCTAGCAAATGTTGTGTGGATGGTTGGTAGGCAGGTAGCACTAAGCATTCTAATTGGCTAACATGCAATAGCCAATCTACATCTCTTTATGTATAAATGAAAAACGAGTAAAGCATTAATACTGCAATGTGTAAAGAATATATTAAATGCAGATCGCCACATCTACTAATAATCACATAATTCACTGAGATTGGGCCTGCATTTGCCCAAGTAGTTGACCATACCCAAAAATCGTTGAAGTCGGGTGATGTCGGTTGGTACTGGCAGCTCGTTAATTGCTTCCGTCTTCAATGGGTCAGGTTTTAACCCGTTGCTGGTGAATATGTGACCGATATAGGTGACTTCTGGAACTCTGAACTTGCATTTCATAGGGTTGAGTTTTAAATTAATTTCTCTGGCACGGTTCAACACCCTTCGTAGGTTGCTATAGTGTTCGGTCTCGGCTGTATTCGAGAACGTCGTCAACAATGATGGCACAAGGAAATTCGGCGAACATCTGTTCCATCGCACGCTGGAAGACTTCGCTGGCAGAGTTGATACCAAAAGGCATTTGTAGAAATCGGTAGCGGCCGAACGGGGTGGCGAAAGTTGTTAGTGCGGATGACGCACGATCTAACGGGATTTGCCAAAAGGAGTTCTTAGCATCTAAAACTGAGAAGATAGTTGCGTTACCGATCTGTGCCGCTACATCTTCAGTGGTTCTCATCGGGTAGAGTTGGCGTTTAATTGCTGTGTTCAAATATTTAGGATGCAGATGCGTAATTCCTTCTCGTCTTTCTTGGTGGTGACGGCCATGGTGGAGACCCAGTTGGAGGGTTTGCTGACCTCGGCAATGACTCTGATAGAGACCATACATTTTAGTTTGTCGTGTACTCTCTCTCGCATGTCGTGGGGGATGCGGGAGGTGCACGAATAATTGGGATGACTGTATGGTCAACAGAGATTTTATATATTGTTGGTAGCTTGCCGAGTTTGTCATCAAACACGTCCTTGTAGTTGGATAGCATCTGTTGTGCTGGTCCTTCTGTCGGACAGAGTTTGTGGACAGCATGCCCAAAATATACCAGACCCAAGTCATGGCAGGCATTGATGCCAAGCAAGGGTTCAGAGCTTGGCTGGACAATGTAAAAAAGTAAGTTATTTGTCGACTCGTTGATGGTACATTTCAGATCGGCTTTACCCAACCGGTGAAGAATTTCCCCTCCGTAAGCATGTAGAGTGGAGGAGTCTTTTGTCATGCGCTCAGTGGTTCTTATCTTGTGGAAGGATTTGAGTGACATGACGTTTACCCTGGCCCTGATTTTGACTTTGGCAACCAGGGGTTTGTTATTGATTATCATGGTCACCTCAGGATCAGTTGCTACGTTTGAGGTGCACAGGTTTAGGGAAAGTACGGTAGACTCAGCATCTGAGTTATCAGAGTCGTTCCCGTAGGAAGATTCGCCCTGTTCATGGGAATCAGAATCGGATGGGTCTTGTTGAATCAGGTGCAGCTTTGTCCTTGAAGCTGTCCTCCCACTAGATCAACAACAAATGGCAAAGTGGTTGAGTTTCTTGCACTTATGACATACTTTCCCATGGGCTACACAAAATTGGCAGCCCCTGGGGTGAAAATAGTTACAGTTAGAGTACCTCGTGGCAGGCACTTTCTGATCTTTGCGGGACGCATTGAGAAATCTTTGTGGAGAATAGCTAGCCAGATTCACATTAAGTTGTTGATTAGGGTTGTCACTATCAAAGTCAGCAAGTGGTGCTACAGTCTCAGCCATCCGACAAGCATGAATTGCTTGCTCCAAAGTCAGATCAGCGTTCCGCAGTAATTCGGCGCCCTACTCGTGGTCGCTCATTCCTCCCACAATCTTATCATGTATTAGCTCATTTGTCAAATCACCAAATCTGCAACGAGAGCTGATATGTCTCAGATCACTGATGAATCGTTCCACAAGCTCATCAGCCTGTTGCATATGGGCAAAGAATCTCATCCTCTCGAGGATTCTGTTAGACGGCAGATCGCATAGTTCTCTGAACTTCCTCAACAGAACAATAGAGTTGTCAATAGTTTCAGCGGCACCACTGCCAGACCATTCCAGTCTAGTTGAGCTGGTGCAAAATAAAAAGAGTCAGCGTGAATCTGTCGCTAAATTCAGCAACAGCAAAGCTTTGAAATCGTCGGGATCGTTTCAGTGAACGATGCGGATATAATTAGAGTAGTTCTTCTCAAACATTTGCCAACGCTCGGCAATATCGGAATCAAACACGAGCGGGCTAGGTTTTCGACAAGAGGTAGCCATGTCGTCAAAAACACTCACAAATAAAAACTGATAAACAAAATAAACCGCGATATACAGATGCGGGCTAGACCTGATTTTCTGACACCATGTAAAGAGCTCAAACTCACACAGGTTGAAACACAAGCATCTTTATTATTCAGGTCATGATCTTGCAAGCAGGACATTACACGTTCTCACTGCTACAGGTTCTGGCAGGCACTTGGCGAGACTTTACACTATGAATGTTATAATTGGGCGGAGTTATGTACTAAGCATTCTAATTGGCTGACATGCAATAGCCAATCCACATAAATGTAGGAGGTATGATTCAATAATTTTGAAGATGACACAAAAATTGGTGGCATTGGTGGTAGTGAGGAAGAAATTACAGAATGATGCTGATAGGTTGAGCAGACAATGACAAAGAATTTAATCTTGATACGTGCGAGGCGAAGTATTTTTGCAGGTCTAATATGGCTGTGTGTCTATGAATGTTTAGGGGTTTGGCAAATATTAAGAAACAAAGAGACTTTAGTTCATAAATCAGTGTATCCCTAAAGGTGAAGGTAGACACAATATGCTGGAGTAACTCAACAGGTCAGGCAGCATCTCTGGAGAAAAGGAATAAGTGATGGGTTTAAACTAGGAGGTTGGTGAAGGTAAGTGGACGGGTTCCAGGTGCCATCGAGGGGAGCTTTCCTTCCCCTCCACCCTTGGTAGACATGCAGCATGCCCAACAGGAAGGTCCACTAAAGGATGCAGGTAAAGAGGCTGCCCCCCCTGAAGAGGGGGGGCAGCACGACTTCAGGCCCCCACTGAAGAGGGGGGGCGGCACGACTAGAAGTACTTGCTCCGGTGACAGCCAGCTTTCACGATCAGCGCCACAGACAGGAGGAGGGGAGCAACAAAGTAAAAGACAAAACCCATCAGTGCCGTCTGTCCCAGGATCCCGGCTTTGGCTCCACCTCAGTTTAAACCCATAACATATTCCTTTTCCCCAGAGATGCTGCCTAACCCACTGAGTTACTCCTACATTTTGTGTCCATCTTTGGTGTAAGCCAGCATCTGCAGTTCCTTCCGACAAGGTGACAGCTCAGATAGTAATGAAGAAGGCATTAGGATGCTGGTGTTCATTTGCCATTTGAAATGTAATATAAGAGTGTGAAGGACATGGTATAACTTTGGATAGGCCAAAGCTGAGATATTATTTGTAGTTCTAGTTGTTCTATTATTTGTAGTTCTAGTCCTCACCATAATGCACTAGAGAGGATGCAAAGGAGATTTAGCAGGGATATTGCCTGTGATGGAACGTTTCAGTTATGAGAAGAGATAGAATAGGCTGGGTTTGTTTCCTCTGGGATGAAGGGGGTTGAGAAGGGACTGATAGAGCTGTGCGCAATCATGAGGGGCTTGGATGGGTAGATGGTGAGTAAACTTTCCCCATAACAGAGATGTTTAAAGTCAGAGGATGTAGGTTTAACTTGTGGAGAATGAGAGTTTGAAGAAATATGTTTTTGTCAAGAAGCTGGCAGGGCAGAAATACTCTCACAACATTTTAAAAGTTTCATGGATGGGCAAATTAATTGCCAAGGCATAAAAGGTTATGGACCAAAACCGGTAAATAGGATCAGTATGGATGGGTACCTGGTGTTGGCATGTTCATGGTGGGTCGAATGGTCTGTTTCTGTACTGTTTGGCTCGAGCACTGTGATTGTCTTTCAAATTGACAATTCTTTCCCACAGCCTCAAACCTGAGCACTTTTATACACTTCGCCGGAGTCTACAAGATTTACACAATTCAGACTTGAGAACTGCTCTCTGTGTTCTGGTAGAGCTTGCTGGTCCCTTGCACCATGAGCCTTCCTCGTTTAATGGGATTTCTCAGTATGATACCACACACAATGCTACCTTTTTTTTTGATTTATAAACACATTATTTTGGTTTTATGCACAGCTTTGAAAGTGAGAATTGTGCCTCTGCCTATTTTGCAGACTGTAGATTGCAACTTCACACAAATAGATTTGTTAGTGAACTATACAAGCAACAAAGACAGTCAAGGCTTTTAATGTTGCCTTTTGATCCAAATCTAATTACTGAGAGTTGCTTTCTAATTAAAAGTGTAGCCATAGGCCCCAGCTATGCTTGCCTTTTTGTTGGTTAAGTCAAACAGTCCTTTTTCTAAATGTATACTGGCCCAATCCCTAATTCTTACTCCACTGCTTTGATTACTGCATTGAGGCTTGAGACTTTACCACTAACTTCCACCCCACCCTCAAATATCCCTTAGACAATCTCTGACACTTCTCTCCCCTTTCTTGATCTCCATCACAGGGGACAGACTGGAGTCTACGTCAAACCCACCAACTCCCACAGTTATCTTGACTACACCTCCTCCCACCATGCCTCTTATAAATACACTGTCCCCTGCTCTCAATTTCTCAGCCACCAAGATGAGGCTTTCCATTCCTTGATAGTTCTGCTCTCACTTCCCCTCTTCCCCCAGACAGAACAAGGATAGTTCCCCTGGTCCTCACCTTTGAAACCACCAGCTTCCACATCCAACACATCACTCTCTGACATTTCCGTCACCTCCAACATGACCCCACCACCAGTCACATCTTCCCATCTCCATCCCTTTCCACCTTCTACAGAGAAAGCTCCTTTCACAATTCCTTGATTCACTCATCCCATCGCACCTAAAAACACATTGTCTGTTTTCCTTTGGCTTTTGTCCAACCATTTGTCTATCAAACCACCTCCCCACCCCCATCTCACCTGTATCCACCTATTACCTCCCATGCCTTGTCCGGCCTTCACCTTTTTTTCGGCTTTCTCCACTCCCCCCCCCCCCCCCCCCCCCAAATTAGTCTGAAGAAGGCTCCAGACCTAAGACATCACCTGTCCGTATTCTCCAGAGATGCTGCCTGATGCTTTGAGTTTGTATTTCTCTTTTGCAAACCAGCACCTGCAGTTCCTTGTTTCCATTAATTACTGAGGTGTTCTTTCTACTTTTCAAATCAATATTGTTGACATGTAGGGAATAATGGGTTAGGTGAGTGGCTTTGAGGAAAGCAGAGAGAATAGACAAGAGCGCAAGGGAATGAGGGGAGTATTGGACGCTGAGTGTAGGGAATGGGCAAGGCATACAGACATCAGAGTGAACCAGGAAAGTAAGTCCTGGAAGTAAGAACAGAGGCCCAGGAGACGTTGGAGCAAGAGGAGGAGTCTCCGGGCGGTGAGTTTAAAAATCTGTAACGTTCCACACAAGTGTTCTGGTGGAAGCCGCTGATTGGTGGAATCAGATGATTGGGTGCAACCCCTGGTCTGCATTAAAGGTAAAGTGAGTTAATGGTACAGTGAGTTAAAGGTTCAATGAGCTAAAGGGTTCAGTGAGCTAAAGGGTACAGTGCTTTTTAATAAAAGGTTAGTTTAAAGGATTAAGATTTTTATAGTGTGAGTTGATTTAATTTGGCGGCAAGCCATGTCATTTGAGATCGTCCCCATGGTTTGCTCATCCTGCAACATGTGGGAGATCAGGGATATGGTCGGTGTCCCTGGTGACTACATTTGCAGGAAGTGTGTCCAGCTGCAGCTCCTGGCAGACCGCATTGTACGATTGGAGCTGCGGTTGGATTCATACTGGAGCATCCATGATGCTGAGAAGCTCGTGAATAGCACGTCCATTGAGTTGGTCACACTGCAGGTTAAGCGGCCAGAAAGGGAACGGGTGGCCATTAGCCAGCGTAGCAGTAGACAGGTGGTGCAGGAGTCCCTGCGGTCATCTCCCTCCTAAACAGATATACCATTTTGGATACTGTTGGAGGAGATGGCTCATCAGGGGAAGGCAGCAGCAGCCAAGTTCATGGCACCATTGGTGGCTCTGCGGCACAGGAGGGGAGAAAGAAGAGTGGAAGGGCTATTGTAATAGGGAATTCAATAGTAAGGGAAATAGATAGGCGATTCTGCGGCCGCAAACGAGACTCCAGGATGGTATGTTGCCTCCCTGATGCAAGGGTCAGGGATGTCATTGAATGGCTGCAGAACATTCTGGAGGGGGAGGGTGAACAGCCAGCTGTCGTGGTGCACATTGGCACCAACGATATAGGTAAAAAATGGGATGAAGTCCTACAAGGCGACTTCATCCCATTTAGGGAGCTAGCAGATAAAATTAAAAGTAGGACCTCAAAGGTAATAATCCCTGGACTCTAGGTGTAAGGGGGAGGGAATCAAATTTCTCGGGCATTGGAACCAGTTCTGGAGGAGGTGGGACAAGTACCAACAGGACGGTCTGCACCTGGGCTTGGGGGAGTGTTTGCTACTGCTGTCAGGGAGAATTTAAACTAATGTGGCAGGGGGATGGGAGCATGAGCAGAGAAAAGGAGGGATATAAAATGAGGGTAGAAGAAATAGGTAGCAAGGTGAAAAGTAAAAGTGGCAGGCAGAAAAATCCAGGGCAAAAATCAAAAAGGGCCACTTTTCAACATAATTGTACAAGGGGTAAGAGTGTTCTAAAAACAAGCCTGAAGGCTTTGTGTCTCAATGCAAGGAGCATTCGTAATAAGGTGGATGAGTTGAATGTGCAGATAGTTATCAATGAATATGATATAGTTGGGATCACGGAGACATGGCTCCAGGGTGACTAACGCTGGGAGCTGAACATCCAGGGATATTCAATATTCAGGAGGGATAGACAGAAAGGAAAAGGAGGTGGAGTAGCGTTGCTGGTTAGAAAGGAGATTAGCGCAATAGAAAGGAAGGACATTAGCTTGGAGGATGTGGAATCGATATGGGTAGAGCTGCGAAACACTAAGGGGCAGAAAACGCTAGTGGGAGTTGTGTACAGGCCACCTAACAGTAGTAGTGGAGTTGGGGATGGCATCAAACATGAAATTAGAAATGCGTGCAACAGGGGTAAAACAGTTATAATGGGTGACTTCAATCTACATATAGATTGGGTGAATCAAATTGGCGGGAGGATTTCTTGGAATGTATGCAGGATAGTTTTTCTAAACCAAGATGTAGAGGAACCAACAAGAGAGCAGGCTATTCTAGATTGGGTACTGAGTAATGAGGAAGGGTTAGTTAGCAGTCTTGTTGTGCGTGGCCCCTTGGGCAAGAGTGACCATAATATTGTTGAGTTCTTCATTAGGATGGAGAGTGACATTGTTAATTCAGAAACAAGGGTTCTGAACTTAAAGAAAGGTAACTTTGAGGGTATGAGACGTGAATTGGCCAAGATAGACTGGCAAGTGATTCTTAAAGGGTTGACGGTGGATATGCAATGGAAGACATTTAAAGACTGCATGGATGAACTACAACAATTGTTCATCCCAGTTTGGCAAAAGAATAAATCAGGGAAGATAGTGCATCCGTGGATAACAAGGGAAATCAGGGATAGTATCAAAACTAAAGATGAAGCACACAAATTAGCCAGAAAAAGCAGCCTACCAGAGGACCGGGAGAAATTCAGAGTCCAGCAGAGGAGGACAAAGTGTTTAATTGGGAAAGGGAAAATAGATTATGAAAGAAAACTGGCAGGGAACATAAAAACGGATTGCAAACGTTTTTGTAGATATGTGAAGAGAAAAAGGTTAGTTAAACCAAATTTAGGTCCCTAGCAGTCAGAAACTGGTGAATTGATCATGGGGAACAAGGACATGGCAGGCCAATTGAATAACTACTTTGGTTCTGTCTTCACAAAGGAAGACATAAATAATCTGCTGGAAATAACAGGGGACCGGGGGTCAAATGAGATGGAGGAACTGAGTGAAATCCAGGTTAGCCGGGAAGTGGTGTTAGGTAAATTGAATCGATTAAAGGCCGATAAATCCCCAGGACCAGATAGGCTGCATCCCAGAGTACTTAAGGAAGTAGCCCCAGAAATAGTGGATGCATTAGTGATAATTTTTCAAAACTCTTTAGATTCTGGAGTAGTTCCTGAGGATTGGAGGGTAGCTAATGGAACCCAACTTCTTTAAAAAGGGAGGGAGAGAGAAAATGGGGAATTACAGACCAATTAGTCTAACATCGGTAGTGGGGAAATTGCTAGAGTCAGTTATTAAAGATGGGATAGCAGCACATTTGGAAAGCGGTGAAATCATTGGACAAAGTCAGCAAGGATTTATGAAAGGTAAATCATGTCTGATTAATCTTATAGAATTTTTTGAGGATGTAACTAGTAGAGTGGATAAGGGAGAACCTGTGGATGTGTTTTATCTGGACTTTCAGAAGGATTTCGACAAGGTCCCACATAAGAGATTAGCATACAAACTTAAAGCACACGGTAATGGGGGTTCAGTATTGATGTGGATGGAGAACTGGCTGGCAGAAAGGAAGCAAAGAGTAGGAGTGAACGGGTCATTTTCAGAATGGCAGGCAGTGACTAGTGGGGTACCGCAAGGCTCAGTGCTGGGACCCCAGCTATTTACAATATATATTAAAGATCTGGATGAGGGAATTGAATGTAACATCTCCAAGTTTGTGGATGACACAAAGCTGGGGGGCAGTGTTAGCTGTGAGGAGGATGCTAGGAGGCTGCAAGGTGACTTGGATAGGTTGGGTGAGTGGGCAAATGCATGGCAGATGCAGTATAATGTGGATAAATGTGAGGTTATCCACTTTGGCGGCAAAAACAAGAGGGTAGATTATTATCTGAATGGTGGCCGATTAGGAAAATGGGAGATGCAACGAGACCTGGGTGTCATGGTACACCAGTCATTGAAAGTAGGCATACAGGTGCAGCAGGCTGTGAAGAAAGTGAATGGTATGTTGGCATTCATAGCAAAAGGATTTGAGTACAAGAGCAGGGAGGTTCTACTGCAGTTGTACAGGGTCTTGGTGAGGCCACACCTGGAGTATTGCGTACAGTTTTGGTCTCCTAATCTGAGGAAAGACATTCTTGCCATAGAGGGAGTACAGAGAAGGTTCACCAGACTGATTCCTGGGATGGCAGGACTTCCATATGAAGAAAGACTAGATAGACTCGGCTTGTACTCGCTGGAATTTAGGAGATTGAGGGGGGATCTTATAGAGGCTTACAAAATTCTTGGGGGTTGGACAGGCTAGATGCAGGAAGATTGTTCCCGATGTTGGGGAACTCCAGAACAAGGGGTCACAGTTTAGGAATAAGGGGGAACCGAGATGAGAAGATCTTTTAGGACCGAGATGAGAAGATCTTTTTTCCCCACAGAGAGTGGTGAGTCTGTGGAATTCTCTGCCACAGAAGGTAGTTGAGGCCAGTTCATTGGCTATATTTAAGAGGGAGCTAGATGTGGCCCTTGTGACTAAAGGGATCAGGGGGTATGGAGAGAAGGCAGGTACAGGATACTGAGTTGGATGATCAGCCATGATTATATTGAATGGCGGTGCAGGCTCGAAGGGCCGAATGGCCTATTCCTGCACCTATTTTCTACGATTCTATGATTCTATGAAGTCAAAGGAAAAATGACACTGTGGAATTAAAGACAAAAGAACAGAATGTAACGGGAGGACTGTTCACACAAGATTAGTCAGTGTAAGGATTTTGCTTTGGTAAATGGAATGACAAAATTTGATTGACTGTGTGCATGTGAGTGTGTGGAGTACAGTGAATAAAGTTAGTGAGTGTCATGCACAGATGGAATGCAGTGCGTTGGTGATTAAGCAAAATTAGCTCAAATTGCAGCAAGTGTGCACATTAAATATATTTCTGGCTTTAGCAAATGCTGTTAAAGTGTCAAAGTGTTCAGAAGCTTAAGAAGGGGAGAAAGGATGAGTGGAGCAAGTAATGATTTAAAAACAATGATGCAGAGGAGTCATTGACAAAATCTTTTTGGTTCAAACAAAGAGAGGGAGCATTGTGCTGACGGTGTACTCTGTTAGTCACCAAAGTAAGAGAGATGCAGTGGGGCGAACGTGCAAGAAGATTAGGGTCGATTTTATGGAGAACTTTTTATTAAATCCAAATATGAATTGGGATAGTAAAGGTCTCAAGGACACAGTTTCTGAAATGTGTCCAGAACAATTTTCAACATTGGTTTGGTCAGGAAGAAGAGGCACTGCTGGGCCTGGTTCTGTTGAATACTTATAGCTTGCAAGGTGCACCGAGTTTGAGAAGGAGAATATTTGGGAGCAAGTAATTGTAACTCACAACTTAGGGTGACATAGACATGGGGCACAGGAAGCCAAAGTAAAAATAATTAATTGGGGACAGCTAATTTCAATTAGGTAAAATTAGATCTGGCCCAGGTAGACTGAAAGCAAAGGATGACAGGTACAACCTTAGCAGAATAATAGGGTGTCATTAAGAAAGAGATAATTAAGGTGCAATTCGAGTAGATGCCCATAAAAAACAAAGGAAGGACGAAGAAATCCAGATCTCAACAGTACAAAATATAAAGGCTGCATCTAGCAAGCAAGTGCTATAAATACCAGCTGGTTACAAAAGAATCAGAGAAGTGAGAAATAAAATGCGAGAACCAAAGAGAGTGTTTAAGAAAAAAATCGATGTCAACATAAATGGGAATCCAAAAGTGTCGTGGAGGCATATAAATAGTAATGGACAGTACATGAAGGAGGGGGGGGCCCATGAAGGAAAACATTGGGAACTTGCGTCTGGACGCTAAAGGCACTGCTAGGGACTGTGTAGGAAGGAACTGCAGATGTTGGTTTAAACCAAAGATAGACAGAAAATACTGGAGTAACTCAGCAGGACCAGGTAGCATCTCTGGTGAGAAGGAATGGATTGTCGTTTTAGGTCGAGACCCTTCTTCAAACTGGATGAATACTTTGTGCTTGTTTTCACATGGGGAATATGGTGCTTCCAAAATAATAGTGGAGGAGATAGCTGAGGCACTGGATATCTTAAAAGTTAATAAGATGGAGGCATTGGAAAATGATGAACTTAAACCACCAGGATGGATCGATGCACCTGAAGATTTTGAGGAAATAGCAGGGTCACCGATCATAGTCTTTCAGCAAAGTTTGGTCATGGACGCCCTGCCACAGTAAGGATAAGCTCAGCAACTACAGGTCAGTGAGTTTTGTATCAGTGATTGGGAATTTTTTTTAGAAACATTGATCGGATACAGGATTAATAATTGCCTGGAGAAAAATGAATTCGTTAAGGCAGGCCAGCATGGATTTATTGAGACCAAATTGCATTTAGCTAATTTGATAGAATTTTTTGATGAAATAACAGATAGAGATAATGACGGTAGTGCAATCAATGCATCAATTTATCAATAGACGATGAAGGAAAGACTATTATTTTAAACCACTATAAAGCATTGCTCTGGTCTTAACTGGAGTATGGCATTCCATTCTGGTTGACGTGTTACAGGAAGGATGTGAAGTCTTTCGAGAGGCTCCAGAAAAGACACATAGGAATGGTGTTTAGGTCGATAGTTACAAGGATAGATTAGAGAGGCTGGAACTTTATCTACTATACTGGTAGATATACAGTATGTATATTGTAGTGTGTGGCTGTTCCCTTTGAGGAAGGGGTCGGAGGTTACAGGTGCCATGGATTATGGGAGAAGGCAGGAAAATGGGGTTAGGAGGGAGAGATAGATCAGCCATGATTGAATGGCGGAGTAGACTTGTAGGGCCATATGGTTTAATTCTACTGCTATTCCTTATGACCTTGTAAACTTATGATAAAGGTTACAGATATAAAATAAAGGAGATGATAATTAAGATTGGGATGAGCAAGACCTTTTTTTCACAGCATTTGGTTGGATCTTCAGTAAGCAATAGTTTAAATGTTCAGGTGGTATACAGAGAAAGGGCCAGTGGATGAAACCAGAGGTTTGTTCTGGTAGAGAGGATGAGATGGGTTGAATGGCTACATCCTGTGCTGTAACTATTCCACGATTCGATGGCTTATCCTATGTGTTTCCATGAAAATAAAATGATTAGCTAGCAAAGTAGCTTTCATATTGGATAAGGGGGGAACTCATTGAAACTTACCAATGAAGGGCCTAGATGGAGAAGATGCTTCCAGTAGTGTGAGAGTCTCAGATCAAAGGGCACAGTCTCAGAATAAAAGGGCATACCTTTAGAATGGAGATGAGGAAGAATTATTTAACCAGATGGTGGTGAATGTGTGAAATTCACTGCCACAGATGGCAGTGGAGGACAAGTCATTGGGTATTTTTAAAGCAGAGATTGATAGGTTCTTGATTAGTAAGGGTGTCCAAGGTTACGAGGAGAAAGCAGACGAATGAGGTCGAAAATGAAAAATAGATCAGCCATCCTCAAATGGTGTAGCAGACTCGAAGGGCCGAATGGCCTAATTCTGCTCCTATGTGATATGAACTCATGAACATATTTGACTGCATCGGATTGTGGCTCATGACTGGTGGCCCTTATAATTTCCATTTAAGGCCCTTTGGTCCAGTTGTGGTTCTGGCACTTAAGAGTGAGTTACAATAGTAATCAACATCCCAAACAAATCATGGTGATCTCTGGCTGGTGGCTACTCGCAGTATAGAAGCAGCATTCGTGATAGCATTGGGAACCTCATCCGTGCATTAAGACCGCACGGTATTCCCCCCGTAAGTGTTGGAAGGAGCAGACGATCCCACAATCTGCTCCTCAGCCTGGCGTATCATGCATCTGCTGGCCCATCTGTGGAGGAGTCTGCCCTTGCCACACAGACCTCGTCGGTCACCCCCAGAACCCACAAAACTGAAGCAGATGCAAGACCTCCTTCATCCCAAGCAACTCAGAAGAAGTTGAGTTCCTTTGGTGTTTTTGGGACCTTGTCGGTGGACATCGGACAGAATTATGGAATTCCTATTGAAGGTTTATCTTTCACGTGGAAAACCTGATTTGTGCATGCATTATTTTATGTTTTTGCCCTGTCAATATAATGGTGGTGCTCAAAAAACAGAAGCTCAATGCAGAAATGTTGGCTGCAGAGTCAGTGATAAAAATGAACCTTTTATATTATTCTGCACTTTTTAAAAGATTGATTTTCTTCACTTGGTCACTTACAATGTTACGAAGTCCCACTGTTTTTGAATCAGTACTCATTTTTAGTTGACAGGCTGCTCTATCAAAGTAGATTTTTTTGGGTGATAAATCACGATTTATATAATTGCTGGCAAAAATACAGATCTTGTTGCTCAAGAGTTGAAAATTAGGAAAAATGCTGAAACTCCAACTTCTGGTGAGAAAGAGAGATCCAAATAATTAGGTGGAATGAGGTAAAGGTGTGAAGTTTTTAGTTTAGCGATACAGCGTGGAAACGGGCCCTTCGGCCCACCGAGTACGCGCTGACCAATGTACCAGAACTGATACATTAGTTCTATGTTATCCCACGTTTGCGTCCTACACCCTAGGGGCAATTTACACAAGCCGGTTAACTTACAGGCCTGCACATCTTTAGAATGTGGGCGGAAACCAGAGCACCTGGAGAAAACCCGCGCAGTTACAGGGAGAACACACAATCTCCACACAGATCTCAATCTCCACCTGTAGTCAGGATTTAACCCGGGTCTCTGGCGCTGTGTGCCACTATACCGCCTGCATCAGTGACTGTGTTGCAGCAGTGACTGTGACTTTCATCTCTGCATCACCTGGGGCGTAATTGCATTTCTTTAACTATCGATTAAATCAGGAACACTACGACCACATAATTGTCCAAAACCTCTACTTCCCCTATCTTCAAAACCTCTGTGTTCTGTGGGATGTGATAGTATCAAAACAATCACTTATCGGGGTAAAGGTCAAAGATGTGAAAGAATGGATTGTATTTAAAATCAGTTTTTTTCTGTTTTACAATGTCGTGAAGCTATAAACAGCAGAGCCACAAGGAACTTGAATTTTCAACAAAACACATCCTATAGATTTGTAGGTCCAATTTGCACATGATCTTTTACACACAATTTGTGCATAAATGTACTTTTCAGTACAGAAGGATAGTTTCCGAGTCGTGTAATACCCGCGTTGTGGGAGAAGGAGAGGGATGGAGGGGGGAAATTGGCTGAGCGTTGTTTACCCAGCACCTGTTGCCCAGTTAATGTTGTCACATGTCATGATGCAACTTAATAGGGCTTTGGTTAGGCCACATTTGGAGCAGGTCATGCTGTTCTGGTCCCCTCAATACAAGGAGTCTTTGGAGAGGATGCAGTAGAGGTCCTGACATAGTTACAAAGTCCTGACACGGCCCTGACATAGTTTCAAAGTTTGCCGGCTCCTGGTTTCTTCTCCGACCCCCCCCCCCCCCCCCTTCCCCCACACAGCAGTTCCCCCATGCCAAGTCCCCATTGCCTATTGTTCTCCCCCTCTCACCTCCCTCCCTCCCCATCATTCTTTCCCCCTCCCTCACAGCGGTCCCCCCACGCCGTGTCCTCAATTGCTTTTGCCCTCCCCTCACCACTGTTTCCCCACGCTCTCATCGACTGCCGATCGCGGGTCAGCCTGCGCGGTTTCGCACCTTTGAGGCTCCATCGACACGAGGCTTCACCGCCACCGCTACCGAGGATTCACTGCCTCTGGCGAGGCCCCATTGCTCCTGCCGAAGCCTCACTGCTGCTGAGGCCTCACTGTTGCTAAGGTTCACCATTGCCGCCGAGGCTCCATCCGGCCCAGACAGCCTCCTGGGAGGCCTGTGGGGGTGAGTCAGGCCCACACGGCTTCCCAGGATACTCTGTTTACCAGAATGCTGACTGATTAGAAGGTGTCAGTTTTAAGTAGCAGTTGGACAGTCTTGGATTGTTTTCTCTGAAACAATGAGGTTGAGCGATGACCTGATAGAAGTTTATACACTTATGAGAGTCAGAGGTTGGGTGTTCCCACAGTGGAAATATAAAAGACTAAGGTGCATAGCTTTAAGGTGAGAAGGGCAAAGTTTAAAAAAGATGTGCAGGGCACGATTTTTGTACCCAGGGGGTGGTGGATGCCTGGAATGCGCTGCCAGGGGTGGTGGTTGAGCCAGATACAATAGAGGCATTTAAGAAGCCTTTGGACAGGCATATGGATATACAGGGTATGGAGGAGTATGGGTCACATGTACGCAGATAAGATTAGTTTATCTGAACTGCCTGACTCGGATCAATGGTCTCCCAGTGAGCCTGCGGCTTGTAGTGGTTTGTGCCACTTGTCACTTGCGAGACCAGCAGGCTCATTTCTTGGCAGAATTGGGAGGGGGAACAGGAGGAGGAGGGGTGGACCAGACACCAATAAGTATGCCATGACCATTTCCATATTTTTCCTTCATGGAGAAAGTTCTTTAAGAGCTGACCACTCTGCCAGTGTTCAGTGTGTCAGTTACATGGCAGCCATGAGGGACAAACTTGACTGACGAGAGTATCACGGTAGGTCCAATTTCACCATGTGACTCAGTTGATACAGTTAGTTCAATGGTGCTTTATTGTCACGTGTGCACTGCACAGTGAAATTCTTTTTGCAAAGATCACACATGCACGAGTCGCCATATTTTGGAGCCATTCACTAAAAGTCTAGAGTCTAGTCCATATGCCTGATGTACTGGAGCGGCTCCCGATCCAGGTATGCCCAGGCTGCTGCATGGCCTCTTCAGTCATCCTCGACCGGCTCGGCTCGCAAACCGACATCCCTCTCCTCGTCCGACCACCTTCCTGGGGGCACCTCCTGCAGCCGACCTTGAAGGTGCTGGAGGCAACGCCTCGCTCCCCTCTCCTACCAGTCCCCTCCTCGCGTCCAGCATTGCTAGAGGCTCCCTCCTCCTCGGCTCTCGTATTTTCAGGGCTGAGCTCGGCAGCTTCCAAGCTTCCGAGCTTCCCTCCCTGCAGGCCGCGACCCGCTGGGTCTTTCATCCTTGGAGGCGGTGAGCCAAGCCTGCCGCCGTGGGGGGTTCAGTGGCTTCTCCCTACACGCCCGGATCCACACGGCATCGTGGCAGCCTTCTGCCACCATGCTGCATCCCGGGAACAGCCAATTGAACCACTGCCCTTACAGCTCCAGAGACTTGGGTTCAATCATGGCATCTGTCGTTGACATCATGTTGACACAGGTTAATGTTAAAACATTTGTACTTTCTTTCAAGATAAAATAGCAATGGTAGCAAAGGCTAAATTGTGTAGGAGGAAAAGTTGAACTAAAACAAGGCAGGAGCATCTGACAGATAATGGGATAAAACAGTCCGAGGGATAATGAATACTGACATTCCCATGTGAGCCTGTGGATATGCAAGTTTGACAGTGGGTCAGCAAATGGAATCCCTTTTATTCACTGCTGCAGGTAAAACATTCTTGGTGGCCTCCATCATTGTTCTGTTTTCTACAAGCATTGGAGCAGAAACTGCAGCAGCAGGAGCCTGCTCCCACATCCATCAAGATCATGGCTGATCTTTTCATTCAGCTCCATCTTCCATCATTGTCCCTTGGGTCCCGAGATCCCCTTCATGCCCAGAAATCTCTCAATCTTTGTTTTGAATTAACCAGATAACTGAGCCTACTTAGCCTCAGAGGTAGAAAAATGTTTTTTAAATCACATCCTCTGAGTGGGGCGAATTTCTACCCATCTTTCTCCCACCCTTATTCACAAATAGTGCTCCCTGGTGCTTAGAATGTAATGAATCACGTTGCCCCTAGAAATATTTCTTTGCAATACTGCACAATTGAATATTACCAGAAACCTTAGTGGATAATCACAAAGGTGGTTTAATAGCATAAGTCAGGGGTTCTCCAGATATATGTGCCAAATCCCTCTGTCCGTCTAACCTGTACATGTGGGTAGTGTCAGGAGTCCAGAAGATGAGTGACATCCCAGCAGCCCCACCTATCCTCCTCCAACCAAGGCAACTTCCCAATCATCCTTCAGTCCAGAACACTCCCTGATTAATGTCCATCCTTCAATCCCACCCTATCGCCTTATATCGAAGGATACCATGGTTGATCTTCTATCTAGATCTTCTGGAAACCCATCACCCCACCACCGCATCCCACATTCTGGCTCAGTCATAGAGTCATAGAGTGAGACTGTGTGAAACAGGCACTTCGGCCCCAACTTGCTCACATCGACCAACATGACCCTGTTACACTCGTCCCCACCTGCCTGCTTTTAGTCCATATCCCTCCAAACTTGCCCTATCCGTGTACCTGTCTAACTGTTTAAACGGCTTAAATGTTAGGATAGTCCCCAGCTTCAACTACCTCCTCTGGCTGCTTGTTCCATGCATCCACCTATCCTTTGTGTGAAAAAGTTACCCCCTCAGATTCCTATAAAATCAGGCAAAAGATTCTGTGCATCTACCCAATTTATTCCTCTCATGATTTTATACACCTGTATAAGATCCCTCCTGTGCTCCATGGAATAGAAACCCAGCCTACTCAGCCTCTCCCCCATAGCTCAGACCCTCTAGTCCTGGCAACAATAGACAATAGAATCTAATAGAGGCAACATCCCTCATAAATCCTCTGCGAACCCTTTCAAGCTTGACAATATCTATGTATATTACTGAAACTCTCATCTTGTTTGTTTGCATGCATGTGTGTTGCGTGATATCCCGAAACCCCGCCAAAACGGTATTACGATAACGCTACAATTTTTTGGCCCACCTTACTTCACCATTGTCCCTGTGATGTAAATGAAACAAGTTTCTGTTTCAGATTAATTATTGGTATATTTTTGCAAGATTATTGGACATTTTAAACTTTACAAATATCACTTTTCAAACCACTTTTTCCACTTGCCGTGCCCGTCAGCCACGTTACAATGATCTCACTTACGTAAAAAAAATTTGCTATTTTTCAATAAAACGGTTTAATCATTTTCATTAACAGCTAACATTGTGTTTAGGTTATTTTAGAGAAAAAAACATGGTTTTTCATTGAGATTTTCATTTAGTTTTATTTTAATCGCAATTGTGGGGGGGGGGGGGTGAGATAGTGGGGAGGTTTAATTTTTAAAAAAAAAACATTGCGATTTTCATTGTGGGGGGGTGGGTTATAGGGGGAAAGGTGAGTGGGGGAACGGGATAGAGAGAAAAGGGGAGGGAGGGGTAAGTGGGGGAGGTGAGGAGTGTGAGTGGAGAGGATGGGTGGATAGAGGGAGTGTAGGGGAAGGTAGGGAGTGGGGGATAGCGGAGAGAGGAGGGCAGTGGGGGAGGTGAGGATGGAGAATTGGGAGGGGGGGGGTGGGATAGGTTGAGATGAGGAGTGAGGAGCAGGGTAGGGGAGTGGGGTTATGGAGGGAGTGATGGAGTGACTGAGGGTTGGGAAAAGGTGAGGGAGGGAGTGTGGGGGAGGGGAAGAGGAGGAGGGTGAAGAGGAGGGGGAGGGAGTCCTGGGGATCAGGGGGAATGAGAGGATAGGGGTAGGAAGAGGGGATGGCATGGTAATGGGGGAGGCGGAGGAGGGGATGGGAGGGGGTGAGGGAAGGAAGCAGGAGAGGGTTGGTGGAGAGGGAGGATAATGGAGGAGAAGAATAGGGGGACTGAAAAAGGGAGAATGAGATGCGTTCACATTGATCTTATATTTTTACAAGTTATTGCCAGTTTGAATTCCCATTGCAGTCCCGATCGCACTTGCCGCGCCACGCCCACGCAGTTGGGGAAGGGTTGCCATGACTCGCGTCACAACGGGGATGTCTGGCATCGCAACGGGAACCTGTCAGTCACGCCTGAATAGTTGGGGGCTAATGGGTTCAGTGGTGGAATATTGCCTTGGGGGGCGGACTGGTTTAGTCTTTCCTATAACATGGTGCCAAGAATTAAACGCAATACTCTAAATGCAGTCCTTGCACCTCACATCCCCAGTGCTCTCCCCACCCTGCAATCCTCTGAGGCATCAATCATCCACCCACCTCTCAATCTACAGACCGCCTCAACCCAGTGCTTTTGTGCATTCCAGCGTACAAAGTATATCCCATCATGTGAGATCCTCTGCACCTCAGGTTGAGAGAATTGTAGAAATTATACTATCAAGGATCTTGTGCCAAACCATTACAGGGCCCCATGTTTAAACATGTGGTTCAACTTGGCGTTACTGTCAGTAGTCAATTTTCACTCCCGTAACATTCTTAATGACTTGGAAAGCTCTTGCAGGGGGGAATGTTTTCTCCTGGGTGGGAATTCTCAAACCAATGGACACAAACGGTTAGAAACTGTTCTTCACTCAAATAGTTGCATTTTTTGGCTAACTGCTGTTGAGATGGATGAGGTAAAGATAGACAAATGTTTTAGACACTGAGATAATACAGCTAAAGGTTCAAAAGGTTCATTTATTGTCACATACACCATTTGGTGTAGTGAAATTCAAGTTGTCATTGCAGCACTACTAATAAGAATGCAACACAACATTAAGGAGAATTTAACATAAAACATAAAAAGCATCCCCCCACAATATGTCCCACTGTGTGGGAAGGCACAAAGTCCAGTCCCCATCCCCTTGTCCACCCATAGTCGGGCCTATTGGAGGCCTCCGCAGTCGCCGCTACGGGGCCCGATGTTTCAGGCCCTTCTCACCAGGTGATGGTGCTCTGGCGTCGGGAGAAACCCTCTCAGTGGCTTGGTATGCCCGGAACGGCCGCTTCCCTTTACCCGGAGACCTCGGCTTCCAAAACCGACAGGCCGCGCTGGACGGAGCTCCACCACTGGTGATCTCGGCGAAAGATCCGAGGCTCCCGATTTAAAAGTCAGCACCGCCACCCATGGCTGGCACACTCCACAGGACCCGCAGCTCCGCGATGTTCAATCGGCGGTCTCAGCACACCAGCGTGGCGACCGTGGGAAAGGCATTGCCCGCTCCGCGATAGCGCTCCAGCGCTGCAACCGCCGGCGAAGCAGAGGTTCTGGCCGGTCCCCGTCAGGAAATGCTGATCCAGACCTCGATGGTAGGCTGCGAGGATGGGTCGAGATGCTTTCTCGGAGGAAAGCCTGCATCTTCGACCAGGTATGGATAAGGAAAAGCAGTTTCCCCCTCCCCCCCCCCCCCCCCCCCCCACACCACTCACCCACACATAAAAAATAATAGACCTCCAAACAACACTTTTTAACGAACTAAAAACTTAAAAAAAAGAAATCAAAGGACGGACAGCTGCAGGCAGGGCAGCCATACCCCAACTGGACTGCG
Organism: Raja brachyura; assembly: GCA_963514005.1. Next base: position 31,087,920 of record OY740803.1, read on the forward strand.
CCTCCGATAGTGTAGAAAGGTGGAGTTAAAGGAGCAATTCTTGGATCTGGAACCAAATTCGTAATCTGTTAATTAATGGGCAATAAAAGACTTCACTAAAATCACTACACCTATTTCAGTCATTTTTATATTCTGTCATTTTTAGTCGGTTGAGAATAAATATTGGCCATAGGCACATCAGCAACTTCACAGGAAAGATTGACTCCTTATGGATTTTTACATGAGGATCGTATAAAGGAAGAATGTAATATGTTACCAGGCCAACTGTTGAGATTGAAATTTCTTTTAGGTAGATGAAGGAGCAATCTTTTCACCTGCAAGAAACCAGAGGCTGTCTTTTCCAGGCCTACAGGCTTTCTGTGCATTTGGAGCCTGGCAGTAGAAGAGAAATAAATCAGATAGACATGAGCTACGTGTCTGCTGGCGATTAATTGTGTGCAGAGGTATTATTTATGGCATTTGATACGAAGGAAGCCTAGGGATAAAAGTTGCTCAGCATGAAACTAGTTCCTTCAGCCCAAACAAGTGCATGCTGACCTTCAACAACCGATTTGCATTAATCCCCTTATGTATTCTTTCCGCATTCTCGTCAACTTCCCCCACATTGGACCGCTCACTGGGGGAGTTTCCAACAGCCAGTTAAACCCTACTAACCCGTACTTGTTTGGGATGTGGAAAGAAATCGAAACACGTGGTGGAATCTCAGTCGGCCACAGAAAAGAACATGCAAACTCCACACTGACAACATCTTGGGTCTCCGCGGTGGTTTCCACCAGCTGTGCCGCTAAAATATGAACAAAGGCCCTTGTTGGAAAGTTTATCAGAGAATGGCTTTGCAGCCTCCACTGTAGATAGATTTTTGAAAGCTCATTAGAAATGACGGCTGTGAGATACTGACACAGAGAGCGGATGAGGACTGGGTCAGATCAGCTGCGATCCTATTGAATAGTGCAGCAGGATTAGGGGCAAGGTAGCTTGCTTCTGCTAATGTGCTAAGCTCTTATGTTGCCAACCCAACCGTTTGAGCTTCAGTAACCACATTAGAGAGGAGGGGGAAGCCAGGAATGAGAATTATCCATGATAGCTTCTCGCCACCTTAAACCAAAATTCACAGTGCAGGGATCAGGCCATTCGGCCCCAGCTGCTCCATGTTGTTCTTAACACACCACATGAGCTTTCCTCTAGCCTACTTTATTTCAGCCGATTGACATGTCCTGGGAACTGAAGATCTTTATTAAAATTGATAACTAACCTACTATGTTTCAGTCAGATATTTGTTTTTCGAACTGTAATGATGGGGCTCAGTTTTAGATCAAAAATATAGGTTGCAGGATCTGATTTTTTTTTTGCCAGAGTGAAAAATCTTCCACTGACTAAATCAGCAGATTCACTTCCTTGACAAACACTGAAGTCCTTTGCCTGCTCAAGCACTCCCTGCTGCCCTGCTAATTCCTGGATCTGGAATGGCTGCCCATTCTTCATCCTTCACTTAGCACAGTGTTTCCTCACAAATCAGCCTTTCACCCAAGAGCTCTTCCTAAACAGACATAAGAAAATCCCTGGCATAATGCTTTTAGACTGGGAGAAAACCCAAAGTGAATGGGGATATGTTGAACTAGCTTGGCTTATTTTTACAGTACATGCCATTGCTTCTATGGAAGCCCTGTTTTGGGTTAACATTGCTTAAACCCTCATTTCGCTGCAGCATTGACTGCATATGCTTACTTTGGAGCTGCCGCCTCAGGCCCATGTAATACAAGGACGTGGATATGCAACCATTAAATGTCAAAATGAAGATTAAGGGAATTGTTAAAGAATCGATTTTATTTTTGAAAGCTAGTTAGCTCTCAGTAACCCTGTGTTCTGCTGTAACAGGAGCTTGCAATTTTCAAAGGAGTAACGGAGGAAAAGCAAACAGAACCATCAAGCGCCTGGGGAATGTTTGAATAATACCGTGGCCCCAAACTTCTGCCTTGGGATACTTAATACAAATGGTTCACACGTTTCGGCTGAAATTGTTTTTCACTGGTATCTTAAGAGCACTGTGATCCATTTGCCTTTAAGTGAGTGGGGAAACATGCCTGCGTTTTTCCAGGAATGCATTCCATTGAGCTGGGAATTTGTGAATATGGCGATTCTATTGGAGTGATGCGATGCGTGGTAGGAAAATTATAGAGCTAATGCCTGAATTACTCCAAGTAACTTCATCAACGGCACAAACGTGTGCCTACATCCAATTTTTAATACTGCAAAAATGTCACAAGATCTTAAAAACAGAGTAACAGGGACAGAAGTTGACTTCAGGCCTGAAAAAGGAGGTAGTAGGCCAGGTGACCAAAGAGATTGTTTGAGGAAGTAGGTTTTGTCTAGTCTATCTTTGAGGAAGATGGAGAAGCAGAGATGCTAGGGAAGGATATTACAAACCTCACACTCAGACCGCTTGCCACCAATGCTGGAATGCAGGAAGTCAGGAGTGCACATGGGACCAGAATCAGAGAGGTATAAAGAATATAGAAATCTAATTAAAACCATACAAAAGTCTGATGGAGCTCAAAAGATTGGGTGAGGGGAGTATCCTTGCCTGGGTAAGTTTGATCCAAGCGTTACCATCTCAGAATACAGTCAGATATTTAGGATAGAGGACGAGGCGAGGAAATTATTCAATCATCGGGTGGTGAACCTGTGGAATTCTTCACCACAAAAAGGAGGACCGAGGTTAAATCATTGATTTTATTTTAGCAAGTGGATAGATTGTTCCTCTGGGCACAACAGCACCCTAGAGCCATGGGAGGAGAGCAGGAGATGTTGATCGCCGATGACTACGTCAGATGGTCGAAACCAGTAGAAGGGTAAAATAAAACTCCTCCGGTTTTATTTTTTAAATCATGTTTCCATGTTTTCTATGCTAATTCTGCAGGTTACTGCAATTATGATTATTGATGGTAACTTGACTGAGAAAAAGAAAAGGTCCAACGGGTCAATGCGCTTACACCAAGGCTTCTCTTTGAAAGCAGTTGGGTTGGTGTTAACTTGCAGCAGTTCTTGTTTCACCCCCCGGGCCAGCATAGTGATGCCCACTTCATCTCCTACCTAAGCACTGGGCCATCCCCCCTCATTGCTAGTACATCCAGAAGGTTGTTTGGCATGCAATGGTGTCAGCGATGCCATCGATGCACAGCTCTTGTTCAAGTAGTGATGATCAAGCCCACTCATATTGCCTGAGAAGTAAGTGGAAAAATACTCCAGTGCAACTGAACTTCCCCGTACACTTTTAACAAACAATAAAGATTGCCGGGCCTGTGGAGGGACATTTGATTATATTCATGTTGCCCAACATCTGGACTGATCGTGCTGACCAAGATCTACTCCACCCTGAACCGCCACTGTGGCCCCCAATCATCTCACTTACATGGGCCAGATGTGGGGGATCCTGTCTTGCTGGCCCCCTGGGGTTCAATGGTAGGACAGGTCAGTGACTCAGGCCCTGCCTTAGACTGTCCCCGGTAGCAGTATAATCCGGGCAAGAGCCTTGCTATTTGTGATAAACCAAGATGACTTTAATAGCTTTAAAATGTTTTGTGATGCTCAGAGACAGTTAAAAGGTGTTTGAAGACAAGAAAACAAGTGAAAAGAATTTAAAAGGAAATGGGGGAATTTTAGAAAGATAAAACCGAAATACTTAAAAATACCCTTAAATAATTAGAGAAGCATTGAACTAAAATCAAAACTATACAAACACATAACTTGATTTTCTCTCTTTGTCAAGCGCTCCCCCTTAAAATCAGTGAGATCTGGGACCCCCTACCGGGCCCGACCAGGGAGAAAGAGACGATTACCTGTGTAGAGCCCAGGAATTGCAGGAAGACCAGGCCCCACCATGCATTCCCATGGAAACTCCAGCAGTGGGTGAACTGACAGATGTGGAGATTTGTTACTAAATTCCACTTTTCTCCATATGCATCATCAGTATGCGGAACTTGGAAGTTCATTTTGAAAGGCTAAAAATTGATTGTCCCAATGAGAAGACCTAGCAAAAGACAGGACAGTCGGTCTGAAGAAGGGTTTTCGGCCCGAAACGTTACCTATCTCCTTCGCTCCATAGATGCTGCTGCACCCGCTGAGTTTCTCCAGCATTTTGTGTAACCCCAAAAGTCAGGAGACAGTCCTAGCTCTATAAACATACCAACCACTTTTATGGACCGCTGTGTGCTTTCCTTACAGCAGATTACATCTGGGAACAGAAACCATTGGATGTGCTAGGAATGGGCTTGGATATTTCAAAGAGCAGCACTTGATTACACCTGTGATCAGACTTGTCTGGATACTTCACCAAAGTAATTCTTCTGGTGTGGGGAAAGATCTCGATAATAACGTTTACAATCAATAGTGTTGGGATAAACTCTCTCCATTTGCAGTTAAAACACAGAAGCACTCAAGGGATTATTCTGCATCTGTGGAAAGAAAATCAAACTTACTGTTGCAGGTAGATGACTCTTCGTCTGAATTGACAGTTTTGGACTCTGAACATTAATCCTTATGGGCCTGTCCCACTATAGGAGCTAATTCAAGAGTTCTTCCGAGTTTCCCCTGATTCGAATTCGGAGAAATTATGGTAATAGCCGCTCGTAGGTACTCGGGCTCTCGTGGACATTTTTGAACATGTTGAAAGATCTTCAAGAGTCATCACGTATTTACCGCGTTTCCCGGCACCTGCCGTTAGTGTTACAAGCCCTTTAGTCTGAAGAAGGGTCTTGACCCGAAACGTCACCTGTTCATTTCTTCCAGAGATGCTGTCTAACCAGCTGAGTTACTCCAGCATTTTGTGGACTGAGTATTCAACTTGTTTCTCACTCCACTGATGCCCCTCAAGCCCACCTGAGTATTTCCAGCATTTTGATTCTATTTCAGATTTTCAGCAGCTACATTTCTTTTGTTTTTAATCCCATTTTTCATAATACTGCTTGCAATGCTTTGAGTAGAGTACATCGGTGGACTGTGTGACTGAAATATTCAAAATGTCAAAAGGATTCTACGTAGAGATCTGATTCTGTGGGGGAATCAGGGTCCTAACATCCGGGCAAGGTTATTCAGGAGAGAAATAGATGGCAACTTTATCATACCAAGGGTTATAGAGCGTTGGAACTCCAATCCTAATATGGAAGATTGAACAGCAGACTCTTAAGCAGAGAATGTCAGATTCACGAAGATAGAACACAATGTGCTGGAGTTACTCAGCGGGTCAGGCAGCACCTCTGGAGAAAAAGGATGGGTGACGTCTCGGGTCGAAACCCTTAAAGTGAGCAAAGGGCTGCACATTCAGAGGGGGGTGAGGTTGGAATAAATAAGAGGAGTACAACATCAGGGCACCAAATGAAATGAGGCAACATCAGATAAAAGGAATAGAGGTGGAGAGTATTCACAGACTAACTAAATGGAAAAGTGGCCCTGAGGGGTTTGTGAGCACCTGTTACTGTTACCCCCTTTATCGCACTGCCAACAGTACAGAATAGACTATTAATTATGTGCAGGGTGCATATTGAATAAAACAACAACTGCCTAGTAAATGTTGTATCTGATGTTCACATTCACCCTCCAAAAGGGCAAGTGGATGAGCAGCTACTGAATGGTGTTGCATGGCATATCCTTTTGAGTTTCCAAACATGCAGATGGCTTTCAGATCAATATGCACTGATAGCTAGTCTGCATGATCCATTTCCTGGAATTGCAATTAAAAAGGTCTGAGTCATGTAAATATGGAGGGCATGATCTTATTACACATTGTCAATACACAGGCTGGGTTGAAGTGGAGTAGCTCTATTAGCTCTGAGAAGCAAACCTTAAAAAAGAAAAGGCTGGTTATGTTTAACTCTTTGCTGCCCTATGGTGCTCATCTGGGTGGGGGGGGGGGGGGGGGGGGGGGGCGCAGGGGAAGGGGGAAGGGACGTAGTGCAGAGGGTAGCATTGCTGCCCCCCAAATCAGAGTTTGATCCTGACTTCCTTTGCTGCCCATGCAGAGTTTGCATATTCTCCCTGTCACCACGTGGGCTTTCCGAGGTCCATCCTCCCCCACAAGCCCAAAGGCAGGTTAATTGGTTGATGTGGGTCTTACTTAGCGTGGGTGGGTGGCAGGTGGAATTCATGGGCAGCTAAGAGAGAATTGGTTACAAAGAAATAAGCAGGGGAATGAGATTAATGAGGATGCTCTGGGAGCCAGCATAAACTCAATGGACCAGATGGTTTCCTTCTATATTGTAAGAAATTCTGAATGAAAAGGAATGTGAAAGTACAGGTGTTTTGCTGCCCAGGTGATGGACAGCACTGATGTAGAAATAACAATGAGGGAAGTGGTTTTGTTGGGAAGGTAACTTAAAATTGCCTTAGTTTTAAAAAAGGAAATAATTTGGGCCTTTTATACACTCAAATGTCAAACAGGACTTTGCTGCCAATCAAGTGAATAATGATATCTACTTGCAGTGTAAAATAGTAAGATTAAACGAAAACTGGTGAAGTTTGATCTTGATTTTATGAGGAGTTACGATGAGCGATTACGTGAAGTAGGCCATCCGTCCGCTTGCGCGTCAATCTTCAAAGCAGCGGTGTGAAATCACAGATAAGAGAGGTTGACCTGTAGATAGTAAGATTTGGAGAACTAGAACTACCAGATGACCTGACAATATGTGGGTTGGGATCTTACTATTTTACTTCGGAGTCATGTGAGTGACTACGTGAAGATTTCAAAGCTCTGTTATTTCTCGCCGGTTCGAGTCCAGGCGTCACACACTGAATGGATTGACCATGGATGAATGAGAAAAAATTAATGCACTCAGACATAACGTAGTTAGGTAACAATACTGATGCTTTAATGTGAAAACAAAATAATAGTGACCCCGCCCAACCTGGGGGGAATCTATAAAACAGAATCTAAAATGGTACATGCAAACACCCCCGGTCTGGCAATAGGTTTATTATAAAACCTGCGGAACATCCGTTCATTGGCCAATCCTGCAGCTGCTAGGATGTTGTCGAGGGGGACGTCCATTGCCCTCGCTGCTGACGTAGATGCAGCCCTGGCGGAGTGAGATTTGTAAGTGTCAGTATTCACTCCTGCACCCGCCAGTACCTCCTTTAACCACCTGGAAATGGTTTGTGTTGATACCCTGTGGTGTGGTTTCTTGTGGCTAATTTGGGATTGAGTGCCGGCCATATGCATTTTTACGCAGGCAATTTATTTCGAAGTGGGCATTACACAGAAGCCCCACTGCGTCCTGCTGTGTCTCCATCAGCAGCCCCCCATCTACAGACCTCGCAAAGGCTGTATGCCAGAGGCCAATAATTTTAAAATTATTTGGAGCTTAACTTCCTGGGCTCTTACACCTGCTCCAATATGACCCCAGATGGAGTGGTTGATGGCCGGCACATTAAGGGAGGCACAGTTGGCAGGAGTATGGTATCTGTTGGAGGTCTCCTCCATTGCCAGGTCTTTGAGCTGGTGTGATGCCAAATAGTGAATAGTAGTGGCCAGCTCTTCATCCAGGGGTGCTCCTGATGGTGTAGGGATGGCAAATTTGGATGCCAAAAGTGGCACTTCGGCCTCATGCCCCTGGGAGTGTTCACCTGCTGTGCCTCCATACTCTGTCAGGGATATACTGACTCTGTGTACTCCCCTCTCTAGAGAGGGAGACACTTCGCAGCCCTGTGAACGGGGATGCTGGCGCGGGCTCCTGTGCTGATACTGCTCCCTCCTCTGGAGCATATTAGTCTGGAGCCACCTCTCCAATAGGTGCTCCATCTGGGAAAGTCGGCCGTAGGTGCTTCCCAGTGAAGGAGGGGAGCCCTCCGGCCCCAACTCATCTGAGTCTACGGGCCTCGCAGTTGTAGGTGGGCTTGCGCCCCGGTGGGACTGCCACGGTGCTCTCCTCGGGCACCAAGTCTGCTGTCGCTGGTTCCACCACCAGCGGCATGGAAGGCGATTCAGACAGTCGCCCGCTACCCGCCTCTCATTAGCCGGCTTCCCCACAGACCGTCTCCTCACCTTCGACATGGTTATGGTTCTAACTTGCTGGAAAACAAGAAGTAATGAACCTGCCAACATGACCTCAGAGTAGTCTCTGAGGTCGTAAAACACTTTAAAACACTTACCTGAGTTTTAAAAACTTACCGCTGGAAGGGCGCGACGCGCCTGCCAGTCAGTCGTTGGCGCATGCTTCAGACGTAATGACGCGCAAGCGGACTGACGGCCTTCTTCACGTAGTCACTCACGTGACTCCGAAGTAAAATGGCTGTTATGTCTTACTGTGAGAAAAAAAAGTTTTATTAAAGGAAATACAACAGCCAAATGTTTCCTTAGAAACTCCCACAAACAACAATAGGTTAAGTCGCCAGATCATCTGTTCTCAGTTGTTGATTAAAAATGGTGGCCAACTTGTGTGTGGCCTCACTCTGACAATAGGGATGGCCAAGAAGAGAATGGTTGGTGTAGGAATGGGAAGGGGAGTTAATATGGTTGGCAACCATGAGAACCAGCAGGTTGGCAGAGTGTAAGTATTCAGCAAAACAGTTGCCTTGTCTACACTTCGTTTTGCCGATGTAAATGTTTCATAGTTTCTCAGGAAATGGGGTTAGTAACAGGTGATCATTCTATGGTGAAACAAGAGATGTAGATTTCAAGGCCTCAGAAGTCAAAAACCTAGGGTCAAAAGCTGGCGTTAACTGTTGAACGAAACTGTCAGTTCAGATGAAGGGTCATCTATTTGCAGTGTTATCTGTGTTTCTCCCTCCACAGATGCTGTCTGATCTAACGAGTGTTTCTTATTTATCTATGAATGGGAGAGTCTAACCCAACACTATTAATTGGAAATGTTATGCTAATATCCTTCCGTACACCAGGGGAATTACGCAGGTGAAGTATCAAGACAAATCTGATCACAGGAGCTTGATCTTTGCTGTCTCAAATATCGTAGTCCTTGTCTATTCCGAACGCATCAAAAGTTTGACATCCAAAACATATTTCTGGTACTACTGAAGATTTCACTGAAAGCCAGGGTCAAATTTTTCATCAGATGTTAAGACAACAGGAAATTGATGCAACTTTGCTCTGCCCCATGTTTGTCTGTGCAATTCTAGATCACGCTCTGAAAGCTCTGACAGTAACATGCTTCTGTACTCTGCGTGGGAGGCTGTTCCTGCTTGAAGGAGCAGTGATCGCAAAGCTGCATTCCACTACTGGCCCAAGTATCAGACTTCATAAAGAAATACTGTTGGCCTGCTATGTTACTCATCTGCCATTCACAATTCACAAGATTGGCTGTTCTGTAGATTTTCTCCTCAACTTTCCGTCCTAAGTAAAAATATGAGCACTGTGGCAGGCAGTTGTGACAGCAATTTGGGACCTCAGATGGGGACCACACCCTGGAGGCCCATACATAACACCTGCTTGGATCTGATTCCAAGGGGCAGCTTAAGACACCCGACTGAAGCTGTACCAACCTACTGAATAAATCACTCGTCAATATGGAGTGTGCACTGAAGTTCATAACTTCATAAGTCATAGGAGCAGAATTAGGCCATTCAGCCCGTCAAGTCTACTCTGCCATTCAATAATGGGTGCTCTATCTTTCCCTCTCAACCCCATTCTCCTGCCTTCTCCCCATAACCACTGACTCCCGTACAGAATCTGTCAATCTCTGCCGTAAGGCACTTAAGCGCTCCCTGTACACGTGCTAGCAGTAGGAAATATATTGCATATTTTTGAGAGATTTTTTGATTAAGCCTTTGTAACTGAACCGAAAAATAAATAACGCCTAAAAAAAATTAATAATGCTAAAATATCTCTGCTCTAGATCAGTCTTTTCTTGAGATTTCCTTGAGTCCATCACAATTTTCAGACTTGGAATGGGATCCTCAACTCCATTTGTTACCATGGATGCCAGTCCTCCAATTTATTTATTGCACGGGAGAGCGACGGTATATGAATAGGCGAAGGAGGAGGCGGCGTTCCTGCTGTTAGGCATTTAACAATGTTTTTTGATGCAGTAGGTTGGAAGAAAGTGCTCTTACTGAGGTTAAAAATCCTGCTATCTTTCCATGCAATCACATTCCCTTGCAATAAAGGTCTGTGAACGACCACTTCATGATGTCAATCTCCAATTCAGGCCTTCAACTACTCCCAAATAAATTAGAGGGAGCGAGAGCAGAACTACTGGACACAGAGGAGATATGGGTCAGGGATCATTATGTGACAGCAGGAGGGGGAAACCACATTTACTAAAGAAAGAGGCCTAGACTGAGAAGCCTATCTTGGGAGTGGCTGAGATGAAGGAATTGAGATAAGGGGATAGCATCTTTGCATGAGGCAAGGTAGGAGCAAGTGTAGTCCAGGTAACTGTGGGAGGAGGTAGGTTGGTAATAGACGTGGACGTGGTTGATAGTATGTCCCCTGTGATGGAGAAAGAGGGATCAAGAACGGGAAGAGCAATGTCAGTGTCAGGTGAATTTGAGGACCGGATGAATGTTAATGATGAAGTTAATGAATTCAGTAAGTGCTACACAGGTGCAGGACTCACTGACTCTCCAGTGCAGTACTGAGGTTCTTTTGCAGTGACCAATATCCTGGTTTTAATATTAAAGTTGAACTTGCATAAGATAGACTGAAAGATGATTCAGTTTAGATACTTAATATGATTGTGGATTTTGTGAAGTAGTTGGGAGAAATGAATTCATTTGGCACCATTGACTTAAAATATGGTGCTGGCCTATTTGGGTCAGGTGGGAGGAAACACTTCCTTACAAAAAAACGAACCAAATCTGGAACACTCTGCATGTGGCAACAATTAATTTAGCATCCTTATTTTTATTTAGGTGAGGCTATAAACAGTTATGGAATCAAGGAAATCAGATTAAGGTAGAAAGCAGCCCTGATTAAATGAAATAGCAGAACAAACAAGGGACGGATGGCATAGCTGTCTATTAGTTTCCCCCTTTCTGTAAACTACACTCCCATCTTCTCTCGTGGCTAGACATAAAGAGTCCCATAATTCAACAATCATTAGGTCATAGTCATCTAGCATGGAAAGAGGCCCTTCAGCCTATCGTCCATCAAACATTAATCCTATACCAGTGTTAGTTTTATTCTTCCCATTAACTCTGCCAGATTTTACCATTCACCTCCTATACACTCGTGGCAATATACAATGACCAATTATCTTACTGCTCTTACAAAGCAAGGAAGATATACCCAGTATTCTGGTTAATATTTATACCTATCCAGCCTTATTTAAAAACAACATTATCTGTCCATTAACTTTTTACTGTTTACGAAGCACATTAGTTTTGTCAAACTGTTCACAATTACATCATAACTAAAGTTTTACTTTTATTGATGCAGCATGCCCACTCCGACCATCAATCATCCGTTCACATCAGTTCTGTGTGATCCCACTTTCTCATCTTTGACATAATTGCGGCAATTTTGGAGAGATCAATTAACTTACAAACCCTAATGTCTTTAAGACATGAGAGGAAACTGGTGCACCTGGAGGAAACCCACGCGATCACATAGAGAATGTGAAAACTCCCCACAAATAGTACCTGAGTTCAGGATTGAACCCAGCTCTCTGGAGCTACGAGACAGCAGCTTCACTAACTGCCACTGTTGATACCCTTTTGAATTTTGAAGTGACTGCACTTCAAAATTAATTCATTGTTTGTATATCTCTTTAACATAACTCAAACTTGCAAATGGCTCCATATCAATGCAATAACTCTTCTATAACCTTCATGGTGACCTACAATATAAACCATCAACCTTTGACCTTGCCATTCAAAGGCAACGATTGCACCTGTTTTTTTCCGTGGTAATGTCACCATTGTCACACCTCTGCGTTATTTAGAAGGGCTTTCTCAAGAAGGTTAAAACCTGTAAAAGAGTAGACCGTGCAAATTAGTCTTGTTTATTGCAGGTTTAAATCATGCTATCAACTAGGCCAGCAAAAAGATCGTCTTTTTATTGGGATGATCATTAATATCCTTTTTTCTCTAAGGACATTTCTCTAAAATATTTCAGTCAGTCAGTACTTCACACTGTCATTTAATCAATACCAGATGATAGTGTTCCCAGATGACATGTTTCTGGGAAATACCGTAGAGTGCACTTTATTGCAGACCTGCTTCCTGGACAAGGCCCGATTGGTTTGTGCCCATGAGGAAACAACCTCAATCACAGAGGTTAACGGCTTCGGACATCATAAAAAGATCATGGCAAATTTCCTGCATGTACTTCAACTGTTAACTGTGTTCCCCGTTCTCTCTGTTAGTACGGGCACCCAAAAATAACTGTGTTCCTCTTGGTGTCTCGGTCCTAATACAGCAACACTGATGTGTTCCTGCCTGTTGTTCTCGGTTACACAGCATTATAAATTAGTGCAACTTTTATATATATTCAAAAGCTACATCAGCCAACCAGGGAAGTTATATTTAGTTTAGATGAGTGATACAGCACGGAAGCAGGCCCTTCGGCCCATCGGGTTTGCGCCAACCAGCAATCTCCGCACATTAACACTATCCTACTTGGGATGATTTTTACATTTGCCAAGCAATTAACCTGCAAACCTGTACGTCTTTGAAGTGTGGGAGGAAACTGAAGATCTCGGAGAAAACCCATGGGGAGAGCGTACAAACTCCGTACTGACAGCACCCATAGTCAGAACCTGGTCTCCAGTGCAGCATTCGGTGTAAGGCAGCAACTCTACCGTTGAGCCACCGTGACCACGTTAATGTTGCAACTTGGTTGTAAAAGTTGACTGGATAGCATGAACATAAAACTTTTCATAGTATTTCAGCACACGTGACAATAATAAATCACCGCCTACCAATTCCAAATGATGAAGAAGGTGTACGGTCGGTTTGCTTTCATCAGCCAAGACATCTATACTATTACTAAAACTCTCATCTTGACCACTTCCGGTTTGCTTTTTTCTTTAAATTTCGCAAAATCGGTACCCTATATCGCTACGATTTTTTTGCCACCTTACTCACCATTCTCCTCTGCTCCAAGCGCACCAAGATTTGTTCCGATCGGTGGAAGATTGCAACATTTATGAAGGTTTAAAAAATCGTGAAATCAGCAGATTGGTCTTCTCGCCTGTCATCCACCATGAAGGTAACGCCCCACCCCCCCTCCCCACAACCCCCCCCCCCCACACCACACCCTCTCCAACACCATGGTGCAATATTGCTTTGGGGAATGGGTTGCGTAGGGGGATAAGGCCTCCCATGTGACTGGGACCCAGCGGGTCCCATTTAGTCTAGTAGAATATAAAAGTAGGAACATATTTCAGTTGCAACTGTGGAGAAAAAAACATTAGTTAGGCCACACCTGGAGTATTGTGTGCAGTTCTGTTCACACACCTGTCGGAATGATGTGATTGTGCAAAGAAGATTCATCAGGTTGTTATTTAGATTGGAGCAATTCATTTACAAGGATGGGTGGATTTGTATTGCCTGAAGGAGGCTGAGGGGTGATCTGATAGAGAAACACAACATTCTGAAGAGTATGGATAGGGTAAGTAGTACGATTCTGTTTACCTCATGTGGTGTCTGAAACAAAAGGGCATGAGTGGTTGGAGGCTTAGAGGAAATGTATGAGGAAATTTCTTTCACACAGAGCATGGTTGGAATTTGGAATATGCTGCCCGTGGAGGGGTTAAAGGCAAGAAACGTCTGGGCAAGCATTTGAATCTTGCTAAAAGCACAGAAAGTTATGAACCAAATGCGGGTAAATGGGACAAGTGTATTGTAGGTAAGCACAAGGGTCAACATGGCCACTGTGGCTCAAAGGGATTACTTCTGTGCAGCAGGATCGTGACTCTAAGCTACTGTCATCAAATGAATGCCAGCCACCACTGTTGAATTTGGTTCATCGCTGGCTATTTGCACACAATATAGGCTGCATCCTGCAATTCAGGCTGTGCTCTGTTTAATAGTTTGTGATTTCAGGAGAATATTTAAAAAATTACCAAGTTCAAAAAAAGATCAGATGTCACAGCCAATTGGAACTGAATATGATGGCATGACAATAATTAAACTGCAGTTATTTGAACCGTTTCATGACTTCACCTTGTTCCAAAGAACTTCACAGCCACTGAAGTATTTTTTAAAGTGTGCTTGACTGTTGTAATGTAGGAAAGCTGCAGTTTATTTGAACATCCATGGAATAAGAATTAAGTAATTGAGAGACAAATATTGAGCGAAACACCAGGAACATGCCCTCTGCTCTTCAGAACATTCCCCACAGACAGCAGCAGGCCTCAGAAACACACCACCTCTGATAATGCAGCCAGTGATCTGTCCCTGCTTCACTGATGCACCTTCCTGGATGTTATGCCCATGACCAGTGTGTGACTTGAAACCAATACTGTTTGTCTGAGAGCTGAACAGGCTCTTGCTGAGCCGCAACCAGCAGATAGGAACACTGCACACACCATACACGGAGGGAAGGGGACCTCCTTTTCATTGTATTTCTACAGCAGTGCCAACTCTTTGCAACATGTTCCCTGCAAGTTTGACATCCATTGCCCATTGTTGTTGTGTTTAGCTGAATGGCTTCAGAGGGAAATTAAAATACAACTAGATTATTCTGGGACCAAAATCATATTTAGGGGCAGATGACAGGTTTCCATTGTAAACGGGTATTATTCGTGTGCCATTGGACGTTTTGGTTTCCCTCCACACCCCTAGGAGATGTGTATTGGTATGTTATTCGGCCCTTCACATGGAGTAGAATCTGGAGGGAGGAAATTGAGTGAAATAAGGGGAGAATAAAAAATGGGATTAGTGCAGATGGATAATCGGCATGGACTTTTCGGGCTGAAGAGCTCATCTCTGTGATGTATTACTCTGTGCTTCTCTGATTTTTATGATGATCTGGCACTCATTTGTGCTTCAGTGATGGCTCATTTCTGACCATACTAATGAAACAGAAGTGAGTGTAAAGTATAGGATGTAAAGGTTATATTATCCTGACCCCAATCCCAATCATGCTTCGTCTAATGGGTAAAGCCACTAATCACTTCTAAGTGTGATGTTTCCCTTAACTATTGATTTTAAGGTCATACAGAAATATTGGAGAGATCTTATTATGGACATTTAATTTAAAAAGGTTTTAAATTACAACGTTTATTGGTTCCTACAGCTTGATGGTGCCTTGTTACTGTGACTAATTTTGCTGCAGAAATGATAGAAGTCTAAAAACCTGGATCTGGGTATAAATTCAATGCACCAGCATACTGCGTTTAAAATAAGCCCAAAGGCTGGGGTCCAGTGTGGATGAGACCCAGTGTCCAGTGACACTTTATGAACTTACACAGTTTAAATGCTGTAATTGTGTAACATAACCTTCTATGAAGACACAAGAACCTTCAGATTCAGGAATCTTGAGCAAAAATCAATGAAATGGATGACATGAGGCAACAAGGTGCCACAAACCAATGATGCCAATGATCTGATAAACCGTATCAGTGATTTTAATTGAGGGCCAATATTGCCTGAGACACAGTAGAGAAACCTATTCTCTTCTTCATTCTAGCACCTTGCAATCTTTGGCAACTATCTAAACATAATGTGGTCTGAAAAAGTCCCAACCGGAAACGTCACCTATTCCTTTTTCTCCAGGGATGCTGCCTGACTCGCTGAGTTACTCCAGCACTATGTGTCTTTCTCAGCATATACCAGCATCTGCAGTTTCTTTCTACTATAATGTGTTTTAATATGTTCTACAAAAAGGAGCCCCTCCACTAGTAATGAGCGCTGCTCAGGGTGACTTGGAAAATGTGCTCAGGTCTCTGAATTAAAGATTTGAATGCACTGTCTTCCGAGCTAGAGTGAGGTATTCTTCCATTGAGCTACCAGCCAACCTAAATGAATGAGATAGCAAACTCCCAATCTCAGTCTCATTATGTCTCTCCCTCACATCATCGTGGATATTGTATAGGCCGTGTCATTGTGCAGTACAAAGAACGGACTGCCTGCGCTGTCTGTTACTATTGAATGATGCGTTAAATAATGACTAATCTGAAAGCATTTTTCCTTTATTGAGACCAACTTTCCACTCGTGGCACAGATGAATACTCTGCACAGATTGCCAACATGACACTGTCCAAAGTTTCTGCTGTTCTTTTGGGGCCGAATTGCTGTTCAATGCTAAGAACACATCTGGATTGCCAGAACTGGGTGGATGTGTTGACATGTTTCTCAGTTCCTGTCACTGACCCTATTGCTTTACCTTGTGTTCGGTGACATCCATTGGTTTCTTTGTTTATACGTGATTCCATCAAGAAACTATCAAGGTTGAAATATTTTGAAGGGGGCAGGAGAAATATCCTTCCAATAACATCAATATAATCCATCTTCCACAACTCGTGGCAGTAGGAGCTAACTGTTTCCTGAACTTCGAAGATCAGAAGGTCACCTTGTGGTAAAACTATCTATCGCGCAAGCATTACAGCTTTTATTTCAAAAGCACTTCATTAACTGTAACACCTTTTGGAACCATGAAAGTTGCCTAAAAAACAGGCGACACTTCTACTTTTTTTCATGCGGATCCTTTTCCTGACCCTTGGATGCTGTCTGAAGTCAAATTGGTGCACATTTTACAGTAATGACAGAAAGGAATGGGACAAAGGAAGATTATAACTCTGAGGGCTAAGGTGATGATACACAAATTCAAGCACAGGAGAAATGAAGGGAAGTGCATGTGGATTGTTGAATTTAAGCCTTGTATCTGCTAAGGCATGAATAGCCCAAGGTGGCAGCTCCCAATCTTGCATTCAGGACTCTTGGTTAAGTGATTGAGCACCTCATTTCATATGCAGAACTAAAGGAGATGTTCTGCAGTGTAAACATCACTGTTGAACCCGAGCATGGAAGTGAGTGGGATGCTTTAAATAAAGCCATATGAAAGCAATATTACAAATAGAATTAGTCTCAGGACAGGTGTATCACCTCACTGATCTTCTGGCACCATGCAAGCTTAAGATAGAATCAGCCATGGCTAAATGAAATGGCATTCATTGGGGTGATAGAGAGATTTGAGCATCATGCTTATCCATCAGCTTTGGTGATCTTGGAAAGTTGCAGGTTTGGGACCTGAAACTTAAGGTCAGGCAACACCATCAGTGATTATACAGAGTATAAATTTTGACACGATTAATTAACATTTGAGCTATCTGTGAAATAGGCATATTGTCGGACAAGGCTTTCAAAACTGCTGAAGAATCTTGGCCAGTCCATTTTTCAGGGTGGTATGTGGACAATCAGCAGAGGCAAAGGCCAGAGTTCAGATACTCTGCCTGAGTCACATGAGTAAGTTAGGGCCCTTTAGAAAATATGTATGAAATAAAAACTCTGTATTATGAGTTTTGATATTGTTGTACCAGTCGCTGACTTTAGTTGATAGCTGACTTCAGTAAAGGGTGGCATAAAGGAAATTTTGTCCTATTACATGCCATGGTGAATAGTAGGACAAAAGAGCTTATGGACACTAATTGTTAATGGGATAAGGATGTTGCTGCTTGAGGGTGGCATACAGTGTGAGAAAACAGGCCAGGGTAAAACTTGGGAAAGGAATGGTGATGGCAGGCAGATTACATGGTGGACATTGTGTTTTTCCACTAGAGTCTTGTTTTTGTAGTCACCTTTCTTTTAGAAATGTAGTTTATTTTATTTTAGTTTAGAGCACAGAAAAAGGCCTTTCGGCCCACCGTCATCTCCGACCAGCGATCACCGTACACCAACACTATCCTACACACTAGCTTCAATTTACAATCTTTACCGAAGCTAATTAACCTGCGACCCTGTACATCTTTGGATTGTGGGAGGAAACCGGAGCACCCGGGGAAAACCCACGCGGTCACAGGGAGAACATAAAAACTCTATAGAGACAGCACCCGTAGTCAGGATTGAACCCTGGTCTCTGACACCAAGGCAGCAACTCTACCGCTGCACCACTGTGCTGCCCCTAGTTTATGTATTTTATGTGTAATTTATGTATTGTTTATGTATAATTTGAAGTTGAGTGTCTGTCTGAGCATATGCGCCTGTGATGCTGCTGCAGGCAAGATTTTTCAGTGTATCTGTATCTCATCTCACTTGCGCATATGACAATAAACAGGACTTGGCTAGACCTGACTTGACATGTTGGTGAACGTGAGAGACGTAAGATGTTTCAGCCATTTGCCTTGCACATGAAACAAGTGGCGATGTCCAACAGAGCAAATTAAATCTTCAAAATACTGAGTGAGAACCCAGAACAGAACAATGCAGCCATCTGCAAAAGGGGAAGGCTTCATTGTTGCAGCAGTTTGGTTTTGTGAGATTCCTGGTGTCATGAACCGCCGATGAAGTGTTGGACAGCTCTCGTGTTGGTGACAGCATGCAGACTGGATCGAGGTAAAGGATCAGTTTAAATGTAGCCAGGAAGTGAATCCAACCATTATTGAAGGAGGGGTGACAGAATACATTCAAAGGGACCCAAGGTAAGACACATATATATATGAGTTGGATACAACTTCAACACCTGTTACTTCAACCTCTGGAAACACCCAGCAGATCAGAAGTTTTGGTGGAAAGAAAAATAGTTAACGAGTTAAGGTTTCATGTTAAAATCCTCTCTTCAAAACATCTTTGAATCTCGAGCATGCCAGTACCGTTACAAAGACAGTCAGCCTGAAGAAGGGTCCTGACCTGAAACGTCATCTATCCATATACTCCAAGCATGCTGCCTGATCCACTGAGTTACTCCAGCACTTTGTGTCATTTTTTTAACCCAGCATTGCAGTACCTTGTTTCTACAAAGATTGAGACCCAATGTGTAATTTGTTAAATTTGTAAATGTTGCTAAATTAGTTTCATCTCTATTCTTTTAAAGGACAATGCAATATTCATAAGTGAATTTAACCAGATTTATATCAATGTGCCGTGTGCATTGTTGGCGAAGGCCTTTGATTAAACTTGATGCAAAGAGCTTTCTATTTTCCCGTCTATCACATTCTCACAACATTTATGAAACATCTGGACGAGTACTTGAATTGCCAAGAAGGTCTCGGATCTATTGTGGGTAAATGGTACAAGTACAGATCAGTACAATGGTTGGCCTGGAGAAGGTGGGCCAGTTTCTGTAATGTGTGCTCCATGAATCTGCATGTAGCTTTAGGAGAGACGGTGAACCCACAAATATACCTACATTACCACACAAGTGAAGAAATGCACTGCTACCATCATATAGCCATATATTTCTAGCTCTGGCTGTACCCCTTACAGAGACGTGAACTACACAAACTGCACCGTGGAAGTTTGTAAAATGTGGTGCAGTGCGGAGCATGGCTGATAGAGTGTGGACGGCGGCAATCCAGGATCACTAACAAATCCCCCCCCCCATACAGCCGAGTGGGGTGGTGCTGTGGGAGGGCAACAGGTTCAAGGCCACAGCTGCGGGTGACACTGCTAGGAAATTGGATTGGTGTTGGAAGAGGAACCACAATCTGACGTGTACGTGAAGGTGCGAACAGCACTCAATACCAGGTGCTCACCTGCACTGCCTTTAGCTCCAGCACAATGAATCTTCAGCCAGCAGCTCTTCGTCACATATATATATATTATATGCACGCACACACACACACACACACACACACACACACACACACACACACACACACACTCACACTCACACTCACACTCACACTCACACACTCTCTCACTCACTCACTCACTCGCTCACTCACTCATTCACTCTTCTTGCTTTCTTCCCCTCTGCCACACTCACTGACATTCACTCCCTGATTCTTTCTTCATTCACTGCACTGTGGCACATTGATTAATGATGGAAACAAATAGAGCATATGCTTCACAGTGCGGCGGCTGGCTTGTTGACTGGGCAAGGAGGCTGGAACTGACTGGTCCAGCTGGCAGCAGAGGAGGAGAGTCCCCTCAGGCCAACACATTCACTGGATTGAAGGAGAGAATTCACACCCTTATTGCTGATGGGGCAACCGATCACATGTACCACAGGCAGACACTGGAAACAGCTGATGCAGATGAGGTCAAAGGAGGGGCACGTGAACCTGTGTCTCACCCACAAGTACTGTCTGAATGGAGTCGAGGGAGGAGGTCAATAGTCAAAAGTGTTTTCGTTGTCACGTATGCAACTGCACAGTGAAATTTATTTTGCGTATATTACACATGCAGGCGCCGACATTATTGGCGCCATTATTCAAAGGCCAAAGTCCCGGGAGTGCCTCCTGCAGCCTACCTGAAGGCGCTGGAGGCATTACTGCGATTCACTCTCCTACCAGTCTTTACCCCTCGCTCCCGACTTCTCCAGCTCCCTCTCGGTTATGCCGTCTGGTATAAGGGCAGGTTGCATCTCCTGTGGTTGCAGGGGAAAGTACCTGGGGAGAGGGTGGTATGGAGGGAATGGATGAGTGAACCAAGGAGTTGCGGAGGGAGTGGCCTCTGCAGAAGGCGGAGAGAGGTGGAGATTGGGGGATGTGATTTGTGGTGGGATTGCTGATCACAACATAGGCCGCATAAGAAGAGAGAGGGTTCAGGCAGTGAATCACGGCCAAGTGAAACCTTTCCCAGCACCAATGCTTCCCCGAGGCTGCAGCAATCATGTTGTTAGTCATGACGAGCATCAGACCCAGACTAGGGGGAAGACCCTTGATGGTGGAAAGTGACATTGTTTCATATTTATTTTCTATTGTGCGCAATGAATACTTTTTAAAAACATTTATACCAAGCCAATTAACCTGCAAACCTGCACGTCTTTGGAGTGTGGGAGGAAACCGAAGATCTCGGAGAAAGCCTACGCAGGTCACGGGGAGAACGTACAAACTCCATACAGACAGCACCCGTAGTCAGGATCGAACCTGTGTCTCTGGCGCTGTGACCACGACACCACCGTGCCGAGCTCTGAGGGTTAGTGGAGACCATTGATGGGTGGAGCATGGACAAATGAAACATATAGATTGGAATTAACTTAGTTAGTACTTAGCTGATGCTGAGCTGTGAACATGTAGTTAGCTCAAGAAAGCAGATTATGATCACTCCAAAAATTGTGTAATAATCTCTCTGGCAAAGGAGCAATATATACAGGGAATGTCGTAACTTTTTAGATGAGACTTGGAACCCACAAGAACAGCTACATTACCCACACAGTGGAAGAAATGCACTGTTGCCAACATTCAACCACAAAATTGCAGCTTTGGCTAAAGAGACACACTCTATACACACAGCACTGTGGACACTCGTAAAATATTTTACTGTGTGGAGAATGGCTGAGAATGGCAGGGCTTTAAGAAGTGTATATAATGTTTATGAAGATGGGCCTTTGAGGAATATAAAGGATACAAGAAAGAACTCGCACGGGCAATTAGAAAGGCTAAAAGGGGCAATGAAATGTCATCGGCTAGTTGGATTAATGAAAATCCAAAGGTTTCATATCTGTACATTAAAGACAAAAGAGTAACGAAGGAGGAGGCAGGACCACTTAAGGGTAAAGGAGGGAATATATGCTTAGAGGATGTAGGCAAGTTACTAAATGAGTACTTTGCATCTGTATTCACCAAGGAGAAGGACGAAGGACACTGAAATCAGTGTGGTCATTACTAAATATGCTGGTGCAATTTGAGGTTAAGGAGGTGGTGGAGGGACTCTTGAAGACCATTGGGCATCACAATGGCACAGCTGGTAGAGCCGGTAGAATGGTAGCCTCACCTAGCCAGAGACCTGGGTTCAATCGTGACCTCGAGTGCTGTCTGTGTGGAGTTTGCATGTTCTCCCTGTGACCATGTGGGTTTCCTCCGGGTGCTCCAGTTTCCTCCTAGATGCACAGTCTCTTGCCCAGAGTAGTTGAATCGAGAATCAGAGGACATAGGTTTAAGGTACAGGAGAAAAGATTTAATAGGAATCTGAGAGGTAACATTTTCACACAAAGGGTGGTAGGTGTATGGAATAAGCTGTCAGAGGAGGTAGGGACTGAGGCAGGGATTATCCCAATGATTAAGAAACAGTTAGACAGGTACATGGATAGGACAGATTTGGATGGATATGGGCCAAATACAGGAAGGCGGGATCAGTGTAGGTGGGTCATGTTGGCCGGTGACGTCAAGATGGGCTGAAGGGCCTGTTTCCATGCTGTTTCATCCTATGGCTCCCACATTCCGAAGATGTGCGGTTTTGTACATTAATTGCCCTTACTGTGCAGAGAGTGGATGCAAAAGTGGGATAACATAGAACAAATAGGCGATAGTGACATGGATTTGGAGGCCAGAAGGGCCTGTTTCCATGCTGTATCTCTAAACTAAACTCAAGTTAAGGTGAATAAATTCCCAGGGCCTGATAGGATCTATCATTTGGAAGAGAATGTGCCAATTAGGGACAGTCAGCAGTTTTTTTCTGTGCAAGTAACGTCTGCAGTTGAGGGCTGGTCAAGAAGATTAAGATGCATGAGGTCCATGGTTATTTGGGTTCTGGAACTGGCTTAGAAGACAGAGGGTGCATCAATTTTAATTCTACAGGAGCACTAAATTGAGGGTTATGGTAGAAGGGTGTTATTATGGCAGGAGATCTGTAAACAGCAGCATTCCACAGGGATCTCTGCTGGCTCATCTCATGTTTGTTATATAACAAACATGTTATTTCACTTGGATGCAAATGTAGATGGGTTGGTTAGTAAGTTTGCAGAATGCCCCACAATCGGTGGAGTTGCGGACGTAGAGAAAGATTGAAAAGTATACGGTGGGGATATAAATCAGCCATTGAAATGGGCGGAGAAATGACAGATGGAGTTTCATCGAGCAATTTGGGAGGTCGAGTGTACAGAGTTAATGGGAAGAACCTTAACAGCATTGATGTACTGAGATCTTGGAATCCAGGTCCATTGCTCCCTGAACGTGGCAACACAAGTGGACAAAGCAGTAAAGAAGGCATATGGTATGAGCTAAAAGGAGAGGTTGGACAAACTTGGATATTTTTTCTGGAGCATTGAAGGTGGCCCAGAGAGACCGGTTAGGACTATATAAAATGATGAGAGGCATAGTAAGGTGGATATTCAAGGTAGACCTTTTTCCCAGGGTGGAAATGTCATGGACTATAGGGCATAGCTTTAATAGGAGACGGGAAAAGTTTAAGAGGGATACGTGGGATCAAGTTTTATACACAAAGAGTGGTAGGTATCGGGAATGTGCTGCCAGGGATGGTGGTGGAGGCAGATACAATAGCGGCATTTAGGAGGCTTTTGGATAGGTACATGGATATTCGGGGAATGGAGGGATATGGATCACATGCAGGCAGAGGTGCTTAGTTTAACGGCATATAGTTCAGCACAGAGATTGTGGAGCGAAGGGCCTGTTCCTGTGCTGTACTGTTCTACATTCTATGTTCTGCGTCAAGCAGCAAGAGTGTCGCATGCTGGGCAGTGCCCAGTCACATTTCTGGAGAGAAGCATAAGGCCACGGAATTAGTCATTACTGCATTTCACTCTGTCGTAAATGCATCCTCAATCATGCAGGGTTGAAATAAGCTCTGCTGCACAATCTAATTTCTAGGCAGATGTGCTTTATCCTACAATTTTAATGTGTCAACTTCCATTACAATTTATTTCCTTCCTTCCTTATTCTATTTCCTATTTTCAGCTTATAATGGTAAAGAAAATTGCAAGATGCACAAAGGCACAGGCAGAGAGAAGATGAATGCTTGAGCCATGGAAAGAGAATTTGGAATGGTGAGACCATAGTTAGACCAGAAGACAGAGAAGCAGAATTAGGCCATTCAGCCCATCGAGTCTGCTCTGCCATTCAATTATGGCTAATCTATTTTTCCCTCTCAACCCCATTCTCCTGCCTTCTACTGTAGCCTTTGATGCCTTTACTCCAGTTACCCCAGCAATTTGTGCCTTTTTTTTGTAAACCAGCATCTGCAGTTCCTTGTTTCTTTTAAAACGTTACGGTGGGTTTAAAGGAGCTGCAGGAGGAGAGACCTAGGACAATGTGAGGATTCGGGGTAAACTCATTATTGCCCACCTTGGTGAAGATGGCCTGAGTTTCGTGCAGTTGGCATTCATCACCATTACCCTGCACAACTGACGCCGTCTTTGTGATTTCCACATGTACTTTTCCAATTACAGATATTACAAAATGATTCTTAACTGACAGCTAATAGGCTAGGCTCTAATGCTGGTCTCCTTGTGGTACTCAGCTTTCAAAGGCAACTGTGGAGAGGATGTGTCCACTAGTGGGAGAGTCTAGATCCAGAATTAAAGGACGTTCCTTTAGGAAGGAAGTGAAGAAGAATTTCTTAAGTCAGATGGTCATGAATCTGTGGCAGATGCCGTTGAATCATAAGAAGTGTGAGGTGATGCTGTTTCAGGGCCTAGGGTACGTACAATGATCTGTGGGGGTTTTGAGGACCATTGAGGAATAGAAGAACGGGTCTTGGTGCACAAGTTCAAAGATCCTTGAGTGTAGCAGCACAAGTATTTAAGGTTTTTAAGCAGGCACATGGCCGAATCATTGAATATAAAAGAAGTGAGAATCTAGTACGTCTATATAATGCATTGGTTAGGCGATAGCTGGAGGACTGGGTGCAGTTCTGATCTCCATCCTGGAGGAAGAAAGTGATTGCACTGAAGAGGGTGTATGGGGAGATTCACCAGGATGTTGCCTGGTTTAGAGCATTTCTGTCATGAAGAGAGCCCAGATAGACTCAGTTTCTTTTGCTTTGAGCGGACGAGAATGATGGTCTGTAAATAAGATATGTAACTGATATATGTAAAATTATGAAGAGCATACTGTAAATAAAGTGGATAGTAAAAAACCTTCCCCTATGACAGAGGTGTATAAAACCAGAGGGCATGTGTTAACATAAGAAGTAGGATATTTAGAGGAGAACTGGAGAGGAATATGTTATCCATAGGAAGTTGGGATCTGAAATGCATGACCAGAGGGAGTGGTTGAGAGGGAGACTTTCATTACATATTAGAAGTTTTGAGATGAGTAGTGCTCCAAAATGGGATTCCTATGGATGTCTACTCAATGGGAGCAGGTTCCTCAGTACGAGTGAATCAACAAAAGATAACATTGACTTGGTGGGCCAAGGGACCTCTTTATCTCGAACCTCTTGATGAATGACTCAATAACTCAGATATCAACATTTTTCAAAGTTTTACGTTTTTAACAATTCCTTAGGGTGCAGAGTGCATTGGGGTCTTCTTATTCTTGCATATGGCATGCACAGCCTAAAGTTGTAAGACAATTTGTTATGTTGATCTTCTGTTTGTGCTCGCCAGGTTGATTGCATTCGTCGAAACAGGGTGGACCACGTGAAGGTTGCAATCTCCCACCCCGCATTGGGGTCAATTGACTCAGCTGCCAATACTATTTTCTTCTTATTTTGGACAGGACATTTTTTCATTATCTCACTTTTTTTTTGCAACATAATACAAATTTTCTCTGTGCAGAAACTCCCCAAGGAAAATCCTCCAGCGGAATCCAAACGTTCCACCGTGACGGTTGTTGGAGGAAACTTAGAGATGATCTGACAGTCTTTGTCACAGCCCGAATATTTATAGAATAAATATTCTATTTATTCAATGTAAGCCAATGGGACTGAACTTACAAAATGCTAGCTGCTCGATGCTCAACATCCAATATTCCCTTAGTCTGCTGAGCTCTCTTTGCTGGGTGTTTAGTCTACACATACCACTAGCACTGAGGAATCAGCTCCCAGAATTATTCATTTCATTGGATGAACAGCCACGAAGAATAACATTAAGCATTAACTAGCACCTAAATTTAAGTTACTCAAATTATTTTACTGTTTTAAAATGTTTCTGTTATTTAAGATTGTAAGAAAAACGTAATTTGCTTTGCTGACTTATATAATTTGTGTGTGTTGAAGAATGTCACCGACATTCAATTCAATAATATCCTTGCGAGTTGTCAAAGCTGGGGTCATTGTGAAATATACTGTCAAAGCTGCAGAGAGGATGGGAGAAGAATGGTTGGAACAAAAGAACGGCATCTGATAGCGTGGTCAGGGTTGCCCAGGTAATCCCCGACATTTGACAAGCCTTTTGTGAGCCCTCCATTTCTATGTTGTTTAGTTTAGTTAGGGGGCACTTTATAGTTTAGTTTATTATTGTCACATGTACCGAGGTACAGTGAAAAGCTTTTTTGGTGCAAAAGGATTACACATGATTACAATCAAACTGTCCACATTGTACAGATACAGGATAAAGTGTACAATGCCTAGTGCAAGATAAAGTCCAGTAAAGTCTGATTAAAGATAGTTCACAGGTCTCCAATGAGGTGGACGGGAGCTCAGGGCAGCTCTCTAGTTGGTGAAAGGATGGTTCAGATGCCTGATAACGGTTGGGAAGAAAGGCATGTATTTTTAAACTTCTGTACCTCTTGCCTGATGGGAGAGGGGATAAGTGGGAGTGACCAGGGTGATATTATTCCTTGAATATGCTGGTGTCCTTGCCAAGGCATTGTGAAGTGTAAATTGAGTCAATGGAAGAGAGTTGGTTTGCGTGATGGTCTAAGCTACGTCCACAACTCCCTGAAATTTCTTGCGGTCTTGGATGGAGCTGTTCCCAAACCATGTTGTGATGCTTTCATGATCAATTGCTTTCTATGGCACATCTGTAGAAGTTGGTGAGGTTTATTGGGAACATGCAGTCCCAACCCATTTCACTCCCCCAACACACTCATTGCAAGCCTGGATGAGCCTTTTATCAATTTGAACAACTTCCCATTCAATTTCACTTTTTTTTTCCAGAGCAGCAATATAATTATGGGAATTGCAGCAATATAGTTATGGGAATTGCTTGGATCTAAGCAATGTCTGCCTCTTTGTAGGGTGCATGGAACAGTTCTTGTTTCAGTCCAACTCAGCCCTCCTGCTTCAATGGCTTTTTCCAGTGAAATCTAATGTTGCTGCTGCTTCTTGTACCTGGACGGAAATTGGCATTTCTTTACAATCGCTGCCAATTTCCACAATTCTCTCACTTTCTCGATCCATCCCTGCCTCATCCCTTCCCTTTCTGCATGTGTTCTGTCTTCATCTCAGGGGATAAGTTAATGACAAACATCCATAGCAAGCCTGCATTGCAGCCTTCTAAATCAACAATTTTCAACAACTCTCATTAATTGACCAGTTCTGCTGTAAAATTGTCCATCTTTAATGCTACCTCGGTTTTTTTCTCTCCACAGATGCTACATTTCACGGCTTTTATATGTATCTGTTTTTGTTTTCTCTCTCTTTAACTTCCCTCATCGATCTATTAATCAGATGGCTGCATGAACATTGGCCTCACCCTATCAGTGATATTGCCTTTGTCTTGTACACCAGTTTCCACCTTCTTTGCAACTCAAAACTAATTTCTTCCTGGCGTTCCGAGTTTTGATGATGGGCCTTTGATTGCGGCAGCACAGTGGCACAGTTGCTGCCTTCCAGCAGCAGAGACCTACATGGGTTCAATCCTGACTACGGGTGCTGTCTGCACAGAGTTTATATAGCAATGTTACAACATTTTGAGATTTTAAAAATTAAGTCAGCAATTTATCCCATCAGATAAAGCATAAAAAGAAGTTTAATTTGACATCTAATACACTTTCATATCTTCAGTATTAAAAAGGTTATGGCCATTTTCATACTCGTAAATTAGCATCTTGTTCCCTATTGCTTTTCCATTGACTTAACTCAAAAGTTGTGATCAAGGACAGTCAAAAGCCCATAACTTTCTTAAAAATTAAGAGAACTGAAAGAAATTTTCAGTTATTATAGATTGAAGCATTCTGAAACAAATATGAAACAATCTTACTTGGATGACCTGAAATGAAAGCATATAATTAGTTAGTTACCCAATTGTAGCTAATTACAAAATTCAATTACTAGATCTAAACATCTATCCATTTCTTAAGAAAAATTAAAATTTTTTAAAAGCCTAAGTTTCCAAATAGCATTCACACAAGAATTCACATTACAACATGATTTTTAAATCTCATTGTTATGAATTTATAGGCCAAATTGAAGGAATTTAGTGTTTAATGCCCGTAAAGTAATGGCCATTTAAATCAAGGTGTGAGTGGGATTTTCTGGAACGCGATGGATTGGAACGTTGCGGTTGCGGTGAATTTAAACCCCATATCGGCAGGAGAAATACTGCCGGTTCGTATGGGGAATAAATTACCGTGTCGCAACATGAAATGGTGATTAACGTCATCTTAACAAGCAAGTTTATATGAAAAAATAAACAGCTTTCCTTTACCTGTCCCCTACGTAAAATCCGTCCCCATTGTCGGCGTTCACGGCATTAGAAGCTAATTTTTATTTTACTCCAGCGCTGAAATAGTCGGGCGATTTAAAAAAATAATTTCACACACTGGCAGTCAGAACGAATCTCCAACAAAAGCTCGCACTCCGAGAAAGAATAACTCTGGAAGGCATTGGAAAACCGCATTTTAACCCCGCCGCCCCCCCCTTAAAGGCGCCAAAGTCGCGCACACGGCCAGCGGCAGAACTGCAGCGCCGCTGAAGGTAAGTTTTGTAACATACCTAGTTTATACATTTTCCCCGCGACCACGTGGGTTTCCGCACTGTATCTCTAAACTGATATGTTAACTCAGCTCCTCTCTCCACAGGTACTGCCTCGTCAGCTGAGTACTTCCAGCATTTTCTATTTTATTTCACTCTCAATTCCCAGCAGCCATCCCTCTCCCGCAAACCCTCTCACCATCGATGAACCCTCTCTGGGCCCCTCTTCACCATGACAACCCCGGCTCTTCTCTACTTGATTTCCCAGCAATAGGCCCAAGAACAAATCACTTGTTGACCTACTCCAACCTGCCTGACTGTCACACCTTTTATGGCATTGACCATTTTATATGTAAATGCGTTGAGTGGCTGTGGCGAAAAAGAACAGCCTCAGCTGAGGCTTGTTAAAGTGATGGATGCTGCCAAAACAAGTATTGCTTCTCCCAGTTCGTTTGGACATGTACATGGATACAAAGATATAGAGGGATGTGGGCCAGCAATGGGCAAATGGAACGAGATTAGATGGAGCATCTTGGTCAGCATGGACTAGTTGAGCCGAAGGGCCAGTTTCCGTGATGTCTGGCTCTATGACTCAATGCTGCCTCAAAGGCAGTTAGTGAATACATTACACCATTTCCTACTCTCTACTGACCAGAGAGTTTTGAGCTGAAATCTATCATGCTCTCTGCAAGCCGGCATAATTAGTTCAATGTCTTGAGGCAAGAGACGGAAGCCAGCAGTCCGTGACTCGCACTTCTAATTTCTAGCCAGTGACCTTTGCTGGGCAGCAGATTATTTAAGGTAAATCTCTGTGGCAGCACACACAAAGAGGTACTTCCTGCCACAAGCAAGTGCTGGAGCTTTGAGAGTTGTGTGCCCGTGATTTTCTGACCTGCAATGGTCTTCCTTTTAGGCAAAGACTTAGAAGCTCTACCACTCTGGGAAGATTAAAATTGAACCGGTTCCTGGCGATGAGTGTCAAAATTAAAATGTATTTGGATTCTCCTTGTCAGAGGCTACACATGAACATTACCTTTGACAAATTTCCACGGTATGTGACACCTTAATACAGTGATAAATCAGTGGCTTCAAAGCAGAAGAAGAGACATTTGAATGAAAACCTGAAAAAGATAGGCACCATCTTCCATACAGTTAGGAAGATATATGAATATTGATGCAGTCTTGTCGGGATAATTTATTTAACAGACTATATTACTAGTCTTGTTTGCTTTGCATGATTAATTTACCAGTGCCTTAAATCAGCAGGACATAGACAGGAATGATGCTTTATATTGCTCTGAAATTTCAATGGTCTTCACATCGGCTGTCCAACAATCAGAAGACACCTCATTCTACTGCAATGGAATCTTATTTGGAAAGAGTGTACAGATGCAAAGACTTTTCCAAAGATTCACCTCGACTGATGAGATGCAAGATGCTACAGCTTCTCTAGAGGAGGAAGTTGTCATGTTTTCTGCTTTGGATGAAGTAGAGAGATTTGAGAAGTTCGAGGGAGTTGAGGGTACTGAGCCGGAATGTTTCAAGGTCCCAGAAGCGGGCAGCGTTTCCATGGTACGCTGGGAACGAGAGCGCCTCCAGTGGCAACCGTTGCACCCTTGCCTGGTGCCTGCCCCACTGCACCTGCCATAAGGAGCAAAGGCCACCGACGCAACACGGACAGAGGAGGCAACTTATGCAGCTGCTGACATTTTGGAAGAATGATTTTCCTCACTATGTAACAATACCAGTATTACCCTGTTCAATGCAAACAATTTAAATCAACCATTGATCGTCAGCATTTATGCCTCTTGCTGGTGTTGAAACAGTCTTTAATAAAAATTGATTAAAAACTGTAGATGTCACAGCCAATAAATTCCCCCACCCAGCATCAGTGCTTTAAACTCTTGAATGGTTTTTTCCCCCCAGTAAATAGTTTTTATTATTCCTGAGCAGCCATTTTCTGAATCAGCCTCCGGCAGAAGGGAGATCTCATTGACACTGCCTTCCATGCTAGAGATAGGACACGTGAACAAACTAATACTGGCTCGCAATCAAATGATTCCACCAGCCTGGTGCCACATTTCAGATTAGTGCAGCTACTTCTTGAAGATGACCTGATCAATCATTGATTCATTTTTAAATGTTGCACAGAGTCCATCTGCTGCAGAGAGAGCTGGTGAGCTTGTGGCAACAGTAGGGTTCACTGCTGTTGACATACGCTCAAAATTACAGTGATTGAAAGAGTTACAACGATATCGTAACTACTTGCTAATGCTGATAATTATTTTCGTCGTTTAAGTTTCCATAATGTCGACCCTTTAGATGCCGCAACAGATAGATTGGATTCAGTTGTCAGTGTATCTATAGCCATGTTCCCTTGACATCAGGGAATTAAATAAAGTGTGACATCTGCAGTGGGACATCATGCTGCTTCACCCAGCGATTCCAAAGATATTGATGAGCACTTCCCCCCCCGACAGATTTTAAATTTCTTTGCAACCCTGCCAACAACTCTCCCTAATCTGAGCACATCCCTCCATACTACACTCTGCATACAAAGTTACAAATTAGGAGCAGAAGTTGGCCGCGTGGCACTTTGAGTCTACTCTGTCAGTCAATGAGATCATGGCCACCTGATTGGAATCACATTGCTTCCTACCCTTAGTAACCTTTCACCTGCTGGCTAACCAGAAACTTTCTGCCTCTGCCTTACAAATATTCAAGCACTCCCGCTGACCTTTGAGTAAGGGATTTCCAAAGATTCACAACACTCGAGAGAAACAAAACCACATCTGTGTCTGTTTTTGACCCTAGGTTCAAATTCCCCCACATTTTTTCCACATCCATCCTCTCAGGGTGATGAATATTTCAATCAAGTCCCCTCTAAACACTGGAGAATATAAGCCTGGCCTGTCCAACTTTTCCTCATAAGATAACTCATCCATTCCAGGTAGTCAACAGGTAGTCAACTAGCATCTGCAGTTATTTTTTACTTTTCATTCGTCACGGAAACTTCTTTGCATTGCTTCAAATGCATTTACCTCCGTGAATAAGGAGGCCAACATTGTTAATAGTACTCTTGATGTAATTTCACCAACGTCCTAAATAACTGGAGAATAATCACCCTACTTTTGCATTCAATTCCCTTTGTAATAAACAATTACATTTTATTAACATTCCTAATTAAATGTGAAACCAGTCTTTCGCGAATTATGCACGGGGACACAATGTTCTCTTTGCATCTCAGTTTTAAATCACACCATAAAGTGCTTCTTTTTCACTTTTCCCGACAAGATGGATGAATTCTTATTAGTCATAATTTGCCAAATCCTTGCCCTCTCATCTAGAACACAGTATAGCACAGGAACAGATCCTTTCGCCCACAATGTCTGTGCCGAAAATGATGCCAAGACCAATTCTTATCTGCATGCCCATAATCTACAGTTATCCCTCCCACAGCATGTGCCTATCCAAAAGTCCCTGAAAAACTACTCTTGTATCTTCCTCCACCACCACCCCTAGCAGTACATTCCAAGCACTCACCGCCCTCTGTCTAAAAAATCTTGCGCTGCATATTTCCTTTAAACTTTGCCTGTCTCATCCTTCAAGCTATTCCCTTTAGTATTTGATGTTTCCATCCTGGGAAAAAAGTTCAGACTGTCTACCGTATTTATGCCTCTCATAGTTTTGTATTCTTCTATCCCCTCAAACTCCAACATTCCAGAGAAACCAATTTAAATCTGTCCAACCTCTCCTCATAGCTAAGAACCCATAATCCAGGCATTTATTTCATAATTTTTTTCCTTTTATGTGCTCTTCACAACTTATTTTCCAAAGCATTTTCAAATTTAGCACCAATATCTTTGTTCTCTTCATCCAAGTTCCTTTTATAAATTGTAACAATTTGAAGACCCAACATCAATACTATGTGGTGCACCACACCTCACATCATACCTCGTGCCTGTCCTCTGTTGCCCTTTAGCCAGCTAATCATGTAACAAACAGGAGCATTTATTTTTTGCAGTGGCCTTTGATGTGGCACATTATCAATTGCTTTCTGTAAATCTGCCCCTTTATCTTCAGTATATTATACATCAAATAACTATATTCATGTTTATATTTGGAGATGTGAGCTCAAATCTTACCATGGAAGCAGCAAAATTTACCAGAAAGTGTTCAACTAACTCTGGAATGTTTAAATTTTATTGTCGGTTATGATAATAATGAAATTATAGGGTTATGGTGGAAGTCCCATGGCAGCTGTGTTACTTTTATTTGGTTAGTAATTCAGAATTAGGGGAAGCAATAACCAAACTTGGAACTGAAGACTACAGTAAATTCTGGATTATTGGGTTCACTCGTCCCACATAAAAGGAGATTTGACATTCCAACCTCGTCTGGTCTATTTTATGACTCCAGACTCTGAACTGTCCTTTGACCTGGTGTACCAGATTCCAGTTTCAATTACAGATGGACACTGTGTGCCAGTTGTGTCTGCACAAGGACCTGCAGATGCTGGAACCTTGTGGAGAACACAAAGTGCTGGAGTAACTGAGCAGGTCAGGCAGCATCTTTGGATGACATGGATAAACGATGAAGGGTCCGACCTGAAACATTGCCTATCCATGTCCTCCACAGTTGCTGCATGACCCGCTGAGTTACTCCAGCACTTTGGGTTTTACATATTGGGAGCAGACAAATGCAAGCCCTGAGATACACCTTTCCGGCTTCAGTGAGACAGAATTAAATTGTGGGTTAATCTGACTCATAGAACATGATAAAAACTAGTTGGCCACGATTCTAACTTACTCCTCAAACACAAATTTCAACCCACTGACACGGGGATTAAACTGCCTGAATCTGTTGGCTTGGTGCCAACCTAGAGGCATTTCCTCCCCTTAAAGTGTAAAAAGAAGTTAGACAAGGTATGAAGATCCTGCAATGGAGAGATGGGCAAGACCTTAACCAAGCTTGCATCTTCCCCAATAAACTTTTAAATTAGTTGTTTTGACTTTTGTTAATAAAATGGATATAAAATAGTCCCCAAACATTGAACATGTGCTGGAACACGCATGACAGACCTGGTGTCAGGTATTGATGCAAATCCTAAAATGATGCACTCTCAAGATTGAAACTGTTCAACAGTCACTGGCCTTTTCTTTTCTGACCAGTCATTGATACTTATTCGGGGAACTTGGGATGACCATGTGGCAGTTCCTATTTTTGAAGGGTGCTGTATCAATATTACATGGGATGTCCTTGTAACCAGCATCCTGCATAATAGCCACTGTCTGATTTATAAGCACCCTTGAGATATAATGTGCGCAAACTCTGAGTTCAAAGGCATCTGTAATTGGAAAATTGTGGAAATTGTAAAAGTGCTTGAATCTTAGACCTGGGTTCAATGGAAATCCTCAAGCTTTGCTCTTCTATTTTTAACAGAATTTGGTAGCATTCCTGCTTCGAAATGAATTTCCCAATATTCATGAGATGTAGAGCAATTGGGATTGTCGCAGTCAGTTATTGAATTAATTTAAACTGAAAATATTCAAAGCAAAAAAATAATTTACAAGTGTTACCACATGTTGCGGAACAGTGATTTTGGATCAGAGGTTATTTCTGACCCATGAGAATGGATTATACGTGACACTTTCTTTAGCTTCACAGCAGTGGCAGACTCGAATGGCACTTGGATATGATGAAATCTCTCATGGGTTAGGGAAGAGTAATTCCATCGCTAAGAGGACCCACACTTCGTGAACATGAAATGTCAAAGTGGTCTGGAGCTGGTAAAGTACTTTAGATCTCTAGTCTCTGTTGAAAAGTAGGAAAATGCAATAGATAATCTGCATGCAGTCAATTCCTATGTTCAGAGCTACTAAATCACGTTCTGCTGAGCTTGGTTGAGGGGCATCTGCAGGTTAATATTACCATAGGCTTTTTAAAAATAGTGGCTTGGATATTTTATGTAGAACTAGAACAGATAACAGCACAGCACAGGAATGGGCCATTTGATCCACCATATCTGCAGTGACCCCATGATCACAATCTAATTATTCCTTTCTGCCTACACATAGTTCACATCCCACTGTTTCTCCCTTGCCTGTTCAGGCGTCTATCTAAATATATTTTAAATAATGCTGTTGTATCTGCTTGTACCACTGCCCTTGGTCCACTTTTGTTCCACTTTTTTCTATTTAAAAAAAACAACCGTGCTCCTTTGAACCTACCCCCTCATCTTCAAGCTTTGCCTATTAATATTTGCCATTTTTTATCCTGGGGAAACGACTTTGAGTCTCTACCCTATCTATCTATGCCTCTCATAATGTTATACACTTCTATCAGATGGCCACCCATTCAAAGGGGAAAACAATCCAAGTTTATCCACGGTTTCAAAGCTAATACTCTTGCATCCAGGTGACATTCTGTGAACCTCGTCCACGCCCCTCTCTTCAGCCACCAAATCTTTCCAATGAAGCAGGGATCAGAATGGCACAGAATGTTCCAAATGTGGCCTAACCAATGTTCATATATAGCCCCAACATAAATAGCCAACTTTTATACTCAGTACTTCAACAACTAAAGGCAAACATGTTGTATACCTTCATTGCCACACTTTCCACTTGTGTGGTCAGTTTCAGAGAGATTTGCTTCACAAGATGCCTCCGTACCCCAATGCTCCCGAGTGTCCTGCCATTTACTGCATTCTTTCCTCTTGCATTTGACCTCCCATTATGCATCCTCTCACACTTGTCTGGATTAAACTCACTCTGCCATTTCCCTGCCAAAATTTCCAACTGCTCTCTATCCTACTGTACCCTTGCCATCCTTCCTCACTTTCTACAACTCCATCAATTTTCATATTGTCTGCAAACTTTCTAATCAGTCCACCTACATTTGCATCCAAATCATTTATAAATATTACAAACAACAGAGGTCCCAGCTAGCAAAACACCACCAGTCACAAATCTGCTGTCAGAGAAGCACTTCTCCACCTCCACCATCTGTCTTCTCTGACCAAGCCAACTTTGGATACAGCTTACCAACTCACCTTGGACCTCATGTACTTAATTCTTCTGGACCAGCCTTCCATAGGGATCTTATCAAATGCTTTATTTTTATCATGAAATATTAGAGAACCTAAGAGTCATATAGCACAAAAAACGGCCCCTCAGCCCACTGAGTCCATGCCGACTGTCATACCCATTTACACAAAACCTACACTAATCCATTTTCAGTCGCTAATTCAGATCACCTCCCCCCCAGATTCTATTGCACATCTACATGTTAGAGGCAATTATCAATGGCCGATTAACCTACCAATAAGCCTGGGAAGAAACCAGCCTACCCTGGTGAAACCCACACAATCACACAAACAATGTGCAAATTCCACGCAGATAGCAGTAGATGTCAGGATTGAACCTAGGTCACTTGAGCTGTCTCAGATACATTGCTGCCCTGCCCCCCATTTCTTGGAAATGTCTTGGCAGATGGAATCTCACAATACTGTTTCATTTTAATAACAGCATCTCCAACAGTGTGGCAATTCTTCAGTTATGCCCTGGAGAACCAGACTAGACTTGGTACAAATTTCCACAGTGTAATCTAACCGTTGTATCTTTTGATTCAAGGGGAAGGGTCAGAACATATATTGATGCTTCAAAAGTTGGGAGACAGGAGCAGAGGTGAGCAGAATTTGGAACAAATATCAAGAACATGTAACTTTGATATGTAACAGTGATAGGGAGGAGCTGACCGTTGTAGAAACAGCATCAAACTCAAGGATTTTTTTCATCGTTGCCAGAAGAGGATTGATGAGTGATCTTTACCAAGATTTTAACTTAATCAATTGCTCAATCAAATGCCACATTAATGAAAAAATATATAACTTTGTTAAGAACATCTACATGGTTCTTTTTCTTGTTGTTTATTCTCCACATATTAGGAGAAGGGAGAAGAAAGCACGTTACTTATCTAGGTCAATGAGTGCTTCATTATGAAAGGGAATCTTCCCAATAGCTGGTGACAGGCAGAAATAGCCGAAGACAGATGACCCTTACTCATCTCCAGTCCCCAGAGCTATTTCCTTATTGTTCCTGGTGGTGGGGGTGGGGGGGGTGGGGGTGGTTGCAGCTCAATCCATGGTCAGTCAGTTGAATCAATACCAGTCTCATTTCCTTTCCTGACTCATTATGGCAAGGAGTTTTAAAGTGATGTGCCATTGTTATTGTCATCATATCACAACAATAGCCAGCATTACACTATGTAATATTCTGCACGTTGAACAACTTAAATTGAGCAATTTATTTTCAGTGAACTTAGTTTTGTTTTAATGAAGATTGTCTAAGGACTTTACAGCATTGAGAAATTTAAAAAATTGATTCAGTCTTGAGTTAATCACATGCAATCCTTTCTGGGTCAAATCACACCGTTTGTGAAATTGGACCAGCCACCTCCATTCATGAATCACAAACATGGATTCTGCAATGGCAAGGCACTTGGTCGCATTTTTCCTCCTTCAATGCTTTTTTTCGGAAAACTTGTATCACGTTTTTGTACTGGGGCCCTCACCAGATTATGCGGAAATTAATGCTGAAGTGCCTCACTCCTGTCATGACCAGGGATCAATCCTGTCCTCAGGTGCTTTCTGTGTGGAGTCTGCACAATCTCCCAGTGATCACATGGGTTTACTCTGGATGCTCCAAATGCACAGCCGCAAGACGTGCATGTTTGTCGATTAACTGTCTGCTGTAAAATTGCCCCTAACGTGACGGTGACTGATTGAATCTTGGGAGAGTGGATGGGAATGTGAAAGGAATATAAGTGGGAAGATTGGTGTAGATGGCAACTTGCTGGTTGGCAAGGACTTGTTAGACCGTTGGGCCTGTTTCTGTGCTGTATCACTCTATGATTTTATGACCAGAGTACCTACATAAATGTGAGCAATTTATTTTAACCAGTATTCTCATCCACAGAATGCCCCCATATGACACTACCAATCTCACAAATCTCCTGATCGCCTGATCGACTAGCAAGGCATAGGGGAGAGCTGAGAAATAAAAATGGGATGATCACCTTGTTGGCATTGTACCACATATCCCAACAAGGGATCACCTTGTTGGGATTGTACTCAGTGCTGCAAGACTTGCTGTAGACAATGACTGCCAGGGACTGGCAGTGCTATGGTGCCAAGGGCTTAGATGAGTGGAATATTTCAACAGTATTCAGGAAAGTTTCCTTGTGCAATATGTACTGGCCCTGACAAGCAAGAGTGTAAAGCTTTACCTACACTTTTGGAACTTTGTAGGGCATGTGTCTGAAGTGTCAGTGGAGGAGCGTTTTGTAAGGAGCAACCACAATTCTATTAGATTTTATATACTTATGAAAAGGACAGGCACAAATTAAAAATTGAAATTGGGGCAAGGCCAATTTTGGTGGCAAAAAGGGGGGTGGTGCACGAGATAGCTTTGGAGATGAGCTTGGTTGGGATAATGGTCTTGAAGGCAGAACTGTAGTCTGTGAATAGATGTCTGATGTAGGTATGAGTGTAGGGCCAGGGAGATGGCATCAGCCATGGACCTGTTGTGATGGTGGATTAACTGGAATGGTTCAAGGTTGTTTGGTAGGTTGGATTTAATGTGTTCCATAACCAGACTCTCAAAACACTTTGTGATGGTGGAAGTCAAGGCCACTGGATGGGAGTCATAAGGCATGAGATGTTGCTTTTCTTCATCACCGGGAAAACAGTGGTCTTGTTGAAGCAAGTGGCTGCCTCAGATGCCTAAGGAGAGATTACAAATGTCCATGAACGCTCTCACTAAGTCCAGACCGGTTGCTTTCTGTAGATTCCCCCTCGGGAAGAGCAATCTTACTTCTGCAACAGTGACCCTGGGAAAAGGCACACTTGAATCTGAGGACAGATGCCATCGCCCTGTTGGCCTTCTGCTCAAAGCGAGTATAGAATGCATTAATTTCATCAGGAGGGCCGCACTATCACCAGCGATGTTGCCTGACGTCGCTGTAGCCAGTTATATTACTCAGGCTATTCAGTCTGCGGGTGTCCGCATGATTCTACTGATTATATTATTTTTCTATTTGAATATACTCTTTACTCACACAGAAGATGGTGGGTATATGGAATAAGCTACCAGAGGAAACTGGAGGGACAGGTACAATAATAACATTCAGATGACATTTGGACGGGTTCATGAATAGGGAATGGTCAGGAAAATGGTACTTGCCTAAAGGCAGCATCTTGGTCGGCATGGATGAGTTGGACCAAAGAGACTATTTGCCTGCTGCATGAGTCAATAACTCTATGTGCACAGCACCTCCCTGCTTCCCCACCAAACTACGGTTTTTAACTACTTTAATTGAGGTAGTTGAGGTCAACCACCCCAGTCACACTTCCACTGCTGCTGCCTGCGATTTTTCCCCATCAATCTGATTCCTCTTTCCACCATCTCTCCTCTAATCTCCAATGTCTGTCTGATCCTCCGGGACAACAAGCGTCCCAATGGCATTTCAGTGCATTCGTCAGGGTGTGCATATGTTCTTTGTCATGGGAAATTACATTTGAGGTGGTACTGTTTACATTACCTGAGGCAGACTGGACTGGAAATTAGATTGTTTATTTCAGTGTGTAATTGACCATGCACCTACATGGAGTGAAAATACAATTCTTCTGGTGATGCATCCAGGCAGTCCAATACTTTCACATCTAACACAATTTCTCATCATTAAAATCCTCATGCAGTTTTCCATTTAGGGCAATTTCAAGGGAGATATCAGACCAAGTTCTGAGTGAGAGCTTTGTTGAGCACATTGGGCAAGTGAGACTGCACAGTGATGTGCTGAACAGGGATTTCATTAGAGCCCAATACTTATCTTTAATCTTTCAGGCTTCTAACTATTTCATGCTAACCTTCTCTCAGCTCATCCTCAATGGTTAACATCTCCCCTACCTCCAAAATCCACCCTCAAATCTACAATTTGCCCCAAGTCTAACTTCCTAATTCATCCCCGACCCTCTGATTCGTGAGGCAGCTATGATTGCCCCAGTCTGTGCATCCCCACACTGTCATTTGCTGATCACTGATTCTGACCCTTCCCTCTCACCTTGGCCACTTAACAGACCTGCAAATATGCCCTTCCCCAATTAACCTTGATCTCAGGTGTCATATTATTAACCCACGAACTTTGATCTAGTGGGGATTACAGATCATTTCCATGACCATCTACAGCACATATTGGAGCACACTAGAATTTCTAGGATTAAAAATATATATATATATATATATTATATATATATAATGGCTCATTTCTCAATTTGGATGGAAAAGCATCAGCCTCGACCCGAAACGTCGCCTATCTCCTTCGCTCCTTAGATGCTGCTGCACCCGCTGAGTTTCTCCAGCTTTTTGTGTAACTCTCTATTACGTACATTGGGCTTCTTGACAGCTAGCACCCTGCCGTGGTGAATACATTATTTCTTGATACCCCAGAATTTTCACACCATCCGCAGTGCTACGGAATATTGTATTTGCCTGGTGATTGTAGATTGTTTATTTCAGTAGCTCCAGTAACGTTTAAGAAACTTAACACCATCCAGGATAAAGCAGCTCACTTAACAAGTACCCCATCCACCACCCTGAAGTAGGTATGTTACAAAACTTACCTTGAGCAGCGCTGCAGTTCTGCCGCTCCCTGTGTGCGTGACTTTGGCGCCTTTCAGAGGGAGGCGGGCTTAAAGTGCCGTTTTTCTGCAGACTGGGAAAATCGAGCCATGTCGGGCGATTTCGTTGCGGAAGAAAAATCGCTCCGACATTTCATTAATGAAGGTATTTTTAAATTACGCTAGATTATTTATTAACTAGAGTAATTTAAAACTCACCTTCAAAAGCCGTGAGCGCCGACAACAGGAAAGATTTTGCGTAGGGGAGAAAAAAAGGTACACAGTTTATTTTTATATTAAAAGTTGGTTTTTATGGAGGCTTTAATCATATTTTCATGTTGCAAAATGGCGTCCAACAAAATGTATGAACCAACAGTATTTTTCCCCCCAACTTCACCGCAAACCGCAACGTTCCAATCCACCGCATTCCACTAAAACCCACTCGCTAGTTGATTTAAATGGCCATTAATTTACAGGCATTAAACACTAAATTCCTTCCATTTGGCCCAGAAATTCATGAAAATGAGATTTAAAAATTACGTTATATTGTGGATTATTGTGTAAATGTTATTTGGACACTTAGGCAATTTTTAAAAAGTTTATCTTTTCTTAAGGAATGGATAGATGTTTAGATCTACTCATTGAATTTTGTAATTAGCTACAATTAGATAACTAACTAATTACATGCTTTAATTTCAGGTCATCCAAGTAAGATTGTTTCATATTTGTTTCAGAATGCTTCAATCTATAATAACTGAAAATTTCATTGAGTTCTCTTAATTTTTAAGAAAGTTATAGGCTTTTGACTGTTCTAGATCACAGCTTTTGAGTTAAGTCAATTGAAAGGCAATGGGAAACAAGATGCTAATTTTCAAGTATGAAAATGGTCATAACTTTCTTAATACTGAAGATATGAAAGTGAATTAGGTGTCAAATTAAACTTCTTTTTATGCTTTATCTGATGGGATAAATTGCAGACTTGATTTTTAAAATCTCAAAATTTTGTAACATTGCTACCTGAAGGTACATTTCCTCCACCATCAGCACACAGTGACCACAGTGTGCACCATAGACATAAAGCATTCCAGTTACAGTTCCCTAAGTTACTCCATGTAAAAACTTCCAAATTTACGATCACGACCAGCAAGGCCTTCAGGTGCATGGGAGCACCAACTCCGGCAGGTTCCCCCGAGTGACACACTATCCTAACTTGCAAATAGTCCAGTGCGTCCTTCACCGACATAGTCCTGAAACTCTCTACCCATTTGCATTGAGCAAGTCCTTTCATCAGAATCATGTGGCTGTTCAAGAAGGCAGCTCAGCATCAAGTTCTCTGGGGTAATGTGGATGGGCAGTAAATTCTGTGCCTGTAAGTGATGCCCAGATCGTGAAAAATTAATGAATTAAAAATATCTGAAGGTTTGATAATGTGAGCTTCTGCTGCCACTGGCAATCAGGGAATGGCTGGAGAATCTGACTCGTTGATGTGGCTTGTGGGATAATTACTGACCGCAAAGCTTTGGGGAATTGGGCAGCACAGTAGCGCAGTGGTAAAGTTGCTGCCTTCCAGCACTAGAGACCCGGGTTTGATCCTGACCACGAGTGCTCTCTCTACGGAGTTTGTACGTTCTCCCTGTGACTGCGTGGGTTTTCTCCGGGTGCTCCGGTTTCCTCCCACATCCCAAAGACATGCAGGTTCGTAGTTTAATTGTCTTCAGTAAATTGTCCCTGGTGTGTAGGATAGAACTGGTGTATGGGTGATCGTTGTTTGGCGCACACACAGTGGGCCGAAAAGCCTGTTTCCATGCTGTATCTCTAAACTAAAGTTACCCGGCTCAACTTAGGCAAAGAGCATGGGATCTTTGATTTTCACCTCAGAAGGGAGATGGCCCTTTGTGTTTATATAAACTGTTCTGTTGCACAGCACTGAAAAGTAGGCTATGACAGGATATTAGCTTTCAGTGTCGATAACTTAAAAACGTGTTCGTTGTTGACAAGCAAGCATTTTTCGCCTTTGCCCCCCACTCTTTTCCAAGCTCCCACATGGTTGGTTCTGACAAACAATTTCCTTTGTTTTCATCTCACTGCATCACTCACAGACTAGTATCCAAAAATTAGTCAAATGTTTGGTGTGTGCCAAAATAACTGGATTCCCTCAGCACATCATCTACATTTTAAACCTCTGCATTATTTATGCTTTTTTTTCGTAAATGCATGAGTTACTATAAATGTTTTTTAGGGCACAGTCTGGTGAATTTTTTATTGCATGCCAAATTGATGCACGCTGCTAAGTCCTCAGCTCCGTCTGAAACTGAACCACGGCAGGTAGCAGCTGTGGTTTTTCCTGCTCAAATGACTGCATTCTAGTCATTTTATCGTGTTAAAAAAGAATATTTAAAAAAATATTATTTCATGTGGGATTTAATGAAAAGAATTTGAGCACACTAGCGGAAATCCCTCACACTAGTCTTTGCAGTGTTATATTCAAGTAGCTAATGTCTCCTCTCAAGGCCTAAGGAAGTGTTTGATGGATCAATTTGCACAAAAATCTCACATCTAATAACTAGTAAAAAAAGGTAATTATGCACATACCTTGTTAGCTCTGAGCAGAATCTCTATGTTTGGCCTCCCCCTGCCCAGATACATGTAGACTGAATGTATCAATCCTGTCTTGCTGGTCTGAAGCACCTTGGGTTCCATTCACCTGGCATGATTGGCAGCAGGGCACCATGAAGGCTTCACCCCCAAAGTCCCTTTGACAACTAGCAGAGCCACAGCTTCATCTTTGTTCACTGCGACGGCTGGGAAGGTCATTTAACTATTCTTGAATATCCGGGGCATAATTCACCAAGCTTAATAGACAATAGACAATAGGTGCAGGAGTCGGCCATTCGGCCCTTCGAGCCAGCACTGCCATTCACTGTGATCATGGCTGATCATCCACGATCAGTACCCTGTTCCTGCCTTCTCCCAATATCCCCAACCGCTATCTTTGAGCTCTGTTTCATTTTTTCACGAAAGACAATAGACAATAGGTGCAGGAGTAGGCCATTCGGCCCTTCGAGCCAGCACCGCCATTCAATGTGATCATGGCTGATCATCCACAATCAGTACCCCGTTCCTGCCTTCTCCCCATATCCCCTGACTCTGCTATCTTTAAGATCCCTATAGAC
This sequence comes from Raja brachyura, assembly GCA_963514005.1. Next base: position 31,131,354 of record OY740803.1, read on the forward strand.
AATAAACAATAGGTGCAGGAGTAGGCCATTCGGCCCTTCGAGCCAGCACCGTCATTCAATGTGATCATGGCTGATCATCCCCAATAAGTACCCCGTTCCTGCCTTCTCCCCATATCCTCTGACCGCTATTTTTAAGAGCCCTATCTAGCTCTCTCTTGAAAGCATCCAAAGAACCCTCCTCCACCACACTCTGAGGCAGAGAATTCCACAGACTCACCACTCTCTGTGAGAAAATGTTTCCTTGTCTCCGTTCTAAATGGCTTACTCCTTATTTTTAAACTGTGGCCCCTGGTTCTGGACTCCCCCAACATCGGAATATGTTTCCTGCCTCTAGCGTGTCCAAACCCTTAACAATCTTGTATGTTTCAATAAGATCCCCTCTCATCCTATATTCCAGAGTATACAAACCCAATCACTCCATTCTATCAACATATGACAGTCCCACCATGCTGGGAATTAACCCCGTGAACCTATGCTGCACTCCCTCAATAGCAAGAATGTCCTTCCTAAAATTTGGAGACCAAAACTACACACGATACTCCAGGTGTGGTCTCACTTGGGCCCTGTGCACTGCAAAACGGCCATTTTGCTATTATACTCAACTCCTCTTGTCATGAAGGGCAACATGCCATTCGCTTTCTTCACTGCCTGCTGTACCTGCATGCTTACTTTCAGTGACTGATGTACAAGGACCCCCAGATCTCGTTGTACTTCTCCTTTTCCCAACTTGACACCGTTTAGATAATAATATGCCTTCCTGTTTTGCCACCAAAGTGGATAACCTCACATTTATCCACGTTAAACTGCATCTGCCATGCATCTGCCCATTCACCCAACCTGTCCAACTCACCCTGCATCCTCATAGCATCCTCCTCACAGTTCACACTGCCACCCAACTTTATGTAATCTGCAAATTTGCTAATGTTACTTTTAATCCCTTCATCTAAATCGGCGGTCAGCAACCTATGGTCCCCGGGTCGAATCTGGCCTGTGACCCGAAATCATCTGGCCCACAGGCGGATTTTTTTTCCCGTAATCATCCGGCACGCTGAGCCCCGAGCTCTGGCTGTACCGCATCCTGCGCAAAGCCCGCTGGCACGGCCATACACCTTCTGTGAACACGTTTAAGAAAGAACTGCAGATGCTGGAAAAATCGAAGGTAGACAAAAATGCTGGAGAATTTCAGCGGGTGAGACATGCAAGGATTGCTTGAGGCTGCCTCCCCCGCTGAGTTTCTCCAGCATTTTTGTCTACCTTCTGTGAACACTTGATTTGATGCCTGCCATCTGGGGCGGGATGGGGGTGGGATCCATGTGTACACATGATAGATGTGGCTCACCATCCGCTCACAGACATGCGTCCTGGACAATGCAGAACAAAGTTGCCGACCGCTGATCTAAATCATTAATGTATGTTGTAAATAGCTGTGGTCCCAGCACCGAGCCGTGCGGTACCCCACTGGTCACTGACTGCCATTCTGAAAGGGACTCGTTAATTCCTACTCTTTGTTTCCTGTCTGCCAACCAATTTTCTATCCATGTCAGTACTCTACCCCCAATACCATGTGCTCTAATTTTGCCCACTAATCTCCTATGTGGGACCTTATCAAATGCTTTCTGAATGTCCATGTACACTACATCCGCTGGCTCTCCCTTGTCCATTTTCCTTGTTACATCCTCAGAAAATTCCAGAAGATACGTTAAGCATGATTTATCCTTCGTAAATCCATGCTGCCTCGGACCAATCCTGTTACTGCTATTTCATCTTTTATAATTGACCAGCATCTTCCCCACCACTGATGTCAGGCTAACCGGTCTATAATTCCTGTTTTCTCTCTCCCCCCTTTCTTAAAAAGTGGGATAACATTAGCTATGCTCCAATCCACAGGAACTGATCCTGAATCTATAGAACATTGGAAAATTACCACCAATGCATCCTCGATTTCTAGAGCCACTTCTAGGTGAAACTTATGAAAGTTGCTTGAAAAATCATTAGATGAGATGGCTAAAATAAAATTGAATAAAATCAATCACGCTACATGAAGTTGTTAAAACAGGAACTAATCTTCTCCCAGTCCAGGGCACCCAGTGTAAATGCTGACCAATCTCAACAAAACAAGGCTCCATCACCAAGAATATGTGGTATTAGGTGCTCAGTTCTGCTTTGTTGTTCAGTGTAATGTTATGATTTATGGGTTGATTTTATTCTATTTATGTTGAGGGTGATGGGGTTAATAGGTTAATGGATAGCAAATTGGCTTCATGGAAGGAAGCAGAGGGTGATGGTGGAAGGTTGCTTCTCGGACTGTAGACCTGTGACTACTGGTGTGCCTCAGGGTTCGGTGCTGGGCCCATTACTGTTTGTCATCTACATCAATGATTTGGATGAGAACATACAGGGAAAGATTAGCACGTTTGCTGATGATACAAAAGTGGGTAGTTTTGCAGATAGTGAAGAGGGTTGTGAAAGATTGCAGCAGGATCTGGATCGATTGGCCAGATGGGCTGAGGAATGGTTGATGGAATTTAATACAGAGAAATATGAGGTGTTGCATTTTGGGACGTCCTACAAGGGCAGGGCCTACACAGTGAATGATGGGTCTCTGGAGATTGTTGTAGAGCAGAACAATCTATGAGTACAGGTGCATGGTTCTTTGAAGATTGAGTCGCAGGTAGATAAGGTGGTCGAAATGGCTTTTGGCATATTGGCCTTCATCAGTCAGAGTATTGAGTAGAAGTTGGGAAGTCATGTTGCAGTTGTATAAGACATTGGTGAGACCGCAATTAGAGTATTGTGTTCATTTATGGGCACCATGTTATAGGAAAGATATTGTCAAGCATGAAATGGTTCAGAGAAGATTTGCGCATATGTTGCCAGGACTAGAGTGTCTGAGCTATAGGGAGAGGTTGAGTAGGCTGGGTCTCTATTCCTTGGAGCTCAGGAGGATGAGGAGTGATCTTATAGAGGTGTATAAAATCATGAGAGGAGTAAATCAGGTAGATTCACAGAATCTCTTGCCCAGAGTAGGGGAATCGAGGAGCAGAGGACATAGGTTTAAGGTGAAGGGGAAAAGATTTAATAGGAATCTGAGGGGTAACTTTTTCACACAAATGGTGGGTATATGGAACAAGCTGCCAGAGGAGGTAGTTGATGTTGAGACTATCCCGACGTTTATGAAACAGCTAGACAGGTACATGGATAGGACAAGCTTGGAGGAATGTGGACCAAATGCTGGCAGGTGGGACTGGTGTAGCTGGGACATGTTGGCCGGTGTGGGTAAGTTGGGCTGAAGGGCCTGTTTCCACACTGTATCATTCTATGACTCTATCAGTGGAGAGTCTTGACTGCCTCAGCATTCTGAATCCATCCGTAGCCTAGGACTTCTGTGTACAGAATCCCAGTCATGGCTTCAATTTGGAGGTCCTAGCAGTGAGCAGCAAGGGCTTAACCTGACTGTGAAACATGATCTGTGACCAGGGGTAACATAGAATAGGTGGTATTAGATGCTCAGTTCAGCTCTGTTGTTCAGTGTGGGGTTATAATTTATGGGCTGATTTTATCCGCTTATTGTTGAGGATGATGGGGTTAATAGGTGTGCCCTCACTAACAAATATTGAGAAATCTAGACACAAAGTGCTGGAGTAATTCAGCCGGTCAAGCAACATCTCTGGAGAACATGGATAGGTAACATTTTGGGTTGTGACCCTTCTTCAGACTGAAGGCACCTGACCTGAAACACCACTTTTCCATGTTCTCCAGAAATGCTACCTGACCGCTGAGTTACTCCAGTACTTTGTGTCTTTTTTGGTCAACCAGCATCTGCAGTTCCTTCCGTCCACATGAGAAATCCAGAACTTCCCTGATCTGCGCACTGAGAGAGGCTTGGTTGTGTGACATTCCCTTCTCCTTGCTCCATGGAAGGATGGAGTTGAAAGCTCTTCACAAATGGACATTGAGGTAACAAACGTCAACCAGTCGTTATGCCCCCCCCCCCCCCCCCCCCCCCCCCCACACACACACACACACACACACACACACCTGCACGGTTGGTTAAAGAGAAGGAAAACTTGTCAGAGTTTGGAAAACTGTAGAACTTTCTGAGTGGTTTGTATATTCTCTCTGGGATTATGTGCGTTTTGTCCATGTGCTCCAAATCTCCTCCCACATCTCAAAGGCTTTGGGTTGGCAGTTCATTTGGCCTCTGTAAATTGCCACTAGTGTGAAAGTGAATGGTAGAAGCTGGGGGGGGGGGGGGGGGGCTGATGAGAATGTGAGGAGAATAAAACATGGAATTACTGTAGAATTAGTGTAAGTTGGTGGCTGATGGCCAGTGCAGACTTGGTGGTTGAAGGATATCTGGTTGTTTGACTCTATAACTACATGATACATGCTCAATAATTTAATCGTAGCAAATGGCTCTGAACAGACCTACGAATGTTGAATTACAATGAGGGAGAGGTGTATACACTGGTCTATGTCTCAGCCAGGAAGGACGAGGGACTCTGAAGTGGAAGGAATTGACAGAATATGTCATCCACACATGGCAGTGATTCAGAATCTCAAGCAGGGATGTATCCCTCACGCAGATCTGATGCACGTGACACAATGCTGCAGTGGTAGAGCTGCTGCCTCACAGCTCCAGAGACCCAAGTTCATTTCTGAATACTGGTGCCATCTGAACGGAGTTTGCACGTTCTCCCTGTGACTGCGTGCGTTTTCTCCTGGTGCTCAAGTTTCCTTCCACATTCCAAAAACGTGCAGGTTTGTAGGTCCATTGGCCCTAGTAAGATAGAACAAGTGCACCTGTGATCGGGTGGGCAGCATGGACTTGGTGGGTCGAAGGGGATGTTTTCACACTGTATTTCTAAACTAAACTAAACGTTCCCAAATCCCCGTTGGCTTCATATCTTTCTCCACGATAAAAAGAGAGGAGAAATATTAATTGAGGACCATTTCTTCCGAAAATTGCCCCTAGTGTGTAGGGTGTGAAAGTGGGATAACATAGAATCAGTGTCCGGGTGATCGATGGTCGGAGCGAACTCAGTGGCCCTCGGGTCTGTTTCCACTCTGTACTTTGGAAATCTAAACTAAACTATAAACTCAGGATTGCTGGCAGTTGTTAACTTGTGATTTTTGACATAATGCTCTGCTTTTGCAGGGTAGCAAAGAAAGTTTCCTAAAGAGCATGCAGTTCCTTTCTTGAGTGAAATCCTCCATTTCTGCATGTTAATGGCAAGAAATCCCTATCTTAGACCAAGGGCTGTTGCAGAGGATTGGAGAGCAGTAGGTAACCCGAGCCTTCTGCAAAGCTGCAGAATGAATACAGTATTGGCTTCAGGGATTGCTGCTTGCCACAGGTACGGCCTGATGTTGGAAAAACAGCCTTCCACCCTCGCAAAAAAACAGTCTATTAAATAAATCACCGGCAGTCGAAACGATCCAGATTTGATAAACTTTCTCTGTGAGCTGATCAGTGTCAGTGTGTGTTTAATCTGAGCTGGGCCAGAGCAGAAGCAGCATACTTTTTTCATCTTCCCTATCCATCAGCAGCAGATTGCACTCACTATTCCGGAGGGAGCACTCAGTCCCACTGTAAATGTGTTTTATCCCTCTATCGGCACAGCATCAGCACTTACTCACTGCTTGGACACTAACAGGTTGTGCATCAGTGATCTGGAAGGAGAACAGAGCAACTGTCGTTCCCAGTGGCTGTTACATGTCAGAGAGCGGGGGCTCTTCAAGTGTGAGGCCCATTGTTCCTCGGCACCTGTGGTGCAGGAGGCTGGGGACAACCGGAACTGGATATTGAAGGCTAGTTAGTGACTTCAGAGTGGATATTACCAACGCTGTCACTCTACAAGCTGCTTACCTGCCTGCCTCTGATGTTCTGACATTATTTTCTGGTCAGCTGCGGCGTTTGGCATTATTTGAACAGGCACACCTCCATTTACTGTGTAATTGAGTAACACAGCATGGAAACAGGCCTTCAGTTCATCAAACCCTGTAGACCATCAAGCACCCATTTATACCTGTTATATTGTTTTCTCACCAGGTTCCCATACACTTCCCAGATTCTACCTCTCTCACTACACACGAGACAATTTACAGTTGCCAAGTAATCTGAAAACCAGCATGTCTTTTGTGATATGGGAGGAAACCGGAGCACCCAGATGAAATCCATGCAATCAAAAGGAGAATGTACAATCTCCACACAGACAAGACCGGAGGTCAGGACTGAACCTAAATTGCTGGAGCTGTGAGGCAGCAGCTCTACTAGCTGAACCACTGTGCAACTCTCTCTATTCATTTTCACTCTACCTCCCTGTCCCATGTTGTTCCAATGAAGCTCTGCAGATGCCCAGTGAACATCAGCCAACCCCTAAAGGGCCTGTCCCACTTGGGCGACCTAATCCGCCAGTTCTGGCGGGTTTGCCCTTGGCTCATACTCGCAGCATGGTCAACACGAGGTCGTAGGAGGGCTCTCCTTCATGCTCGAGAATGGTCTCCGCGTAATCGAGGCCTCATCTAGGTCGCGGCATTTTTTTCAATATGTTAAAAAATGCCCGCGAGTAAAAAAAGGTTTCCATGGAAAAAAATCTATACTTTTTTTCCTCATAGGTTTAGTCGTAGTAGGTCGTAGTAGGTCAGCATGTCAGTCGTAGGTAATCAAGGGTAGTCGAAGGTAGTCGAAGGTAGTCGTAGATAGTCTTCATCATAGTCTGAGGAGGGACATCCTTGCCATAGAGGGGGTACAGAGAAGATTCACCAGACTGATTCCTGGGATGTCAGGACTTTCATATGAGGAAAGATTGGATAGACTCGGTTTGTACTCGATGGAATTTAGAAGATTGAGGGGGGATCTTATAGAAACCTACAAAATTCTTAAGGGGTTGGACAAGCTAGATGCTGGAAGATTGTTCCCGATGTTGGGGGAGTCCAGAACAAGGGGTCACAGTCTAAGGATAAGGGGGAATTCCTTTAGGACCGAAATGAGGAAAACATTCTTTACACAGAGAGTGGTGAGTCTCTGGAATTCTCTGCCACAGAAGGTAGTTGAGGCCAGTTCATTGGCTATATTTAAGAGGGCGTTAGATGTGGCACTTGTGGCTAAAGGGATCAGGGGGTATGGAGAGAAGGCAGGTACGGGATACTGAGTTGGATGATCAGCCATGATCACATTGAATGGCGGTGCCGGCTCGAAGGGCCGAATGGCCTACTCCTGCACCTATTTTCTATGTTTCTATGTTTCTATAGTCGAAGGGAGGTCGAAGGAGGTCGTCTTCATTCTCCACTATTCAGTGTCAAATTTTCCCGAAGTTAGTCATAGCTAGTCGTAGCTAGTCGAAGCTAGTCTTCAACATTGTCCAAGGAGTCTTCAACATGTCATTTATTTAAAATCTTCTAAACTCGCCAATTAGGTCTCCAAGTGGGACACCCCCTTAACTCTAAACCCCCACACTCACCATTATTTATCATTACCAGTCATACCCACTGCTCCCACTATTTTAGACAATGGTTCAACTTCTGTCATTCCCACCTCTTGAGCACCCATTGTTTCTTTCCTTGACCCATCACCATCCATTCAGTCATTTACCCTCTCACCATTGAATCTCCCATGCCTTTCACCCTGGACCGGCCTTCACTAATGTATTTTGCTCCATTTCCCTTCCTTTGCCCGTCCTTGACCTGGTTATGAATAAATCACCAACTTATTTTAATCTTGACAAAGATTCATTAGTCCCCAAATGTACTTCTTCCTCTGAGATGTTGCCTGAATTGTTCCAGTGTCTTAGGTTTCTAGTTAATGTTTTCGCTGATCTGGGAGGATAGTGAGGAATTGAAGAAGAGGGTGAGGGGGGTTCGGGTTGGTGGGAGAGAGGGTCGGACGTAAAAGATAAATGATAGGAAACTACTTCCCATGTACCTGTTCTTCACAGCACTTTCATGCTACTTCAGTTAATGGAACAAGAGTCAAGGTTTGAGATGGCAAAGTTTCAGACTGTAAATTTTAAAAGCTACTGTCCCATATAAATTTAATCACAGGGATTCATTGTTACAAATAAAAAGTTAATTGATTTACATGGTGTTGAAAACCAATGGCAGAAATGTACCTTGGTTGATGGTGTGAACATTTAATATCTGATACAGAGCCAATGCAGTGGAATGAACTATCAGGCAATGTATATAATAGGCGGCCGACTGGATGGTAGCCATTATATGATATTGCCTGATACAAACTCCAGTCACAACAAGTCGGTCCCTGGACTTTATAGAGTTAGATGATCCAAGGGAAGGTAACATTAGTGGGTATCAGAAAATCTGGAGATTTAACATCCCACTGAATTACTGCCTTCCTGGAATCCTGAATTTATGTCTCCTTCTGTAATCCCCATCACTGTCTGTGGCATGTTGTGTGGTGCAAGGGACCACAAAGAGAAATACAATGCATTAACAGACCATCTGGTTTAGTGATGCAATGATTCAATGATACTTTGTTGTCACATGTATCTGGGTACAGTGAGGTTATTTGTTTTTGCATGCAATGCAAAGTTTCGGCACATATGTAGTGCCTATAAAGTCACAAAGCACTCACTAGAGTCCCAATGATCTCTCTTTGTTCTCGGCACCTCCCTCCCTCCCTCCCCTCCCGGGTCCCTCTTTCTGCCAGTACAGCACACGATCAGGCCCTTTGGCCCACAATGTCTGTAAAACATGATGCTGAATTAAATTCATCTCTTCTGCCTGCACGTGATTCATATCCCTTCATTCCCTGCATATCCGTGTATCTATTTCAAGGCCACTTAACTGTCCCCCTGTCATGCCTGCTGCCACAAGGAACCCTCCAATCTCTATGTAAAACCCTGCCCCACAAATCTCCTTGAAACCTTGCTCCTCTCACCTTAAAGCTGTGCACTTTCAGGTTAAAGCTAAGATCTGGGAAAAGGGCTCTGACTGCCAAGCCTATCCATTCCTCTCATAATGTTATATACTTCTAGCAAGTCTCCCCTTGATGTCTGACGTTACAGAGAAAAGAATAAAAATCTGTTCAACCTCTCCTTATAGTAACATCCTCTAATCCAGGCACCTAAACCTCCTTTGGCCCCTCTCCAAAGCCTCCACATCCTTCCTGTAATGGGGACCAGAACTGCACACAATACTCCAAATGTTAGTTGAGGGGTGAAAGTTGGACAAGACTCTTCCCTGCTCTTCTTTGAACACTGTCATTGGATCTGTTTCTTATCCTAAGAGGGCCTCAGTGTAACACCTCATCTGCAAGATGTCATCGCCAACCGAGCAGAATGCCCTCACAACAGTGTTGAATGTAGGTTAGACGTGCTTGCATGTCTGCAGTGGGGTTTAAACACACAACACTGTACCTCAGAGGCAAGAGTGCCTCCAGGCAGCCAAGTCTGACACCTTGCACTGAGCTGATGATAGCTATTTGCGTTTTCTGGGCCTTACTGCAGGGATAGATGGTGGCAGTATTCAAGTCTGGTTCTCATCCTGCTGGGTTTTAGCAAATGAAATAAATCAGATAGCAGCAATTTGTCATGTTCCCTGAAATGGTTTCAAACTGTAAAAACAGACTGTCAAGGGCCTCAGTTCCCTTCAGTTGCTGTGTGTGATACACATGCTCAGAATCCTGCAGATGAAGTAGCATCACCCTCTCCCTCCCACAGTTCCAATCTGATGGGGAAAACCATTGGCAAATAAGACCCTGTTTATGGGCAATCTAGATTCAAGATTCAAGATTCAAGAGAGTTTATTGTCACGTGTCCCTGATAGGACAATGAAATTCTTGCTTTGCTTCAGCACAACAGAACATAGTAGGCATGACTACAGAACAGATCAGTGTGTCCATATACCATTATATAAATATGTACACACATGAATAAATAAACTGATAAAGTGATCTATTTTTTCAATGAGCTTTCTGTAGGCATTTTAAGCTCATATTGGCAACGAGCATGAAACATGGGTTAAAATAAGTCTTTGAATTATGAAACCAGCTGAAAAGAGGCAGTGATGAGGGACCTTTTGTCCATTTTCCCGTACAGATGTGAGGTAGCTGGTGCGGGACACATTTTGCCACAATTAGTTGATGTGGTGGAAAATTCAGTTCTGATGCACAATTTAATGAATAAAAGACCAACAAGCATTAAATCAAGAGAAAAGGTTGAGGGATGCAAACAGATTCCAGATCTTTTTTTTCCTACCACAAATCTCTGGATCACTGTGTTCACGGTCACTTTATCCTGTTAACGATAAACCTAAGCTCATAGTTAACCTTTTGTAAAAGCTTCAAGCCTGCAATTCCGAACTGGCCCCGAAACGCATCCAGTTCTTTCTTAAAATACATCTAACATCTCTTCATTAATGCTGGGTGGTAATAAATGCCATAAATCAACAGACCTTTGAGAGAAAAGGTTTATTTTTCTTATTAATTCTTGCTTTGCCAGTAGTTTTCTAATTTGAAAATTATGCCACCTCGTTCTAACCTTCTGGATCAGATTCAACGAACGTATTAGTTTCTAATTTATCTTTCCCTTTCATTACTTTAATTACTTCAATCAAGTTTGCTCTGGTTTTACATTGTATGACCCAGCAGCTCCATTGAGTAGCTCTGGACAGTGGCTGAAACACTAATGGGCAATAGTAGGGCTGTCTCAGGAATGAAAAAAAAATCTATTTTGGGAGATTTGTGCTGAGGGCAATAGTACTGGGAGTTGGGGGGGGAGTGTAGTCAGTCCCCCATGACAGAAGGGGGAGGAGTTGTACAGTTTGATAGCCACAATGATAAAGGACGTTCTGTGCTGCATCTTGGTGGAACCAGTTTGTTGCTGAATGCAACGTTCCACCCAATGCTCCCTCCTGCCCCCGCCCTAAAGGTGAGAGAGCTACACAATTCAAAATGGTGTCCTCTGAGGAGGAGCTATAGACAGTCACAGAGCAAATGAATGATGATGATGATGATATTTATTATTACTTGTACCGAGGTACTATGACATTCTTTATCTTTGCATACAAAAGTCGCCACAAAGGCACCTACAAAGTTACAAAAAGTACTCATCCCTTCTTCGTGCCCTTGTCCCCCCATCCATACGTCGGGTCTCCCTTTATTCTCGGCATTCCAGTCCACCTTGGCCCGACTCTGACCTCGCAGGTCTGACTGTGGCCTGTCTCACTATGACCTCGAGGGACTCCGACCCCATGGACATCGACCCTGGCTCGAGGGGTAATGGCCAGAACGAATCAGGGCTGGCAACAGATGACCAGGAAAGGATGGAGCCCATAATGGCCCATTGTCCTACTAGTTCCACTATTTGCATCCCTGAATCCCTTCGTTAACACCTTTTCCCCCAACCAACAATGGGGCCACTATGAGCTCCACCCTTCCTTGTTCACCTGTTACTGGCCTTTTCCTACCTCCAGTTCTCCCAACTCTACTTTCAGCCTGAAGAAGTGTTCTGACCCGAAACATCACCAGTTCCTTTTCTCCAGAGATGCCGCCTGGCCCATTGAGTTGGTCCAGCACTTTGTGTCCATCTCAAACACTTTGTGTCTTTCATAGTAAACCAACATCTGAATTTCCTTGTGTCTAGATTCAATAAGATCACCTCAGGTATCAACCTGGTGAAACTTCTCTGAATTGCCTCCAATTCAAATGTATCCTCCCTTAAATAAGTAGAGCAATAATATATGTCCTGGTGTGGTCTCGCCAATGTCCTATTCAAATGTAGAGATACTTTTGTAGCCTGGCCCCCATTGCAATAAGGTTCAGAAATCTGCCTCGAGTGGTTAATTGGGGCTCTAAATATATTCTGCACTGCATATCTTTTGCTTTGCTCTATTGAACATGTTTGGCTTAATTGTATTTATATACAGTATTATCTGATTTAACTGGATAGAGTGCAAAAACAAAGCTTTTCACTGTACATGTGACAATAATAAACTTAAACCGAAACATAAAATCGCAGAGGAAATTGATACAAATCCATTGCTGTGTTGCATACTGTAAGTTACAGGCTTGCATTTATTTTCAACCAGTGTTCAAATGAAAGATATGTCACCTGTCAGTTACAATATTTATCCAACCCACAACCCTGCATCCAAATGCCCTGGTGACGTTGTCACGGGCATTATCTAGTGAATTGATGTTGTGTGATGGATGACTTATCATCACGTGCTCATCCCTTCTCTGGCATTACTGTCGAGGCAGAAAATAAATCTATTCATCTCACAGAAATACTAGACTCAAAGGGGTTGTATCTAATGTTTTCATCACCTCATTCTCTGTATAAGCCTTGTAGCTTCACCTCATCCCAAAAACAAAATGCCACAAGTGCTTGAATTTCAAATTAAAAACAGAAATGCTGGAAATATTCAGCTGGTCAGGCAACCGATACTCTGGTGAAAAGCCAGCCGTCTGTAACGTTAACTTGTATCTCCCTCCACAGATACTACCTGACCGGCTGTGTATTTCCAGCAGTTTCCATTATCAC